>OZ012738.1:241536736-242136736 GCA_963859935.3 Lathyrus sativus | reverse complement strand
AAGTCAAGAAATTATTAGATGCAGGGATAATATACCCAATCTATGATAGTGAATGGGTTAGTCCAATACATGTAGTGCCAAAGAAAGGAGGAATCACTGTGGTGAAAAACGCACAAGGCGAATCAATATCACAAAGAGTAGTGACGGGATATCGAGTGTGCATAGATTATCGTAAGCTAAACAAAGCCACTCGAAAAGATCATTTCCCTGACCTTTCATAGATCAAATGTTAGAACGACTAGCCAAGCATTCTTACTTCTGTTACCTTGATGGGTACTCAGGATTTTTCCAAATCCCTATCCATCCTGATGATCAAGAGAAGACTACATTCACATGTCCTTATGGAACATTTGCTTACAGGCGAATGCCCTTTGGATTGTGCAACGCTCCTGCAACCTTTCAAAGATGTATGATGTCAATCTTCGCAGATTTTATAGACAACATCATGGAAGTGTTCATGGACGACTTCTCTGTATGCGGGCAAAGTTTTGAAGGATGCTTATCGAACTTAGAAATGGTGTTAGAGAGATGTGTAAAAGTGAATCTCGTGCTTAACTGGGAGAAATGTCATTTTATGGTCAACGAAGGAATAGTATTAGGTCATGTAATATCAGACAAGGGAATTGAAGTCGATAAAGCTAAGATTGAAGTAATAAAGGATCTTCAACCCCCTAAAACCGTTCGAGAAATACGAAGCTTTTTAGGACACGCCGGTTTTTACCGACGATTCATTAAAGATTTTTCGAAAAGCACCAAACCTCTTACTGGTTTATTAATGAAAGACGCTGAGTTCATATTCAATGAAGATTGTCTTAAGGCATTCGAAACTCTAAAAATAGCCCTCATCACCGCACCAATCATGCAACCCCCTGACTGGAGATTACCTTTCGAAATCATGTGCGATGCGAGTGACTATGCTGTAGGCGCCGTCCTGGGTCAGAGAAAGGAAAAGAAACTCCATGCGATTTACTATGCCAGTAGAGCCTTGGATTCTGCCCAGATGAACTACGCTACTACAGAAAAAGAATTGCTAGCAGTTGTCTTTGCGCTTGACAAATTCCGCTCTTACCTAGTTGGAGCGAAAATAATCATTTACACAGACCATGCTGCTATCCGATATCTATTAACTAAGAAAGATGCCAAACAAAGACTCTTAAGATGGATTTTACTCTTACAGGAATTTGATCTAGAAATAAAAGATAAAAAAGGTACTGAAAACGTCGTAGCGGACCATTTATCTAGAATAGAAGGTATTAAACCCGAACAAGTGCCGATTAACGATGATTTTCCGTATGAACAACTGATAGCACAAATAGGAAGCGACCTAGCGCAGTTAGATATAGATGAACCAGAACCCACGGAAACAATACAGACAACTGTAGGACTGCCATGGTACGCTGACATTGTCAACTACCTCGCCGCAGGAGCTCTTCCACCCGATCTAACCTATCAGCAGAAAAAGAAATTCTTTCATAATCTGAAACATTACTATTGGGATGAACCATTATTGTTCAAAAGAGGACCAGATGGAATCTTTCGCCGATGTATTCCCGAAGAAGAAATAGAAGATGTCATTGCTCAATGTCATTCATCTCCTTATGGTGGACATGCAAGCACTTCCAAGACTTGTGCAAAAATCTTGCAAGCCGGCTTATACTGGCCTAATCTATGGAAGGATGTCCACATCGCTGTTATAAGTTGCGATCGGTGTCAACGCACCGGCAATATTTCAAGAAGGGATGAAATGCCCCAAAAGGGAATTTTAGAAGTAGAAATCTTCGACGTCTGGGGAATAGATTTCATGGGACCATTCCCATCATCTTTCGGTAATAATTACATACTCGTAGCTGTTGACTATGTCTCGAAATGGATCGAAGCCATAGCTTCTCCTACAAACGATGCACGAGTAGTAATGAAGCTTTTCAAAAACATAATCTTTCCCAGATTTGGTGTGCCTCGACTCGTCATAAGTGACGGTGGCTCGCACTTCATTTCGAAAATCTTTGACAAATTACTATCTAAGTATGGAGTAAGACATCGTGTGGCTACGCCGTATCACCCACAAACAAGTGAACAGGTCGAAGTCTCAAACAAAGAGATTAAACAAATCTTAGAAAAGACTGTCGCCATATCTCGGAAAGATTGGTCATCTAAACTTAATGAAGCTCTATGGGCTTATAGGACCGCTTACAAGACTCCCATAGGTACTACACCTTTCAAACTAGTTTATGGAAAATCTTGTCACCTCCCAGTAGAACTAGAACACAAAGCTTATTGGGCGATCAGAACTCTCAATATAAACTATAATGCTGCAGGAGAAAAGCGAATCCTAGACATTAACGAATTAGAAGAATTAAGGTTAGATGCGTATGAAAATGCTAAGATATATAAAGAAAGAACTAAGCGATGGCATGATAAACGCCTATCCAGGAAAGAATTCAATGTGGGAGACGTCGTACTCCTCTTTAATTCAAGACTTAGGCTCTTTCCTGGAAAATTAAAGTCTAGATGGTCAGGACCCTTTAATATAACTAAAGTATTCCCAAGTGGAGCAATAGAAATTAAGGGTAAGGATAGTGAACCATTCATAGTAAACGGACAACGTCTAAAACACTATCATAAAGTTGAAAATAGAGGTTATGCGAATAATCTAAAGCTTTTAGAATTGTCCACCAATTCCCCTGATTAATCTAAACCAAAGCATTACGTCAGGCTTTTGACAATAAAAACAGCGCTTAGTGGGAGGCAACCCATTTACTTATTTACTTATTTAAACTATTCTTTTCTTTTAGAGCATTTTTAATTATCGTTATTACTATTTGTTTAAATTGTTTTGTCAGTTTTATTTTACATCACATTTACCGCCATTACATTTCAGCATTTCATTTTCTTATTTTTATCTTAAATCACTTTTTACAGATTTTCTAAAGTCTTTTCCACTGATTTGTTTCCCCCATATTTTCACTGACCATGGATAACCAACCCATTAACTATATGGAAACCAAATTTAGAGGTAGGAACCAAAGAATGAAGTTCGAAGAGTTATCACAAAGGCAAATGGATCTGACCCTGTACCCAAATGATAGGACTATGGAAACCTTAGGTATACATGATAGTGTCATGTACTTGTTCAACCGACTCGGATGGGAGAATGCAATGATCCAGCACAAGTTTGCGACTTACCGCGAGCTCACCCTTGAGTTCCTTAGTTCCCTACTTTACCTACCTGAGCGCGGTTTTGGGTCTAGGAAAGGATTTATTAGTTTCCGCCTATTTGGAATAGAATATGACTTTAACCATAAAGAACTAGCTGACCTGTTAGGATTCCCTAGTGGACCTTTTGCTTTTACTACCACACAGGTAGAATTGATGGATGTGGAGCTAGATTTCTTTTGGGGAACTCTGACCGGAAACTACCACCCTGAACCAAATGACATGAACAATGATGAGATCCATAACCCTGCTCTCCGTTACTTCCACAAATTCCTCGCCCATACCTTCTTTGGAAAAGAAGAAAACATTACCGGAGTCTCTAAAGATGAATTATTTATTATGTCATGTTTCACTACTGGACAGTCTGTTAATGGTGTACCTTTCATGATGCAAACCTTCACCCGCATCCAAGAAGAACCTGAATTACCTATAGTGGTAGGAGGACTTGTAACCATGATTGCTGATGCCTTAGGACTTAGGTACCAACTGGACAGGTGCACCCGTCTGGGAACCATCCGCCTAATGAATCTTAAATTCTGCTTCAATAGACATATCATAAGGAATTTAGGACGCCCACCTTTTGAGTACCTGATCCGGAACGAGGTAGTCACCCTGTTCACATTGCCCAATCATGCTAAAGTAAGTGTTCATAATAAGGATAACTGGCTTTATGAGTTAAACCCACCTGATTATCCAGCCACTCCTGAAACACCTCAGTCTCACAGGATAACAGATGATATAATGACCGCTGTTGAAACTGACCCTGAGACACCTCCTGGATACCATGACACTGACCCAACTGACAAAGTTCATGAAACCCCTGGAGCGAATCACGGAGAGTACGCTAATAACTTATAGAACATCATGCACACTCTCAATGCCTACCAAACTGACATTAATCTATTCAAAGAAGACATTAAGAGTATGCGATTGGACATCATAGGATTGACTGACATGGCCTGCGAACAATTCTATCATTTGGACTCCGCCATCGAAGACCTGAAGAAACGCCTTTGAAACGGCTATCAGTGATTTAGTTTATTATTTTTTCTCATTATTTTTTCTCATTATTTTCGTTTCCAGTTAAATTTATCTTTCGCAACAATTTCATAACATAATTTCCGTTTATGTAATTTCAATTCTTCCTTTGACCTCTGGCTCGAGTTTTGTATTTGTAGGAGCTCAGTGTGACTTCTTTCCTCCCTCTCTGGCAGAAAAGAACAACAAATGAGATGAGGAACCCATGCAAGACTATGCAGATGATATGTGTTGCACCCCAAAATTTGACCAACCGGTTCCCATATCTGGTTTATGTTTCGACGCATTTTGCATTCGCATTCGCATACCGCATACATTGCATTTTCTCAGTCAGATTGATTTTATCGGGATCACAGCCCTCTGATCGCGCTTCAGGCATTTCAGGCCAATACAAGGTTTTATTTTGAGAATTCGTGCTCGTCCCGGTATTTTCAGATTGCGTTGTTGCTTTGAGGACATTTCGGTGTCCGGCTTTTACCGTCTATTTCGTTATAATTGCGTAGTTGTTCTCTAATCGATTTAATCAGCTTTATGCCCTTTTTAGATCTTTCCTTTTCTTTCTAGAATTTTAATTGAATTTTAAATCGTTTTTCTAGGATTTTAATTCTTTTAATAGAGTTTTAATAACGATTTTTCTATTTTAGAATAATTCATTTTAGATATTAATAGATATTTCTTTTTAAATAATTTTCTCTAGTTTTAATATAGTTTTAATAGATTTTTAGTATATTAGATATTAGTTTTATTATTAAATAGAATAGTATAGTTTTTTTTAATATAGATTTTCAATATAGTTTTGAGAATATTAATAGAGTTTTAATAGAATAGAATATGGTTTTAAATAGAATATTCATAGATATTAGAATAATATAGTTTTTTCTTAGAATTAATAGATATAGATCTTTATAGGTTTTTAGATATTAAATAGATTTTAGTTAGATATTAATAGTGTGGTTTTATTAGATTTTTCTGTTATAGAATGTATTAAAGTCTTGTTAGATTAGTTAATAGGGTTTGGTTTTATTAATTAGTTTTAATTAGGGTCAACTTTTATTAAATGGTCGTATTAATTTTCGTATTAATGGAGTCATTAGTCAGTTAATTTCCATTATCATTTAATTCATCATTAGTCTGGTTAATTGTTGCATTAGTTCATTAATTGAGTCTGAGATTATGGGCCAGATGTCCAACATTCAAAGCCCAGTTAGGTCCAAATTCGTGACACATGTCACTATATAATAACTGCCACGCGTGGCTTTCTCTCTCTTCCACGTTTTCCACCCAGCCACACACTCCCTGCATGCTGGACACCTCATCACCCACTCAGTCTCTCTTTCTGTCACCTCTCTCCTTCTCTCTCCCACGTGTCCCTCTCTAACACACACTCATCCACACGCATGTCTCCCCCTCTCTTCCACCCACTGCCACGTGTTCCACTAACCAATCCTCGCCGCCGGTCATGCAAACGGTCGGAGACATCGCCGGAAATACCATCCACCACCGCAACTGACCGCCGGAATCCTCAAACCCACCGGAAACTGCAATTTTCAGAATCACCAAGAATCTCTCCCAATCTTCGTCAATCCCTCGCCGGAAAACGCATCCTCGCCGGAATCTGCGAATCATCAATCTTCTTCAGTGTTCTTCAGGTGTTCATCATCTGTTTGCCAGAAACTCTATAGATCCTTCAAGATCTTCATCCAACACCTCCAGTTTGCCCAGATTCACCGTTTTCCCCCAGATTTTCAAGAACCTACAACCAAGATCTTCAATCAGCTCTCCAGATTTTCGTTCCATTCGCCAAACCTTTGTCATGTTTCTGAGCTTCACCAGATCTCTGAGCCCTCAAGAGTTTCGGAATCGTCTTCGTTCGCCATCAGATTCAAGATCTTCGTCCGTCCGTCCCAAAGAGCTTCACCGCCGCGTGGATCTTCGAGCATCAACGAGGACTCTCCAGAAGTGGCTCCTTCCAGTTCTTCGTAAGCTTCGTCAACCTTCATCTCAAATCTCCAGAAGCTTCATCGTCTTCATCAGGTTCTTATGACGAACTTATTAAGCTTGTTAATTTGTTGTTGCATAGTTGTGGAATTAGGTTAGTTTGTTTGTCAGATTTGGAAATGGGTTTAGGTTGTGCTGGTTATGGAGGAACGAGGTTGATGAAGGGTTTGTGAGTCAGAGAGAGGATGCGAGAGAGGGTGAAACGGCGTTAAGGAGTAAACAGTAGAGGAGGGGATTGGGATAGAATTAGGGTTTTGATGCTGAGTTTGGGTGGTAATGGATTCGAGCCTTAGGCCCATGGTGTTTGTTGCTGATCCTCCCCCCTGTTTCCCCATGGCACCCTCTCAGAGTGAATTATGTTTTGGGCCATAGGCTAGTTTTGCTAACTACACCCCAAACTGAAGGCCCATTGAGAAAACAAGGCGAAATTTTTGCTATTCGCCACCGGGTTTTTTCCCTTTTTCTTGATTTTTCCATTGATTTTCTGACTGGATGGGCCTAGTTCGCGTTGTGATATTTGCACCCCCTCCTGAGCCCAACATCATTCCTGAACGAGATAAAATTGCTATTCACCACGCCTGTTTCTCATTTTTAATTGATTTTCATTTTATTTCATGTTTGCATAGGATTAGGAATAAATTCACAATAAATTGAAAAATAAACATTTTTGGATGGGAATTTTTTCCCTAGTTCCCTCAGGACCTCTAGAAAATTGTGAAATAATAAAAACATTAATTTCATGCATTTTATATTTTTGGCATATTTTCCAATATTATTGCTTTTATTGTGCATTTTGTTAGTACTTAATTTTTCTGAATTTAGTAGGAGAGATTGGTGCATGATTTTTGATTGATTCTTGTGAGGCTGATTAGATTAGGGAAGTGTGTACCCTTAGGAATTTTTTCATATTTTTGTGACTAAAATTTAGATTAATTTGAGAGGTAGATAGGAGAGGTATCAGAATTAGGGTTTCACAACACTTAGGTGTAGTTTAGGGCATAGTTTAGGGTTTTAAAATTGATTTAGGTCTTGGGGTTTATATGGGGTATAGGGTATATAGTTAAGCTCCCTTAGAAATTTAATTAGGATTTTATAGTGAGTTTTAATATTTTTACTTGATTTTTGCAATTTGGTTGATATTGGTGTGTTTCCCACTTGGGATGTTGCTTTGTTTGTTGGGTTTTGGGCATTTCAATTGGGGTGTTGGGCTTGAGTTTTGGCTTGCTGAGGTTGATGAAGACCTTGGATGATGATTGAAGACAAGGGATAGAGCTTGAGGCATGAGGATTCCTCTCCTTGAGGATGGTTTGTGAAGACTTAGGAGATAGGAGAAATAGGGAGAGCCTTAGATTAGAATGATGTCTTCTTGCAAACATAGAAAGCATCGTGTGCTTCTATTCCTCCCTATGACATAAAGTCCTTCTAAGGTGTTCACATCCATCCTTTGGAGGGATAAGTGGCTTATTTTGGAAGTAGAACTTTGAGGGAACCTTTCTCTTATAATGTTAAACACTTATGGGCTTCCTTTGGTTGTCAACAATTGTTTAACATTTCAACTTAATCTGTTAAGTGATTCTCTCCTGTGAGTGCTTTCCTTGAAGATATAAGCCCATTGAAGATAAGAAGTTTATTGAAGATTGGTGAAGATAAAGCCTGTACCTGCCAAGGTTGGATATTTGTTGAAATTAGGGTTTTGCTGCTGTTTGAAGATGTTTATCTGTTGGGGTTCAGTGCTTGCCAGAGCTTGGAGACTTTTGGAGACAGGAGCTTATCTAAAGCTTGGGGATCATTGAAGAGTGAAAATGGGATCTTGCTTGAAGTTGTTACTGTCAACCTTTTGTTGCTACTTGAGTTGTAGCTGTCAGAGCCGTTGTTGTTTGAGCTGTAGCTGTAGAAGCTGGTGTTGCGGTCAGAGCTGGTGTTGGATTGTATTTCTTTTTCTGTATTGTTTGTTGGCTTGTTCAGCTTGCTCCCTTAGGTTTGAAGTGAAGCTGTTTCACTTTGCCTATTGTTTTCCCAGGTTCGAGATCGAGTGGGACTCCCTTGCCCCGCTTGTATTGCTGCATCTCATGCATTTTACTGCTTACTGTATATGCTGTTTCTTTTCCGTTTATCCCCTAGGATCTCTGTTTTTCTCTGTGCAAGAGAGAAATATGACAGACATTAGGTATAATCCATACATGACAACATTAGGGTAGTTTTGATTCCCATTTCAAACCATAGGTTTTTAGAGTTCTTTCTCTTCTATCTCAAAATCATTCAAAACACAGTAATAAGGTTAATCGATGGCGTACGCTACGAGCCTTAAGCTATTTGAGAAAGGGTTGCTGGAGATTTTCTTTCCAGTAGTCTGGCTGCTTAGTGTGGTACCCTTTGGGTGACACGCGACGTAGTCACTCTCAAGTCATAGTCTCTAGTGCGTCAGAGATTGCAAACATCATAAAAAACAGTTCTTGTGTAAAAGACTGAAAACCAATCAAAACGTCATTTTTGTCCGCTTGGACCCGTAATCAGGAGAAAACCTTTTCAGAAGGATCTAAAAAAACAGTCAGACAAATCTGTGACTTCCGTAGCCCGAACTACGTTTGCTCTGATCTTTCAGGCTGTATGAAAGTACGTAGGCATAGGATGTTATATCCTAGCGAGCAACCTTCCCCTCCTTTCCCGTAGGTAGGCGAACTACGTTGACTCTGATTTCTCGTTCCAGACGTGAATACGTAGGCATAAAGTGTGATACTTTGCTGAGTCATTTTATTTCCTTTTAACCCAGACCCTTAGAGTAGATAGAATAACAATTCGTACTAGAAAACAAGCGTGGATCCCCTCGAGTACGACGGACGTGAGGGGTACTAATACCTTCCCCTTGCGTAACCGACTCCCGAATCCAGGATTTGGTTGCGATGACCATTCCTTTCCCGTCTTTGTGGTAGGTTTACTTCGAGCGTTTCCTTTCCCTCCGTTGGGATAAATAACGCACGGTGGCGACTCTTCTGTTTAGCCAGCTCCGATTTTCGCAGTAGCGACAATATGCAAATGCAAATGCAGATGCAACACCAACCATTCAAGGAGAAACAACATTTGTTTACAAACAAAGTTAGAAACACACGTGATGACATGTTTTAAAAGCATATTTTCATTGATAAGTTGAGGTCCATTATAATAGATGGCTCTTGATAACAAGCAAGACCTTTCTTACAATAGAAGCAAATACAACAAAAGATTACAATCTTAAAGAAAAAGTAGGAAATGGGGAAGTTTTGATCGTTCTAACTAGACAATCCTTCTCCTTCTTGAGACCTGGGCTGGAGTTGATTCTGACGAATTATCTCCCACAGCTTAACATTTTCATGTTCTATTTTGACCAAAGCGTACCTCAGCTCCTCCCTAGACATAAGAACCTTGGGCTCTATGGTGATCTCATAGGTATCTCCTTTGACCAAAGTAGATAGGCTCTAGTGGTTAGACAACTCATATTTTCCTCTGGGGTCATTTCTTGCAGATGAGGATGACGCCAAGCAAAACTAGCTTGTGTTTCAAGTTCTTCATTGCTGCATTTTTCACAAAAATAGGCTCTTAGTATATCTGGCCCTGTTGAATATCCATGCTGGGAGCAATCAAGGATTGGGTTGTAGCTGATAACTCCTTTAGTACTGATGAGGGGCATGTTCGAGAAATTCCCACAGCTTTGGATCATAGCAACACGGTTGATCTTGGTATCATACCAGTTGATATCATAGTGCCTAAGGGTTATTAATTTTTCAACCCATGCTTCTTTGTTGGGGAGATTCCAAAGAACCTGAGTTCTAGGCAAGTGAGAAATAAACCACTTGTTGAGCAGAGCCGTATAGCATGATAACTGTCCAAGATCACACACCTTTCAGCGATGAATGGTGATATATGTATCTGCCAGCAGAGTGTTCACAGGATTTTTGATGATGAAGAGTCGGATGGCCTCCTCACTGATGAATTCGTTACAGCACGGGAAAATATACAAACCATAGATTAAGAATGCTACGATTGCCTCAAAGATTCCCAAATTTCTGTTATCATAATGAAACTCGGCCATCTCCATGAATGGTCTTGCTTCCATTCTAGAGAAATCACTCATAGTTACCAATTCAGCAAGCAGCTCTGATGGCCTGATGTGTAGTGCCTTAGCAAGGTCTCTTTTTCTTGGTTTCTCATAAGAGGCTTTGAGGGTAAAAGGAATCCTCAAGTAAGCAGAGTACTCTTCTATTGTTCAGGGCAACTAGAAATCTGGGAAGATAAAACAGTGATATTCTGGATCGTAGAACTCAACGAGTGCTCGCAGCATGTCCTCGTCGACTCGAGTGTTGAGTAGCTGTAGGATATCTCCGTACTTGGCAATGAAAGCGGTGGGGTTCCTGACGAGGCCTGCCAGTATCCCGAGGTTACCCAGTCTTAGGCTTGGAAATGGAAACTTGCTTCGTCGTTCCATATCAATGTCTGTAAAAGAAAAATTTCAAATTTCCTTGAATGGTTAGTAAAATGCAAACATGCAATGCAAAATGCAACTGGTTTTACAAAGATCAATTGTGCCAAACCCTCACTTCATTCATTATTGGAAAAAGTTACAACAATGAAACACATTACAAGAAGCTTAAGTTACATCAAGAAACTAGGTTCCATGGTCTAAATTAAGAACTTTAGACGCGAGGCCTCTTCAACTTCTTCAGTATTGCATTCTCCATTATCGATTTATCCATTATTCCTTTCCAGGCTCCGGAGGTTGGAGGGACGTTGAAGTATTCATGAATTCTTTAAGTGGGCTTGATACTAGAGAAAAAAAAATCTCTTTTGTTGCTTCCCTATCGATCACTCGTTGTTCGAGCTAGTCTATTAATTCGTCTTTTTCTTGTGCTTCTCTGATGAGCCTTGTTGTTTCGGAGGAAAGCGCATGATACTTTCCTTCCCAAGTGTCCCTCTCAAGTTGAGACCCTGTAAGCAACTCTTGGTATTCTTCCATCTTCTCAATGGGAATGGCAGAGGACGACGACACAATGACAATCTGCGTGTTCTTTTCTGGGAGATATGGCATTTTCAAATCCCTTGCTCTAGACTGGACCCATTGAGTAAATGGTTTAAAAGCTACATAGTTCCTTTTCCCTAGGTCTGCTTTTGTCTTTTTCTGGATGTCTTCCCAAGCATCAATTGTGCTATTTCTCATATTTTCCACTACTTCGGTATTGAGATAAAAGAAACTGGATAAGAGGACATTGGTGGGTTTATCCTTCATCGGAAAACCAAATTGATGTCTAGCCAAGGCTGGATTGTAGCTAATCCCTCCTCTTACTCCTCTGACTGGTATGTTTGGGAAGCTTTCGCACCAATCAAATAAACTCCTCGGTCGTAGGCAGGATGGTACCAATGAATATTAACTTTTGTTAAGGAGATTATCCTTTGAGACCATCTCCATCCATTGGGATTCTCTTTGAAAGCGTCGAATTTTGGCAAATGGTTGACGAACCATTTGTATAGAAGAGGTGCATAACAAAGAATAGTTCCCTTTCCTTGAAGTGTATGATGATGAATTGAGTGATAAGAATCTCCTAACAAGGTAGGCACGGGTCGCCCCTTAAAAATATGGCAATAGAAGAGAAATTGAAAAATTCCTCAACTTCGGGAAACAATACTAATCCATAGATCAACAGAGCTAATACTAATTCAAATGCATCCATGCTCTTCTCTTTGGCAAGGTAGGAAGCTTTCTTGACTAAGATTTCTGCATGGAAACCTTCAACTCCTCCTTTGGTGGCACAATGAGCTTTAATTTCAGACACTTCAAGGTGAAGAGCATCTGCTATTTCTTTCGGTGAAGGTAAGATTTCCAATCCAATGTATCGTTTTTGATCCTTCACGGGGACTCCCACATAATAGGCATACTCTTCCAAGGTTGGCATCATTTGATAGTTGGGAAAAGTAAAGCAATGATATAATGGATCATAGAACTGAACCAAATTGTTGAGGATTCCTTCTTCCATTCCTGTCCTAACTAGTCTCAAAATCTTTCCATATTGCTTTCCAAACTCTTATGACACCATGGTCCCTAGTTTTATCAACTCGAATATATCAGGCTTCTTGAAATTGTATCTCTTGGTGTTCCTTGTTCTAATATCCACGATATATCTAGGGTTTTGCACAAAGAGATCAACTGAGCTTTACAAAACCAGTTTCATCATGAAATGCCACGATAGGATGATGAGATGATGAGATGATGCACACATAACACAAAGGCAAATATTCACAAATATAATGTACATGCACACACAAGGCTTCATAAGCTCAAGGCCAAAGCATGGAGTCAAAAGGTCTACCCATCCCTAAGGACTTGTACTATGAGTTAAATGTACCTGCCAAACGGGTTCTATCAAAGTTCCCAGAGTCATAGTAAATCCTTTGGATATTGTCAACCAACACAACTACTTATGTGAGTCGACAATATTCTCAAGATAAACTCGTCTGAGTGTAGCATCGCGTAACAACTGTTGAGGGACTACTCCTTAATAGTTTCCGCACTACATCCTAAAAAGGCTTAGTGGGATAAAAATGTTACTAAAGGTCCTCAGTTTCACAGATTCTCAGGTTGAAACAATTAATGAATACACGACTACTCATGCATCACCAATCATCTCAAGGAGGTCTACGCTGAGTGTGATTACATCATATGTCAGACTTGTTAGGACTACTTCCAAATACCAACTATTGATCCTATCACAATCCTATCTCATGTGCCACTCAAATTCGGGTTAGGATTTATCTCGCCACTCAAAGCACCCAATGTCCATAACATACAAAAAGATATATTGACAAATATACATGTAAGCAAATATTTACAAATATAGCATAAAATCAAACACAATAGGCTAAACCCTCAAGTTTAAGTATTCCCAAGTGAAGTCGCCATTTCAGTTGCGGTGAGAATCGTGATACAAAGCTATTAATTAACTTGAATCTTAACTCATTAAATTCACAACCGGACTTTGATTTATCCAAAGGAAAGTTTAAAGAAAGAAAGACCTTTTGCGCGATGTAACAACAATGCTAAGAGATCGGGGGTTGGTTATGCCTAGGGTAGGTATTTCACATCCTAAACATCTGTAGTACTCTACAGGAACCTTTTGTATGTTTGTATGCTATACTTGCTAGATGTTTGCTATGGTTTGGGATAGGGGTACAAGGTAAAGTTGTAGGTAAATACCAAGGATAGTTTCTAAATTTTCTCGCAAAGATATCGCATCCTCTGCCTATGTATCCTAGCTAGGATAGAATCAGAGCAACCGTAGTTCACCTCACTAGGGATAGATGAACACTTCATTATGATCAAGGTTCAATGGTAAACAAACATAATAATACTTGTATAGATTTTAACCAAACTCTCTAGTCTAAGTTGTACACTCAAAGGAGTTGACTTTTACAAAAGTCAAGAGGGGAGTAACTAATTATCACCATAATTCTTACTTAGAGTTAACAAACTCTATCTTAAAATTCTAGTTGAAAGATCTTCCTAACAAGGGGTATGTCTTTTAGACTTAAAGAAAAGTCTAATGGATACGGGTTCTAATTTAACTAAGTTATGGTTCAAAGATGACTTAACAAAGTCAAAAGGAGGGTAATGAGCTGTATATGACCCAAGGGTCAATAGAGAGACTTTCCTTAGGAATGGGAGAAGATGAGGCTACTAAAAAGTTCCATCACTTAGGGAATAACTTAACAAAGTTAAAAGCAATACAAACATTCATTCAAACATGATGGACATATAAAATAGAATGGTGACAACCATGAAGAGATATGCAAGCATGTGACAACATCAAGCAAAGATTATAACCAAATCAAATGGTTACAACCAATGATGCATAAAGATATTACAATACCTAGAAGGACATGGTGAGGGTTCTTAAAAGACCAAACATAGAAGGTACAATAATTTTAAAGCATCTTAACAAAGATGAAGAGCAATGAGGTAACAACCATCAAGACAAAACAACAGAACATGTAACTCAAACAAGTTTAAATGCAAGCAAGTCACAACTTGAGGCAAGCATGTCATATAGTTCAAAGAATGTCAAATGTAACAACATAAGACCAATATTGATGACAATTAAGTACAAGTAAGCATACAAGAAGTGTTACAACAGTTCAAGTAAGAAGTTCAAGCTTTCATGGGGAAACACACAAGTTCATGGTGACAACCAAGACAGAGCAAGCCCTAGCATGTTATGGTTCTAACAAGACATTTAAACAATTAGAGAAAGGCATAAAGAAAACACTCAAGAAGTTAAAACATCAAGAGATATAACATGGTTTACAAACAACATTCAAAAATATTAATCAATTAGATGCATCAAAAGCAAAGATCAAATATGATAAGACCTTGAGTTCAAATAAAACTCAAACACCTAAACAAGTTAACAAACATATGTAAATCAATTACAAAATAATCCCACAAGATTAAATCAAGAAGAAGTTTGAGAACAATCCAAAAAGACGCAAGGTAAAAACCCTAAAAGTACAAGAATTCCAAGTGATATAAAATATTTCTAGGATGAAAATCCTTTAATTATTTTCTCACTATGTGAAAGTAGACATGATTAAGAACATTTTGTAAAAAGAATGGATCAAAAATGTTGAAAATGGTGAAGTTATGAAGTTTTCAAAATTATGAAGAAAACATGAATAAACAAGTGATAAAAAGAAAGAAATGCACTTGGTAGGTGTTGAACCCACCACCTTTGGATCACAAGTGTAAAACTTCACCAATCCAACCAAATGCGCGCGTGTGAAAATTAATGGAGGGAGAGAGATATATGCCAAAACATGAATGTTGTTCCTTATCTTCTTAGCTTTCCAAAAAGTACCAGAAGTCCATGATTGGATTTGTAGAACTCAATATATGAGCTTTGCAAGACAAGGGTATTTTAGGAATTTGAGATTACAGGCCATTTTTTATTATGGGTCAATTTCACCATCTTACATACCTCAAATGGAATTTTGTCCAACTTGAAAGTTGTTCCAAATGGTGTTATATGTCCAACCATGCACCAAGAATCCATTGATATGGGTTAGAATGAGAAATGCTTGAAGAAAAATTCATGAATGAATCATTAAAGGAAGCTTGAAAATGGCCAATTCAAATCAATTCATTTTTGAACCAAAGCATGCCATATTTGTGCTTGTTTTGAGTCCAATTGATGTTTTAAGAACATTGGAAAAATCAAAAGTCAAGTTTGAATTCATTTGCTATGCCAATTTTATGGTTTCTTCATCCTTAAGCAACATAATGAAAATCAACCATCCATTCATTTTCAAGGCCTCAATCCTATCCACACATCTTCCTTACATCACAAGCAAGGCAATTGAATCATTTTGCAGGTTGTTTGGCTTTGTTCTCACCATAACATAAAAGCTTCAAACTTGGAATTTTAGATTTTGAATTGGGCTGCCATAGGCTTCAATTGGGCTTTGAATCACTCTAGGTCCATTGCATATAACCTCTGGGATGATTCCTAATTGCCATAACAGAATTTTGGTGGAAGATAACAGAAAATCAATTAAGAAAAAGTGGAGAAACTTAGAAAATCGATTTTCAAGATAGAGCCATTTTCAGTCCAAATTGTCATTGCAAAAAGCTTCAGTGAGGTTCATTGATGGATTCTGGACGATTTTCTTGAAGCTTCATCCATAATTCAAGTCTCCATTGAAGCTCAAAACCAGGTTCCTATCTTTCACCCATACACTCTATTCTTGATGAATTTCTATGTTATTTTCACATGATTGTGATCCTTAGAGTGTGTAGAACATTTTAGGATTAGAATGGTTAAGTTTCGTGACAATTCTTGACAGAACACCTTAGCTTGTAGTTTGAATTTCTCTCTAATTATTGGATGAAAATGGAAAAGAAACATGGAATATTGATGTAGGAAGTGAGAGGAAGAGATTAGTCTCTTCAATTTTGGCTTTTGAGAAAGTTGAGAATTCTTGAGAGATTCTTGGAGGTTCACGATTTTTGAATTTTAATGGAGGAAAGTGAAAATAAATTACATATTCGAATTCTACACAAAAAATCACATAGTTTTGGTTCAAGAAAATCAAGTTTTGGTTAAGGAATGAGGAAGTTGGGATTTTGGTGAAATAAAGAAGATGACCGGCGCAAGGCCGACCACCGTCTGGAACTTCCGGCGCCACCGCGTGTGCTTTCCCTCCGTTTCCAATTTTAAAACGCCAGATTAAACATCATCCGTTAGATCATGCTAGTCGCCTGACTCGTTATGCGCAATCCACGACCATGATTTGTTTCGCGAATGGCCCTTTGCATAATGATGAAACGCTGAGTTTCATTAAGAAACTCAGCAGGGCCTAGTTCATTTACTATCCGCACCCCCATACTCGCACGACCCAAGCGATACACACGCGTGAAGCTACTTCTTGCACCCCAACCTGTTTCATTTTATTTCCTTTTTTCTTTTGTTTTCTATTTGATTGCTTGATCATTTTAATTCAGAAAAAATATTAATTGAGGTCAATAAATCTTGAAAAAAATCATGAATGTACTTTAACATGTTCTTTAATTTGTCACATTTTTTAATTGCAATTTTAATTCTTTTTTCAATTAATTTTGTGTTTTTCTTTTATGTGCTTTTCAATAAATAGAAATCATGCCATGTTAACTTCTAGATTTTTGTTTCCATATCAATGCTTGGATTTAATGTCTGATTTTTTGTATGGTGAATGCTGATACACTGTAGGATATTGTATGATTTTTCTTGAATTTTTTAGATCCTTTTAGGTATAGGTTTGAGATAGATTTCTAAGACCTTTCCCTTGTGGATTCCTTTGAGCATACCTTTTAGTGTAGAAATTGTTTAGTACCTTTAGACTTAGGTTTTGACCCTGAATTTTCTACCTTGACTCCTTAACACACTTAGGAAGCCTTAGGATGTTTCCTAGCATTTTAGGATTGATGTTACTATTTTCCCCACATTTTACAAGTTGGTTGTACTTTAGGTGATCCTAACTTAGCTTACCTCATGGTTTAGTCTCTAAAGTGAACTTTAGCTAGCCTTAGGATTCAAATTCCTTCTTGATAGAATAAAGCTTAGGTTGATACCTATTTAGAGCATTGATTTAAGCCTTGATAGAGCTTTTGAATCCTTTTAGTTAGGTGATCCTTGGAACTAATCATTAGGTTTTCATTAGAACCTTTCCATAGATGATTCTTCTTTGAATGCTTTGCATTCATTCAATTCTTCCATGAATGATTGAGTGTCATGATGGATACCTTTGGTATACATCATGCTTCCCATGATTGATTCAATTCTTCCATGAATGGTTGAGTGTCATGATGGATACCTTTGGTATACATCATGCTTCCCATGATTTCAATTCATCCATGAATGGTTGAGTGTCATGATGGATACCTTTGGTATACATCACGCTTCCCATGATTTCAATTCTTCCATGAATGGTTGAGTGTCATGATGGATACCTTTGGTATACATCATGCTTCCCATCATTCAATTCTTCCATGAATGGTTGAGTGTCATGATGGATACCCTTGGTATACATCATGCTTCCCATGATTTCAATTCTTCCATGAATGGTTGAGTATCATGATGGATGCCTTTGGTATACATCATGTTTCCCTTCATCAAATTTCAAATTTGGGTTGAATGCCTTGATGTATTCCTTTGGTTTACATCATGCATGCATCCATCAATCAATGTCCTCCTCTCTAGGTTAGATGCCTTGTTCGATTATCTTGGATTGATTTCCTTACATGTCATATTGTTCATCCCTTCATCCATGATTGTTTGAGCATTGCTTGATGCATTAGGATAGTCTCATGTGTAGAGTATTTTAGGCTAGGTGCATGACAGCATTGAAAGGTTGAGCTGAGCTCCCTTTGCTTGTTTGCCTTAGAGGTTGAGTGTTCTCCCTCTGCTTGAGTATTATTTTCCTCTTTTCTAACTGATGTGTTTGCATTGAAAGGTTGAGGTGGCCCTCCCTTTGCTTGTCTGTTTTTGTTTGTTCTCTTTGATTGATTACTTAGAGGTTGAGTTCCTCCCTCTGCTTGTATTGCTGCATTGCATTTGCATCTTTACTGTTTGCTTTTCTATTTTATCTGCTTTAATGATTTTGGCAGTTGTTTTTCTGTTTCCCATTGACATGCTCCCCTAGGACTCTCACTTCCTTTGATAAGGAAGTGATGATAGACTTTTAGGTTGAAACCTTTGCATGATAACATCTAGGAGTTCCTTGTTTCAAACTCAACCCATAGGATGAATCCATTGCATGACAACAGTAAGGAATCTTGATAGTCTCCCCAGTAGAGTCGTTCTCTTCTCATCTCCAAAACAACAGTAAAACACGTAATAAAGGCAAGTTGGTACAGTACGTTATGAGCCTTAAGCCACTTAGGAAATGGTTATTGGAGGGTTTCCTTCCAATAATCAGGATGTTTAGTATGGTACCCTTTGGGTGACATGTGACGCATTCACTCTTAAGTCATAGTCTCTAGTGTTGTACGAACTACAAACATCCATAAAAAACACTTCTTCCATAAAAGACTAAAAACAAACATCAAAACTCCTTTTGCCCCGTGGGCTCCTTTAATCAGGAAAACATTTTCAGAAAAAAAAGTGTCGTTAACTCAGTTCTACCGCAAACGGTAACGCACGAGTCTCCGACGAGCAAGTTGTATACACCAAACTGCTGGAACTGTTTGTTAACCCTACTCGAAAAAACAGATGAATCAACCCGTGTTCTGTAGTGACCCGAACTACGTTCGCTCTGATTTCTCTGATGAGAATACGGAGGCACAAGATGCGATATCTTGGTGAGCAACCTTCCCTTTACCCGTAGTTAGTTGAACTATGTTGACTCTGGTTTCTCGTTCTCTGACGAGAATACGTAGGCACGAAGCGCGATGCTTTGCCGAGTCAATTTTCTTTTCTTTTCAGACCAACCTTGATAGGTAGATAGTTAAAACCAACCCGTCAGATAACACAACAAGCGTGGATCCCGTCGAGTACGACGGACGTGAGGGGTGCTAATACCTTCCCCTTGCGTAACCGACTGTTGAACCCAGACTTGGTTGCGATGACCTTGTCTTATACCTTTTCGTCAGGTTTTTCCGATCGTTTCCTTTCCCTTTCTGTGGGATAAATAACGAAAGGTGGAGACTCTTCTATTTTACCGGCACCTTATTTTCACAGTAGTGATAGATATATGCATATGGTTTTAAGCCAAAACAGGAGTTGATCTAGATATAATTCAAGAAGGAAATATCAAGCAGATTTGAGAGCAAGTGTCAAGCATAATCTAATAATATCCTTAAAAGAAACTTAACTAACACTAAACTCAAACATCCTAACTTGAACTAACAGCAACAACAACAATATTTGTTCATGAAAAAACTTAACACTCAAATCCAACCATAACAGTTGTGAACCAAATCCTCCTATAGTTCAAACATGATTTAGGGTAATGTCTAAGGGACTTCAAAATTTGACATGTAGAAGTATCATATTATGATATGATTAACAAGATGTTTAAACATGGTGATGATCAAAGCAAAATCAAATCTGGCAGATTTACACATGAACTCTCTTTGCATTTAAACACATCACACACCAAGCATGCCAATCATGTTTATGACAGTTCAAGATAGGAACAGTGATCACTAACCTCTTGTACACCTCCAAGCAAGCTTGTGCAGTAGGGAATACCTTGAAGAGTTCCAGCTAATATCCAACCAATGCTTTGATGAAAACATAGTTTTCTTGCACTTGAAGTAAGTGAAGGAACTTTGTGACAGGTCTAAAAACAAGTGATGAAGAGGATATTTTAGGTTATGGACAGTTGGTGCATCTTAAACCAAAGGTATTTAGAGTGTTGAGATGAGTAAAACAGGCATGAGCAAAGTGTTACTCAGTTTTGTATGAAAGGTCAAAGTTTGCTTGGTTGAGAGTTGACTTTTGATGAGTTTGTTCTGGTTTTGTGAGCTTACTCTTGTGTCAAGTACATGGAAGGGGTATCTATTTATAGAGGAGATGAGGCTGTTGGCAGATTTTGAAAAATGTGGATGGCTTTGGATTTTGGAGGGAGAAAATGCAAATCTTGCAAGAAATCTTTGATGCAGCTGGTTTTGAGGGTTCTTGATGCATTGTGATGCATGAGACAAGTTGTATACATGCCATAGGAAGTGATTGAAGTGTATCTAAAGGCTAGAGGAACTGCTGCTCCAGATTTCCTTCAATAAAGTTTCTCTTTCCTCTTGATTTTCTTTGAATATAATAAAGCCACTTGACTAGATCTTTCCCATGCTCTTCAATCCTTCTGCACTTCCACTCATCACATACTCTAGACATCAGATCAAAGGCTAATCAGTGGTTGAAAATCAGTTAGATGGTTGGCAAGTTAATTTATGCCAAGTTTGAGAATGTTCACTTCAAGTGCTTGGACCCCAATTTCCCTCCTTCGAAACTCCTAGATCACAAATTCTATGGAGGAGTTCTTGTACTTTTTGGAAAGCCCTCATCATTCTCTATAACTTTCATGTTTTGGGTTTTTTCAAATTCCAAGTGGAACTGGGTCAAAAATACCCTTGAAGTTGGCTGAAAACATGACTTGAAAAGTGCTAAAACCATGAAATTTTACTAAGTGTTTTTCCCTCTTGCATTGATATTGATCATAACTCCAAATAATATTCAGTTTTTGCACATAGGTCACTTTTGCACTTTTGTAGGACTCCTCAAGACCTTTCCTGATCAGAAACCCTAATTGGGTGTCTTGGACTGCACTGCCCTTTCTTCTTTGGATGACAACCTTATATTGGATTCATACTTGACCCAATGTAGTATCCTTGATGATGAGGGGAGTTGCTTCATGGAGAATCAATCCAAGACATTGACTGATCAAACCATTAAAACCCTAATTCTTGATTGTATGAAACCCTAATTCACTTGTATCTTGACAAAGACAAACTTGAAATAGGTTATGGTTAGATAAAAAAAGATGATGCTCCTAAAATGATGATGAAGATCTAAGGGTCAAAATTTGGGATATAACACGTAGCTGATGGAATATCTCATCCTTTGTAGATTTATTTATATTCCCGTAATTAACATAAGGACAACAAAAGATACCACTATTGTCGGGAAGATTTTTATAGCGGTCAGTTTTTGTGGCTAAAGACCACTACCGTTCTCTGCTGCTACTTTCTGATTTCTATATTTATCCTATGAAGCTTAAAAGGAAGGGGAAGATATCTTAAACTAACCTTGCACGCAAGTGTTTTCCCTACAAATGTGAAGAGCTTTGGAATCGGAGGTTGGTTATACAAAAAGAAGCTATTAACACCCAAAGTATATATAGTAATCTATAGGAACCTTCATTTACATTTGTTTTTAATGTTTGAATTGCTTTCTTGAGTCTATTTGTTATCGGGTGGGGAAAGTTTCTCCTTTGGGAGATTAAGAAAATGTTTTTTTGTTTGTTTTAGGATTTTCTATTATTTTTGGAAAGGTATCTGGACCTAAGGTTTTCGATTAGTGTGCTCGCTAAGATTTCGTAATCGTATGTCTACCTATTCTCAAAAAAGGAAACTGCGAAATCAGAGCATTCATAGTTCCTCCTATTATATGGGAGGAAAACGTTTGGTGTCTTGTTCAAAGCCTAAGATTGAGGCTAAAAGAGTTTTTATGTCTTGTTCAAAGCCTAAGATTGAAGCTAAAGGATTATTTGAGAGAGAATTTTTCATCTCTAAAGGGAAATATCTCACCTATTCATCATAATTATTGAGGTTTTGTTTATAAGGTAAGTTGCTTTAACTAGGATGTGTGGAATCCAACAATGCCATATCTTCCTTTATAAGAGAATTGAAATGTCATGAAGGAAGGAGCTTTAACTCAGTGTAGAGAAATGCCACTTGTTCATTTATGAATCTTTGCATGCTAAGAGACGGACATTCGCTTGGATGTGTTCAAGAGGCTTTCCACTTACATCACTTAGATGAAAGAGAACTTTGGCCACGACAAAGAAGGGACTCCAACTTGGATTTTGAATCAACAAGTGTGCTACTTACATCAATCATCTGGAAAAGATTTTAATTTTGTTGTTTTAAAATGTGATGTATAGAGGAAATATCCTCCTACAGAGAGGACTCAGAGTCTTATCTGTGGGGATATTAAATTTTGTGCCCTGATCAAAGCCCAAGGTTGAAGCTTAAAAAGGGCTTAAAAACCGACTCAACTAGGGGAGTATTATATATGTCTTGTACAAAGCCCAAGATTGAGGCTGGTTGGGGAAAATCCTTATATGAAGCCTAAAAGGAGACTGAGGGAATTTAAGTGGATACTAACACTTAGTGAGGAAAATTAAATCCAAGAGCAGGTTCCAACTACTTTGAGGAATCAAAAGAGAAATTGACTCCTGCTGGAGATTTGAGGAGAGTTAGATTTATTGAACTGCCGTAAAGGCTTTGATTTGTTTGGAGATTGGGTGATTGTTGTAACTTATTGGAATATTTATTTAATTTATTTAAATAGGGATGTTCGTATTTTTGGTGATTTGCGATGGTTGGTATGAAGTATTGAGAATTATGGATTTTGGGTTATTTGTTTAAATAATAGTACATAATATGAATATATTGGTATTATTATTAATTTAAATAAATATAAGTGAATTAAGGGGAAAATGGACATTTGAGGAAGAGTTAGTGAGGGTGAAATTTGAAAGCCCGTTTTAAGGCCAAAATTAGGTTTAACAAAAAGGAATTTTAAGGTAATTAGGATTCATTCTTGTTATACCGTGAAAAGGGAAGAAATAGAGGCCAAAGCTCTGATGAAGAGGATTGAGGCAAAGCTTCGTGAGGTTTCCAAGAATCAAGGAGAAAGGGTTAGAGTCGGCAATTAAGGTATGGGGAGTATTACCTTCATTGTTTTCAATATATGATTCAATGTATTTAAAGCCAATTTAAGGATTTAGGAGGTTTTTGAGTTTGAGGAAATTAGGCCTTCATGGCCAAATCTGTTTCTGAGGTTGTTTAAGTATGGGGAGTATTTCCTTCATTATTTTCAATATGAGATTCAATGTGTTTAAAGTCAATTTAAGGGTTTAGGGATTTTGAGTATTGAATTGTTGTTGCCTTTCTGGTGTGTTTAATGAGTTTGAGGGATTTGAACTGATGGTCTGATAGGTTTGAGGCTGATTTGGAAGTAAGGGAAATTAGGCCTTCATGGCCAAATTCTGTTGTTGAGGTTTTAATCGTTTAGGGTAACTGATTATGAGAACTCTAATTAATGTGGGGAATTTGCAAGGTTTATGGGAATTGGAGGAGTAAAAATGATACGGGATTGACCTAATAAATCGTAGATTTTGTGCCTTTATCGTTGTAATACCTTAGGAATGATTTAGGGATGTTTTTTTGGCATTGGGAAAGGAAATTGTAGGGACTTTTGGGCTGGTTTTGCTACTGGTGTGTCTTTGTGCTTTGTTGTTGTGATTTTTTGTGAATTGTGTTCTTGTGCAGTGCTGTCTTTATGCTTTGTTGTTGTGATTTTTTGGATGAATTACCTTGAGTATGAATATGATTCATATGTGATTAATACATGATTGTATGATGATTCCTATGAGTAATGATGATGAGTTATGTTGTTGATTCAATGAGTTTTTGATGATTACATTAGTGGTATCAGAGCGAGTCGGCCCGTCTGGCCAAGTTGTCTAATGTTATTTGTTCCCTAGTATGCGACATTGTTGCAACTACATAAAACACCCGGGGAAAAAATAGAAGAGTCTCCACCGAACGTTATTTATCCCAAAGAGAGGGAAAGGAAACGATCTAAGAAAACCTGAAGAACGGGAAGAGACAAGGTCATTGCAACCAAATCTTGGGTTCGGGAGTCGGTTACGCAAGGGAAAGGTATTAGCACCCCTCACGTCCGTTGTACTCAATGGGATCCACACTTGTTGTCTAATCAAAGGGTGTGTTTATCTATAAGTTACAGCTAAACCGGGGATGGAAAATAAAAAAAGAAATAGACTCGATAGGACATCGCCGCCCTATGCCTACATATTCCCTCGTGCAATGGGAACGTTAGAGTCAACGTAGTTCGAAAAACTACGGGTGAAAGGGGGAAGGTTGCTCGCCAAGACATCGCCGTCTTGTGCCTACGTATCCTCATCTGGTATGAGAAATCAGAGCAACTATAGTTTGGTAAACGAAACCAAAGGTAGGTTAAGTGTTTTTTTACGAGTGACATTAAGTTCCCATTCCAGCAGTTAGAGACGATGCCTATTTGCGATAGAATGGAAAAGTAACATACTCTTTTCTGAAAATGCGTTTGAAGAACAATCCCGAAGGATAAAAGGTTTGAATTTTTTTTGTGAGTTTTAGTGAAGTGAATTAGTTTGCGTTGTGATTCACGCTGCACTAAATACTATGACATAGGAGCAAATGCGTTGTATATCGCCCCTAGACGGGACGTACACTAAACACTCTAGACAAGCGAGAGGAGATCCCTCACTCATCATTTCTCATTTGCTTAAGGCTCGTAGCGTACAATGTTCATCATATTTATTAGATGAGTTAGAATGTGTTTTAAGATGAGAAGAGAGACACACAGAAGGTCTAAGGGAAAACTCGGCCCTAACGTTGTCATTCAAAGTGATCCTACTTGTTATCATGCATGGATTAAACTTCTAATGTCTATCTTACTCCAAATTTAATTGGAAATTAAATTGGAATAAGAGTCCTAAGGGAACATGCAAAGGAAAAGCAAAAACAAGAAAGCAAGGCAAAAACAGCAGCTAGAACAACGCCTCCTGCATAAGACAACAATAAAATCCAGCATACAAGCAAGACAACATATAATAGAACATGTTTCAGCATTAAAACAGGTGTGAAAAGCCAGGCAGCAAGCAAGTAAGGCAAAGACAGGCTACAAGGTTCAAAGAAAGAACATCTGTGGGAAACAGGGCAACAAGCATGTTTGAATGCGATTAAACAAATGCAAACAACAATCATGAATTGACATCATAGAAGTATGAACATGCTTCAATAAACAACCACAAATGATCAAAAACATTGCATCAACAAGAAATGACAAGATCAAGTATGCATTTCCAAAAATGGACGATCAACCGAACACGCATCAAATCAAAATCGGAAACAAATGCAATCAGGCATCACAATGTTCAGCAACAAACCAATCAATGATCATCAATTAACATGCTATAAACAAACATGTAAAATGATCATTCATCAAACAAATCACATGAATATGTTAAACATTCAAAACGGAAACCCAAAAGTTGTGTGTCGAAGAATCGAGATCAAACATTCAAGAATGGTGAAACATGTCAAAAGTAATCCACATAAATGCAACATATAAATCCATGAAGTTTACATGTGGAAAGTGTTGCGGTGAGAATAGGATATCGAATTATTGATTAATTTGAATCAAAATCGTAGATTCACAACCGGTCTTTGATTTATCCGAAGGAAAGGTTAAAGAAGGAAAAACCTAATTTGCATCGTAAACACAATGCGAGGAGAAATCTAGGGTTTGGGGGTTGGTTAAGCCTAGGAAAGGTATTAGCATCCTAAACTTTTTTAGTACTCTACAGGAACCTCTTGTTTAGATGTGTTATTTGGTATATCTATCTATTATAGGGTATGCTAAAGGGTTAAAAGAGGACCTAAGGGATTAGTACTAAGTATACTCGCCAAGAAATCACATCTTGTGCCTACGTATCCGAGGTAGGGGATGTAATTAGAGTATTCGTAGTTCCCCTCAAAGAGGGAGGATAGGAACTTCTTGATTGTGGTCAAGGTTCCAAGGGGATGTAAGTGTTATATGAAAGTGCTTACATGGAGTGCAGCGACTCCGATACTACGTTAAGAATAAGGTAGATAATGTCCACGACGGGATGCTAAACATGAGTACGGCGACTCAGATCCTAAGGCTAGGATAAAGGGTAAAGGTAAAGGATATCCACAGCGGGATAACTACCTGGTGTAGCGGTAAAAATCGTGAGCGTAAGCTATTGATTAACTTAACTCAAAAAATAAGAGTCGCCACCTCACTTTTATTTTATCCAAATAAAGGAAAGGAAAAAGAGTGAACAAAACCAAAGAGTTCTAAAACAAGAACAAGAAACAGAGATCGGGGTAAGGGGGTTGGTTACCCAATGGGAAGGTGTTAGCACCCAAAACGTCTATAGTACTCTATAGGAGCCCTTTGAAATATTTATGCTTTTTGGTTTGAAAATGGTTTGTTTGAAAAGAGATTGGGGAGATGAGAAGAGAATTATTTTTTTAGATTTTTGTGTTTGGAGAGACTTTTCGCCTCATGCCTACGTACCCACAAAGTGCAATGTAGGATCAAAACCTCGTAGTTCTTGGTATAAATAACAAAAATTTGTTGGTTTTGATGATTTTAAATGTAAAGACTGTAAGAACAAAGGTTGGTGTTTAATATATCTTTATTGTTTTGATGATAACTCTAATGAAATTTTGTATTAAGAAAATATATACTCTAATTTAGTTCAAGTGTTTTTGTTTCAGATATTAAAATAAATATTTTTATGGAAGCAAAGACGCATCTGAACAGTATTCTACGCAAAGCTCTGAAGCATCAGAAGCAAGTGATCAAAAGACTCTGAGCGTTGCCAGAAGAGACTCTGAAGCAGAAGCTGCAGAAGACTCTGAAGCGTAGTTGAAGAACTTGTATGAAGAGTTTCAAGCATTGTTTCAAGAAGACTCTGAAAGTACTTTACGCTGCAAGTACAGAGGCTTTGTTATTCAAACTCTGCTCTGATTGATATTCACACTGAAGCACTTTGGCTACAAGACTCTGATAACATCAAGACTCTGATGTTGATAACTTTGAGACAAAAGTTTGTTGAAGAAAATATTATTCAAAGATATATCCGTTGGCATATTCCAAACGACTCTTTCCTTATTCATGTATGGCACATGAAATCAGACAAAAGTGATTTGTCTGAACATTCCTCTTCTGGGAAAGCTAAAGTCAATAGAAGACAAAAGGCTACTGCTACACAACAATGCACAGTCTTCAAGCATTGGACTTTCTGCCTATAAAAGGACGTCTTCAACAACATTTCAAAGTTGACGAATTTGACGAATCAATTGAGAAATCAAACTGAAAACTACTCTCAAGCTCTCATACAATTTTATTCATAAGCTGAATAGTTTTATTCATTCTTAAACTAAGTGTAAAAATCACAGTTTGTGATATAGCTTTTTGGAAGCAACTTAAACACTTGTTAGTTTATATTTATTTGTAAAAAGTTCCTTAAGAAGACCAAGTTGTGGTCAGGATTTCTTGAGAAGACTAAGACAGTTGTTCTTTGTGATTGACACTGTAATCTGTTTGAATATAGTGGATTAAGTCCTTGTGGAGAAAGGCAAATCACCTTGATAGGGTGGACTAGATTAGTTGAGTTCAACGAACCAGAATAAAAATACTGTGTTGTTTTTATTGCCATAATTATTTCAAAACCCTTATTCAACCCCCATTCTAAGTGTTTTTCTCACCTTCAGTTGGCATTAGAGCTTCGGTTCTGTTAGTGCTCTCACTTCACCGTGAACAGAAAAGATCCAGTTGAGAAAAACTCCATACATCTTGTTCTTTATTCATCATGGCAGCTGAAGCTTCTACTTCACCTTCATACAGTAACAGATACGATGATAAAGATAGAATTAGCACCAAACCTCCCATGTTTGATGGTGAGAAGTTTGACTACTGAAAAGACAGAATAGAAAGCTTCTTTCTGGGTTATGATGTTGATTTGTGGGATTTAGTAACTGATGGTTACACTCATCCTACCAATGATGAAGGGAAAAATATTGACAAAAAATCTATGTGTGATCTTCAGAAGAAGGAGTTTAGAAACCACCACAAAGCAAGAACCATCCTGTTAAATGCAATATCTCATACAGAGTATGAGAAAATAACAACCAGAGATACTGCATTTGATATGTTTGAATCTTTGAAGATGACTCATGAAGGGAACTCACAAGTAAAGGAGACCAAGGCTCTGGCGCTGATCCAGAAATATGAAGCCTTCAAAATGGAGGAGTCTGAATCTGTAGAAACTATGTTCTCTAGATTTCAGATTCTCACAGCTGGCTTGAAAGTTCTGGACAAGGGTTATTCCACTACTGATCATGTCAAAAAGATCATCAGAAGTTTGCCAACCAGATGGAGACCAATGGTCACATCTCTAAAGCTAGCAAAGGATCTGAACAAGATCACGCTGGAGGAACTGATCAGCTCTTTGAGGAGTCATGAGATTGAACTAGAAGAAGACGAACCCCAAAAGAAAGGTAAGTTAGTTGCTTAAAGTCTAACAAATCTATTAAAGCGTTGCAGGTTATAGAAGAAAGTTCTGAAGAATCTTCTTCTGATGAAGAAGATGAATTATCCCTGCTGTCCAGAAGGATCAACAAACTCTAGAAGCATAAACAAAGGAA
The DNA here is from genome assembly GCA_963859935.3 of Lathyrus sativus. Classification (NCBI taxonomy): domain Eukaryota; kingdom Viridiplantae; phylum Streptophyta; class Magnoliopsida; order Fabales; family Fabaceae; genus Lathyrus; species Lathyrus sativus. The sequence goes on along the minus strand of OZ012738.1, from coordinate 242,107,968 downwards.
GTTCAAAAAATTCAAGAAGACAGATCAACATAAAGAGTCTTCTGGACACAGAAGATCAGGGAAGAAAGAGGTTGTCTGTTATGAATGCAAGGAACCTGGGCAATATAAGAATGAATACCCAAAACTTCAGAAGGAGAAGCCAAGAAGGAAGTATGATCATAAAAAGAAAGTTCTGATGGCAACCTGGGATGATTCAAATGCATCTGATTCTTCATCAGAGTCAGAAGAAGAATGTGCAAACATGGCACTCATGGCTGACGTAGAAGACCATGCAGAAACATCTGGATCAAAATCAGAATCAGATTCTGAGGAGGTATTTTCTGAACTCACTAGAGAAGAACTTTCTAAAAGTTTATCAGAAATTCTGGGAAACTATAGCAAAATCAAACTCAAATACAAGAAGCTTCAAAGTTGTCTTGCATCTGAGAATGATCAGCTAAGGTCTGAGGTTGCTGAGCTTAGAGCAAAAAATCTTTTAAAAAAATGATTTAGAAAATGCTCAGAAATCTGACTCAGAACCTATATCATGCTCTAAAAATATTTTAGAAGAGTATGACTATAGCTTTCAGAAGTTTCTGGCTAGAGGCCTAGAGAGAAGCAAGATGGCTTCAATGATCTATGGCGTTAGCAGAAACAACAGGAAGGGTATTGGATATGAATCTTCTTCTGGGAAGGATTTAAATCCAAAACATGTTGATAAAATGATCATAAAGTATTCTCCTCTATATACTCATTTCAAATTTGGTCATTTAAATTATATTAAACACACAAGTTCTGATCTGAACAAACTTGTGTTTAAATCAAAACCTTAGAAGAACAAGGATGCTTATAAGGGAAAGAAATTTAGTAATAATTTCAAACCTACTAACCCCAGAGGACCCAAGAAAATACGGGTATCTAAAGACAAAATTATTTTTGTTGCAGACATCCTTAGCAGCAATGTTGAAACACCAGTCCTGGTACCTGGACTCTGGCTGCTCGCGTCATATGACGGGAAGAAGGTCTATGTTCCAAAGCCTGGAGCTTAGATCTAGAGGTGACGTCAAGTTTGGAGGGAACTAGAAGGGCAAGATAATTGACTCTGGAACCATAGGTAATGGTAACCTTCCTTCCATTTCTAATGTGTTACTTGTTGAAGGATTAACGCATAATCTATTGTCCATAAGTCAATTAAGTGACAATGGTTATGACATAATCTTCAACCAAAAATGTTGTAAAGTTGTCAGTCAAAAGGATGGCTCAAACCTCTTTAATGGAAAAAGGAAGAACAACATTTATAAAATCAATCTTCTAGAACTTAAGTTTCAGAATGTAAAATGCCTTCTGTCTGTTAATGAAGAGCAATGGGTCTCGCACAGAAGATTGAGGCATATTAGTATGAGATGTATATCTCAGATTAATAAACTCAATCTGGTCAGAGGACTTCCTCAGTTGAAGTTAAACTCAGATGCTTTTTGTGAAGCATGTCAGAAAGGAAAATTTTCAAAATCTTCTTTCAAAACTAAAAATGTTGTTTCAACCTCAAGACCATCAGAGCTACTTCATATTGATTTGGTTGGACCAGTGAAAACTGCATCCATCAGAGGCAAGAAGTATGGATTAGTCATTGTTGATGACTACAACAGATGAACATGGGTAAAATTCCTGAAACACAAGGATGAGTCTCATTCTAAATTCATTGACTTCTGCAAACAAGTCCAGAATGAGAAGGATTTTAAAATTGTTAAAGTCAGCAGTGATCATGGTGGTGAATTTGAAAACAAATATTTTGAAAAATATTTTAAAGAAAATGGCATTGCACATGATTTCTTCTGTCCTAGAACTCCACAACAGAATGGAGTTGTAGAGAGGAAAAATAGAACATTGCAAAAAATGGCCAGAACCATGATCAACGAGACTAATCTGGCAAAACATTTTTGGGCAAAAGCAGTGAATACAACTTGTTATATTCAGAACAGAGTGTCAGTTAGACCTCTTATGGAGAAGACTCCTTATGAAGTGTGGAGGAATAGAAAGCCCAATATTTCATATTTCCATCCTTTTGGATGTGTATGTTTTATGTTGAATACTAAAGTGAATCTGAACAAGTTTGATCCTAAAGCACATAAGTGTTTCGTGCTTGGGTATTGTGAATGCTCTAAAGGCTACAGAGTATACAATACTGAGACACAGATTATGGAGGAATCAATACATGTTAGATTTAATGATAAGCTTGGCAATCAAAAGCCAAAGCAGCTTGAAAATTATGCAGATAGAGAAGTCATTCTCATAGACACTGAAGACTCAGAGGCAGATAAAGCAGAAGCACCAGAAGCAATGCCAGATGTAACTCCATTGGCTGCTCAGATGAACAATTTGAATATTTCTGAAGGACCAAATGTTAAAGGATCATCCAAAATCAAATCTTCTCACCTAGAGGATATGATAATTGGAAAGAAGGATGACCCGATCAGAACAAGGTCTTTTCTCAGATCATCTAGAACGTCACTTTTTGGGTTGGTGTGTATCATTGAACCAACTTCTATTAATGAGGCTCTGAATGATAATGATTGGATACTTGCTATGCAAGAAGAGCTAAATCAATTCACCAGAAATGACATATGGGATCTGGTTCCAAGACCAAAAGGTTTCAACATCATTGGAACTAAATGTGTCTTCAGAAACAAATTGAATGAGCAAGGAGAAGTTGTAAGAAACAAAGCAAGGTTAGTTGCTCAAGGATACAGTCAGGAAGAAGGAATTTACTACACAGAGACTTATGCTCCTATGGCCAGGTTAGAGTGTATACACCTACTCATTTCTTTTGCTGCACAAAATAACATCACTCTATATCAGATGGATGTTAAGAGTGCCTTCTTAAATGGTATTATAGAAGAGGAAGTTTATGTTCATCAACCTCCTGGCTCTGAAAATGATAAATTTCCAGAACATGTTTTCAAACTTAAGAAATCACTCTATGGCTTAAAACAAGCTCCCAAGGCTTGGTATGAGAGGCTGAGTAATTTTCTTTTGGAAAAGAATTTTATCAGAGGCAAAGTGGACAAAACTCTCTTCTGTAAATCATTTAAGAAAGACTTGTTAATTTGTCAAATTTACGTAGATGATATTATATTTGGATCTACCAATATTACGCTGGGAAAGGAGTTTGCTCTATCTATGTAGGCTGAATTTGAGATGAGCATGATGGGAGAACTCAGATTCTTTCTAGGAATCCAAGTCAATTAAACTCCAGAATGCACCTACATACATCAGACTAAGTATGTGTAGGAGCTTCTGAAGAAGTTTAACATGACTGAAAGCAAATCAGCTAAAACTCCAATGCATCCTACAAGCACTCTTGGTAAGGAAGAGGTAAGTAAGAAGGTTGATAAAAAGCTTTACAGAGGTATGATTGGATCTCTTTTGTATTTGACTGCTTCTAGACCTGATATTATATTCAGTGTTTGTCTGTGTGCCAGATTCCAATCAGATCCTAGAGAATCTCACTTAACAGCTGTTAAGAGGATTCTAAGGTATCTGAAAGGTACTACTAACGTGGGTTTGTGTTACAGAAGATCTGATGACTATAAATTAGTTGGATTCTGTGATGCTGACTATGCTGGAGACAGAGTAGAGCGTAAGAGTACTTTTAGAAGCTGCCAGTTTCTTGGAAGTCATCTGATCTCTTGATTCAGCAAGAAGCAACCCACAATTACGCTTTCAACAACAGAAGCAGAATACATTGTTGCTGCTGGTTGTAGCACTCAGATGCTCTGGATGAAGAGTCAACTAGAAGACTATCTGAACCATGAGAGTAACATTTCAATCTTCTGTGATAATACTTCTGCTATATGCTTGTCTAAAAATCCTATTTTACACTCTAAGGCAAAGCATATAGAGATAAAACATCACTTTATCAGAGACTATGTTCAGAAGGGAGTTATCAGTTTAAACTTTGTTGATACAGATCATCAATGGGCTGATATCTTTACAAAACCCCTTGCTGAAGATAGATTTAAATTTATTTTGAAAAATATAAGTATGGATTTCTGTCCAAAATAAAATGTTTATCAGAAGAAAATTTTCTCAGATGAAAAATGTTTTAACTCTGAAGTATTACATTTATTTATTTATTGTTTATTATCTTATTTATTGTGTGGAAATATGAACTAACAAGCCTCAGAGGATCTGAACATTGGCTAACGTTTCATTTCTCAAAGAAGTTTCAGAAGCACATGCAAGCAAACACGTGTAACTCTGAATCTGAAAAGGTGGAGTGCACATTACTGAAATGACGTTTGAGGTATTGTTTTTGAATATTGAGTTTCTCGTTTTCCCCCTAAATTGTCAGATCATTAATTGCTTGAAATGATTATATTCTTTTTATTAAATGCTAAGTGTAAACATGTTGAACATGTGACTCTTGTGTGCCCTAATTTCTTCTATAAATACCACAACACTTTACTTTTCACACTTTTCACTCTCTCACACTCTTGTATGCATTTCTGCTTGTTTCATTGTTTTCATCTCTCTCCCAAACACAAAACAGTTCGTAACCCTAAAACTCTCTCAAGAACAATAATGGCTACTTCTTCATCAACTTCTGCTCAGTTTCAATCAACCATGGCCGCTGTTTCTTCTTCCAACATGGGTTTTGTTGCGTTCAAGGAACCTGTTAGAACCCTACTCACACCAGTTAATAAACTTGAGGTTTTGTGTGAATCTATTGTGAACTTTTAATCTATTGCTGAAAATGGGTTTGATCTTCGTCCTATTGTTGATGCTCAATGCTGGACAAAGTTCTTTGATAGGCTGATGGGACCAGTTTATCCATGTTTGGTAAAGGAATTTTGGATTCATGCTACTACATGCCCTAAGTTCATTGTTTCATATGTTCCGGGTAAGGAAATCATCATAACTGAGGATCTGATCAGGAAGCTCATAGATTATGAAGAAACTGATGGTGTCATAAATTTTCCAGTTGGGCGTGTTGATATGACTGATGTTTATAGAGAAGTTTGTTCATCTGGAGAAGCTTCTAACAAAGTGAAAGATCTGAAGCCAAACTACATGATCTGGGCTAAGATCTTTGTTGCATACATCACAGGAAGTCTTCAAACTCTCCTAACTATGTAAATACTGATCAGATGTACTTCATGTACTGTCTGAGTCAGAGCACAAAAGTGGATCTGCCTTATCTACTTTTCAATCATCTGTAGACACACGTAAAACAATCAAGGGAAGAAGTCAGAACCAAACATCAGAAGATGAGGAACTGGATTCCAATGAGAATACTCATTTCAGACATTCTGACTGAGAATGGTCTGGTTGGACATCTGATGGAAGCTGGAATAAAGGAAGAGTTAGCTTCTGTAGTAGGAAAACCTCTGAATGGGAAGAGTCTTCAGAGGATGAAGGTTGTAGAAGAAATCACTTCTTCACCAAAATAGATAAACTCTGAAGAGGTCAGTAAAAGAAGGATACCAGTGGATGATTTTCCCATGTTCTTCGCTGATGAACCAAGGGAAATTATTCTGAAGTACATTGCAACGTGTCTGAAATATGGAACTCCTCTACCAGCAAATCTGGTTCAGAAAGCAGGCGAACCTGCTCCAGATCTTTATGAGGCAAGACACTAGAAGAAGAGGAAGGTTTCTAAAGAAGGATCTTCAAAACCCAAGAGGAAGGCTACTAGTGAAGCTGCTTCTGTTAAACCCAAGAGAGTCAAGAAGCAAAAAGCTAATCCTCCTGAGGCAAGTTTAGATTCTATCTTGCAAACTGTCAAAGAGGTACTAACATCTGATACCCCTATCCATGAACCTATACCTTCTCCTCCTCGTGTTTCTAAACCAAAGAAAACTTCTGAAACAACTCCATCTATACCCCAACAACAACCAACTCCATCTGAAAAATAACCATCTGACAAGCAAACCTCTACACCAAAACAACCATCTTAGATTCCCCCACCAGAACCACAAACTTCTTAACCACTACCAGAAGAACCTACTCCACAACAACAAGAACCCCAACAATCTATACCAGAAGAACCTATCCCATATGATCCTCAACCAACAATTCCTCAACCATCTGAATCTTATATATCTGATTCAGATATTCTGGACATCCAACCCCTCAAAACTCTGTTTGATGTTTCTTCCACATCCTGTCATTCTTGTGCGTCATCTGATTCTTCTGAATCTGATGTTCCCCCAGAAGTAAACTCACCCCCTCTCTCCGTGGCTATGAACCAAGATCATCTGGTTTTGTTTCCTTTGCTTCATTCAAACCTTTACCTTCTGATAACCTTCCCTCTGGACTAAAGCTTAAACACTTTTATCCAAAACATCAAGATATTCCTGAATCATCTGGCCGAACATCTTTTACACCATATCCTCGTCCTCTGTTCATTATCCCAACCTTCACAATACCATCCCCACCAGAACAACCCAAAACACCATCTCTAGAAAACTTCCTAAAACCTAAACCTAGAATGGATGTTGGTACGCTTTTTGATGGCTTCAAGAAGGAAATAAATGTGTGGATATCTTCTGTGAAGAACGACTGTTTGTCTAGTGTGAATCCAGATGCTTCTGAAGCCACTTGGAATAGATTCATCTCAAGGTTCAACACTGTTGCTTCAAATCTTCGCACAATTTGCTCTGATGATGCAAAGATGAAATTTGCTGAAGTTATCAGACAGATTTTTCTGAACATAAGTAGACCTCCAGTCCTTCTTTTGGACAATGCACTTGTTGATGATCCTATGTCCGAAGATACTCCTCCAGAAGCAGATGTTGTTGAAGAAACTGTTATGCCTAATCAGTCAGCTCTGATGATTGTGGAACAAGATTCTACTTCTGTGATTCAAGAACCTGCATCTGCATCTGCTATGGTCACCAATAGTGCTCCAGCTACTGAATCTGCATCTGCTATGGTCACCAATAGTGCTTCAGCTACTGAATCTGCATCTGCACCTGCTTCCTCTAAAATCAAGACAGAAAGACCGGATCTAGAAGAAAAGTTTGCTCTACTAGAAGCCAGAAACAAAGAGATCAGAACTTGGATGGTCAAGCAAGAACAAACTACAAATGAGATTAAGACTTGGATGTCTAAACAAGAGGAATCTACTGCTCAGATTACAAACCTTCTGAAGATTATAGCCTCTCGCCAACCTTAGTTTCTTTTCTATTATGTTTGTGCACATTTTTGTTGTTTTATGTTGTTGATGTTCTCTTGTGTTTATCTGAATGTTTTCTGGATTTTGTTTTATCAATGAAGTTGATTGTTTCCTTATCTGTTCTTATATTGTTTTTCTCTGTTATTCTTTTCTGTCTTAAAAGGTTTTTCTTTTTGATTATGACAAAAAGGGGGAGAAAAAGAAATTCTGTTTGTTCAAAAATAAACAGTTACTAAAATGGAATTCAGACATAATAAATTATAACTAACATTGAATTTTAGTATTTTAGAACTATAACGTATCATCTGACAAAATTCATTGAAGTTACCCTGAGAATCCTCAAACCAGATCTTAATTCAAACCAGGTTCTGATTACCAGGCTCTGATCCTAAAAGTAAACCAGGCTCTGATTCTGGAAAGAAAATCAGTAAAAGTAAACCAGACTCTGATTCTGGAAAGCAAATCAAGCTATTACCAGGCTCTGATTCTGGAAAGCAAATCAAGCTCTGATTCTGGAAAGTTTGTTCTAACCAGGATTCTAACCAGGCTTTTAATCTGAAAAGTATACTCATGCAAAAAGGGAAGTATTTTCTTCTATTAGAGTATTTATTTCAAGGGGAGATTCTTTATCTCAGGAGGAGTTATATATTTATCCTTTTATTGAACAAAATTTCCTATGTTTTTGTCATCACCAAAAAGAGGGATATTGTAACAACACAGATTGGTGTTTAATATATCTCTATTATTTTGATGATAACTCTAATGAAATTTTGTATTAAGAAAATATATACTCTAATTTTGTTCAAGTGTTTTTGTTTCAGATATTAAAATAAATATTTTTATGGAAGTAAAGACGCATCTGAACAGTATTCTACGCAAAGCTCTGAAGCATCAGAAGCAAGTGATCAGAAGACTCTGAGCGCTGCCATAAGAGACTCTGAAGCAGAAGCTGCAGAAGACTCTGAAGTGTAGTTGAAGAACTTGTATGAAGAGTTTCAAGCATTGTTTCAAGAAGACTCTGAAAGTACTTTACGCTGCAAGTACAAAGGCTTTGTTATTCAAACTCTGCTCTGATTGATATTCACGCTGAAGCACTTTGGCTGCAAGACTTTGATGTTGATAACTTTGAGACAGAAGTTTGTTGAAGAAAATATTATTCAAAGATATAACCGTTGGCATATTCCAAACGACTCTTTCCTTATTCATGTATGGCACAGGAAATCAGACAAAGTGATTTGTCTGAACATTCCTCTTCTGGGAAAGCTAAAGTCAATAGAAGACAAAAGGCTACTACTACACAATAATGCACAGTCTTCAAGCATTGGACTTTCTGCCTATAAAAGGACGTCTTCAACAACATTTCAAAGTTGACGAATTTGACGAATCAATTGAGAAATCAAACTGAAAACTACTCTCAAGCTCTCATACAATTTTATTCATAAGCTGAATAGTTTTATTCGTTCTTAAACTAAGTGTAAAAATCACAGTTTGTGATATAGCTTTTTAGAAGCAACTTAAACACTTGTTAGTTTACATTTATTTGTAAAAATTTCCTTAAGAAGACCAAGTTGTGGTCAGGATTTCTTGAGAAGACTAAGACAGTTGTTCTTTGTGATTGACACTGTAATCTGTTTGAATATAATGGATTAAGTCCTTGTGGAGAAAGGCAAATCACCTTGATAGGGTGGACTAGATTAGTTGAGTTCAACGAACCAGAATAAAAATACTGTGTTGTTTTTATTGCCATAATTATTTCAAAACCCTTATTCAACCCCCATTCTAAGTGTTTTTTTCACCTTCATAGACCAGTCGTCATTTTAAGGAGAAAACTACGACTAGTCTCCCACAAGTATAAGACAACATTTGCGTCACATAAAGATGGAGGATTTCCTTGGATTATCAACAAGTCTGTCACTCAACATCAAAGTGTAAAATGTCAAAATCTTAATACTATGGGGAATAGGAGAACTATATCTCAACTATGGAAATGACTCATATCTAAACTTTATGAAAAGTTTTAAAGTGAAAAGTGCATAAAGGTACAAAAAGAGTTGATGAGTTTTTTGTTTTTTTATGTCTTTTGAAATTGGTCAAGCATGATTAACATTGATTGACTTTTATTAAGAAGAACAAAGTTTGAAAATCACTTGACGAAAGTCAAGGTTTTATTGCGAAAGCGGTTTTGAAGTTTGAAACCAAGAAGGTTTTGAAAGAGGGAGAAAGTTTTGAAAATTTAAGAAGGGGAGAAGATGAATGACTATCCTAGAAACGAAAATAAAAGCCAGAGATAAGAAAGATCTAACCAACTTGAAGTGCACTCCATAGCAAGCAAAAAGAATTCCATCCGATTTAAAGCATAAGCTAATGAGCGAGCCAAATAAAGGCTAAGATCCACAACAATCCAAGCATAGGAAAGAGAATCCTAATTCTAAGTCCAAGTGTCCAAGAATGGTCCCAAAAGCATAACCACCAAGTTTTTTAGATGTTTGGATCCTTTATTAGTGTTTTGAACAAGATATGGTCCAAGTGGACAAAAGAGAAATGACATAAACATAAACAAAGATATGATATGAAATGATAATATGGAAGCATACAAGTAAAGAGGTAAGGAGTAAGAAGAAAATATAGACAAAATTATACAAGGATATTGTTAGTGAATTAGTGATTAGTGGTTAGAACATATGACCAACGATGGTTAATTCTTGCACTTAGACCAAGGTTAACGAAAAATCATTAGAGGATTGATAGAATCAAAGCCTCCTAACAATGACTTTCATAGTTAGTGGACTTAAGATAAGCAACCAACCATACTTGAACTTTCAAACATAAGTTTGAGCCACGAATGATCATTTTCCAATTACGTGACACTTTAGCACTATGTTAAGAAATTGTAATCGGGTTTATGTAGAAACCACGACTATCTGAGGTCGGTCAATAATAATGTTAGTGTTAACACATGTTAGAGAAGTGATATGTAAATCACTCTCCTAAAACATGACACACAAAAAGAAAAGAGGTAGTGATCTCATCATAATCAAGACCTTTCATCGATTTATCAAAGGTAATCTATCACTATTCCAAAGTACAGAGAATTATCTCAATGATCATTCATCCATAGATTTGAAATAATGAAGATTAAGCAACCTTGATAATCAACCATCCATGATCCATAGATTTCATCAATCAAAAGAAAAAGAAGAAGAAGAAAGAGGACTAAAAAGAAACCACAATTTGAATCTTAAATCGATTAAATCATCATCAATATCAATCACCTCTCTTGGTGGATAAAATCGACACCCAAAGTCCATTGATATTGATGAGATCTTATCAAAATTCAAGATCCAAAACAAAATCTATTTCAAAAAATTATTTCAAAAGAAAAACAAATATTAGAAAAATATTAAAAGGAAATTGAAAGAAAATCTTAAAAAAAAAAAGAGGGAGGTTCAGTAGAAAAACAGGAGGTAATGAGGATAAAAATTCCACGACCCAAACCAAATTAGTGCATCACTTAAAACAAAACAAAAATGAAACCAGAAACTCAATTAATCGATCATCATCTTTTCCAAGTTTTCACACGACACTGTTCACGCCATGGATATCGCTTCAGATCTTTCCATAAATTGGAGCGGCGGGATACGAAAATCACACAGAATGGATCGAAATCAAGAGCTCTTCACAACAGTACCAATTTTTCAACGAAACACAACAAAACGTAACAGATTGAAAATGACGGTGAAGCTCAAACTACCTTCAAATTCAGGTAAATGATGAAACAGGAACTCTCTTCTTCTTCTTCTTCTTTGAATCTGGTCGAGTTTGTCTTAATTGAAGTGAATTTGGTGGAAAGAAGTAGGAGAGGGAAATGTGAGCAAAAGGTTTTGTAGTGAGGAATTGAAGAAGAAAATTAGCAGAGGTTTTTTGGCTTCAAAGCTTGAATAAAAATGAGTGAATGTGAGTTGTATTTATAGATGAGAGTGAGTGAAAATGATTTGCCGTTTGTGAGATTTTCTGCATTTTGAAAATTTGATTCGGGTTGTGTGTAACACCCCACTTCCCAAAACAATTAAAATAATAAACATTATAAATAAACATCATAGTTTTTCTTCCCAAGTGGGATATCACATAGCAAAACCAACATTTCCTTTTAAAAAAGGTTTTTCTCCAAATACAGCGGAATATTAAATAGTAAAATCCAACAAAGGTTTTTGATACGTTCACAGGAACAAAATACAAGTTCAACATAAAACAAATAAAAACACCCAAGTCCCGTGCTACGTATCAGAGCATCCTAGACTCGACTGGCACACCATAATCCAAGCTAGCTAAGTACCTGGATTATCTGTACTTCCGAAGAAACGCAGACCACAACAACAAAAAAGGGGTGAGAAAACATGATCAAAAATATATTGGTAATGTAATACATGTAAACAAGGTAGTAAATACACCAGCACCCTAATATTCACCCCACAACACTAATCACGAACCTACTGTTCAAATTACAATATAACATATTATAATGCAAATATGCAACTCAACACCATGCATACGGTACCGACTCATTGGTTCATTCAATCGAACCTTGGACAGATCACTTACGCTCCTACTGAGATATGATCTATCCCCGACAGATCACTTACGCTCCTACTGAGATATGATCTATCTCCCACCATTCTCCACAAGGAGTACGGATGAATCACTTACGCTCCTCCTGAGATATGATTCATCCCACCAAACACCATGATATGCACGACACCAATGCATAACTATTATATTCAGGCACACTAAGTGCACACGATCCTCCTGATCATATCATCATACGTCAATGCATATAGGTATAGATATATTACACACCAACATCATATAATTCAAATCACACAGTGAGCAATCTCACATTCTAACACCAAGTATAAACACATCCCACCACTCGGGAATACACCAACTAATCATCCACTTAAAATAAAATATCAAGGGATCACTTACTATCACCAAGTACTCCAATTAAATCCTGCAATCACCACTCTATCACTTCATCATGGCCAAAGGGATCACACAAGATCAAAGCTCAAGGCCAAACGTCACAAAAAGTCACATTTTTCTGCTACGTTCGCTGGGACATTCGCCAGGCGAATCCCCGTAGCGAACCTTCGCTGGCATTCGCCAGGCGAAGTTCCTACTCTTTTGGTCTGGGATTTAATTCATAATTATTCGCTACCACTCGCCACAGTTTGCCAGGCGAATACTCGCCTTCATTCGCCAGGCGAAGCCCAGCGAATGCTGCGATCCACCAAATTTTCTACTGCTCTGAAGTGCTACCAGAGCCAAATTCAAGCTTAACATTCCAACTTTAATCCTCATCTTATTCCCAGTATCAATAGTGCACGTAATTCAAACCAATCACTCCCTAATCCATATTCCATAATCAACACTTAAACATTCTATCGGTACATCAAAAGATTACACAGAATTTCCCTAAAACCGTAAACCCAACCAATACCCCAAATTCACCAAAAACAACAATTCATCAACATCGACATATATCAATTCATCATTGGTTTATCAAATACCAATTCTCAACATCAATCAACAATTACAGGCATGTCAACATAAAACTTCATACACCGATACATTCCTACGGGGTTAAGGAATCCCCATTACCCTATACATGTAAATACCATCCCAATCAAGTTTCTCCCCCCTTACCTTGTTAATCGATCTGATCGGTGAAGAAATCCTCCAAGGTTGGCCAATTCTGACTTTCCCTCTTCTCCTTCGTTCTTCGCTCTCTTTCCCGTTCTTCTAACTTCTATCGTTCTTTTCTCTTCTCACGTTCTAACTCCCCTCTTATTCGTCTATTTTATTTTATATATTCTAATCCCAAGTAATAATAATAATATATAATATTACTAAATCTTAATAATAGTAACCATAATAATAATAACAATATTATTATCTCACCAATAATCATAATAATATAATAACCATATTAATAATAATATTATATTCTCCATATTAATAATATTACTAATAATAATAATAATAATAATAATAATAATAATAATAATAATAATATCACCACCAATATTACTATTATTTATTATATTATTATATCCACACCAAAACACCACCAATAATCCTCCCCTATCAGGGACACCCACCAATCATCATCCAACACACCCCCACCAAAGGGCACACCAACATATAATAATTAAAATTATAATAAAATGACTAAATAGTTAAAATGGGTGTTACAACTCTCCCCCACTTTAATTATTTTCGTCCTCGAAAATTACCTGATGGAAATAGTTCTGGATACACTTCTTCCATCCTACTTTCCAACTCCCAAGTCACACTGCCTCCTGCAGCACCTCCCCAAGCTACCTTCACCAAAGGTATTTCCTTCCCTCGGAGCTGTTTCATCTTACAGTCCTCGATCCTCAACGACATCATTTCAACAGTAAGATTCTCCCGAACCTGAACATCATCTCTTTGAATCACATGAGATGGATCAGAAACATACTTTCGCAATTGCGACACATGAAACACATCATGTAAGTTCGACAACTCAGGCGGCAACGCCACCCTATAAGCCACCTCACCAATTCTCTGCAAAATCTCATAAGGTCCAATAAACTTAGAATCCAGCTTCTTGGACTTCAACGCACGACCCACACCAGTCATCGGGTTAACTCTTAGGAATACGTGATCACCTACACAGAATTCCAACTCTTTCCTCCGATTATCATGATAACTCTTTCGCCTACTCTGAGACACTTTCATTTTTCTCACGAATCATCTGAATTGTCTCAGTAGTTGTTGCACCCCAAAATTTGACCAACATTTCTTTACCTAGCATATGTTTCATTTCATTCACATTAGCATTATCATTTGCATTTCATTGACATGTATGCAGGAGATCAAGAGGTATGAGTACCAATCAAGAGCTACACAAGAGTATGAAGCTAGCCAAAAAGACTATTCAAGTGTTCAAGGGTAGATATCTTTGTCAGAGAAGTCAGAAGATCCTCAGAGAGAGTGGTTGAAACCAAAAGGGTGTCTCCTAACTTGAGAGTTATGGGAGCTCCTCAGATGATTCTGAAGCCATGAATGTAGACTTGAAGCCTTGATAGAGCTTATTAGATGCCTTGAAAGCCATCATGAAGCCTAGGCAGGTCATGGTACAAGATTAAAGAGACCTAGCCATGAGTGGTGTAATTAGGGTTTGACTGGGTCAACCCTAGGTCAACTGATGATTTGGAGAGGGTTGAGACCTAATTCAAGGGCCATGTGATCATGTAGTGATGCATTGAGATGCTATAAGGATGATTCTAAGGTCAACTCATCATGATTGAAGAGTTTGAGAAGTTTCAAGCTAGGGTTTCTAGGGCTTGACAGTGTAAAATCCCCTAGTTTGACCCCTATCTTCAAGGCCGTTTAGCTCGAGATGTGATTGTCATCTCATCTTTCCCCCAACGTGAATGTTATAGAGCTTGTTCTTAGATTTAATTTGAGTACTAGAAGTCCTTGATAAGATTTGTAGAGTTCAAGTTATGACTTTGACAAGTTGCAGGTCATCTGAGGTATGTGAATCTGGGGCCTTGAAAGTTACCCAACTTGCATCAAACTTTTGCCCAAGAAGGATGATTCCTATGAACTTTTGGTCAACATGAATGTTGTTCCTTATCTTCTTAGATTTCTAGAGAGTACTATAAGTCCTTGATAGGATGTGTAGAACTCAAGTTATGGCTTTGACAAGTCAAGGGCATTTTGGTCATTTGGAGATTACAGGTCATTTCAAGCATAAGGCCATAACTCCTATTTCCAAGCTTCAAATGGAAAAATCTTCAACATCAAACTTGTTCAAAATGATGTTTTAAGGCTAGTAAGGAGGTCATGAGATGTTGGAAAGGCTTTTAGCACAAAGTTTCAAAAATGACCTAAAATAAAGGCATAAGTTAAATGAATCAAAGTTGGAAATTGATATTTTCAACCTACACATCCAAACCATGGCATGTAGTATATCATTTTGACTCTAGAAAACATTTTAAAAACATTGGTTTAGCCACATTTTTGATTTGAGGTCTAAATTGTGGACTTGCTTTGAAAAGCACTTACTTGCATATTAAGCAACATTTGCAAAACTCAAAATCAAGGCATGAGCAAGGAACTTGGCAAGCTAAACCCTTCCAAAATGTCACTAAGGGAGAAATTGAAAGAGATTGAGATGAATTTCAAGCTGCAAACAGAATTGAGCATGGCATGATACATGATTGAAAATCTCATGACATGAGAAGTGGAAAATCTCATTGGAAGGATCTAGAGGGTTCTAGATCATCCAAACTTCATCTATATAAGGAATAGGGTTGATCCATTGCAGGGGTTGGTGATCATTGAAGGAGAGAGCTTAGTTTGAGATTGAAATTTCATAGCTTGCTATTGAGATCGGTTCCACCAAATTCCTCATTTTCCTTCCATTTTCTTGATTGATACTTCTTCCATGGATGTCAAGGAGTGATTTCAGATCATTTTCAAGAAGAATTGGTGGCTATATCGTGTATGAGCAAGTGATTTTCAGCACCTGCAACTCACCATCGGGTTTCAAGATTGAAGCACTTTCAATTGGTTCTTTTGCATATAAAAGCAAGAAGAAGGTTCCTTGATCGTGTCCAGAAGAGTAGAGAGCTTGATTTGGAGGATTCGTGCATCTGTTCAACCAAGATTCTCAGGTTGGTAACTCTTTTCCCCTAGCATGATTTAGGTAGAATTAGGTTGAATTAAGGTGCTAGATTGGTTGTAGAATGGTGTAGGATGGATTTCAGATAGTTAATTGGAGAATTAGAGACAAAATAGGAGAACTACCATTTTCGGTTGAGATTGGAATATGATGAATCTTGAGGTTTCAGAGGAAGTTAATGGTATGGTTGAACTCGTGGCAAGATTTGGGATGAGTTTCATGTTTTGACCTCTTGGATTCGAGGCCTCTAGGGAGAACTAGGGTTGAAGGGGATGACCGGAGTTCCACCGGTGGTGGCCGGAGCTGGGCGCGAAGTTCATGCGTTTGAAAGGTAGGAGATGAAGTTATTACCATTGGATCTTGGTTTGACTTGGACTTTGAGGTTGATCCAATGGCCACGTTTCAATTTGAATTTGTGAAGGATCAAAATAAATGAAACGTTGCGTTTCATTTAGCAGCTTGTTTTGGGCTTAGTGAAGTCAGTGTTATTCACACCCCCTGATGGCCCAATCTTTAATTTTAACTGAGTTTGGTTGCTATCCACACCGTGTTCTTGTTTATTTTAATTGGATTTTCTTTTAATTTTCATTTTATTCATGGTTCTTGTAAAATTCATATAAAATTGAAAATTAATCCAATTAAACCCATTCTTTTTGCATATTACTCATGATTGAGTCTAGTATTTTTTAGAAAAACAATATTTTCATTTCATGTAATTTATGATTTAATGGGAATTTTACATTTTAATTGATATTAAAATGATTATGTTTGATGCATATTTTTGTGGAATTTAGTGTGATCACTTGGTGATCTTTTTGAGCCTAATTTTTTGTGTGTGATTAGGTTAGACATGTATGATCCCATAGAATTTTTCTCACATTTTTGTGATGAAAATAGGTGTGCTTTCTAGATTGATATTTAGATGCTTCCTTTTAGGGTTTTAGGTTTGATACCTTAGAATGTAGAATTTAGTCTGAGGTCTAATTTGATGGTTTGATCTTTGAAACTAATGTGGTAGAGTCATGATTGACCTAGGTTCCCATAGTAATTTTTGTAGGATTTTACAATTGATTTTAGTATTTTAGTTAGGACTAACTTTAGTACTAGGTTTTAGGTGATCCTAATTTACTAATTCAATTAGTTTAACTTCCTTAGTCCCCTTAGATTAGGGTTTGTGCTTGGTTTGCCTTTGGTGGAGACTGAAGACAAAGTGAAGAGAAGAGGAGGATGCTTGAAGTTGCTTGAAGTTGCTTGGAGCTTTGGATTTGTTGGTGCCTGAAGGTGTCTGATGAAGATTAGGAGATAGGACATAGGGAGAGCCTTGTAGTTAGAATGATTTCTTTCACAAATGTGGAAAGCATCTTGTGCTTCCATTCCTCCCAATGACTAAAAGTCCTTCTCAGATATTCACATCCCTCCTTTGGAAGGATGAGTGGCTTTATCTGGGAAGTAGAACTTTGAGGGAACCAGTCTCTCATAATGATGAACCCTTACAGGCTTCCTTTGGTTGTCAGTAAGCTGCTTATCATTTCCCCTCATCCTGTTAAATCAATGGTCTTCTGGTTTGAGTATCTTGAGAGATGTTGGGCTTGAGTTTGAAGATGAGGACTTCACTGAAGAGTGTGGAAGAGGATGATTCCTTGAGCAGTGCCATTGCAGCTGAAGCTTGAAAAGCAAGAAGAACAAGTTGATACTTGAAGATCCAAGGGAGATTGAATGAAGAGTAAGGAGTTCCTTGCTTGAAGAGAATTGAAGGATGAAGTTGACATTTCTAAGTGATTGAAAACTACTCTGAGCAGCTGAAGCTTGTAGGAGAAGAAGACCAAGTTGAGACTAGTGAAGCAAAGAGAGCTTAAGCTTGAAGTCTAAGTTGATACTCATGAGGAGGATTCAATTGAGATTGAGTGCAGAGCTGAGGCTTGAGGGATAAAGGATGAGTTGATACTTACCTTGATGTATTGAGAGCCTGAAGGAATCAAGTTGATGCTTGTAGTTAGGAGTGAAGCCTGAAGGTGGAATTGACTGAGAAGCTGAAGCTTGAAGAAGAAGATTAAGTGGAAACTTCTGTTTGATAGGTTGAAACCTTGGAGGAACAAATTGATATTTGTCATGAAAGATGAGAGCCTTGAAAGGTGGTTAGAGTCTGAAGGCTGAGTTGCTGGCAGAAGAGCTGAAGCTTGGAGTTGAGAGAGAGTTGTTGATCTGCTTTCTTGTCTGTTTTCTTTTCTGTATTGCTGATGTGCCTTGTTTGACTTGCTTGATGCATTAGAATAAGTCCATATCTAGACTGACTTTAATCTAGGAGCATGACTGCACTAGAGGTTGAGTTGCTCCCTCTGCTTGTATTGTTACTGTATGGCTTTGCTTGCGGGTATTCGGTAGAGCCCTGCTCCCTTGCCCATGTGGTTTATTTTGCCATATAGCATTTCACTTCCTACTGTTTGATTGCAGTTTACTGTATTTTGCTTGATAGCATGTTTTATCTCTTCAGTATGATTAATGTTATTCATTCTGGCTTGAGGTTGAGATGAGCTTGTGGAGGCTGCTTCCCCACACACATTTCCTCCCTCACTTGCATTGCATGCATTTTACAGTCGTTTACTGTATAACTGTTTACTCTTTAAGCTGATGCTTTATCTGTTTCTGTTTATCATTGATATGATCCCTTAGGAGTCTCACTTCCTTTGATAAGGAAGTGATGATAGAACTTTAGGTTGAAACCTATGCATGATAACTTCTAGGAGTTCCCTGTTTCAAACTTCAACCATAGGATGAATCCTTGGCATGACAACAGTAGGACTTGATAGTCTCCCTTTAGTTGAGCCCGTTCTCTTCTCATCTCAAAACAGCTTAAGATACAGTAATCATGAATGATTTCTTTCGTACGTTACGAGCCTTAAGCTATCTGAGAAAGGATTGTTGGAGAGTTTCTTTCCAACAGTCTGGATGTTTAGTATGGCATC
Organism: Lathyrus sativus; assembly: GCA_963859935.3. NCBI lineage: Eukaryota > Viridiplantae > Streptophyta > Magnoliopsida > Fabales > Fabaceae > Lathyrus > Lathyrus sativus. The sequence continues at coordinate 242,089,115 of OZ012738.1, read as the reverse complement.
GTTTGGGTGACATGCGACGCATTCACTCTCAGGTCATAGTCTTTGGTGCGATTGAAATTGCAAACACAATAAAAAACACTTCTTTCGTAAAAGACAGAAAACAAACTTCAAATCTTTTTGCCCCGTGGGCCCATAATTCCAAGGAAAGCTTTTCTGAAGAAAAGAGTGTCGTTAAACTTCAGCGCCACCGCAAACAGGCTTTGTCCCTAACTGTTGGAACTGTTGTTTAACCCTACTCGATAAAACAGATGAATCTGAATTCTCGTAATCCGTATTAGCCTGAACTACGTAAGCTCTGATGTCTCATATCTGTTGAGAGTACGTAGGCACAATACTGATGTATTGGCGAGCCACCTTCCCCATAACCCGTCGTAGGTCGAACTACGTTGACTCTAATTTCTCATTCTCTGATGAGAATACGTAGGCATAAAGTGCAACGCTTTTCCGAGTCATTTTTCTTTTCTGTTTAAGCCAGCCTTGATAGGTAGATAGATAAACCAACTCGTCCAGTAAACACAACAAGTGTGGATCCCATCGAGTACGATGGACGTGAGGGGTGCTAATACCTTCCCCTTGCGTAACCGACTCCCGAACCCAGACAACGGTTGCGATGACCTTGTCTTATACCCTTTTCGTCAGGTTTTTCCGATCGTTTCCTTTCCCGTTCCGAGGGATAAATAACGAAAGGTGGTGACTCTTCTGTTTTGCCGGCACCTTATTTTCGCGGAAGCGACAGCTGGCGACTCTGCTGGGGATTTGATAGTTTCCTGGGATCCAACGTCCCGTATGCGAGTCAGTGTGGGGATCCGACGTCCCCTGCGAGAGTCAATCCTAGCGCTTGTATGATTAGTTGTTGGGTTGTGTTTATTTATCGCATTTTATTTTCCGCACTTTATTTTCAGTATGATATGATTATCTGTGTTGTTGTGGGAAGGGCATTATGATGAGTGAGAAGCCATACCCAGGCTTGAGTGAACATAGCATTAGTTGTGGAAATTAGTGGGCGCGTGCTTGCTTGGCAGGCACTAGTGTCTCATGAAATCCACGCTCAGACGAGGTTCTCCCGGTTGGCTTCTTTTTCAACCCTTTGGGTTAAGGGGGTTGTTGGTTTGGAGGATTGTCGACTCTGGGGACCGATCATTTGTGATTCAGCCGAGTGAGGCCGCTTCATGAGCTGGTGATACCACACTTTCTGGGTATCGTATCACCCCTCTTGAATGTCTGTGACGCTGATGAATGCATAGGATGCCGAACTTGAGTCAGTTTAGGTCCATACTTGTGAGCAGGGTTGGGTTTATTGCAGGAAACTTTGACCTTCAGACTACCTGGTTATCTTGATAGTGAATCAGTTTTGTTGGTACCAGAGGTTCTCATCATCAGATAGATGTTTGTTCTTGATAGAGCAGAGCTTTGGTCCTGTATCAGAGGACCTTATATTCAGAGATGTGTATTTTTTCTTGACAGAGCAGGTTTTTGATTGGGATCAGAGGATCTTATCATCAGATGGGTAGTTGTTCTTGACAGAGCAGATTTATGATAGGGGTCTGAGGATCTCATCAGCAGATGTATGGTTGTTCTTGACAGAGTAGATTTTTTGGTCCTGTATCAGAGGTCCTTATTATCAGATGTTTGTTCTTGACAGAGCAGAGATTTTTTGGTCCTGTATCAGAGGTCCTTATTATCAGATGTGTGTTCTTGACAGAGCAGAGTTAGGGTCCTGTATCAGAGGTCCTTATTATCAGATGTGTGTTCTTGACAGAGCAGATTTGTGGTCCGATACCAGGGTTTTCTTCTTATCAGAGATAGTGGTCGCCTTGATCTCCTGCTGCATGATTGCATTTTACATTACCTTGCATACTCATTTGCATTTCATTAACGTGTGTCTGTGTTGCACGTACCGTTTTCCCCGATCCAGGATTTCTTGCCTCCTATTGTATTGTTATGGGTTCTCTGAGGAAGACCGTGGCTTACAAGCTCCCTGCCCTTGATGTGGTTCAGCTGACTGGTTTGATTGCTTTAGCAGATGATTCTATGAGAGATGAGTTCAGAAAATCTTACGGCAAATTGCTCAGTTTGGTTCGTAAACCTTCTGCGTTCGAGTTGAATGGGTTGCACGCTCTGCTGCAGTTCTACGATCCTCCGTTGAGATGCTTTACTTTCCAGGATTTTGTTCTCGCGCCCACGCTAGAGGAATATGCTGATTTGTTAGGTGTGCCTATCAAGAGGCAGATGCCCTTTGTTCATATGGATGCTGAGCCTGATCTGGCTAGTCTAGCTCCTTCACTTCATCTGGATGCCTCCGAGTTGGTATTGTCTAGTTGGAACAAGGTTCCCGGTTTCTCCTTGCAGTTCTTAGTGGGGAAGGCTCAGCAGTGCGCCAAAGACGGATGTTGGGTCGTATTCAATGCCATCCTCGCTCTGTGCATATATGGCATCATTCTGTTCCCCAATATGCCCGACTTTGTAGACTTCGACGCCTTTCGCATCTTTGCTTCAGGGAATCCGGTCCCTACCTTGATAGGAGATATCTACCATTCCGTCCACTACAAAAACGAGAACAGAAGGGGCAAGAACGTCTCGTGTTGCGTACCCTTGCTTCATAAATGGCTTGATAGTCATCTACCCAAGAGGGGTCCTTTTGTTTCGTCTGCAGCCACAGCTGAGTGGTCCGAGCGTTTGATGAGTCTATCAGCGGAGGATATTGACTGGTTTGACAGAGATAGGTTGGGTACCGAGATTATCTTCAGCTGCAGCGGGTTTCTGAACGTGCCTTTGATAGGCATGAAGGGCTGTATAAACTATAATCCGTCTTTGCTGGTCCGACAGTTCGCGTATGCTTTGAGAGCTCCGCCGAAGGATGAAGAGGTGCAGGATCTCACTGGTCTTCTATAGGGGGATCTGTTATCTAAGCTTCAGCGCGCCTGGAATGGCATCAGTAAGAGGGGAAAACCATTACTGGGGAGAAGCAATAATCAAGCCTACCCTCCGTATATGGCGTGGATCAGAGCCAGAGCAGATGCTATAGGGATGCCGTTTCTTCCTGCCAAGCCAGAAAGCTCTCCAATGATTGAAGAGCCTACTACCGTACCCATTCAGCAGCATAATCGGGTGTCAGCTGAGCGAGATGAATTGAAGAGGGCAAATGAGGAATTGGAGAAAGAATTGGCGCAGCTCAGGAGCGAGAGAAACGAAGCCGTTCATTCCTTCAAGAGGCCGACAGAGCTGGTGAACCAGTTGGGGACAGACTTGACTAAGCAGATAGCTGAGCGTGAGCGCATGGGTCGAGACTTCAAAGCTGTCAACGATGTACTGGCCACGAAGAAGCAGCACTTGGACGAAGCGTATCGGAGGATATCCAAGTTCAACCAGCACTGGAAGGCCTCCCTAGCCAAAAGGAAAGAGCGGGAGGATAAGCTGATGCTACAGATTTCCAAGCTGAAAGCCCAGGTGAGGGCTAGTGAGAAGAGGTTTGATGAAGAAACCGCTCGCAGATACGCAGCCGAAGGCCAGCTCAACAGAGCTCTCGCTAACCTGAAGGAGCGCAAACTGACGTTTGAGTCCAAGAAGCAGAAGCTAGAAGATTGTTTCGGCGAAGGAGCATGGGAAGATTCGGTCGAAGGTCTTTAGTACACCATTGTGCAGAGGGAGTTACTCGTCGAAGGGTTACTCACTCTGCCTGATCATCCAGAAACGAAGGAGTTGTTAGAAGAGTTTCGCGCTCGTGGCCGTGCTTGACTATTTGTATTCCCTTTGTTTGATCATTGTTGTATGCTGACCATCACCAGGCTTGTTGGCTGAGGTCACGCTATTGATTCATCTTGTACTCACTGACGTTGTGTACCGCCTTGATGAGCTTTCTTCATATATATGAGATGTTATTTCCATGATTGGGCTCAGACTTCTTATTATCAGCACTCAGGCACTAGGATCGGGGGAGATCTCCCTAACGCACAGACACACGTTTGCATTTGCATGAAGCATTTGCATAACGAGCACTTTGCCGTTTTTTCCTAACCATTTTGTGTTTTCAGGTTGTTTCAGGTTGTTCCAGGATTGATCAGAGACCTATTCACCGCTATCCGACCAGAGCAAATCAAACCAGAATCATGGAGCAATTGCAAACTGATGTTCAAGAACTCCGCGAAAGAATGGATCGCTTCATGGAGCTCATGCAAGCGGTCGCCAATGGCCAGGATCAGCTCAGAACCTTGGTTCAGCCTCTGATTTCAAGGGTCGACAGCAATGGGGTACTCCATGGTGGGACTGGGCCTACCCCTCCACCAGTTGAAACTCCTCAGAATGGCGTCCCCGTGACCGGGGGAAATGGCAGTGCCAACGGCAATGTGATAGCTAACATGGGACTCAACGACAATATGACGGGCGTCGGTAATGGGAGTCTGGAAGCCAACGTCAATGTTGGACTGGGCAACGGCAATGCAGGTGTTGGGAATCTGTTCGGGCCTCAGCCGTGGTTAGAAGACCATCAAGACGATGTATTCTCTCAGAGAGGTGCTGAAGGGGAGCTGACTGCTGAAGCACGTCTGAGGTTTAAGGCACTCGAGGACAAGATGAGGAATTTCGAGAACCAGAACACCATGGGTGTTGATATGTCCAAGTTGGGTCTGATTGCTGATTTCAAGGTGCCTCCCAAGTTCAAGGTACCCGACTTTGAAAAGTACAAGGGCACCACTTGCCCTCGCGTCCATCTGAGATCATACTATAGGAAAATGTCAACTCATTCTAAGGACGAGAAGTTGCTGATGCACTTCTTTCAGGACAGTTTGTCCAGGCCCTCCCTCGAATGGTACATGAGTCTGGAGCCTACCAGTGTGCGCACGTGGAAGGACCTTGCTGAAGCATTTGTGCACCACTACCAATACAACAGCGACTTGGCCCCGAACCGAGTCCAACTGCAGAATCTGTCGCAAAGGAACAACGAAGGGTTCAAGGAATACGCCCAGCGGTGGCGTGAATTGGCAGCCAGGGTTCAGCCGCCGATGGTTGAACGTGAACTTATGCAGATGTTCGTAGCCACCCTCCCAGGGGTTTACTATGAGAAATTGGTCAGCGGTATGTCTGGAACCTTCTCAGATCTCATTATCACGGGCGAGCACATTGAAAATGGGATCAAACTCGGGAAAATTCAAGGTGAGTCATCCTCAGCTGGAGGAGGCGGAAAGAAACCTTATGGTGGAAAAAGACAGGAAGGAGAAACGAGCGCCGTGACCAACGCTCGAAGGAAGGGAAAAGGCCCTCACCAACAGGTGGCCAGCATAACTATCCCAGCAGTTCAACAGCCACAGCAGCAGCAGCAACCGAGTCAACAAGGGTACCGAAAGTATCAGAACAGGGCACCTCTGTCGAGCCGTCACCTCGAGACACCGCCCATGTCGTACGCGCAACTATTACAGACTTTGCTTCAGCTACAGTTGATCCAGAAGAGAACGCTGGCTCCCTTGACAGGGGCACCTCCGCCGGGTTATGACGCGAATGCAACTTGTGAGTTTCACTTAGGGGCACCAGGCCACACAATAGAGAACTGCAAAGCCTTCAAGCACAAGGTGCAGGACATGGTGGATGCTAAGACCATCAACTTCTCAGATAATGTGCCAAATGTCACGAAAAACCCTATGCCGAATCATAGGGGAGGTGGAGTAAACGCCATTATTGAAGATGAGAGTTTGGATTTGTTGACTGACGTCAGAGATCTGAAGACGCTGCTTAGCTTCGTTAAAGCTAAGTTGATGAAAAGAGGTTTCTTTCCAGGTTGCGGAGAACTGTGTATGGACTGTGCTACTAGTCCTGATGGATGTGAACAGCTGATAGAGGGAATTCAAAGTCTGATGAATGAAGGGATTTTACAGTTTAGCCGGAGGGCTGAAAGTGGATCGGGAGAGGTAATGCTGAAGCAAGATGATGAGGTTGCCACCATCACCATCCCTCGCCAGACGATAACTATTTCTGCACCCAGGCCGCCTACGATTACCATCACCAAAGCTGGGCCAATACCGTTCGAAAGCACTAATGCTGTCCCATGGCATTATGGGGCAGAGGTCTACTGCAACGGACAGAAGTTGGAACTAGAACCGTTTGGGTCGTTTATGGAGAACCTAGTGGGCGTTAGTGGAACCACTCGCAGCGGAAGAGTGTTTGCACCACCTGAGGTCGTGGCAGACAAGGCGGACAGAGCTGATGCAACTGATAAAGGTAAAAGTAAAGTCGTTGAAGAGATCCCGCGTGGGGTGGACAAAGACTTACTTGTTAAAGACGCCGAGGAATTTATGAGGTTGATTAAAAAGAGTGACTACAAGATTGTGGATCATCTCCATCAGACACCCTCAAAAATTTCCATCCTGAACCTGTTGCTGTGTTCTGAAGCGCACCGCAACGCGCTGCTGAAGGTGTTGAACGCCGCATATGTACCGCAGGAAATATCAGTAAACCAGCTAGAAGAGGTCGTAGCCCACGTGAATGCTGGAAATGGGTTAGGGTTCACTGACCTAGAGCTGACGCCGAAAGGGAGGAACCACAATAGTGCTTTGCACATCTCGATAGAGTGTAGGGGAACGATTATGTCGCACGTGTTGGTGGACACGGGTTCGTCACTTAATGTGCTTCCGAAGAAGGCATTAATGAAGTTAGATACTCGCGGAGTGATTTGCACACCCAGTGATTTGGTGGTGAAGGCGTTCGATGGAACCAAACGCCATGTTTTCGGGGAGGTGACCCTGCCAATCCAAGTCGGGCCGGAAACGTTCGACGCAATCTTTTACATTATGGACATCATGCCTGCCTACAGCTGTCTCTTGGGCCGGCCGTGGATCCATGCTGCTGGAGCCGTGACCTCCACGTTGCACCAGAAACTCAAGTACGCCGTCGGAGGTGGCATCGTGACTGTTTGTGGCGAGGAAGACATAATGGTGAGCCATTTGTCGTCCTTCAAGTATGTTGAGATGGACGGGGAAATCCACGAGACTCTATGCCAAGCGTTCGAAGCTGTCAAAGTCAAGGACGTAGCTCCTGTGGTCATTGAGAAGCCAGAGATGACTCTCTCTTCCTTCAAGGAAGCCCGGGCCGTTGTTCAAGCCGGATCTGCCCCAGGCTGGGGGCGAATTGTGGAGATACCCAACAAGCAAGACAAGTTTGGGTTGGGATACTCTCCTGGAGCTGAAGCTTCTTCTTCTTCTAGCAGTGTGTCGTGAGGTAAAGGGCCGATCCAGTTTACCAGTGGCGGGGTGATATTTGAAAGCATCAACGCGGTGTCTGAAGACAGCGGAGATAGCGACTGTGACCTCGACTCTTGGATCCAGCCAAGCAAGTCAGGCGAGGGCCTTACCAACTGGTCCGTCAAGGATACCATCCAGATGACAAGCGAAGAGATCCACATAACAGATGACATCGACTCTGGACCTTCTACGGCTCACTTCGACTTCGATTGCCCGATCTATCAAGTCGAAGAAGAGATTGATGAAGACGAAGACCTTCCTGAAGAGTTGGCCCGCTTGTTGAAACAAGAAGAGAAAATTATTCTGCCTCACGAAGAGGAGATTGAGATTGTGAATCTGGGTTCTGAAGAACTTGTCAGGAATATCAGGATAGGGGCTGCATTGCAGAGTGATGTCAAGCAGAGATTGGTCGAGATGCTAAGAGAGTATAGTGACGTCTTTGCTTGGTCATACGAAGATATGCCCAGACTTGATACTGACATCGTGGTCCACCACTTGCCGTTGCGAGAAGATTGTCCTCCCGTTAAGCAGAAGCTTAGGAGGACAAGACCAGATATGGCCGTTAAGATCAAAGAAGAAGTACAAAAACAGCTTGATGCTGGCTTCTTAGCGGTCACTACTTACCCTCCGTGGGTCGCCAACATAGTGCCTGTACCGAAGAAGGACGGTAAGGTGCGAATGTGCGTCGATTATCGGGATTTGAATAGGGCGAGCCCTAAAGATGATTTTCCGCTGCCTCATATTGATGTGTTGGTCGACAATACAGCCCAGTTCTCCATGTTTTCGTTCATGGATGGCTTCTCCGGTTACAATCAGATCAAGATGGCGCCGGAGGACATGGAGAAAACTACGTTTATCACTCCTTGGGGAACATTCTGCTACAAGGTAATGCCTTTCGGTCTGAAGAACGCAGGGGCCACTTACCAACGAGCAATGGTTACTTTGTTTCATGAAATGATTCATCATGAGATTGAAGTCTATGTTGATGACATGATTGCGAAATCCCAAACGGAGGAGGGACATTTGGTCAATTTGCTAAAGCTTTTTGAGAGGCTTAGGAAATTCAGGTTGAGGCTGAATCCTAACAAATGTACTTTCAGAGTACGGTCCGGAAAGTTACTGGGGTTTATCGTGGGCGAAAGAGGCATCGAGGTTGATCCTGCGAAGATTAAAGCAATACAAGAAATGCCAGTGCCGAAAACAGAAAAAGAAGTCCGTGGTTTCTTGGGCAGAATAAACTACATTGCAAGGTTTATCTCTCAACTCACGGCCATGTGTGAACCGATGTTCAAGCTTTTAAAGAAAGATCAGGCAATTATCTGGAATGAGGATTGCCAGAAGGCATTCGATAAGATAAAACAGTATCTGCAGGAGCCTCCGATCTTGATACCCCTAGTGGTTGGACGACCTCTAATCATGTACTTGACAGTTCTTGAGAATAGTATGGGGTGTGTTCTCGGTCAGCACGACGAGACGGGCAGAAAGGAGCATGCCATTTACTACTTGAGTAAAAAGTTCACTGACTGTGAATCTCGCTACTCGATGCTGGAGAAGACGTGTTGTGCACTAGCCTGGGCTGCCAAACGTTTACGACAGTACATGCTCAATCACACCACTATGCTAATTTCGAAGATGGATCCGATCAAGTACGTCTTCGAGAAGCAAGCGCTTTCGGGCAGGACTGCCAGATGGCAAATGGTGTTGACGGAATATGATATTCAGTATGTTTCCCAGAAGGCCATCAAGGGAAGCGTATTGTCTGAATACCTCGCCGAGCAGCCGATCGAGGATTACAGCCGATGAAATTTGAATTCCCTGATGAGGATATCATGTTTCTCAACGCGAAGGATTGCGATGAATCGTTGCCCGACGAGGGGCCAGATAGGAAATCCCAGTGGAAGTTGATATTCGACGGGGCGGTTAATTCTTACGGAAGTGGCATTGGGGCGATCATCACGACTCCCCACGGATCCCACATCCTGTTCACTGCGAGACTGACGTTTCCAGTCACCAACAATAAAGCGGAGTACGAAGCATGCATCATGGGTCTAGAAGAGGCAATTGATTTGAGAATCAAGAACCTAGACGTATATGGTGACTCGGCGCTTGTGATCAACCAGATTAAAGGGGAGTGGGAGACTCGTCAATCGAATTTGGTGCCGTACATGAACTACGCCAGAAGGCTACTTCCGTTCTTTGATCGAGTGGAACTCAATCATGTACCCAGAGCAGAAAACCAGATGGCTGATGCCTTAGCCACGTTGGCTTCGATGTATAAAGTCAATTTTTGGAATGAAGCTCCAAGAATTGTCCTTTCTCGTCTTGATAGACCTGCATTCGTCTTTGCGATCTAGGAAGTCGCCGACGGCCAGCCATGGTTCCACGACATCCAGACTTTCCTTATGACTAAGGAGTATCCTGCGGGTGCGTCAACCCAAGATAAGAAGACTCTGAGGAGGCTGTATGGAAATTTTTACCTCAATCCTGATGGAGTGTTGTATAAAAGAAACCACGATCTCGTGCTACTCAGATGTGTAGATGAGAAAGAAGCGAGTATGCTCATGGAAGAAGTCCATGAAGGCACATTTGGTACGCACGCCGGCGGGCATGCCATGACAAGAAAGATCCGGAGAGCAGGATACTACTGGCTGACGATGGAATCGGATTGCTTTAAATTCGCGAAGAGATGTCATAAATGCCAGATTTATGCTGATAAAGTTCATGTGCCGCCGTGCCCATTAAATGTCATGTCCTCTCCGTGGCCGTTCTCCATGTGGGGCATCGACATGATAGGCAAGATCGAGCTCACTGCATCTAACGGTCATCGCTTCATCCTAGTAGCTATCGACTACTTCACCAAGTGGGTGGAGGCAGCCTCATATGCTAATGTGACCAAGCAGGTGGTGGCTAAATTCATAAAGAGGGACATCATCTGTCGTTACGGAATTCCCGAGCGGATCATTACTGATAATGGTTCGAATCTAAATAACAAGATGATGAAGGAGATGTGCCAGAGTTTCAAGATTGAGCACCACAACTCATCTCCATACCGGCCGATGATGAATGGCGTCGTTGAAGCGGCCAATAAGAACATAAATAAGATTGTTCAGAAGATGGTTGTGACCTACAAGGATTGGCACGAGATGCTGCCATTTGCACTGCACGGTTATCGTACAACGGTACATACATCAACCGGGGCAACTCCTTTCTCCTTAGTGTACAGATGGAAGTTGTCCTGCCGTTAGAAGTGGAGATCCCTTCTTTGCGAGTTTTGGTTGATGTGAAACTCGACGAGGCAAAATGGATTAAGAACTGACTGAACCAACTCAGCCTGATGGACGAGAAGAGGTTAGCATCGATTGCGCATGGTCGTCTATACCAAAGCCGAATGAAGAAAGCTTATGATAAGAAGGTGCGTCCTTGAAGCTTTCAGACGGGTGATCTCGTCCTGAAGAAGATTCTTCCTCCACACTTCGATCACCGGGGCAAGTGGACTCCCAATTACGAAGGTCCGTATGTCGTCAGCAAGGTCTTCTCGGGAGGAGCTTTGTTGTTATCCACGATGGATGGTGAAGATTTTGCATCCCCGGTGAACGCAAACGCAGTTAAAAAATACTTTGCTTAAAAAATGACCCGCTGGAGAGAAAAAGAATATCCAAGCAAAAATGGGGCATCCCGGCGAACCATAAAAAAGGAAAAAGGTTCGGGCAAAAATTAGGGATATAAATTGAAAAAATGTACACCCGCGAAGTCGAAAACCCGGATGGGCGACTTTGGCAAAAAAGGGTATCCCGGTGAACTGAAAACCCGCAAAGGGCGATTCACGCAAAAGTTAGGGATTTGAAAAAGCAAATGACTGCGTTCCGCGTATGGACTGTATTTGTTTAGTGGTTTGGAAGACCTGAGGGCCGTTTATCTGAATCAATATCTTCTGAAGCTGAAGCGTCAGAGAAGTATCGAAGTCGAGTGGGTCATAGAGGGATCAACTCATGGTGTTCGTTTACGCCTCGTTGCCGACATTTGTATATACTGATGTATATTTATGTTTTTACTTTTCGCGCGGCTTCCTCATTCTAGGAGCTTGCATCTGTTGTAAAACATTTTTGCCCATTCAGGGGTTCGTTATCAATAAAATGTATACTATTCAGCAATTATGTTTGTTTGTTTAGCATTTATCTGTTTTGTTTGCGGAAAAAAACGTCGATGTTTTTGATAAAATGCGCATACATAAACTTATTGGCCTAGGCCACTGATTGTTGAAACAATGAATTACTCGAACATTGTCTCAAGATGATAACCTTGATAGGCCCCTTTGAGAAGGATATCTTGTCTGTTTGTTTGTGTTATTGCAGGTGTAGTGTACTCCAGGCAGCGCGCCGTATGTATCCCCGAGCAGGATGATTCCTCCTTCTCCAGCAAAGTTCAGCAGCCTCTCCCCGCAGAGTCTGAACCGGAGATCGTGAGCATTGATATGTCTCCCCAGTCAAGTACATCCTGAAGGAATGTTGTTTCCCCAGCTGAGTCATTCGTTGAAGTGTGCAGCAATTGACAGTTCCAGACCGAAGTCTCCAGCGGAATTGAGATTCCCCACAGAGTCGCACTCTCCCTAGCAAGCAGGATGATTCCTTCTTCCCCAGCCGAGTTTGCAGATCCCCAAGAGAGTCGAGTCTTTGGAAATCAGTTCGGGCCATGATTGGTTGTCCCCAGTAGAGTGTTGAATAGCGGATGCTGTATTTCCCCGCCGGAGTCGTTATCTCCAGAGAAGTGGCAGTCAAGGTCGTGCAGTTTATTTCTGCGATCGCCATCGCTCTCCTCAGCAGGTCCAGGTTCTCGTAGAGCTTCGTTCCCCTGCAGTAGTCAACTGAAGATCATTTCCCCAGGCGGAGTCCGATTGAGATCGGCGTGACCTCTTCTCCATGGCAGGATGATTCCTCTTCTCCACCAGAGTGGTTCCTTCTCCTTGACAGGAGGATTTCCCCTTTAGCATTTATTTTCCTGACAGGGTCGTAACATCTTGCATGATTGCATAGCATTTATCATAGACGCGTAGCATTTCCACCGTGTGGAGCATTGCGCCATTGTCACGACATATGCATACTAAACATGAGCTAGGTCGTTACCGTTCTTGTTTTGTAGGTGTTCCCCCGCAGAGCCGCTTGCTCAAGATGATTCTTGAATCCCCCGCAAAGTCGTTTGCCCAAGATGATTCTAGAATTCCCCAGCAAAGCTGTTGCTTAAGATGATTCTTAAAATCCCCAGCGCAGTCTCCAGAGTTGGTTGCTCAAGTTGATGCTTAGAGTCCCCGGCAGAGCGTTTGCTCAGGATGATTCCTGAAATCTCCAGCAGATGTTATGGGTTCAGGACGATTCTTGAAGTCCCCATGGAGCTATTGGTCCAAGATGATTCTTAATTTCCTCAGCAGAGTTGATTCACCCAGAATGATTTCTGGATCCCCGAAGCAGAGTTACTTGATAGTTCTCTAGAATCCCCAGCGGAGATGTGTCATCCCCAGCAGGTTTCTGAATAGTGAAGTTGAAACTTCCCTAGAAGACTTGATGATTGAAGTCCAACTGTGTTAACGAAGCAGTTCTCTCAGCTGATGCAGAGTGCCTGATGGCAGAAGTTTGGGTATCCCCAACTGGTTCATGATTGATTGAGAGTTATATTCCCGACTTACTGATGAAGTCCGGCTGATGCCTGAAAGATTTCTTTGAACGCCCGATGGCATGATTAACTTGATTCTTGACCCGATGAGTCCCGAGGAATCTTGATGCCTGACGGCATGATCGACCATGTATTACCGGTTACCGTGTGACCAATTCTCCAGCTAGTTGCCGTGCAGCTAATATTCCAGTTTTCGAAGACTTGTTCCCATCAGAGTACCGTGTACTTGTGCAGTTGGCAAATTTCCGGGTTTGTTGGTATTCAACTGTCTCGCACCTTGATTGGTTGAGAACCGTTCGCTTCTCACCCATTCAGGTCCAAGCCGTTTGAATAGGGGCAGCTGTTGCACCCTAAAATATGACCAACATTTCTTTACCTAGCTTATGTTTCATTTCATTCACATTAGCATTATCATTTGCATTTCATTGACATGTATGCAGGAGATCAAGAGGTATGAGTACCAATCAAGAGCTACACAAGAGTATGAAGCTAGCCAAAAAGACTATTCAAGTGTTCAAGGGTAGATATCTTTGTCAGAGAAGTCAGAAGATCCTCAGAGAGAGTGGTTGAAACCAAAAGGGTGTCTCCTAACTTGAGAGTTATGGGAGCTCGTCAGATGATTCTGAAGCCATGAATGTAGACTTGAAGCCTTGAGAGAGCTTATGAGATGCCTTGAAAGCCATCATGAAGCCTAGGCAGGTCATGGTACAAGATTAAAGAGACCTAGCCATGAGTGGTGTAATTAGGGTTTGACTGGGTCAACCCTAGGTCAACTGATGATTTGGAGAGGGTTGAGACCTAATTCAAGGGCCATGTGATCATGGAGTGATGAATTGAGATGCTATAAGGATGATTCCAAGGTCAACTCATCATGATTGAAGAGTTTGAGAAGTTTCAAGCTAGGGTTTCTAGGGCTTGACAGTGTAAAATCCCCTAGTTTGACCCCTATCTTCAAGGCAGTTTAGCTCGAGATGTGATTGTCATCTCATCTTTCCCCCAACGTGAATGTTGTAGAGCTTGTTCTTAGCTTTAATTTGAGTACTAGAAGTCCTTGATAAGATTTGTAGAGCTCAAGTTATGACTTTGACAAGTTGCAAGTCATCTGAGGTATGTGAATCTGGGGCCTTGAAAGTTACCCAACTTGCATCAAACCTTTGCCCAAGAAGGATGATTCCTATGAACTTTTGGTCAACATGAATGTTGTTCCTTATCTTCTTAGATTTCTAGAGAGTACTAGAAGTCCTTGATAGGATGTGTAGAACTCAAGTTATGGCTTTGACAAGTCAAGGGCATTTTGGTCATTTGGAGATTACAGGTCATTTCAAGCATAAGGCCATAACTCCTATTTACAAGCTTCAAATGGAAAAATCTTCAACATCAAACTTGTTCAAAATGATGTTTTAAGGCTAGTAAGGAGGTCATGAGATGTTGGAAAGGCTTGTAGCACAAAGTTGCAAAAATGACCTAAAATAAAGGCATAAGTTAAATGAATCAAAGTTGGAAATTGATATTTTCAACCTACACATCCAAACCATGGCATGTAGTATATCGTTTTGACTCTAGAAAAAATTTTAAAAACATTGGTTTAGCCACATTTTTGATTTGAGGTCTAAATTGTGGACTTGCTTTGAAAAGCACTTACTTGCATATTAAGCAACATTTGCAAAATTCAAAATCAAGGCATGAGCAAGGAACTTGGCAAGCTAAACCCTTCCAAAATGTCACTAAGGGAGAAATTGAAAGAGATTGAGATGAATTTCAAGCTGCAAACAGAATTGAGCATGGTATGATACATGATTGAAAATATCATGACATGAGAAGTGGAAAATCTCATTGGAAGGATCTAGAGGGTTCTAGATCATCCAAACTTCATCTATATAAGGAATAGGGTTGATCCATTGCAGGGGTTGGTGATCATTGAAGGAGAGAGCTTAGTTTGAGATTGAAATTTCATAGCTTGCAATTGAGATCAGTTTCACCAAATTCCTCATTTTCCTTCCATTTTCTTGATTGATACTTCTTCCGTTGATGTCAAGGAGTGATTTCAGATCACTTTCAAGAAGAATTGGTGGCTAGATCGTGTATGAGCAAGTGATTTTCAGCACCTGCAACTCACCATTGGGTTTCAAGATTGAAGCACTTTCAATTGGTTCTTTTGCATACAGAAGCAAGAAGAAGGTTCCTTGATCGTGTCCAGAAGAGTAAAGAGCTTGATTTGGAGGATTCGTGCATCTGTTCAACCAAGATTCTCAGGTTGGTAACTCTCTTCCCCTAGCATGATTTAGGTAGAATTAGGTTGAATTAAGGTGCTAGATTGATTGTAGAATGGTGTAGGATGGATTTCAGATAGTTAATTGGAGAATTAGAGACAAAATAGGAGAACTACCATTTTCGGTTGAGATTGGAATATGATGAATCTTGAGGTTTCAGAGGAAGTTAATGGTATGGTTGAACTCGTGGCAAGATTTGGGATGAGTTTCATGTTTTGACCTCTTGGATTGGAGGCCTCTAGGGAGAACTAGGGTTGAAGGGGATGACCGGAGTCCCACCGGTGGTGGCCGGAGCTGGGCGCGAAGTTCATGCGTTTGAAAGGTAGGAGATGAAGTTATTACCATTGGATCTTGGTTTGACTTGGACTTTGAGGCTGATCCAATGGCCACGTTTCAATTTGAATTTGTGAAGGATCAGAATAAATGAAACGATGCGTTTCATTTAGCAACTGGTTTTGGGCTTAGTGAAGTCAGTGTTATTCACACCCCCTGATGGCCCAATCTTTAATTTTAACTGAGTTTGGTTGCTATCCACACCGTGTTCTTGTTTATTTTAATTGGATTTTCTTTTAATTTTCATTTTATTCATGGTTCTTGTAAAATTCATATAAAATTGAAAATTAATCCAATTAAACCCATTCTTTTTGCATATTACTCATGATTGAGTCTAGTATTTTTAAAAAAACAATATTTTCATTTCATGTAATTTCTGATTTAATGGGAATTTTACATTTTAATTGATATTAAAATGATTATGTTTGATGCATATTTTTGTGGAATTTAGTGTGATCACTTGGTGATGTTTTTTAGCCTAATTTTTTGTGTGTGATTAGGTTAGACATGTATGATCCCATAGAATTTTTCTCACATTTTTGTGATGAAAATAGGTGTGCTTTCTAGATTGATATTTAGATGCTTCCTTTTAGGGTTTTAGGTTTGATACCTTAGAATGTAGAATTTAGTCCTAGGTCTAATTTGATGGTTTGATCTTTGAAACTAATGTGGTAGAGTCATGATTGACCTAGGTTCCCATAGTAATTTTTGTAGGATTTTACAATTGATTTTAGTATTTTAGTTAGGACTAACTTTAGTACTAGGTTTTAGGTGATCCTAATTTACTAATTCAATTAGTTTAACTTCCTTAGTCCCCTTAGATTAGGGTTTGTGCTTGGTTTGCCTTTGGTGGAGACTGAAGACAAAGTGAAGAGAAGAGGAGGATGCTTGAAGTTGCTTGAAGTTGCTTGGAGCTTTGGATTTGTTGGTGCCTGAAGGTGTCTGATGAAGATTAGGAGATAGGACATAGGGAGAGCCTTGTAGTTAGAATGATTTCTTTCACAAATGTGGAAAGCATCTTGTGCTTCCATTCCTCCCAATGACTAAAAGTCCTTCTCAGATATTCACATCCCTCCTTTGGAAGGATGAGTGGCTTTATCTGGGAAGTAGAACTTTGAGGGAACCAGTCTCTCATAATGATGAACCCTTACAGGCTTCCTTTGGTTGTCAGTAAGCTGCTTATCATTTCCCCTCATCCTGTTAAATCAATGGTCTTCTGGTTTGAGTATCTTGAGAGATGTTGGGCTTGAGTTTGAAGATGAGGACTTCACTGAAGAGTGTGGAAGAGGATGATTCCTTGAGCAGTGCCATTGCAGCTGAAGCTTGAAAAGCAAGAAGAACAAGTTGATACTTGAAGATCCAAGGGAGATTGAATGAAGAGTAAGGAGTTCCTTGCTTGAAGAGAATTGAAGGATGAAGTTGACACTTCTAAGTGATTGAAGACTACTCTGAGCAGCTGAAGCTTGTAGGAGAAGAAGACCAAGTTGAGACTGGTGAAGCAAAGAGAGCTGAAGCTTGAAGACTAAGTTGATACTCATGAGGAGGATTCAATTGAGATTGAGTGCAGAGCTGAGGCTTGAGGGATAAAGGATGAGTTGATACTTACCTTGATGTATTGAGAGCCTGAAGGAATCAAGTTGATGCTTGTAGTTTGGAGTGAAGCCTGAAGGTGGAATTGACTGAGAAGCTGAAGCTTGAAGAAGAAGATTAAGTGGAAACTTCTGTTTGATAGGTTGAAACCTTGGAGGAACAAATTGATATTTGTCATGAAAGATGAGAGCCTTGAAAGGTGGTTAGAGTCTGAAGGCTGAGTTGCTGGCAGAAGAGCTGAAGCTTGGAGTTGAGAGAGAGTTGTTGATCTGCTTTCTTGTCTGTTTTCTTTTCTGTATTGCTGATGTGCCTTGTTTGACTTTCTTGATGCATTAGAATAAGACCATATCTAGACTGACTTTAATCTAGGAGCATGACTGCACTAGAGGTTGAGTTGCTCCCTCTGCTTGTATTGTTACTGTATGGCTTTGCTTGCGTGTATTCGGTAGAGCCCTGCTCCCTTGCCCATGTGGTTTATTTTGCTTGATAGCATTTCATTTCCTAATGTATGATTGCAGTTTACTATATTTTGCTTGATAGCATGTTTTATCTCTTCAGTATGATTACTGTTATTCATTCTGGCTTGAGGTTGAGATGAACTTGTGGAGGCTGCTGCCCCACACACATTTCCTCCCTCACTTGCATTGCATGCATTTTACAATCGTTTACTGTATAACTGTTTACTGTTTAAGCTGATGCTTTATTTGTTTCTGTTTATCATTGATATGATCCCTTAGGAGTCTCACTTCCTTTGATAAGGAAGTGATGATAGAACTTTAGGTTGAAACCTATGCATGATAACTTCTAGGAGTTCCCTGTTTCAAACTTCAACCATAGGATGAATCCTTGGCATGACAACAGTAGGACTTGATAGTCTCCCTTTATTGAGCCCGTTCTCTTCTCATCTCAAAACATCTTAAGATACAATAATCATGAATGATTTCTTTCGTACGTTACGAGCCTTAAGCTATCTGAGAAAGGATTGTTAGAGATATTCTTTCCAACAGTCTGGATGTTTAGTATAGCACCCTTTGGGTGACATGCGACGCATTCACTCTCAGGTCATAGTCTTTAGTGTGATTGAAATTGCAAACACAATAAAAAACACTTCTTTCGTAAAAGACAGAAAACAAACTTCAAACCTTTTTGCCACGTGGGCCCATAATTCCAATGAAAGCATTTCTGAAGAAAAGAGTGTCGTTAAACTTCAGCGCCACCACAAACAGGCTTCGTTCCTAACTGCTGGAACTGCTGTTTAACCCTACTCGATAAAACAGATGAATCTGAATTCCCGTAATCTGTATTAGCCCGAACTACATAAGCTCTGATCTCTCATATCTGTTGAGAGTACGTAGGCACAATACTGATGTATTGGCGAGCCACCTTCCCCATAACCCGTCGTAGGTCGAACTACGTTGACTCTGATTTCTCATTCTCTGATGAGAATACGTAGGCATAAAGCGCGACGCTTTGCCGAGTCATTTTTCTTTTCTGTTTAAGCCAGCCTTGATAGGTAGGTAGATAAACCAACTCGTCCAGTAAACACAACAAGCGTGGATCCCATCGAGTACGATGGATGTGAGGGGTGCTAATACCTTCCCCTTGCGTAACCGACTCCCGAACCCAGACAACGGTTGCGATGACCTTGTCTTATACCCTTTTTGTCAGGTTTTTCTGATCGTTTCCTTTCCCGTTCCGAGGGATAAATAACAAAAGGTGGCGACTCTTCTGTTTTGCCGGCACCTTATTTTCGCGGAAGCGACAGTAGTCTGCTGTACAATTTCTGGTCCAAGCACCACATTCTCACCAGTCTCATACCAACACAGAGGAGTCCTACACCTCCTCCCATACAAAGGTTCGAACGGTGCCATTCCGATACTCGAATGGTAACTGTTATTATACGTGAACTCAATCAATGGTAAATGAGTATCCCACGCACCACCCTTTTCCAACACACAAGCTCTCAGCAAATCCTCAAGCAACTGAATAGTCCTCTCTGAATGACCATCAGTTTGCGGATGATAAGCTGAACTCAACTTCAACTTAGTTCCCAACGCTTCCTGTAAGCTCTTCCAAAATTCCGAAGTAAACCTGGCGTCTCTATACGACACAATACTGGACGGAACACCATGTGACTTTACAATTACCCGAATATAAATCTCCGCCAGCTTCGTCAACGGGAAACTAATATTAACCGGCACAAAGTGTGCAGACTTCGTCAATCGATCCACAATCACCCATATAGCATCAAATCCTCTCGCCGTATTCGGCAAACCTGTAACAAAGTCCATAGTAATACAATCCCATTTCCAAACCGGAATCTCTAATGGTTGCATAAATCCCGAAGGTCTTTGGTGTTCCACCTTCGACTTTTGACACGTCAAACAGGCATAAACAAATTGAGCAATGTCTCTTTTCATACCAGACCACCAAAATAATTTCTTCAAATCATGGTACATTTTCGTAGCTCCCGGATGGATACTCAGATTACTACGATGTCCTTCACTCAAAATCAGCTTTTTCAATCCCTCCTCATCTGGTACACAAATCCTACCTCTAAATCTCAATACACCTGTACTATCCAATTTAAAGTCACTATCGGGGTCACTTCCTACTCCAGGCATCAAATCTACTAATTTCACATCCAACTTCTGATTCTCTCTAATCATATCCAAGAAGTCATTATTTACCTGCAACATACCCAACATCACACTATCTACAGTAGTCTCACAAACCATGCTCAAATCTCTGAACTGTTCAATTAACTCAATTTCTTTCACCATCAGAGCTGCCATATGAATCGTTTTCCTGCTCAAAGCATCCGCCACTACATTGGCCTTTCCTGGATGATAACTCAAACTGAATTCATAATCCTTCAAAAATTCTAACCATCTTCTCTGCCTCATATTCAGCTCTTTCTGATCAAACAGATATCTCAGACTCTTATGATCACTAAACACTTCAAATCTCGAACCATATAAATAATGCCTCCAAGTTTTCAACACAAAAACAACCGCAGCTAATTCGAGATCATGAGTAGGATAATTTCTCTCATGCACTCTCAGTTGCCGCAAAGCATATGCTACTACCTTACTATTCTGCATAAGAACTCCGCCTAATCCCATCTTAGACGCATCACAGTATACCACAAAAGGTTCACTCGGAGTCGGCAACACTAACACCGGTGCCGTAGTCAATTTCTTCTTCAGCTCTTCAAATCTTTCTTCACAAGCAGCATCCCATACAAAAACTTGGTTCTTCCTCGTTAACTGAGTCAATGGCAACGCCAAATTAGAGAAGCCTTCAATAAATCTGCGGTAATAACCTGCCAAACCCAAAAAGCTTCTAATCTCCGTTGCTGTCTTTGGTGGTTCCCACTGCAACACTGCACTTACTTTTGACGGGTCCACCGCTATGCCATCACCAGATATTACATGTCCCAAGAAACTCATCGACTTCATCCAAAAGTCACACTTCGACAGTTTAGCAAACAATTTATTTTCCTTCAGCCCCTGCAAGGCAATTCTCAGATGTCCTGCATGTTCTTCATCAGATTTAGAATAAATTAATATATCGTCAATAAATACCACAATGAACTGATCCAAATAAAAATGGAAAATTCTGTTCATATACTCCATAAATACTCCCGGCGCATTAGTCACTCCAAACGGCATTACAACATATTCGTAGTGTCCATATCGAGTCCTAAAAGCAGTCTTCTGAATATCACCTTCTTTTACCCTTATCTGATGGTAACCCGATCTCAAATCGATCTTACTGAACACACGAGCTCCCACCAGCTGATCCATCAAATCATCAATCTTTGGTAGAGGATACTTATTCTTAATAGTCACTTTATTCAACTGACGGTAGTCGATGCACAAACGCATACTACCATCCTTCTTCTTCACCAATAACACTGGAGCTCCCCACGGCGACACACTCGGTCTAATAAACTTTCTATCCAACAATTCTCCAATCTGAGACTTCAACTCAGCCAATTCCACTGCAGACATCCTATACGGCGCCATAGAAATAGGCCTCGTACCAGGAACAAGATCAATACTAAATTCCACTTCTCGCGTCGGAGGCAATTCCGTAATGTCGTCAGGAAACACTTCCGGAAATTCATTCACCACTGCCAATTCCTCCATTGACACTTTGCTATCCACCGATAACGATGCAAATAAAGCAAACACTTTAGCTTCATCTTCCAACAAGGTCCTCAATTCTTTACTAGACAAAGAATCTGCTAAAGCTTCCTCTTCTGGAGTCAGGAACAACAATTCCTTCCGAAAACAATCGATGTAGACTCGGTTGAACTCTAACCAGTTCATACCCAGTATAACATCCAAATTACCAAGTGGTAGACAAATCAGATCCACTCCAAATTCTCTACCGAAAATAGTCAGCGGACACTTCAGGCATACCAAAGAAGTAGTCACTGAGCCAATAGAGGGTGTCTCAATAGTCATTCGTCTCTCAAGAGTAGACGGCACCAATCATATCCTCTTCACACGGTCAACAGAAATAAAGGAGTGGGTTGCACCCGTATCAATAATAGCAGTCAAAGGAATATTATTGATAATACAAGTACCTTTGATAACTCGCTCATCACTGACAGCTTGAGTTCCTGCCAAAGCAAACACCTTCCCACCAGCCAGAGATGTCTGAGGCTTTTTCGGCTTCTCACAATGGGTACTGATGTGACCCTTTTCACCACAGTTATAACAGGTCGGCATAGTAGCTCTGCAATCAGCTATCACATGACCTGGCTTCCCATATTTAAAACACTTCTTTACTTCATTAGGACAATCATTAGCATGGTGTCCCATGCCACCGCATCGGAAACATTTCCCGTCAGTAGATGTCTTTCCCTCTCTGGGCTTCTTATCAACAACAACTTTACGCTTTCCCTTATCAGCAACAACACTATAAGGAGTACCACTGAACCTCTGCTTACTCTTATGGTCATTAACAGCTTTGTAGTGTGCAACCCTTGCCCGGTTGTCATTATCATAAATTCTGCTCCTGCTTACCAGCTCGGGATAACTCCTGATCTTCTGACAAGCAATCCCCAACGTAATCTCTGGACGCAGTCCATTCTCAAATTTTAAACACTTACAAGTCATTGCCCCATCAATATTATAATGAGGACAATACTGCACCAGCTCTTCAAACTTAGCAGCATATTCTGCTACCGTCATACTACCCTGCTTCAGCTCTAAGAATTCAATCTCCTTAGCACTTTGAATATCTTTCGGAAAATACTTTTCCAGAAAACTTTTCCGAACCACCTCCCAAGTAATGGCAGTTCCAGCAGCTTCCAATCTTTGGCGACTGTTGTCCCACCAAGCTTCAGCTTCGCCCTCCAGCATGTGAGTACCAAACCTCACCTTTTGCTCATCACTACAATCCATAGTCCTGAAGATTTTCTCGATTGCCTTTAGCCACTTCTGTGCAGCTTCAGGATCCAGAATTCTTCCTTCAAACGTCGGAGGCTTGTTGCTCCGAAACTTCGCCAAACTCCTGAATTGGGCATCTGCAGTTTGGTTCGGATTAGCAACCGCCTGCGCCATTGCTTGCATAGCAGCAGCCAACGCAACATCGTTCCTTCCTGCCATACTGCTCGAAAATAACAACACCAGGTTAAAAGATACTCAACTCTATCCTAAAGGACATACTCAACTCGACTCAACAACACTGGCCGGATGGACCAACCTGCTCTGATACCAATTGTAACACCCCACTTCCCAAAACAATTAAAATAATAAACATTATAAATAAACATCAGAGTTTTTCTTCCCAAGTGGGATATCACATAGCAAAACCAACATTTCCTTTTAAAAAAGGTTTTTCTCCAAATACAGCGGAATATTAAATAGTAAAATCCAACAAAGGTTTTTGATACGTTCACAGGAACAAAATACAAGTTCAGGATAAAACAAATAAAAACACCTAAGTCCCGTGCTACGTATCAGAGCATCCTAGACTCAACTGGAACACCATAATCCAAGCTAGATAAGTACCTGGATTATCTGTACTTCCGAAGAAGCACAGACCACAACAACAACAAAGGGGTGAGAAAACATGACCAAAAATATATTGGTAATGTAATACATGTAAACAAGGTAGTAAAACACACCAACACCCCAATATTCACCCCACAACACCAATCACGAACCTACTGTTCAAATTACAATATAACATATTATAATGCAAATTTGCAACTCAACACCATGCATGCGGTACCGACTCATTGGTTCATTCAATCGAACCTTGGACAGATCACTTACGCTCCTACTGAGATATGATCTATCCCCGACAGATCACTTACGCTCCTACTGAGATATGATCTATCTCCCACCATTCTCCACAAGGAGTACGGATGAATCACTTACGCTCCTCCTGAGATATGATTCATCCCACCAAACACCATGATATGCACGACACCAATGCATAACTATTATATTCAGGCACACTAAGTGCACACGATCCTCCTGATCATATCATCATACGTCAATGCATATAGGTATAGATATATTACACACCAACATCATATAATTCAAATCACACAGTGAGCAATCTCACATTCTAACACCAAGTATAAACACATCCCACCACTCGGGAATACACCAACTAATCATCCACTTAAAATAAAATATCAAGGGATCACTTACTATCACCAAGTACTCCAATTAAATCCTACAATCACCACTCTATCACTTCATCATGGCCAAAGGGATCACACAAGATCAAAGCTCAAGGCCAAACGTCACA
The DNA here is from genome assembly GCA_963859935.3 of Lathyrus sativus. Lineage (NCBI taxonomy): Eukaryota > Viridiplantae > Streptophyta > Magnoliopsida > Fabales > Fabaceae > Lathyrus > Lathyrus sativus. The sequence continues at coordinate 242,065,252 of OZ012738.1, read as the reverse complement.
AAAAGTCACATTTTTCTGCTACGTTCGCTGGGACATTCGCCAGGCGAATCCCCGTAGCGAACCTTCGCTGGCATTCGCCAGGCGAAGTTCCTACTCTTTTGGTCTGGGATTTAATTCAGAATTATTCGCTACCACTCGCCACAGTTTGCCAGGCGAATACTCGCCTTCATTCATCAGGCGAAGCTTCGCCAACACTCGCCAGGCGAAGCCCAGTGAATGCTGCGATCCACCAAATTTTCTACTGCTCTGAAGTGCTACCAGAGCCAAATTCAAGCCTAACATTCCAACTTTAATCCTCATCTTATTCCCAGTATCAATAGTGCACATAATTCAAACCAATAACTCCCTAATCCATATTCCATAATCAACACTTAAACATTCTATCAGTACATCAAAAGATTACACAGAACTTCCCTAAAACCGTAAACCCAACCAATACCCCAAATTCACCAAAAACAACAATTCATCAACATCGACATATATCAATTCATCATTGGTTTATCAAATACCAATTCTCAACATCAATCAACAATTATAGGCATGTCAACATAAAACTTCATACACCGATACATTCCTACGGGGTTAAGGAATCCCCACTACCCTATACATGTAAATACCATCCCAATCAAGTTTCTCCCCCCTTACCTTGTTAATCGATCTGATCGGTGAAGAAATCCTCCAAGGTTGGCCAATTCTGACTTTCCCTCTTCTCCTTCGTTCTTCGCTCTCTTTCCCGTTCTTCTAACTTCTATCGTTCTTTTCTCTTCTCACGTTCTAACTCCCCTCTTATTCCTCTATTTTATTTTATATATTCTAATCCCAAGTAATAATAATAATAATATATAATATTACTAAATCTTAATAATAGTAACCATAATGATAATAATAATAACAATATTATTATCTCACCAATAATCATAATAATATAATAACCATATTAATAATAATATTATATTCTCCATATTAATAATATTACTACTACTAATAATAATAATAATAATAATAATAATAATAATAATAATAATAATAATAATAATAATAATAATAATAATAATAATAATAATAATAATAATAATATCACCACCAATATTACTATTATTTATTATATTATTATATCCACACCAAAACACCACCAATAATCCTCCCCTATCAGGGACACCCACCAATCATCATCCAACACACCCCCACCAAAGGGCACACCAACATATAATAATTAAAATTATAATAAAATGACTAAATAATTAAAATGGGTGTTACATTGTGCGTGATATTTTGCTGACAAAACTTCATGTCGTTTTTTATTTTCAAATTAATATGACGTGGATTATTTTGCTCACATATTGTATTGCTGAAAATTATATTCTACAGGTGACATGTATTCTTGCTGCAACTTCTCTATAAATATGGAAACAACAATTAACTGGCAGTGAGCAGCTTGACTTGACTGCCTCACGTTGTGAATCTATTACTTCCACATTATCTGTGTAATGTTGAGTACCAAACTCGTGAGACTTCTTATTTCCATTTGTCTCTGATGCATAGCCCTCAAGTTTGGAGGTAGATATTTCATCCCTAAGTTGATCCAATGACAGAACAAAACAATGCTTATCCAAGAACTCTACAGGCTGGCAACACTATGCCCTACGAATGATACAGGCATGCAAATTCAATGAGGCATGAACCACTGCTATGAGAACATGGCATTGTGTTGAAGTTTGGTTTGTCCAAGAGGTACTCAACTACTGCCCCAAGAATTGGCTCATGTTGCATATCTTTTCTATCTCTGTTTTAATCAGCTCATTCACAACAAATGGCCTAGTTGCATGAATCATCAAACTTGAAAGAAAGTTTGTGAATATCTCACGACCCGCAAGTGAAAGCAACATTGGGCCCATACCACTAGAAGCAACAATGGCCGCAATGCTTATACTTCGTTTATCACTAGAGCCATTTGTCTCCATACACAACTTTTGTGCTTGTCGAACAAAGCTTGAAGAACAGTAAGCAAATGTAAACACGGTTGAAAAAGATCTGACAAAACTTGGCAATCGTTGCTTTATAACTGAATTGGTTTTTGATTGTTGGACTAGTGGATCTAAACTCCTGCAGATTAATCCCAGAATGATCACACCCTTCAACAGTCAGCAGAACATCACCTTTTCCTTGCTGGTTTTGAATTGTGACTACCTTGCTAAAATATCCAGCTAGCAGGTTATAGTGGGAGTGATTTGGTGAAGTGAACCCTTTCACAAGGGCATTGAAGAAAGAGCGCATTGTTGAAGCTAGATTATTAAGAATCTCTAAGGAAAGATCATCCGAGCTTTTCTTTTTTCAAATCTTGGGACGAGGATGCTTCCGGTGCACTAGAAATTGGTTTGGAATCAATGTTTAAAGCTTCCAAGCGACGAGCAGTTCTTCCACCTCTCATGCGAGATATCCCTTGCCAAGTACAGCGGTGTAAACCTTTTGCAGAACAGACTACAGAAACAAAATCATGCTCTCCACTCCACAGGGAATGTGAACCGGTCCTAGCAAAAACTGGGTTTATTTATCTAACTGTCTGCATATTTGTGTCATCATCACTCTCTCTTTCAACAAGAGTTGATGAGGGTGCTTGTGAAATATCAGGCTCCTGATCATTAGTCTTCTTTTCATTTGTCTTGGAGTCATTACATAAAGATATTTGCCAAATTATTTCTTTGTATGTTCTCCCAATATCTTTTGACACATCAGCATCAGAAGTGCTTAGTTCAGAGACTACAACAGTTGTTCCCTTCAACAAAAACACAGAGAGAGCCAGGATACCTTAAAGACTATAGGGGTACTTCAACACTTTTGACTGTTTAGAAGTTTCAACTAGAGCAATCTGAGTTACCCAAACAGAATCTAAGACTTCGTTGGTAGATTTCAAATGTTCCCTTAAGAACGAGCATACATCTCGAGCAAGAGAAACGTAATGTTGTGGGGAAGAGTTCTTGAAGGCAACAGAGATGGTCTAACAAACAAAAATAGAAGGAGGCATTAAAGACAGTGTAAATAACTGGAGAATGAAGGTGAGAAAAACACTTAGAAGGGGGGGGGGGGGGTTGAATAAGGGTTTTAAAACAATTAGGATGATAGAAAAAATAACACAGTATTTTTATCCTGGTTCGTTTGAACTTAAACTAATCCAGTCCACCTACCAAGGTGATTTTCCTTTCTCAACAAGGACTTAATCCACTATATCAAACTTGATTACAGTGTAAACCACTAAGACATTTGTCTTAGTCTTCTCAAGAAATTTTGACCACAACTTGGTTTTCTTAAGGAAATCTTTTTACAAAAGATAAACTACAAATTTGCGTTTAAGATGTGCTTCTAAAAAGCTATATCACGACAGTGATTTTTACACAAGTTTTAGAACGAAAATAAACTATTCAGCTTTTGAAGAAAGTTTGTATGAGATCTTGTTGAATAACTTGTCAAAAATTTGTTTTAAGTTCGTTAACCTTTGAAGTGATGCTTAGACTTGCTTTTATAGTCCTTTGAAATCCATTTCTCAAAGACTGTGCAATCTGTGCATTCTGTTCCTTTTGTCTTCTATTGAGTTTTCCTTTCTCAGAAGAGGAATGTTCTGACAAATCCTTTTTGTCTAAAATCCTGTGTCATGCACGAATGACGAAAGAGCCGTTTATGATAAGACAAGGAATATACCAATGGATCTTTATTTGAACAACATCTTCTTCACAACTTTGGAACGTCTTGCATCAGAACTTTTGATGATGTTCTTAGTTGTTCAGACCAGAGTTAACTCAATCAGAGTTTCTCTATTAGAGTTTGCAGCAAAGTGCTTTAAGCGTGAAATCCTTATCAGAGCATACTTGCTTATCAGAACTTCTGTACTTGCAGTGTTGAGTACTTCTAGAATCATCTGAAGCTTTACGTATGATCTTTGCTCAAGTTCTTCTTAGCTTAGTTCAGAGTCATTGTAGCAGATCAGAGTCTTCTGATGTGTTGCTTCTGAAGCTCAGAGCATTTTCGTTCTGTGGTGTTCAGAGGCGTTCTTGCTTCCAGAATAATATTAATTTTGATATCTGAAACAAATAAACACTTGAACAAAAATTAGAGTATATAAATTCTCTATACAAAATTTCATTAATGTTATGATCAAAACTATGAGATATATTAAACACCAATCTGTGTTATAACAATCTCCCCCTTTTTGATGATGACAAAAACTATGGGAAATTTTGTTTAAAAAAGAAAAGAAATATTACTCCCCTTGAGAATATTAATCTCCCCCTGAAATGAATACTTCTGAAAAGATTAAATACTTCCTTTTCAGCTTCTGTATTCTTTTCAGCTTCAGAGGAAACTTGCAGATTCTCAAACTTTTAGTTCAGAGTTAATTCTTAGAATTTTGTCAGATGAGAATTATTACCTCTGAAACAGTCAAAAATATGATTAGTTGAAATTTATCATGTATGAGTTGCCTTTGGTAACTGTTTATGTGAATTATCAAAATTACCATTTTCTCCCCCTTTTTGTCATATCAAAAATAAAATCTTTAAGAAAAACTTTAAGACAGAAAAAAAGATAACAGAAGAAAAACAATAAAGCATAAGATAAATTCAGCCAGAAAAACATAACATTCAGATGCATTAATCAAGATAATCCAGAAAAAAATAGATAACACAAAAAGTGCACAAAAAACAACAAAGAAAACTAAGAATGACGAGAAGTCAAAATCATCAGAAGATTCGTTATCTCAGATGTGGATTCGTCTTGTTTCTCCATCCATGTCTTGATATATTTAGTTATCTTTTCTTGTTTAACCATCCAAGATTTGATCTCAGTGTTTCTAGCCTTGAGTTCAGCAAGCTGAGAATGCAGATCTTCGTCTTCTTGCTTCACTTCAGATGACTCATGAGCAGATGCAGAAGTAGAATCATTGTGAACAACCAAAGATCCAGAAGTATTCTGGACAATCATGTCAGCAGGTTGAGCAGAGTCAAGAGTCTCTGAAGCAGGAGCAGAAACTTCTGGAGCTACTTCTTCAGGTCTAACCACTTCAGTAGTCTAAGATGCAGCCAAGTGTGCAGAAGGAATACACACGTCCTTTGTAGGTGTGTTTTCCAGAAGCAAGGTTGGATGTATGCTTACTCTTAGAAGAGTTTGTCTAACAACTTCAGCAAATCTGACCTTTGCATCGTCAGTACAAATTTCTTGAAGATTGGAAGCTATAGAGTCAAATCTATTTCTGAATCTTTTCCAGACAGCTTCAGAATCATCAGGATTCAGACTAGAAAGACATTCCTTCTTGATAGAAGATAGCCACATGTTTAATTCTTTTTCAAAACCAGCAAATAAAGAACCAACATCCAGCCTAGGTTTAGGTTTCAGATATGTTTCTAAAGAAGGTGTTTTGGTGGTTTTAGAAGTTGAGGGGATGGAAAAAGAAGGGATATAGATAACAGGTGGGAATGAAGAAGAAGTGAGGACAGATGAAGGTTTAGCAATCTAAGGTTCAGATGGGGTTGGTTCAAATGAGAAAGTTTCATTATCAGGATCAGAAGGGATGGAAACAAAAGGTTTGAGAAGAGATGAAATGATATCTGATCTATCAGAATCTATGGAGTCAGATGAATCAGAAGAATCAGAAGATTCAGAAGATTCAGATAATCCAGAGGGAACTGGGTAGACAGTCATAAGAGGTTGAAGATCAAGAACCATTGGTTCAGGATCAGATGAGATGGTTTCAGGTTGTTATTGTTCAGAAGTTCGTTTTTCAGATGGGGGAATTTCAGAAGATTGGTTTACAGGGAGTGTTGGTTCAGAAGTTTGAGGAACAAAAGTTGGGGTTTTATCAGGGGTAGTTTTCTGATGGATATTGAAGGAAGGTGTGGATGGTACAAATGATTGTGGTTCAGATGGTTGTGGTTGTTGGTGTTCAGAAGATTTATTTGGTTTAGGTGTAGAAGGAGGTGGTTGAGATTTTTCTGGTTCAGAAGGAATAGGTTCAGAATCGTGAGGAGGAGAAGGCGAGGGAATAGGTTCGTAAGGAGGGGGTTCATATGCTAGTACTTCTCTTACTATTTCTAAAATAGAATCTAAACTAGCAGAAGCAGGGTTACCTTTCTGTTTCTTGACACGCTTTGGCTTTGCAGCAGATGCTTCGCCAGAAGCTTTCCTCTTTGGCTTAGAAGATCCTTCTTCTGAGACCTTTCTTTTCTTCTTCTGTCTCTCCCCATGAAAATCTAATCCAGGTTCATCTGCCCTTTAAATCAGATGTTCTGGTATATGAGTTCCATCTGCTAAGCATTCTTCTATGTAAGTCAGAATAATCTCCTTGGGTTCATTAGCATAGAAAAGAGGGAAATCATCTACAGGGATTCTCCTCTTGCTTACTTCTTCAGAGTTGATATGACCTGGTGCAGAAGTAAGTTTTTCTACAATCCTCATCCTCTAGAGACTTTTGCCATTCAGAGGTTTTCCAACAACTGAAGCCAATTCTTCTTTCATGCTGTTGCACCCCAAAATTTGCTTAACCTTTTCTTTCCTGATTTATGTTTCATTGCATTTCATTTGCATAGCATAACATAGCCCTAACATTGGCATAGCATATCATCATTCATTGTGCATGGGATCAAGGGTGAGATATGAAAGAAAGGGCCTAGCTGGAGGTTCACATAAAATAGAAAAGTCATCAAGAGTATCATGTCAAAAGAGAGTGTCCTTGAGGAGTTTGATCATCTGTGTGAGGCCTATCTTCAAGTGTGAGGAGGTATCTGAGGAGCCTCCAGGGTTTAAGGAGTCTTGATCAAGGGTATGATGTGTGAATGAAGCTTAATGAGTCTCTAGAAAGTCAAGAAGGAGCTTAGACAAGTCATTGTATCAAGTTCAAGAGCCATGGTTGAGGTGTGTACAAGTAGGGTTTCATCTGGGTAACCTTAGGTCAAGGAGAGCCAAGAAAGGGCATCAAAACCTAGCTCTAGGTCATAGAAGTCATGGATTGATATGTTGAAGCATGTGTATGTATGAGCCAAGACCAAGTTCAAAATAATCAAGAGTGGTTGGAGGTGTTTGAGACAGGGTTCCTAGGGTAAAATCCCCTGCATAGCACTGGACTTCCAAGCCACATAAGTCAAAATACAAGTTTCAAATAGATCTTTGGCCAACATGGAACTTGTAGAGCTTCTCAATACCTTTAATTTGAGTACTAAAAGTCTTCAAGAAGATTTTTAGAACTCAAGTTATGGTTCTTGCAAGTTACAAGTCACCAGAGGGCACTAAAATTTATCTATGAAAGTCACTTGACTTCCAAGAAACTTTTGCCCTTCAAGGAGTTTTCAAATGGATTCTTGGTCAACATAAGAGTTTTATGTCTTGATCTTAGTTTTAATTTGAGTAATATAAGTCCTCAAGAAGATTTGTGGAACTCAAGTTATGATCTTGGCAATCCAGAGGTATTTTGGGAAAAGTTGGATTATAGGTCTTTTTCGACATGTGCCAAAATCTCTATCTTCCACTCCTCAAATGAAAAAGTGTTCAACATGAAATGTGTTTAGAATGATGTTTTTAGGTCAGGTAAGAAGTCATGAGGGATTGAATTGGCTTGTATCACAAAGTTGCTAAAAGGGCTTAAAAAGGAAGAATTTAAAGTCATTTAAAAGGCCAAAAATGGGATTTTATGTTTTATGGTCAAAACAAGGCATATGGCATATCAAATTGATCAGAAATGATGTTTTAAAGATGATGGCAATGTTACTTTTGGCAATTGAGTCATATTTCCAAGACTTGTATTTTGTAACTTCACATGTAAGTAACACTTGCCAAACACTTCATGAGATCATAACCAATGCATTAACCAATCTCAATCACTTCAATATGTCATGTGGAGAGAAATTGGATCAAAATCAAGCGGTGGAACTAAGCTGAACCCGACTGTCATGAGATGAAATTTTCAAATGCATGAGAAATTGAAATTATCACATGGAGTGTTCCAGAACTTTCTTGATCCTTCCAACATGTTCTATATATAGAGTATAACTGATTCAGTTGGTTTTTTGGCCAAGAACTCTGAAGAATTGAGAGATAGCATAGTGAGTTTCAACCTTGCAACTCAAAATCGGATTTGGTGATTAAGAAGGATTCAAGGAAATTCAGCGCATACAGAAGCTTCACAAGACTTCATTGATCGTATCTGGAGAAGATTGAAGGGTGACTTGAAGGATTTCTTGCTCTGTTCACTCAATTTTCACAGGTTTGCAAATTTCATCTTATAGCACGATTTAAGTGTAATTGATAGGATTTAGACATGTAGATGCATTGTAGACATTGCTAGGGTTGATTCTGGTAGGGAAAATTGGTGATTAGAGACAAAACCTAGGGCGATGCAATTTCTGTTGAGGGTCGTTTCTCTGAGTTCTTGATGAATTAAACATGTTCAGATGGTGAGGATTAATCAGTGTAATGTGTAGATGATGATAGGCTTGTCAATTTTAAGAATGGTGATGATTGAATGTGGAACATGTTCTGAACTTGGAGTCGTGTTTTGAGATAGAGTGGTTTTCAATGAGAATGGAGGGCATGGTTGGATTCAGTGAGAAAAAATGAGTTGAATGATGTACTCATGTTTAGATTTTGGTGAGGTTTTGTGTTGTTGATATTTGGGGACGACGGTGGCGCCACCTCCGGCCACCGTCCTGTGTTTTCCCTCCCAGGTTTTTGAAATGGAGAAGATGATAAAACAACCATTAGATCTAAGAAGACCTTTGACTGAAATCACCCACCAACGACCACGATCGGTTTCAATTTTGTGAAGAATTCTGAATTCCCCTCAACACACCTTTTCACTTATGTTTTGCTTTGGGCTTATGACATTCGTTGCTATCCACACACCACCTTAGGCCCACTCGAGAGAATACAAAGGAATTAGTTGCTATTTGCCACAGAGTTTTTCCATTTTTCATCATATTTTCCATTCTATTTTCTGTTTGGTTTGGGCCTAATACGCGCTTACTAAGGACACCCCCTGGGCCCAACTTTAGTTTTCGACTGCACCTGATTTCTATTTGCAACGCATGTTTGTCATTTTCTTTTATTTTCTTTTATTTTCATAGTTTTATTTTGGTTAGTTTTTAATTCATAATAAATTGAAAAATGATCATTTTAGGATGAGACTTTTTTCCCTAGTTCCCTTAGGATCTCTAGAATTTAATGAAACCAAAAAAAATATTAATTTCATGCATTTTATATTTTCTGGCATATTTTTATAGTTTTATTGCCTTTATTTTACTTTTGTTTGATACTTCATCTTTCTAAATTTTGTGTGAGAGTTTGGTGAGGAATGTTTGAGTGATTCTTGTTGGATTAGTTAGCTTAGAGAGGCATGTACCCATAGAAATTTTATCATATTTTTGTGATTAAATTTTAGGCCAATTTGAGTGGTGAACATAAGGAGTGTTAGGTTTAGGGTTTTAAAACAACTAGTTGTAGTTTAGGGCATAGTTTGGGGACTTAGTATTTGATTTAGGTGCTGGGATTTATATGGGGTATTGGGTATAGGCTTAGGTTCCCTTAGAAATTTAATTAGGATTTTGTGATATATTTTAGCATTTTATTTGTATTTTCCCCATTGGTGTGATGTTTGTGGGTTTCTCCCTTGGATGCTCGATTTATTCAATTTGTGTGGGGCTATTTTGGGTGTGCTTTTGGCTTGGAATTTGCTTGGATGAATTGAAGATCAAATGAAGTTGCTTTGGATGGCTTGAAGAAGCTTGGAGTTGAAGATTTCACATTTGTTGGATTGCTTGTCAGGAGCTTAGGAAAATTAGGGTTTTAGGAAGAGCTTTTTAGACTTAGTTCATTTCTTTTCTCAAACATGGAATACTTTGTTTGCTTCCATCCTATCCTATGATTCAAAGTCCTCTTAAGGAAGCCCATCTCTCCCTTGGAGGGATGATTGGCATGCCTTAAAGAGTAGAACTTTTGAGGATACCCTTCTTTGCAGATGATGGTTTCTAGTGATTTCCTTTGGTCTTCACTAATTTGCATTCATTATAACTTGATCCCAATAACAAATCTTTCTTGGTGGAGCTTGCTAGAGCTTGGGTATGAAGATCTAACATGTTGAAGATGCCTTTCATGAGGTTTGCTTGAAGATGGAGTTGTGTTACTGTCAACTTTGCTGTCAGTAGCTTGCTGGAGGACTGAAGCTAGGGTTTACTGTTGCTTTTGAGCTGGAGTTTTCTGTAGCTCTGGAGCTTCACTGTTTAGGTATTGAGGAGCCTTATTTGATGTGTGCTTTCTCTTCCCTGGAAGTTGGAGATTGAAGTTTATTGAAGTTTGAAGATGAAAGTTGTTGCTGTTAGAGCTGCTGTTTGCTATAGGAGTTTGGTGCTGCTGCTTAGGCTACCTCCTTTGGGTTTTGTTTTTCTGTATTGTTTGTTGGCTTGTACAGCTTTCCCCTTTAGGTTTAAAGTGAATGCTAATTCACTTTGCCTATTGTTTTCCCAGGTTCGAGGTTGAGGAGGACTCCCTTGCCTCGCTTGTATTGCTGCATTGCATGCATTTTACTGTACTTGCTTGCTTTCTTTTCTGTTTATCCCCTAGGATCTCTGATTTCCTCTGTGCAGGAGGGAATTATGACAGACATTAGGATTCTTATCCATGCATGACAACATTAGGTTAGTTTTTATTCCCTTTTCAACCCTAGGCTTTTTAGAGCTTATTTCTCTTCTTATCTCAAAACAACTCAAAAATACAGTAATAAGGTTAATCGATGTCGTACGTCACGAGCCTTAAGCTATTTGAGAAAGGGTTGCTGGGGAGCTTCTTTCCAGTAGTCTGGCTGCTTAGTGTGGCACCCTTTGGGTGACATGCGACGTAGTCACTCTCAAATCATAGTCTCTAGTACGTCAGAGATTGCACACAAACTAAAAAACACTTCTTTCGTAAAAGATTCAAAACAAACATCAAAGTGTCATTTTTGTCCGCTTGGACTCTTAATCAAGAAAAACCCTTTCATAAGGTAATAAAAAACCAGTCAGACAAGCTTGTGTCTTCCATAGCCCGAACTACGTTTGCTATGATCTTTCATGCTGTATGAAAGTACGTAGGCAAAGGATGTTGTATCCTAGCGAGCAACCTTCCCTCCTTTCCCGTAGGTAGGCGAACTACGTTGACTCTGATTTCTCGTTCTAGACGGGAATACGTAGGCATAAAGTGCGATACTTTGCCGAGTCATTTTCTTTTCTTTTTAACCCAGACCTTTAGAGTAGATAGAATAACAATCCGTACCAGAAAATAAGCGTGGATCCCGTCGAGTACGACGGACGTGAGGGGTGCTAATACCTTCCCCTTGCGTAATCAACTGCCGAATCCAGGAATTTGGTTGCGATGATCATTCCTTTCCCGTTTTGCGTTAGGTTTACTCTGAGCGTTTCCTTTCCCTCCGTTGGGATAAATAACGCATGGTGGCGACTCTTCTGTCATAGCCAGCGCCGATTTTCGCAGTAGCGACAGCTGGCGACTCTGCTGGGGACTCTAACGGTTCCCTACGCGAGTCAATCCTAGCGCTTGTTTTCCTGTCGTGGGTTTTGTATGGATTTACCTTTCTGTATTTACGTTCAGTATTATATTATTGTTGTTGTGCTGGGTAGGGGGTCAGATTGAGAGATAAGCCGGACCTGGGCTTGAGTGCACCTAGAATTAGTTGTGGAAAGTAGTGGGCGTATGCATGCTTTGCATGTACTAGTGTCCCGCAAAATCCACGCTCAGACGAGGTTCTTCTGGTTGACTTCTTTTTCAACCCTTTGGGTTGAGGGGGTTGTTGGTTAGTTGGATTGTCGACTCTGGGGACCGATCAATTGGAAGTTGGTTAAGTGAGGCCTCTTCAGGACAATAATGTCACACCTTCTGGGTATCGTATCATCAGTCTTGAAAGTCTGTGACGCCGACGACCGCATAGGATGTCGTACCTTGTGTCAGTTGATAGGACACCTACCTGTGAGAGGGATAGGGGCATGCAGGAAACTTAACCTCCAGACTACCCGGTTTTCTTAATATTGGATCAGTATGTGTGGTTACTTGGAGTTCTTCATCAGGACAGTGCTATAGGTCTGTTGAGACCAGGTTGGAGCTTTGTTATAGGTCTGTTGAGACCAGGTTGGAGCATTGTTTTGAGTCTGTTGAGACAAAGCGGAGCATTGTTATGGGTCTGTTGAGACCAGGTTTGAGCAGTATTGTGGGTCTGTTGAGACAGATATTGTGGATGGATCTCTTCAGCAATATATCACTTGATCCCTGTGGCATGTTTGCATATTGCATTGTTGCATACTCATTTTGCATATCATTAACGTGTGTCTGTGCTGCAGGTGCATTTTCATACCCTCTGATTCTAGTTGCCTTGATTTCTGTCTGCTGCTATTATGGATACTTTGAAGAAGACTGTAGCATACAAGTTGCCTACTCCGGATGTTTCTTCTTTGCTCGGTTTGATATCCTTAGTTGATGATGATGTGAGGAGAAGTTTCAGGAAAAGTTATGGGAAACTGCTTAGGTTGGTTTATAAACCATCCATGTATGAGCGTAACGGATTGTACGCGCTGATGCAGTTCTATGATCCCCAGCTGAGGTGTTTTACTTTCCCTGACTTCATTCTGGCTCCGACCATGGAGGAATATGCTGAGATCTTGGAGTTGACTATTCAGAACAGGGTACCTTTCATTCATATGGGTGTTGAGCCCAAGCTGGAGGATTTGGTTGTTACTTTGCACTTAGACTCCTCAGAATTGCTGTTAACCTCGTGGAATGGAGTTTTTGGTTTTTCTCTCAAGTTCTTAGTTGGGAAAGCACAAGAGTACGCCAAGAGTGGCTGTTGGGTTGTGTTTAATGCTATCCTTGCTTTGTGTATCTATGGCATTGTACTGTTCCCTAACATGCCCGACTTTGTTGATTTGGATGCATTCTATATATTTGCTTCAGGCAATCCTGTGCCTACTCTGATTGGAGATTTCTACCACTCACTGCATTATAAGAACGAGAACAGGAGGGGCAAGAACGTCTCTTGTTGTGTGCCTTTGTTGTATATGTGGTTTGAGAGTCACCTGCCCAAGAAGGGTATCTTTGCTGAGTCTGCAGATACAGTGGATTGGTCTGAGCATCTGATGGGACTTTCTTCAAAAGACGTTGTCTGGTTTGATAAAGATTTACTGGGATCTGAGATTATCTACAGCTGCGCCGGATATCCTAATGTTCCTCTGATTGGGAGGAAGGGGTGCATTAACTACAATCCATCATTATTAATCAGGAAATTCGGTTATGCTTTGAGAAGCCCGCCAAAAGGGGAGGAAGTGCAAGAATCTCTGTACTTCACAGGTGATCTGAGTGGAGAATTATTGTCCAGGCTTTAGCGTGCTTGGAAAAATATCAACAAAAGGGGTAAGCCGTTGTTGGGTAAGAATGATTGTCAAGCCTATCCTCCGTACAAAGTCTGGATCCAAGATAGGGCAAAGCAGGCGCTGATGCCGTTTCCTGCAATATTACCTCCTACTCCCCCCGTGATTGAGGAGCCAACTATTGTGTCTATTGAGAGATATGAGCAGGTTGTGAAGGAGAAAGAAGAGCTGATGAAAGCCAACGAGAAGTTGGAAGAAGAGCTAGTGCAACTCAGGAGCGAAAGGAATGAAGCCGTATATTCCTTCAAGCAGCAAATAGAGCTGGTGAACCAACTAGGCACAGAATTGACCGAGCAACGAAAGAAGCGTGAACGTTTGGTGATAGATTTCAAGAGCTCCCATGATATGCTGGAGTCCAAGAAGAAAGCACTTGATGTAGCCTACCGGGAGATCTCTGCCTTCAACAAAACCTGGAAAACCACGCTGTCCGGCAATAAGGAAAGAGAAGACAAACTGAAGCTGCAGATCTCTGAGCTGGAAGGTCAGTTGAAAGCTAGCCAGAAGAAGTTTGAAGAAGAGGTTATGTGGAGATATGATGTCCAGAATGCCTTAGGGATCTCCAGCGTGTTATCAGGCAAAGAGACTCGCTCTTCGAAGGGTTGCTTTCTCAGCCGAACCATCCCAAGACTAAGAGATTGTTAGAGGAGTATCAGGCATATGGTCGCACTTGATTGCCTTATGTACTGTTGTATATGCTTTATGTGCATTGTGCTGGCCATCACCAGGATTGTTGGTTGAGGTCATGCGTTCTTATTGTACGCTCAGTGATATTGTATTTCTGACTTGATGGGCTCTTCGCAGCAATATATGAGATGTTTTCCCCGTGAATGGATTTCAAGCTTCTTATCATTATCACTGTCACTACACTGGCACTTTGGCACTAGAATTGGGGGCGACCTCCCTAACGCACAGACACATATTGCATCTGCATATTCATTTTTGCATTGCCAGTTACTTGTTGAATCTGTATCTTATTTCCTGCATCACAGGTTTTTCAGGATTGACGAACAAAGAGTCCACCGCTATTCAACAAGAAACAACTGCAATAAGATAATGGATCAAGTCCAAGTTGAGATGCAGGAAATCCGTGAGAAGATGACTTTGTTCATGCAAGCTATGTAGAGCATAGCCAAGGGCCAGGAGAATCTTCAGACCTTGGTGCAGCCGTTGTTGACGCGGGCAAACGGAAATGGCAATACTGACCACATTTCTGTTGAAACTCCTCGCCGGGAGGATGAGATATCGGCAGTTGTTACTCCACCTGTTGTAACTGTCAATGGAAACACTGGTACTGGTGCAGGTGCTGGCACTGGTAACGGCAATACTGGGAATGGTGGTGATGGGCATGTTGTTAACAATAAGGGAAACACTGTGGATGCCGATCAAGGACTCGTTGACAATGTTGGCTTCGGAAACAATGGGTATGGCAATGTCAATCAGGACGGGAACTTCAGGTTCAATAATCAAGGCTTTGGTAATGATGGTTACGGAAACAATCAGGGGTATGGCCACGGTAATGGTGGATTCGGTAATGTGAACGGTGCTGGAGCATTTCCTTTCAACAATGGTTTTGGACCTGCTGAGGTCAATTTGGGGTTCGGCAACCGAGGACAGGGTCCTGTGTACAATCAGCAAGGGTTTGGCCGTAACATAGGTTATGATGGGTATGGAAATGACTGGAACGTGGATCAACAGGAGGACGCTTTTTCAGGAAGAGGTATGGGACCCGAAGGCCCTATTGACCCTGTTCAGAGGATCAAAATGCTAGAAGAGCAGATGAAATGTGTGGTTGATCAGAACTCCGCTGGATTAGATATGACTACTATGGGGTTGGTACCAGGGCTGAGGGTGCCATTGAAATTCAAGGCTCCAACATTTGACAAATACAAAGGGGATACCTGCCCAAAGGTCCATGTACGTTCTTATTATAGAAGGATGTCTGCATATTCCAATGATGAAAGGATGCTCATGCATTTCTTTCAAGATAGCTTATCGGGACCATCATTGGAGTGGTACATGGGACTGGAGCCCACCCAGATTAGGAGTTGGAAGCAGTTGGCTGATGCTTTTGTTATGCATTACAAATATAACAGCGATTTCGCGCCAAACAGAGTTCAATTGCTGAGTCTGTCGCAGAAAAGTGGTGAAAGTTTCAAAGAGTACGTGCAGCGGTGGCGCGATATGGCAGCTCGAGTGCACCCTCCTTTGGTCGAAAGGGAGATGAATGACATGTTTGTGGGGACGTTTACAGGAATGTACTATGATAAGTTACTCAATGTTTCGATGGGCAGTTTCTCCGATATGATCCTTATGGGAGAAAGGATCGAAAATGGAATTAAAATTGGAAAGATTCAGGCAGGCGAATCTACTTCAGCCGGGGGTGCGAAAAAAGCGTTCGGCGGAAGACGACAGGGTGATACTAGCGCTGTGTATGGTGGCCGAGGCCGGGGCAGAGGCAGAAATCAGTACATTCAACCTCAACAGATAGCCAGTGTTACTATTCCAATTCCTCAACAACAACAACAACAGCAACAACAACCGCAGCAGCAGCAAAGGCAGAATCAGGGTCAGGGAAGGTTTCAGAATGTAAAGCCGAAGAGGGTATTTGATAAGCCTCCATCGACATATGCAGAGCTTCTTCAGACATTGCAGGGGTTGAATTTGGTCGAGAAAAGAACACTGGAACCACCTACAGGACCGGTACTTCCTAGGGGGTACGACGCTAGTAAGCACTGCGAATTCCATTCCGGGGCGCCCGGACATGATGTAGAATCTTGTCATGCTTTCAAGCATAAATTTGAAGACTTGTTGGACAGTAAAGCCATCAACTTTGGCCAAGTGGGGCCCAATATTGTACAACAGCCCTTGCCTAATCATGGGGCAAATGCTATCTTAATAGAGGAAAATTTGAACTTGGTGTTGGATGTTAATGAGTTGAAGACACCATTGAGTGAAGTGAAAAGCAGGTTGCTCAGAGGGGGAGTATTTCCCGGTTGTGATGAATACTGTTTAGAGTGTTGGACCAAGCCTGAGGGTTGTACTGATTTGAAGCAGGGCATTCAGGCCATGATCAACGAAGGGACCTTGCAATTCGATCGAACTGCGGTTGAGAAGCCTGCGGAGGCATTATGTGAAGAGCAGAATGATGTTGCAACGGTGACGATCCCGAGGAAGACTATAACGATAGTGGCGCCCGCCAAGCGGCTAACTATTACGATTACCAAAGCAGGGCCTGTTCCCTTTGAGAGTACAAAAGTTGTCCCGTGGACATACGGTTTAGAAGCGTATTGCAATGGTGAAAAGATTGCGGTGAATGGGACTGTTGATAATGTTGTTGGTATGGGGGGCATGACCCGTAGCAGAAGGATCTTTACCTCACCTGAAATAGAAGCAGAGAGGTTGGCCAAAGGTAAAGCCAAAGTAAGTGAAAGCGGACCTTCTTAGTCGAAAGAAAAGGATACGTCACTCAAGGACGTAGAGGAGTTCATGAGACTGATCCGCAAAAGCGACTACAAAATTGTTGAACACCTACAACAGACGCCGTCGAAGATTTCTATCTTGTCATTGTTGCTATGTTCCGAAGCCCACCGAAACGCCTTGCTGAAAATACTAGATACGTCATTCGTGCCCCAAGAAGTTTCTGTAAATCAGTTAGAGGGGGTAATGGCACATGTCAATGCTGGACATAGTCTGGTTTTCATAGATTTTGACCTAACGCCCAAGTATCGGGAGCACAACATGGCCTTGCATATATCGGTGGAGTGTCGGGGCACCGTAATGTCGCATGTATTGGTAGATACTGGATCATCGTTGAACGTGTTGCCAAAGAAAGCCATGATGAAGTTGGACATACGGGGAGTTATTTGCACGCCTAGTGATTTGGTTGTGAGGGCGTTTGACGGGACGAAGAGATCAGTGTTTGGGTCAATAACGTTACCGCTGCAGGTGGGGCCAGAGATTTTTGATACCGAATTCTACATCATAGATATCCATCCAGCTTATAGCTGCCTTCTTGGACGACCATGGATCCACGCTGCAGGGGCCGTAACGTCCACATTGCATCAGAAGCTGAAATACATGGTGGGTGATAGTGTTGTTACCGTTTGCGGGGAGGAGGATATTTTGGTCAGTCACCTGTCATCATTCAGATATGTTGAGGTCGACGGAGAAATACACGAGACACCTTGTCAAGCCTTCGAGGGGTTGCGGATTAAAGACAAAGTTCAGGGTTCCAGCAAAATGGCAGATGTGGCAGTGTCATCTTACAAGGAGGCTCAAACTTTAGTGCAGGCTGGTGAGACTAAAGGTTGGGGGCAGGTACTGGAGATTCCCGTGACGAATGAAAAGTTTGGGCTAGGGTATCGACCGACGTCGTCAGCGTCGTCTTCAGGAGCGCCCAGGTTCAAGGGACCAGTCACGATTACGCCAAGCGGGGTGTGCTTTGAGACTATCAACGCTATTTCCGATGTCAAGGACGGAGATAGCGACTGCGATATGGACGCGTGGATCAAGCCAAGCGTGCCAGGACAAAGTCTCTGCAACTAGTCCATCCGGGAAACTGTCCCAGTGACTTTTAAACAGTAATTATTTGTTTTATCAATTGTTGAACAATCCTATGTCCTACCCGGGGCATAGTGATTTTACATTAGGGCTACTTGATTATGTGTATTGCACTGTTTTAATCATGAAATAAAGGCGTCTTTCATATTCAAATATTGTGGTCCCTGTTTTTCTTGTTTTTACTTTAACAATAAATGGCAACGTGGTTATTTGCCTTGTTTGCGTGTTGAAGCGTTTAACCATTTCCTTTGCAGGACTAATATTTCAGATGACATCTCATACGAACCGCCTATGACTCGTTTCGACTTAGAGCACCCGGTATTCCAAGCAGAGGAAGAGATTGTTGAGGATAGCGACCTGCCAGAGGAGCTGACTCGTTTGTTGAAACAGGAAGAGAGAATCATTCTGCCTCATCAGGAGGAAATTGAAATTATCAACTTGGGGTTGGAAGAAGTTGTGAGAAATATCCGTATAGGGGCTGCGCTGCAGGGCAATGTCAAGCAAAGGCTGATTGAGATACTGCGAGAGTATGGTGATATTTTTGCTTGGTCGTACGAGGATATGCCTGGGTTAGATACAGACATGGTTGTGCACCGTCTGCCGTTGCAAGAGGAATGTCCGCCTGTTAAGCAGAAACTCAGAAGAACCAGACTGGACATGGTTGTAAAAATCAAGGAGGAAGTTCAAAAACAGTGGGATGCTGGTTTCCTAGCCGTTACAACTTACCCGTCATGGGTGTCGCTACTGCGAAAATCGGCGCCGGCTGAACAGAAGAGTCGCCACCGTGCGTTATTTATCCCAAAGGAGGGAAAGGAAACGCTCGAGGTAAACCTACCGCAAAACGGGGAAAGGAATGGTCATCACAACCAAATCCTGGATTCGGGAGTCGGTTACGCAAGGGGAAGGTATTAGCACCCCTCACGTCCGTCATACTCGACGGGATCCACGCTTGTTTTCTAGTACGGATTGTTATTCTATCTACTCTACAGGTCTGGGGTTAAAGGAAAATAAAATGACTCGGCAAAGTATCGCACTTTATGCCTACGTATTCCCGTCTGGAACGAGAAATCAGAGTCAACGTAGTTCGCCTACCTACGGGAATGGAGGGGAAGGTTGCTCGCTAGGATATCGCATCCTATGCCTACGTACTTTCATACAGCATGAAAGATCAGAGCAAACGTAGTTCGGGCCACGTACGACACAAGTCTGTCTTGATTGTTTTTATTCCTTCTGAAAAAGGGTTTTTCTGATTAACAGTCCAAGCAGACAAAAATGACGTTTTGATGAGTTCACATTCTTTTACGGAAGAAGTGTCTTTTATTGTGTTTGAAATATTTATTGTGTTTTTCTGTTTGTTTTGAGAAAGAAGAGACAACACTCTAACTTATGGTTGCAAAGGGAATCACACTAACCTACTGTTATCATGCATGGGTTAAGACCTAATGTCTATCATGCTCCTCTCTTGCACATAGAGAAACAGAGATCCTAAGGGAAAAGACGGAAACAAAAACAATAACATATATACAATAAAGCAGTAAAATGCATGGATGCAGCAATACAAGCGAGGCAAGGGAGTCCCACTCAACCTCGAACCTAGAAAACAATAGGCAGAAGTGAACAGCATTCACTTTCAACCTACAGGTTAAACAGCAAGCAATACAGTCAAGGAAATTCAGCCAATACATCAGAAATTATAAACAGCAAGAATAAACAGCAACAGCAGCTCTGCATCAACATCTGTCTTCAAGTCATCTTCAACCATATACAAGCTTCAAGCTAGCATCAGTCCTCCTCTTCAAGCCTTCAAGCAAGGTCTTTGTCTTCAATCTGCAATGGCTTTTCTTCAAGTCTCAATCTCCAAGATGAATATCAGTCAACAAGATGAAATGGATGTTAAACAGTCAATTGCCTACCAAGGGTGGCTCACTGACTGTTAACATGATACTGACAGTTTTCCCTCAAAAGTTCTATCTTTCAAATACATTCACTAATCCTTCCAAAGGAAGGAGGTGGATATTTAAAAGAGACTTTGAATCATAGAGAAAGAATGGAGGCAAACAAGACCTTCCATGTTTGTAAATCAAGTTTTCTACTCTAGAGCTCTGCCTAGCTCCTAAACCTTATAGCCTTCAACAGCTGCCAGCAAGAGATACTCCTCATCAACTCTGGAAGTTGGTCTTCATTCTCTTTGATCTTCAGTGGGCTTCATCAGCACAGTCTTCAACTCAAACCCCAAGCCCCAAACAAACCCAATACCCCACACAGACAAATAATAACCCTAGAGAGGGCACACCACACAGTCAATCAAATACAAGCAATATACTAATAGTAATAGTAGAATAGGGGAAGCCTGATAATTTCTAAGGGATCTATTATCTACCCATAATACCCCTATAGTCCCATACCCCAAAATTCAAACTACAACTCCTAAAAGAAATGATATCTTACACCTATGTTATCTATAAACCCTAGTTTTAATCACACTAATGGTCACCTAATCAAAGTACTCAAATTTTAATCCTAAAATCATGAATTAAATCTTATATACAAGCTAAAGTTCTAAATGAAGTACCCTAAAAAGAATAGGTTCAAAATATAAAAGGAAAGTCCTAAACTAAAATCAACAATATCATGCATTAAACTAAACATTATTCAAAACCTATTTAAAAGAAAAATATACTAAAAATACAAAAATAAAATGAAATGCTAATTTTATTACGTGAAAATTTTCTTAACAAAAATATGAAAAAGATGCAAAAACAACCATTTAAAAATATGCAATTTTCTATTTGTTATGAATTTTTTAAGAAATAAAAAAAAATGAATGAAATTAATATGAATTAAGTTGGCTGGGGTGCAATCAGCAATTAAAATCATTTAAAAATGGACAATGGGCCCAGACTGGGGGGCGCGTATAGCAAAGCGCGTCTGGGCCCAGTTGATCAGAAAAAAAACCAAAAAGAAAAAAAACCACAAACGGTGCAAGTAGCAATTAGATCAGTGCAATGGTCTGGGCCTTGGTGAACGGGGGTGTGCATAGCAAGGGCAACTTAAGCCCATCAGAATGATTTAATGAGACGGTGCGCTTTGGCACCCGGTCTTCCCTCCAAATTCAACTTCAAACGGGAGCCCTTGGATTAGCTTGAGAGTCAAAGTCCATCTCATGATCCAACGATCCTCCTTCATCTTCCTCCTTGGAAACCCTAGGTTTCAGAAAAACCCTCTCCATGCATGAATCTTCCATCCCTCTGTTCTCCCTCAACTCTTGATGAAATCGCACGATGTAAAGATCAAAAATGATCTACATCCTTCCCTCTACACAACCATGGCTCCAGCTACCTCCAAAACTCACCCCAGCATCAAACCCGATAGGTAGAAAGCATTGGCTCCACCATTTTACACTGATATCCATCATGCTAATTCCTTCTAATTCTTACCCTAACACGCTCCACATGCTATGCTGATCACTCTCATATATCTAACCAAGATTATCATGCCCTAACCTAGGTGTTCTAAGCCCTAACAGTTTTGGTGCTCCAATGGTAACTTCCATGAAATGTCTTCAAAGTCATCAGAAACATTCATCTAACCAATCCTAACCATTCTAACCTAATGATTCTACCTTATTCTAACTAATTCTAGTCAATTCGAAGAAAACACCAACCTGGTTTGATGATGAAAACAGGTGCAGAATTCCTTGGATCCAATGCTTGCAATGCTTGGGACTTGCTCAATAAACTTGATTCTTGGTTCTGTATGCAGTAGTTCTTGCTCAAACTCCTTGGATTGCCATAACCACTTCCTTTTACAATTTGGATGATACACTTGTATAGAACGAATTCCTCTTCAATTCAAACAGATTTTGATGGAAATTGGATCTATGAAGGATGTAGATGATGATAAGATCAAAGATTTTGGAAATTGATGAAGGTTTGATAGAGTTTGGGATGAATTTGCACACTTGAAGAATGAGATGAAACTTGGTATTTTGATCAAAATGAATCACCAACCCTTGAATGAATCCACTCTACTCAATATATAGACACTCATAGAACACTCTAGAACTTGGTAGAAACTTCTTGTGCACAATTCCCTTGGATTTTGGATATGTTACTTCCTTTGTAAGCCAACTAGCATAACTTCCAAATTTTGAACCAAACTCAAAAATCCACTTTTGCCAATGTTCTTAAAACATTCTTTCCAATCAAAATGACCTATAATTTCATCCCATTTGGCCATGTTATGAAAAATCTCAATTTTAAGTCACTTTTATTCATTAAATTCACTTTTAAATGACCAAATTTGGAACCTTGAGCTATGAACATTTCCCAACTTTCATCATCACTTTTCTAGACTCAAAATGTCATTTGGAGCAAGTTTTATGTTGTGAAGTTTTTCATTTGAAGCTTCCTTGTATGAGTTTTGGGCATAGGCTTGAAATGACCTGTAATTCCCAAATGACCAAAATACCCTTTGCTTGCCAAGGCCATAAGTAGAGTTCCACAAATCAGATGAAGGCATACCATACCTTTCTAGAAATCTAAGACAATTAGGAACAACTCTTATGTTGACCAGAAATTCATTTGAAATCTCCTTGAGGGGTAAAAGTTGCTTGGAAGACAAGTAACTTTCACAGACAAAATTTCAGATACCTCAGATGACCTGTAACTTGCAAGGACCATAACTTGAGTTCTATAAATCTCCTTGATGTCTTCCACCACTCAAATTAAAGGTCTTTAGATCCTATACAAGTTTCATGTTGGCCAAGGATCCATTTGAAGCTTGCATTTTGAATTATCTTACTGGGAAGTTTGCCTTAAACCAGGGGATTTTACACAGAAACCCTAATTTAGAAACTCCTCTTCTCCTTGATTTCTCTTGATTTCTTCTTGGCACAACACCATATCCATATCTACATGTCAAATGATGAACCCCACATCTCTCAAATAGACCTTGATGCCTTTTAATCAATCATTTGACCTAGGGTTGACCCAGGGTTGACCCAGATGAAACCCTAGTTGACTGTCTTCAACTGCAAATCTTGTGATCATATCAATGACTTGCCTCTCTTTCAAAATGACTCTCTAAGTCTTCCATGATGTCTATATACTCTCCATGACCTCAATTCACAGCTCACAACTTCTTTGATGATCTTCAAATACCCTCAGATAGGAGATAGATTCACTGCTTGATCCACTGACTTCTTAGATTTCAAATTCTTTCTGATGACTTGGATATGCCTGGATTTGAACAATAACCTCTTGATAGGCTCATAGATAAGAGAATAGTACTTGGCCCCTTGTTGGATGATTTGCTATGCTATGCTATGCAGATGATTAGACTATGTACATGACTCTACATGCAAATGCTAATGCAATTAAAACATAAACCAAGTGAAGAAGGTTGAGCAAATTTTAGGGTGCAACAGCTGCCCCTATTCAAGCGACTTGGACCCGATTGGGTGAAGAGCGAACGGCCTTCAAACATTCGAGGTACGAGACGGTTGAATATTAAGAACCCGGAAATTTGCCAACCGCAGAAATAAACTGCACAAACTGCTTGAATAACAACATCTGCTGACTGGATCTGGTTGTTACAGCAACAAACTGATCCATTAGCGACCATGCTGGGGATCATTTTCATCAGCCCGAAAAAGATTCTATCATCGTAGGGGTAGAACTTTGTCCATGTTAGGACGCCTGTTTCGTCAACACGAAGAAATCTCAACTAAAACTTGTCCCTGTCAGGACTCCACCTGCCGTCAACACGGAAAAATCTCGGCGACTTCGCTGGGGATGACTCGTCTGCATTTCATCAGCACGAGGGGATCCTACCATCATAGGAATGAATTGTCCATGTTAGGACTAGCACATCTCGTCAGGAATAAATCGTCCACGTTAGGAATAAACTCTTCCACGTTAGGAATAACCTGTCCACGTTAGGAATAACCTTTCCACGTAAGGAATACATCTTTCCACGTAAGGAATACATCTTTCCACGTAAGGAATACATCTTTTCCACGTTAGGAATACATCTTTCCACGTAAGGAATACATCTTTCCACGTAAGGAATCACATCTTTCCACGTAAGGAATCACATCTTTCCACGTAAGGAATCACATATCGTCTTGATTTGTCCACGTCAGGACTCACATCTCGTCTGCCCAAGAAAATCCTATCAGCATGGGGGTAAAATCGTCCACGTCAGGACACCGTTCGTTGACCCGAAGAAATATAAATTCGTCCACATCAGGACTCGCGCATCTTCGACCCGCTGAGGAAATAAAACTTGTCCACGTCAGGACTCACGCTTTGCCAACACGAAGAAAGATAAATTTGTCCACGTCAGGACTCGCGCATCTTGAGAACACGAAGAACTATAAACTTGTCCACGTCAGGACGCACATTTCACCATTACGAAGGAAGATATCTGCTGGGAATAAATGGTCCACGTCAGGACACCAACACAAAGAGTAATCAACTTTGTCAACGTCAGGACTTCACATTCGATCAATACGGAGAAATCGAATCTGTCCACGTTAGGACTAGCACTTCTTATCAACTCGGGGAAATAAAACTGTCCACGTCAGGACACCCATTTCTCTAGCATGGAGAAATCCCGTCAATATAGGAATAGATTGTCCACGTCAGGACCCATTTCTCCATTGATCCCAACCCACAAACTTCTTAGCACTGACGTGACAGCGACTTTGGGGCGGACTCTACTGGGGATATTTGGAAACCAAACTACCGGACGCCTGTTCTGATAACCGGCGGCAGCCTCTGAAATTCTGATTCATGAAACCCTTTGATGCTGACGTAACAACAAATTTGAAGAAAATAATCCGCTGGTCGGACTAGAGAAACTTCAACAAGCAACTTTGGCGGGGAAAACAAGAGAAATTTACACAAATAACTCTGCTCGGGGACAAAGAGAAATTTAACCCTGATAACTCTGTGGGGAATAATGCCTCAATAGACATTTTCATTTGAGCAAGAGCCCTCTCCACCTGCAAGATAAAAAACATTTGAAAATAAACGGGTTAACTAACCTGGCTTATGTTTCAAAATGCATATGTTTGACAATGGCGTAATGCTCCATTCGACATGGAAATGCTACGCGCTTTTATTTGGTGGATGCAAGTATGACACTATATGCCAATGCAAATGCAGACTCGAACTGCTGGGATACAGAAACCGCTTCAGCAAAATAAATGCTGAAGACAATGCCAACTCCGCTGGGGGGAACCAGGTGCCACAGAATTACTCCAGCAAAATAAATGCTAGGAGAGTGAAGCCAACTTCGCTGAGGGATAATTAAATGCGCCCATCATGATTGGACTTCTGCTAGGGAGTGAACGGGTATCACACGGTGTTCCGACAAAATAAATGCCAGAGCACACATGATGCGTGTTTTTCGCAAGTGTACGAATCACGTCAAAGTAATATAAAAGATTATCGAATCCACAGAGACCAAGTGTCAATCTATCGTACCTGTTGTTATGGTGTTTATCTAAGGCAACTATTTTTAAGGGTTTTAGTAAGGGTGCAATGGTAAATAAAATTATAATTTTAAATAATAAATAAAAGACAGGCTCGAATGTAATTCACGTAATCAATGATAATCCAGTACTTGTTAATGGAACTACTTATGGGCAATGTTTTCTCCTTTGAAAAGAACTAATTTAACAGGAACTGTCGCTTTCGCGTATTCAGAACCGAGTTGTACTCTCTAATCAACCCCTCCTATTGTCACGGATAAAAAGGTGCGTACTGCGTTAGAGTAGTAAACCTATTTTTAAGAAATATAGTTTCTTAACAAAGTTGAAAAGTATTTTAACCTGGACTTCTTAGCAAAAAGAGGTTCTTATGAACCAGACTCTAAATCTCATAACGCGTCCGAAAATCGTTTTAAAATCTCTTTTCTTTTTAATCTAAAAACTCCTAATGAACTATACAAAGCGCTTTTGGCTGTTTTTGAAATAGTTAAAAACAATTACTTGAATTGAAAGATAAAATAGCCCTTAGGTGTTTCCACGAACAATTATACTGATTACTGGTTTAATTACGATCCTTACATTCTAACCTTTATGGGATTAGTTAGACATGATAAAGTAAATATTATTTTTATAATTTTTCATATGAGTAATTTAAAGCGAGTGCGGGAAGTAAACAAAGTAAATGTGCGAGTGCGGGAAATAAACAACGTAAATGTGCGAGTGCGGGAAATAAACAACGTAAATGTGCGAGTGCGGGAAATAAACAACGTAAATGTGCGAGTGCGGGAAATAAACAAAGTAAAGTGCGAGAAAATAAATAAAAGTAAAGCAATGCGGAAAAATAAAATACTGACTGGAATTAAAATGGCGGCAGGATTAACTTCCTCCAGAGTGCTCCAAAACTCGAACCACAGACAGATTACAGACTCGATCACTCGATTGCAGAGGCACCCCGATGTGGAATGGCAACTGCTTTATAACTGATATATGCCTAGAGAATTCTAATTCTGGATGAAGAAAAACGAAAATCTAAGGTCCTATTTATAGGAGAAACTGAAAGCGCGAAATGACCGGGACGCCCCTCCACTAAAAAATGGAGGTTATAGATTTTTGCCTTGTGGCGCCCGCCACAGGGCCTATGGCGCCCGCCACGGTCCCTACAGGGGATGATGGAGTGGGGATCGTGGGTCTTGGAGGTTGAGGAGTGGTCTTGAGACGTGGCCACGTCATGGCTAACCCTATGGCGCCCGCCACAGTGGGTGCCGCAAGTGCAAAATGCTGAATTTCTAGGTTTTCGCCCGTTTTCACTCCTTTTTCGCTCCTTTTCCCGATTCAAGCTCCGATTATTATAAAAACCTGAAAACATAAGAAAACAAAGCAATAACAAAGCAAAACAACAATAAAAGCTAAGAAAGCATGCGAAATCGGAGTCAGAAATACGGTGAATTTTAGTGTGATCAAATTCTCCCACACTTAAACCTTTGCTTGTCCTCAAGCAAACATTAAAGCTTAAGAAAATATGGTGTCAACACTTGTCTTTGGGCTAAAGGGATTCTAAGTTCAAGTCAGGATGCAGTGACAGATACTAACTAAGTGAACCAAGGGTACCATAGTAACACAAACACAAACTTCAATCCTATATTAACCACTCCATGTCATCCTACGATACCTAGGCCTATCTTCTCATCTTTTTGTGTCCTTTTCATTCAGGCGCAATCACATTAAGTCCGTTATCCGTACATGCTTCATAGTAGAGTGACCGGTTAGTGATTCTGATCCATAACATAAGGTTTCTGGCACATAAGCATGTGTAAACCTGTTTTTATTTTGCCTAAATGTAGCTGCGGGGGATCGGATCGTAATCCGCCCTACCGAGTTCAGTGCCAGATACCTCTGAACCAACTAACAATAGGTGACTTGCAATTTTTTTCTTTTTGTGGCAAAAAAATTTTTCTTCTCTTTTTTCGGTTTAAATGACTTTGTGAGGGTCACCTATACCAGAGTTTGCCTTTTTTTCTTTTTTATTAGCACTGGATCATTCACTTATATTCATCGGCCCCCTACGTAGAGTATGTTTAGGCCGGAGCTGACTGCTAAAATAAACTACTTAGGACAATTTTTTGAATGATAGTAAAGGCCATGGTGGTGGGGTTTAGGAGTGATTCCTATATTCAAGAGGTCTATGGTGCTAAAATGGTTCTGATGTTTCAAAAAGTTGACCTAAGTCACCACATCCTAATCTAAACCTGTCTCAAAGCCCAAAAAACATGTGAAACAACATTGTTTTCTTTTTTAAAAATTTTCTGGTAAGGCTAAGGAAATGGGAAAAAATGAAGATGAACTAAAAAGACACTATACTGGTGACTCGTCAGACTCATGCATTATCTAAGAAAAAATAAATTACTGAAAAGGGAAATAACTGAAAGGAAATTAACTAAAAAGGGAAATAACAGAAAGCAATAAAATCCCCTCCCACACTTAAATCGAACATTGTCCCCAATGTTTCGAAATAAGATAAGGGGGGTAACCTGGAAAAAGACTACTGAGGAGGGGCACTGGTGCCTTCGCCGTCCTGATGTGATGGTCTGGAACGACGGGATCTACTACGATGCTGGTCCCTCCGGTCGAGTCGTGCTGATAAAGCAGCCTGAGCACTCCGGACCTCTCGAAGGTTACCCAAGATGGAACCCTGAGTAGCCTCTACAAGCTGGTAGTGTCGGCTGTTGAACTCTCTCTGACGGTTCTGCTCTAATGAAATAGCGTTCAAGGTACGGCAAACGTTGCTATAGGAACGATCCGAAACCAATCACGATTGTTGCATGAAGCTCATATTGTCCGTCAGCTGCTGTGAAATAGTAGAGAGAAGGCCATCACGCCTTTCTTCTCTAGCTGTCATATCACGCCACATCTCCTCGGTGACAAAGAATCCAGGAGCAGTACCTGCAACAGGGTTAGAGGAAGATGGTGCAGTGTGTGACTGTGAAGGACGATGGGGGGACATGTGAGGGATGGGAGACTGCTCTCTCCGATCATACTCATCATCAGTGTCATGTGCCTCCCCATCGGGAATATTAGGAGGAAGTGGACCAAAAACACGTGGAGCATTAAGATCATAGGTCCAGTTCCTTTCATCACGTACATCAGTACGTCTACTGCTTGGTAAAGCAACAGATGGGATAGCTACCCCATGAACCATCAACTCATAACCACCTTCTCTCCTTGTTCGGCACAATTTCATGTCTTTCAGAAATTTTAAATTAATTGTGCGAGGAGGTAGTGGTTCAAGTGTAGCTATCTCATCATTCAGGCCAAGAGCCCGAGCAATAAACGTAACAAGCCCTCCAAAAACAATCGGTCCTGTTTTATTAGTAAATAAAGTCATGTGGGCAAGCATAAACGGGACCGGATTGATGTGGGTTCTAGTGAGGCATCCTTGCAAAAATAGGAGTTCACGAGCATTAACCTTGTTTGGACTTTCCCGGCCAAAAATAGTACATGCCAAAAGAAGTCTAAAAACTCTTATGGCCGGGTTGTGAATGGTCGACGCAAGTATCCCTTCAAAAGAATTAATTGAAGTACTTGAAAGCCTTAGCCAGAAGGTAAATACCTCGGCCGACCATTCAGCATCCAAAGGTGCCTCACAAATCGAACCTTCCCTATGAGGGATTCCTAACAAATCTGCTAGCTCATTGGTACTGAATTCATATTCAATTCCAAACAGTCTAAAAATAGCAGTACCGTCAGTGCTAGCAGTGTCAGGACTGACAGTGTATATCAAAGAACTCAAAAACTCAGTTGTCAGCCTCTCATAGGTAGGTTCCTGATTAATGAAAATATTATGCAAGCCTAGAAATTCTAATAAATTAAAAACACTATGATAAATACCCAAAGCATACAGACAGTTATCGTCGACGTACCTAGTCGAGAGGATTTCTCGACTTTGAAGCCTCTGAATAATTTTCCGTTGCCTTTCGCCCGGTCTTCCATCACGAAGAATAAATCCGTTGAACTCCATTGTTGAAAAGCTCCTTAGGTAGTGAAAATAGTAGAAAAGTGGTTTATGAGGGGAATGATAAAGTTTTGATTTTTTTGGTTTTTGATGGATGAAAATGGAAATGGATGTTGGATATGTTTTATGGATGGAGGGTATTTTGGAAATGGGGGAGCTTTAATGGGGTTCAAGGAGGATTTGGAAGGTTGGAAAAATGGGTTTTTGGTGAAGAAAGGGATGAAAATGGTGGAAATGGGGATTGAATCCCGTATTTGTTTGTTGATACGGTGTGGCGCCCGCCACAGGGCCTATGGCGCCCGCCACAAGGCCATTTCCTGGGCCTTGTGGTTTTGGATCCTCCTTTTGGGCCTTCCTTGCACCTTGGTCTTCCGGGGGGTCTGAATAGCATTTTCTTCTTCTTTTCAAGGCATTGGCTTGCATATTTTTGTCTTATATATTTTTTTCTTTACACGACAAAAATGAAATAAAATAATTAAAAATCAAAAAAGAAAAAGAAAAAATAAAAATTAGTGCATAATATGTATATATATAAGGAATTCAAAGTGCATGAAAATATAAAAGCTGCAATAAAGTAAAATATGTCTGGAAGTGCGATAAATAAAAGGAAGTTAAATACTAGGGTAGTGCTGTCAGGGTGGAATGAGTCATGTGGTAGGTTTCTTATCCTGGCTTGATCCACGAATCTCAGCTATCTCCCTCCGAAGCTCGTCGATCGCCTGATGTAGAGCATCGGTCTCCGAGGCATGAGTGAGATCAGAAACCTGCATCTGTAACTCTAAGTCTGCCACTTCCTGCTTGAGCAGGGCAGTCTCCTTGCGGAGCTCATAAATCTGTGTTTGTAGGTCGGGTGGCTGCAGAGACATATTGTTAGACATAACAGTGATTCGGGGAGTAAGAGGTGTAGGAGTGTACTCAGCGGCGGGAGGCGATTTCGGCTCTTCGACAGTCTCTCCATAACCCTCTAGAGCATAACTCCAATTGGCAGGATCATGGACACTGGTCATCAGCGGATCTGGTAATGTAAAGTAGTGTATCGCTTCACCGTCGATCAGTAATCTAAACATGTTGGGCTCAAAAGAAGCCCTCCTCATCAGTCCTCTATCAAGACAAAAATCAATATCCAGGGTGGTGTAGCGGCAGAAGGTCCTGAGGTGCAATAGCTTGCGAGACAAACCCAATGCAGTAGCAATCTGTGTAACAATCCCACCGACATGGATGATTCCTACTGATGATCTTGCAACACTAGCAAGGCCCTTCAGTAGAAAGTTGCCACAAGCAACAGGGCGAGACTGAGTCGCACAAAACAGTAGGAAAATCTCCTCTTCACTTAGCAGTGTCTCTGTATCTGGAAAACCTAGGAAAGAATGTGCTAGAATCATCTGGAAGTACCTCAATGCAGGGTTGTGGATTACCTGAGAAAACTGGGTAGAAGGATCTTGGCTCCCTCCGCCTGATATTTTAGTCCAAAACTTTTCCACTTCTCTGCTCATAAAATACCCCATCGGAGTCTCTGGAATAGCATCAGGAGTAGTCTGGAAACCTAGTAAATCACCAAACCCTTTGTGAGAGAATGAGTAGTCAATCCCGAACAACCTGAAAACAGCGAGTCCATCGGGTCCAGCCCAAGGGTCATGATGAAACGAGCTGAGGAACTCAAGAGTCAAGTTCCTATAAGTGTCGTTCCTGTCGTCAAACTGGTCCCACTGGAGTTGATGGCATAAAAATCTGACGCTTGGCTCTATCCCCAAGGCATCCATGCAGACATGGTCAGGGTACCTGGTAGGAGCCATAGGGCGTCTCATGTGAACATAGTAACGCTCTCTCTGTGCATCATCTCTAAAGGCCACGTGCATGTCATCAGGGTTCTGCATTCTGTACAAGGTTAGCAAACAAGTCCTGAAAGCACATAAAACATTCAATCGTGAGTCCTGACATAATAATAAAATAAACAAATTAAAATAAAGTAAAAAGGTACAAAAATAAGAAAAACCATGGGTTGCCTCCCAGGCAGCGCTTGTTTAACGTCATTAGCTCGACGACCAATATTTAAACATCATTGGAAGGATATGGTGGATCACTCAGAGTATGACAGGTGTATGTTGTTGGAATGTCACCTCCTTCGTAGGGCTTCAACCTCTGTCCATTGACTATGAACGGTTTACATGTTTGGTTCTTGATTTCAATAGCACCGGATCTCAGGATCTTAGATACTTCGAAAGGGCCAGTCCATCTCGAACGGAGTTTACCTGGAAATAGTCGTAACCTAGAATCGAACAGGAGAACAGGATCGCCTATTTTGAAGTCTCTTCTTATGATTCTTTTGTCATGCCAAGCTTTTGTTCTTTCTTTGTATATGATGGCATTTTCGTAGGCAGATTGTCTGAGCTCTTCTAATTTGTGGATATCAAGGATACGTTTCTCACCAGCTGTCAAGTAATCCAAATTCAAAGTTTTGATGGCCCAATAGGCCTTATGCTCCAACTCAAATGGTAAGTGACATGATTTTCCATAGACCAGTTGATAAGGGGTTGTTCCTATAGGAGTTTTGAAAGCGGTCCTATAGGCCCATAATGCTTCTTGAAGTTTCTGCGACCAATCTTTTCTAGATATAGAGACAGTCTTCTCGAGGATTTGTTTTATCTCCCTATTAGATACTTCCACTTGTCCATTGGTCTGTGGGTGGTATGGTGTTGCTACTCTATGCTTAACTCCATACTTGCTTAAAAGTTTATCAAATATTCTCGATATGAAGTGTGATCCTCCATCACTTATGACTAAACGGGGTGTTCCAAACCTGGGAAATATATAATTCTTGAATAATTTGATGACTACTCTGGTGTCGTTTGTGGGTGCGGCGATAGCTTCAATCCATTTAGACACGTAGTCAACAGCTACTAATATGTACTGATTTCCAAAAGATGGTGGGAACGGTCCCATAAAGTCTATACCCCATACGTCGAAGAGTTCTACTTCTTGGATATTTCTTAACGGCATTTCATTACGTCTTGAAATATTTCCTGTGCGTTGGCATCTGTCACACTTGAAAATGAAAGCATGGACATCACGCCACATAGTAGGCCAGAATAGGCCAGCTTGAAGAATCTTGGCGTAGGTCTTAGATGTGCTTGCATGTCCACCATAGGGTGCAGAGTGACAATGCTCAATTATATTATTTACCTCTTCTTCTGGAACACAACGGCGGAAAATGCCATCTTTACCTCTCTTGAAAAGAAATGGATCGTCCCAATAGAAGTTTCTCACATCACTATAGAACTTCTTCTGGTGGTAGTTTAGATCAGGGGGTATGATGTCAGCGGCTAGGTAATTAACAAAATCTGCATACCAAGGTACATTGCTTATAGCTAAGGATTTATGAAATTGCTCATGAGGGTCTGGGTTATCATCTTCAATGGTTTCTAGTTGGGCTATCAGTCTATCGTAGGCAAAATCGTCATTTATGGGTACTGGATCAGGTTTCAGGTATTCTAGCCTAGATAGGTGATCAGCTACCACATTATCAGTGCCTTTCTTGTCACGGATATCCAAATCAAACTCTTGTAATAATAGAATCCATCGAAGTAACCTAGGTTTGGCATCCTTTTTGCTTAGTAAGTAACGAATGGCAGCATGGTCGGTGTAAACTATAATCTTGGCTCCTACTAGATAAAATCTAAATTTGTCTATTGCAAAAACTACAGCTAGGAGCTCTTTTTCGGTTGTTGCGTAGTTGAGCTGTGCAGCGTCTAGGGTTCTACTGGCATAATAAATCACATGTAACTTCTTATCTTTTCTCTGACCTAGAACGGCTCCAACAGCATAATCACTGGCGTCACACATTATCTCAAACGGTTCCGACCAATCAGGGGGTTTCATTATAGGTGCTGAAATCAGAGCTTGCTTCAGAAGATTAAATGCTTCAGTACATTTTTCATCGAAGATGAACTCAGCATCTTTCATTAAAAGACCAGTTAAGGGCTTTGTTATTTTGGAGAAATCCTTGATAAAACGTCGGTAAAATCCGGCATGTCCAAGAAAACTTCTTATCTCCCTGATAGTCTTCGGCGGTTTTAGATTCTCTATGACTTCTATTTTTGCTTTATCTACCTCTATACCTTTTTCGGAAACTATATGTCCTAAAACAATCCCTTCGGTGACCATGAAATGACATTTTTCCCAATTTAGCACAAGGTTTACCTCCACACATCTCTCCAGGATTTTCTCAAGGTTGACAAGACAATTTTTGAAATCTGACCCACAAACTGAGAAATCGTCCATAAATACTTCCATGATTCCATCCAAATAATCAGCAAAGATAGACATCATGCAGCGTTGGAAAGTTGCCGGAGCATTACAAAGTCCAAAAGGCATTCTTCTATAGGCAAAGGTTCCAACTGGGCATGTAAAGGTAGTTTTTTCTTGATCTTCGGGGTGAATAGGTATTTGGAAGAATCCTGAATATCCATCTAAATAACAAAAGTAAGAGTGTCTGGCTAGGCGCTCCAACATTTGGTCTATGAATGGTAATGGGAAATGGTCCTTCCTAGTTGCTTTATTTAATTTTCTATAATCTATGCACATACGCCAACCTCCATCAGTTCTTTTTGCTACAGGTTCGCCCTTCTCGTTTTGCACGACTGTGATGCCTCCCTTTTTAGGTACTACATGCACAGGACTCACCCATTTACTGTTCGAGATCTGATATATTATACCTGCCTCTAGTAACTTAAGAACTTCAGTCTTAACTACAGTACTCATTATAGGATTTATTCTACGTTGGTGTTCTCTAGAAGGTTTTGAATCTTCTTCAAGCAAAATCCGATGCATGCATACGGATGGGCTTATTCCTTTTAGATCAGAGATCTTATATCCTAAGGCTGAGGGGTACCTACGTAAAACTTCTAATAATTGATCGGTTTCTTCTTGGTTTAAGGTAGCACTGACTATAACTGGACGGTTCATATCTTCATCAAGAAATTCATATCTCAGGTTTTTAGGCAGTTCCTTAAGTTTTACGGTCGATTTTATAGGGCAAGGCATAGGATCTGGGGTAAGAGATAAACATTCGTGAAGGTTATCATCAATGTAGGGTGTTTTATAATTGTCATCTTCCAAAATAAGGGTTGATGGCAATTTTATAGATTCAGTTTCTTCTTCTTGTTCTAATTCCCTAATACATTCTTCGATGATATCTAAGGCATAACAAGAATCTCCTATCACAGGTGCCATAAGAAATTTTGACAATATAAATTCTATCTTCTGGCCACCTACCTCAAAAGTTAGTTTTCCCTTTTTAACAACTATTACGGCTCCAGCAGTCGATAAGAACTGTCTACCTAGGAGGATTGGTATGTCGTCATCTTCTTTAATGTCCATGACAACAAAATCAGTAGGTATAAACAGCTGACCTATCCTAACAGGGACGTCTTCAAGTATGCCTATAGGGTATTTAACGGATCTATCGGCTAATTGAAGTGACATCTTAGTAGGTTGTAATTCTCCTAAGTTTAATCTCTCACAAACTGCTAAAGGCATTAAGCTCACACTAGCTCCTAAGTCTAGAAAAGCTTTTTCGATGACATGATTCCCCAAAACACAAGGAATGGAAAAATTTCCGGGATCTTTATCTTTCTTTGCTAACCTATTTTAGGAAATAGAATTACATTCCACGGGTTTCGGATCTTCGAGTCTACGTTTATTTGTAAGTATGTCTTTGAGAAACTTAGCATAAGAAGGTATTTGGGTGATGGCTTCTGTAAAGGGGATTTCTACGTGAAGTTTTTCTATAACCTTAACGAATTTTTGATATTGATTATCGATTTGGGTTTTCTTTAATCTTTGAGGGTAAGGTATTGGTGGTTTGTATGGCGGCGGCGGTACATAGGTTTTATTTTTAGGTTCTTCTCCTTTTTCTTGACTTTCCGGGGTTTCAGGCTTCTCTGGTTCCTTTTCCTCATTCCTCTCAGAAGTTTCGGGCTTACTTAATCTAGGGTTTAAAGGTTCCTTATAAGCGGTTCCACTTCGTAGAGTAATGGCATTAGCTTGCCCTTTCGGGTTTTGTTGAGGTTGTCCAGGGAACTGTCCTCCAGGTGTAGTCTGTGGGGCTTGGTTTAACGCTACCTGAGAGATCTGGGTTTCAAGCATCTTATTATGAGTAATAATCTGATCAACCTTGGTTCCTAACTTGGTAATTAGTTCGTTAACATGGACGTTATGGTTCATGAACTCTTTGTTTTGTTGTTTTTGAGCAACGATAAAATCTTTTACAACTTCCTCAAAGCTCGGGCTAGGTGGTACAGGTTGCATAGGTTGATTTGTTCTAGGGGCTTGGTAACCTTGCTGTCTCGGAGGTGCGGTATTTTGGATAGGGTTATTATTTTTGTAGGAGAAGTTTGGGTGATTCCTCCATCCAGGGTTATATGTGTTTGAAAATGGGTTCCCTTGGGTATAGTTCACTTGCTCAGTGTTGGTTTCATTTAACAGATTGCATTCGGCGGATTGGTGTCCTTGCGTTCCACATATCTCACAATCCGGCGAAACTGCGGCAACAGTATTCGGAGTTGTACACATATGTTCGACTCTA
The DNA here is from genome assembly GCA_963859935.3 of Lathyrus sativus. Classification (NCBI taxonomy): domain Eukaryota; kingdom Viridiplantae; phylum Streptophyta; class Magnoliopsida; order Fabales; family Fabaceae; genus Lathyrus; species Lathyrus sativus. The sequence goes on along the minus strand of OZ012738.1, from coordinate 242,029,163 downwards.
AGGGCCAACGCGTCCATTTTAGCCTGCATCATGTCTATAGAGCTTAGCTCATGTATTCCTCCTTGGGCTTCCTTCTTTTCCACTGTCGCTCGTTCTACTCCCCATGATTGATGGTTTTGGGCCATATCCTCGATAAGGGCACTAGCTTCAGGGTAAGGTTTGTTCATCAGTGCGCCACCAGCGGCAGCGTCGATGGTCATTTTAGTGTTATAAAGAAGTCCATTATAGAAGGTTTGGATGATTAGCCAATTCTCTAGGCCATGGTGTGGGCATGCTCTTAATAGTTCTTTATATCTCTCCCAGGCTTCGAACAACGACTCTCCTTGGTGTTGGGTAAATCTAGTTATTAGGTTTCGAAGAAGAGCGGTCTTACTTGGGGGAAAATATCTAGCAAGGAAAACTTTTCTAAGGTCATCCCAAGTTGTTATTGAATTGGGTGGAAGGGAATCTAACCATGATAGAGCTTTATCTCTGAGGGAAAAGGGAAATAATCTTAAGCGTATTGCCTCAGGAGAAGCTCCATTGGTTTTAAAGGTGTCTGCTAATTGAAGAAAGTTTTTTAAATGTTGGTTCGGGTTATCAGTAGCGAGACCTGCGAATTGTCTCTGTTGCACTAATTGCAGCAGGGATGGCTTAAGTTCAAAATTATTGGCTGGGATAGCGGGGTTTACTATACTGGAACTAGGTTCCTCGTTTGATGGTTGGGCGAAGTCCTTAAGAGGTCTTCGGTTTTGATCTTCGGCCATAGCTCTCCTATTCCTATGGAAAAACAAACGTGCGCGAGCGTAACGTTCAGGTTCAGCTAGAGGGTCTACTAAACTTCCGGCACTGCGAGTTTTTCGCATTGACCGGTGGGTAACAACCTTAGTCTAAACGGTATAACTACAGGGTAATGAAATTTGACGATATTGGTCCCCGGCAACGGCGCCAAAAACTTGATGCGTGTTTTTCGCAAGTGTACGAATCACGTCAAAGTAATATAAAAGATTATCGAATCCACAGAGACCAAGTGTCAATCTATCGTACCTGTTGTTATGGTGTTTATCTAAGGCAACTATTTTTAAGGGTTTTAGTAAGGGTGCAATGGTAAATAAAATTATAATTTTAAATAATAAATAAAAGACAGGCTCGAATGTAATTCACGTAATCAATGATAATCCAGTACTTGTTAATGGAACTACTTATGGGCAATGTTTTCTCCTTTGAAAAGAACTAATTTAACAGGAACTGTCGCTTTCGCGTATTCAGAACCGAGTTGTACTCTCTAATCAACCCCTCCTATTGTCACGGATAAAAAGGTGCGTACTGCGTTAGAGTAGTAAACCTATTTTTAAGAAATATAGTTTCTTAACAAAGTTGAAAAGTATTTTAACCTGGACTTCTTAGCAAAAAGAGGTTCTTATGAACCAGACTCTAAATCTCATAACGCGTCCGAAAATCGTTTTAAAATCTCTTTTCTTTTTAATCTAAAAACTCCTAATGAACTATACAAAGCGCTTTTGGCTGTTTTTGAAATAGTTAAAAACAATTACTTGAATTGAAAGATAAAATAGCCCTTAGGTGTTTCCACGAACAATTATACTGATTACTGGTTTAATTACGATCCTTACATTCTAACCTTTATGGGATTAGTTAGACATGATAAAGTAAATATTATTTTTATAATTTTTCATATGAGTAATTTAAAGCGAGTGCGGGAAGTAAACAAAGTAAATGTGCGAGTGCGGGAAATAAACAACGTAAATGTGCGAGTGCGGGAAATAAACAACGTAAATGTGCGAGTGCGGGAAATAAACAACGTAAATGTGCGAGTGCGGGAAATAAACAAAGTAAAGTGCGAGAAAATAAATAAAAGTAAAGCAATGCGGAAAAATAAAATACTGACTGGAATTAAAATGGCGGCAGGATTAACTTCCTCCAGAGTGCTCCAAAACTCGAACCACAGACAGATTACAGACTCGATCACTCGATTGCAGAGGCACCCCGATGTGGAATGGCAACTGCTTTATAACTGATATATGCCTAGAGAATTCTAATTCTGGATGAAGAAAAACGAAAATCTAAGGTCCTATTTATAGGAGAAACTGAAAGCGCGAAATGACCGGGACGCCCCTCCACTAAAAAGTGGAGGTTATAGATTTTTGCCTTGTGGCGCCCGCCACAGGGCCTATGGCGCCCGCCACGGTCCCTACAGGGGATGATGGAGTGGGGATCGTGGGTCTTGGAGGTTGAGGAGTGGTCTTGAGACGTGGCCACGTCATGGCTAACCCTATGGCGCCCGCCACAGTGGGTGCCGCAAGTGCAAAATGCTGAATTTCTAGGTTTTCGCCCGTTTTCACTCCTTTTTCGCTCCTTTTCCCGATTCAAGCTCCGATTATTATAAAAACCTGAAAACATAAGAAAACAAAGCAATAACAAAGCAAAACAACAATAAAAGCTAAGAATGCATGCGAAACCGGAGTCAGAAATACGGTGAATTTTAGTGTGATCAACACAACCAACTCTGCCGGGGAGAGTCTTAATCTTCGAGTTCCACTGGGAGGAAAGAAAACACTTGCTGAAAAGAGAGAACTCTGTTGGGGACGAAACGATTCTCTTGGGGAAAATCAACCGACTCTGCTGGGGGAGAGTAAATGACCCTACTGGGAAGGGAAGACTGTCTGAGTACAGCTCATGAGTTGGAAATGTTACTCTTCTGAGGCTAAACCACTCTGCTTGAGATGGGGGAATCCTTCTGGGGGACACCACACTGTCTGAATACAGTCTGTAATCTTGTACTCGCCGAACCCTGCTGAGGATAAACGACTTGGCTGGAGAATGTCCTTTGGATAAGCTACGACTAGCTGGGGAATTTGATCCTTCTTCAGTAAGGAACATTGTCATCTCGGAATCGCGACCTGCGTGGGGATCGAGTCTTTCGTTACGAGCTCCTGGTCCATACTGCACTCTTTTGATCGTCCATTTCATACGGCTACGGACCCTGCAACACCACAAACAAGACAAGACAAGTCTACACAACCAAATCTATTCAGGTTAGTGTTAGTGACATTATTTTCAGTTAATTCAACGTTTTAGCAATTATTGGCAAGGGCCAGCGACGTTATACACTTGCTAGTTTCATTAAACCTAGGCGTTTATCATGTACAAAACAGTAAAGAACCAGCATCAAATACTGAACAACATGTTTTATTGATAGGGCCCCTAAATGGGCAGAGTTTTGTACACGGGATGTAACTCCTGAAAAGAGGAAGCTACGCACAACAAATATACAAGTATGCACAAGAAGCATAAATATAATGACAAATCAAATTTGTACACATGTCGGCAACGGGATGCAGACAAACATCACAAACTGATCCCCCTATGACTCGCCCGACTCTAATGCTTTTCCCGGCATTCACACTTCCGAAGAGATTGTATCTTATAATCGACCCCTCAGGTATATTCTCCCGCACCAATGCTCACTGCAGTATCAAATTCGGACCGCAGTCATTTGCCTTTCAAATCCCTAACTTTTGCGTGAACCGCCCTGTACGGGTTTTCAGTTCACCGGGATACCCTTTTTTGCCGAAGCCGCCCAGTGTAGGTTTTCAACTTCGCGGGTGTACATTTTTTTCAATTTTATCCCTAACTTTTGCCCGAACCTTTCATTCTGTTTTTGGTTCGCCAGGATGCCCCATTTTTGCCTGGACTCTCTTTTTTCTGTCCAGCGGGTCATTTTCAAACAAAGTATTTTTTAACTGCGTCCGAATTCACAGGCGACGTAAAGTCTTCACCGTCCATGGTGGACAACAATAAATCTCCTCCTGAAAAGACTTTTCTGACAATGTATGGCCCTTCGTAGTTGGGGGTCCACTTGCCCCTGTGATCTGCCTGCGGCGGGAGAATCCTTTTCAGCACAAGGTCGCCCGTCTGAAAGCTCTGAGGATGTATCTTCTTATCATATGCTTTCTTCATTCGGCTCTGGTACAAACGACCATATGCTAGAGAAGCTAGCCTCTTCTCATCCATTAAACTCAGCTGGTTCAACCTGTCTTTCACCCATTCCGCCTCGTCTAGTTGGACATCTCGTAGTACTCTCAGCGAAGGAATCTCAACTTCCAGTGGTAGCACTGCTTCCATTCCATATACCAACGAGAACGGGGTTGCTCCGGTTGATGTACGTACTGTCGTACGATAACCGTGCAAAGCGAAAGGTAGCATCTCATGCCAATCCTTATAGGTCACCACCATCTTCTGAACGATCTTCTTTATATTCTTATTGGCCGCTTCAACAGCGTCATTCATCTTGGGTCGGTAAGGGGAGGAGTTGTGATGCTCGATCTTAAAATTCTGACAGAGCTCCTTCATCATTTTGTTGTTCAGGTTTGAACCGTTGTCAGTGATTATCCGCTCGGGGATTCCATATCTGCAAATGATATCTCTCTTGATGAATCTGGCTACCACCTGCTTGGTCACATTTGCGTAAGATGCCGCTTCCACCCACTTGGTGAAATAATCGATTGCTACTAGAATGAACCGATGTCCATTAGAAGCCGTCGGCTCGATCTTTCCAATCATATCGATTCCCCACATCGAGAATGGCCATGGCGATGACATCACATTCAGAGGACTCGAAGGCACATGGATCTTATCAGCATAGATTTGGAACTTATGACACTTCCTCGCAAACTTGAAACAATCAATTTCCATAGTCAGCCAAAAATAACCTGCCCGCAACAGCTTCCTCGTCATAGCATGCCCACCCGCATGCGTACCAAAAGTACCCTCATGTATTTCCTCCATGCTTTGCCTCTTTTTCATCTACGCAACGCAGCAACACCAAGTCGTGATTCCTTCTGTATAAGACACCATCCGGATTCAAATAGAAATTACCCGCCAATCTCCTGAGAGTCTTCTGATCTTGACTAGATGCCCCAGCCGGATACTCTTTGTTCTTCAGGAAATTGAGGATATCTAAATACCATGGTTTATCGTCAGATGCTTCGTCAATGGCAAACACGAAAGCGGGTCTATCAAGCCGAGAGATAACGATTCTGGGAGCCTCGTTCCAGAAGTTGACTTTGTACATGGAAGACAAAGTGGCCAGGGCGTCAGCCATCTGATTCTCCGCTCGCGGTACATGATGCAATTCAACCTTGTCAAATAAAGGCAACAATCTCCTCGCATAGTTCATGTACGGTATCAAATTGGGTTGACGTGTCTCCCATTCCCCTTTTATTTGATTCACCACCAGAGCTGAGTCTCCGTATACGTCCAGATTTTTGATTCGCAAATCAAAGGCTTCTTCAAGCCCCATGATACAAGCTTCGTATTCGGCTTCATTATTGGTAACGGGAAAGGTCAATCGAGCAGTAAACGGGATGTGTGACCCGTGTGGAGTAGTGATGATTGCCCCTATTCCGCTACCGTAGGCGTTTACAGCTCCGTCAAAGATCAGCTTCCATTTGGAGCCCAATTCTGGTCCTTCGTCTGGAAACGGCTCTTCACAATCTTTCATCTTTAGGTACATGATATCCTCGTCAGGAAAATCAAACCTCATCGATTGGTAATCTTCAATAGGCTGCTCTGCCAAGTACTCAGACAGTACACTCCCCTTTATAGCCTTCTGCGAGACATACTGGATGTCATATTCAGTCAAGACCATCTGCCAACGGGAAATCCTCCCCGATAATGCCTGCTTTTCGAATACATATTTGATAGGATCCATCTTCGAGATGAGCATGGTTGTATGATTCAGCATGTATTGCCTCAAACGCTTGGCGGCCCAGGCTAGCGCGCAACAAGTTTTTTCAAGCATTGAATATCGAGATTCACATTCAGTAAACTTCTTACTCAAGTAGTATATTGCATGCTCTTTTCTTCCTGTCTCGTCGTGTTGACCGAGAACACAACCCATACTTCCCTCAAGAACTGTCAAATACATAATCAAGGGTCTCCCTGCCACTGGGGGTATCAAGATAGGAGGCTCCTGCAAATACTGCTTTATTTTATCGAACGCCTTTTGACAACTTTCATTCCATGTTACAGCTTGGTCTTTTTTCAACAGCTTGAATAACGGTTCACACGTAGCTGTTAGGTGAGATATGAACCGAGCGATGTAGTTCAACCTCCCTAAAAACCCGCGCACCTCTTTCTCTGTTTTAGGCGTCGGCATCTCTTGTATTGCTTTTATTTTTGCAGGATCAACCTCTATTCCTCTTTCGCTCACGATAAACCCCAGCAGTTTACCCGATCTCACCCCGAAGGTGCACTTGTTAGGGTTCAGTCTCAGCCTGAACTTCCTAAGCCTTTTGAATAACTTCAGCAGATTCACCAAATGCTCCTCCTCCGTCTGGGATTTGGCAATCATATCATCAACATAAACTTCGATCTCTTTATGCATCGTATCATGGAAAAAGGTCGTCATTACACGCTGATACGTTGCCCCAGCATTCTTCAATCCGAAGGGCATCACTTTATAACAAAATGTTCCCCAAGGCGTAATGAAAGTAGTCTTCTCCATGTCTTCTGGCGCCATTTTAATCTGATTATAGCCCGAGAAGCCATCCATGAAGGAGAATACGGAGAATTGGGCAGTGTTATCAACTAGCACATCGATGTGAGGAAGCGGAAAATCATCTTTCGGGCTCGCTTTATTTAAATCACGGTAATCTACACACATTCTCACTTTACCGTCTTTCTTTGGCACTGGTACAATGTTAGCGACCCATGAGGGATATTTTGTCACAGCTAAGAAACCAGCATCCCACTGTTTTTGGACCTCTTCCTTAATCTTCACTGCCATATCAGGTCTAGTTCTGCGAAGCTTCTATTTAACTGGCGGGCATTCTTCTTTCAACGGCAGACGGTGCACAACCATATCTGTATCAAGCCCTGGCATGTCTTCATACGACCAAGCGAACACATCACTATACTCTCTGAGCATTTCAACCAGTCTTCGCTTGACGTCGCTCCGCAGCGCGGCTCCTATACGGATGTTCTTTTCAACCCCTTCCGACCCCAGGTTAATAATTTCGATGACCTCCTCATGAGGCAGAATGACTCGTTCTTCTTGCTTCACCAACCAAGACAATTCTTCGAAAACGTCGCCATCTTCAACAATCTCTTCTTCGGCCTGAAATACCGGGTGCTCAAAGTCGAGACGAGTCATAGGTGGTTCAATGATGTCATTTGAAAATGTTATCCTGCAAAAGGAATGGTTAAATGCTTCAAAATGCGTATAAAGTGAATAACCACGTTGCCATTTTATTGTAGAACACAAAACAGGAAAAACAGAGATCGCAATATTTGTACATGAAAAAAAAAACGCCTTTTATTTAATGATTAAACACGCAATGTTCATAACAGCACAACCCTAAGAAAATCATGATGCCTCGGGTAAGACACCAGATTGTTCAACAATTAAGAAAACAAAGCATTACTTTTTGAGAGTCACAGGAACAATCTCCTGAATAGACCAATTGCATAATCCCTGTCCTGGCACGCTTGGCTGAATCCAGGCGTCCATGTTGCAATCGCTGTCTCCTTCGTCGGAATCTGAAACAGCGTTGATGGTCTCGTGACACACTCCACTAGTAGTGATGGTTATTGGTCCTCTGAAACGGGGTGCCCCAGCAGCAGGTGTTGATGACGACGGTTGATATCCCAGCCCAAACCGGTCCATCTTTACGGGAATATCCAGCACTTTGCCCCAGCCCTTTGTCTCACCAGTCTCTACTAGAGCTTGCGCTTCCTTATATAACGAGACGGCTACCTCTGACGCTTTACTCGGCCCGGGACCTTTGTCTTTGATGCGCAACCCTTCAAATGCCTGACAGGGTGTTTCATGAATCTCGCCGTCGACCTCTACATATTTGAATGATGACAGATGGCTGACCAGTATATCTTCTTCTCTACATACAGTGACCATGCTGTCCCCTACCATGTATTTCAGCTTTTGATGCAAGGTAGACGTGACTGCCCCAGCACCATGAATCCAGGGTCGTCCGAGAAGGCAGCTGTATGCTGGCTGGATATCCATAATATAAAATTCAGTTGCGAAAACCTCCGGCCCCACCTGTAGAGGTAATGTTATGGATCCAAAAACTGTTCTTCGCGTGCCATCAAATGCCCTGACCACCAAGTCACTGGGCGTACATAGGATTCCTCTAACATCTAGTTTCATCATCGCTTTCTTGGGCAACACATTTAAGGATGATCCGGTGTCTACCAGTACATGAGACATGACTGATCCCCTACACTCAACAGAGACGTGCAACGCCATATTATGCTCTCTCCCCTTCGGGGTCAAATCAAAGTCTGTAAATCCCAAGCTATGGCCTGCATTCACATGCGCCAACACCCCCTCCAGCTGATTCACGGAAACATCTTGGGGTACGAAGGAAGTATCCAGGACTTTCAACAATGCATTTCTATGAGCTTCAGAGCACAATAGCAACGACAGTATAGATATCTTTGACGACGTCTGTTGCAGATGCTCAACAATCTTATAATCACTTTTGCGAATCAAGCGCATGAACTCTTCCATATCCTTCGACGCCGTTTCTTTTTCGTTTCTCTGCACAGGGACAGTCTCATTCATCTTTCCTTTTCCCTTCGCCAGTCGTTCAGCCTCTACCTCAGGCGATATGAAGATTCTCCCACTTCTTGTCATACCTCCTGTACCGACGACATTGTCTACGGTCTCAGCTGGCTGCTTATTAACATCAATTTTTACCCCATCACAATACACTTCCAACTCATAGGACCAGGGGACTGCCTTAGTGCTTTCGTAAGGGATTGGCCCTGCCTTGGTGATGGTGATCGGCGGTCGCTTGGCCGGTGCCGTTATAGTGATCGTTTTTCGAGGAATCGTCACAGTAGCTACATCACTTTGCTTGTCTGCTAATACCCCCGCAGGTTCTTCAATTGCTGCTCGATCAAATTGCAATGTGCCTCCGTCGATTAAAGTCTGAATCCCCTTCTTCAATTCATCACAACCCCCGGCTTGGGTCCAACACTCTAAGCAATACTCGTCGCACCCAGGATACACACCCCCTTGCAATAATCTTCTCTTTATCTTGCACAACGGTGTCCTTATATCGTCGACATTCATAATCAAATTCAAACCCTCCTCAATTAAAATGGCGTTTGCCCCATGGTTGGGCATGGGCTTTTGCACTATGTTCGGACCCGCCGTTCCAAAATTGATAGCCTTACTATCCAATAGATCCTGCACCACATGCTTGAACGCATGGCAACCCTCTACATCGTGGCCAGGAGCCCCGGAGTGGAACTCACAGTGCCTGCTTGCATCATAACCATACGGAGGAGTGCCTGTTATTGGCGCCAGAGTTCTCTTCTCCACCAGGTTCAAACCCAGTAGTGTCTGTAGCAAATCTGCATACGTTGAAGGAGGCTTTTCAAACACCCTCCTTGGTTTGCCCCCCTGGAATCTGCGTTGGGCGGGCTGTGCCCCCTGTTGTGGCTGCTGTTGCTGTTGTTGCTGTTGAAATGGTTGTTGCTGAAACGGAATAGTAACACTTGCCACCTGCTGCGGCTGATTGTACTGGTTTCGACCTCTGCCCCGGCCTCGGCCTCGGCCCCCAAACACCGCGCTTGCATCGCCCTGACGGCGCCCACCAAAAGCTCTTATGTTACTGCCAGCCGAAGTGGATTCCTCAGCTTGGAATCTTCCCTGTTTAATGTTACTTTCAATCTTCTCTCCCATCAGGATTAAATCTGAGAAACTGCCCAAAGAAGTGTGAAACAACTTGTCATAAAACATGTCGGTGAATGTTCCTATGAACATGTCATTCATTTCCTTGTCCTCCAAAGGGGGATGAACTCTAGCAGCCATGTCGCGCCATCTCTGCGCATACTCTTTGAAGCTCTCGCCCTTCTTCTGGGACAACCCCTGCAATTGGACCCGGTTGGGTGCCAAGTCGCTGTTATACTTATAGTGAGCTACAAATGCTTCAGCCAGCTGCTTCCATGTCTTTATATGTGTTGGTTCCAATCCCATATACCACTCGAGGGAAGGACCAGACAAGCTATCTTGAAAGAAATGCATTAGCATCCTCTCATCGTTAGAATACGCCGACATCCTTCTGTAATATGATCGCACGTGCACCTTTGGACAGGTGTCCCCCTTGTATTTGTCGAATGTGGGAGCTTTGAATTTTATTGGCACCTTCAGGCCAGGCACCAGACCCATTGTTGACATATCTAAGCCGACAGCACTTTGATTCACGACCCCTTCATCTGCTCCTCGAGCATCCTGATTCTCTGAGAGTCATCCATAGGCCCTTCGAAGCCTCCACCGGAGAAAGCATCCTCTTGCTGGTCTTCTTGCCAATTACCATTCCCAGCTCCGTATCCATCGTATCCGTTGTTACGGCCAACTCTGGTCTGGTTCATTACCGGGCCTCGCCCCCTGATACCGTACCCCGGAGCGACCCCAGCAGGTCCAAAAGTCATTAACCCAGCGCCATTTCCATTTCCGAATCCGCCATAACCCTGATTAGTCATACCAACTCCGTCCTGTCCGAAGCCTTGAGCATTGAAGCCGTACTTCCCAGCCTGGTCAAACCCCTGGTCATTGAAGCCGAATCCAGTATTACCGAAGCCGTTGCCTCCCATATTATCACCCAGGTTGACATCTCCGAGCCCAACGTTGTTAACGATAGTCTCGTTCCCAATTCCAATGTTACCGTTCCCGGCAGCAGCGCCGTTGTTCACATTGACAGCAGGCATGTTGACTACAGGTGGAGCCACTGGTGTGGGAGTACCATCCCCGTGAATAGTGTCGACTCGCACAGACTGATGATCCTCGTTTCTGTGCCCAGCATTTCTTACCAACAGAGGCTGCACCAAAGCTTGCAAATTCTCCTGTCCTTTCGCAATGGTCTCCATTGTCTACATGAAGAGCGCCAGCTTCTCACGCATGTCTTGCATCTCGTTCTGCATTTGATCCATAATTCTTCGGCAGTTGGTACGAGTGGAGTATCGGTGCGGGCGCTGATCTTCAATCCTGAAAAGACCTGGGACAGAGTAAGAAATAAGATACCATCCAATAATCACCTGTAATGCAATATGAATGGGAATGCAATGCAATATGTGTCTGTGCATTAGGGAATGTCATTCCCCGATTCTAGTGCGAAGGTGCCAATGCAGTGACAGTGACAACAATACGGGGATCGGAGCCGAATCATAGAAAGCCTCATATATTGCAGAGAAATTCATTAAGCCAAGAATACAATATCACTGAGTATATAATAGGAAGGCATGACCTCAACCAACAATCCTGGTGATGGTCAGCGCTATGCAAATAAAGCATCAATACATGAAATGGTCAAGTACACTCATAAGCCTGGTACTCTTCTAGTAATTTCTTAGTCTCTGGATAACTTGGTCGGGTAAGCAGACCCTCAACAAGTTGATTTCTTCGCTTGAGAACACATCGCACATCACCAGCGGTTTCCTCCCATGCCCCTTCTCCGAAGCGATCCTCTAGCTTCCGCTTCTGGGACACAGCTTCTTTCCTGCCTTCGATGGCCTTGTTCAATGCATTCTGGAGACTATATCTGGCCATTACCTCTTCTTCATACTTATTAGTGCTAGCCTTCAACTGCTCTTCGAGTTCAGAAATTTGCTGCTTCAATTTATCTTCCCTCTTTTTGTTGTTGGTTAACGTAGCATTCCACGTCTTGTTACAAGAAGAGATTTCCCGGTGAGCGGCATCGAGTGCTTTCTTTTTTGACTCCAGCATGTCATGGGAGCTTCTGAACTCTTTCCCCAAACGTTCACGCTTCTTTTTCTCTTCAGTCAGCTCAGCACCTAGCCTGTTTACTAACTCGATCTGCTGTTGGAAAGCATGCACAGCCTTGTTTTTCTCACTACGCATCTGAGCCAGCTCCTTTTCTAACTCTTCATTGATCTTCGTCAAGGCTTCTTTTTCTTTTACAACTTGCTCGTAGGCCTCCCTAGTAACAGTAGTTGGTTCTTCCACCGGAATATGAACAGGGACTGGTGCAGCTAGAAATGGCATCAGTAACTGTCTTGCTCTCTCTTGGACCCAAACTTTGTATGGGGCATAAGCCTGACAATCGTTCTTCCCTAATAGCGGCTTCCCTCTTCTATTGATACGCATCCAGGCATGCTGAAGCTTGGCTAGTAACTCTCCATTCAAATCACCGGTGAAGTACAGAGATTCCTGCACTTCTTCCTCCTGAGGTGGGTTCTTCAACGCGTATCCAAACTGGTGAACGAACAGAGAAGGGTTGTAATTGATACACCCTTTCCTTCCTATCAACGGAACATTAGGGTACCCAGAACAACTGAAAATAAGCTCAGACCCCAACAAGTCTCGGTCAAACCATTCAATGTCTTCGGAAGATAGCCTCATCAGGCGTTCTGGCCAGTCAGCTGTAGTTGCACTATCCACAAAAGGTCCCTTCAGGGGAAGATGGCTCTTAAACCACATGTTCAACAGCGGCGCACAACAGTAAATAGTCTTTCCCCTTCTATTTTCATTTTTGTAGTGCAATGAATGATAGAGGTCTCCGATCAAAGTGGGTACCGGGTTGCCAGCAGCAAACAGATGGAAAGCGTCCAAGTCCACATAATTGGGTAAGTTGGGAAACAGCACTATTCCGTAAATGCATAGAGCCAAGATAGCATTAAAGACTATCCAGCACCCGCTCTTGGCATACTCTTGAGCTTTGCCAACCAGAAAATCAAGGGAGAAACCTGGAACCCCTAGCCAAGAAGTTACTAATAGTTCAGCAAAGTTCATGTGCAAGGCCTTAGCTAAGTCCTCCAACTTGGGCTCAGCGACATAGTGAATAAAGGGAACCTTATTCTGTACTGGTAGCTCAGTAAACTCTACATACTCTTCAATGGTAGGGCCCAAAATAAAGTCAGCAAACGTGAAACATCTCAATGCAGGGTCATAGAATTGCATCAAGGTGTACAACCCATTCATCTCAACAGCAGTTGGCTTGCAGACCAGTCTCAACAATCTTCCATGACTCATCCTGAAACTTCTCCTAACCTCCTCATCAGCAAGGGACATCAGACCAAGTAAGGGAGTAATGTCAGGTGTAGGTAACTTGTACGCAAATGTCTTCCTCAAACCAGCCATGATCAATACTCAGAAGTCCGGACACTAGAACCAGGGAATATGCAAAAGCACCTGCAGCACAGACACACGTTAATGGGATGCAATGATAATGGTTATGCAAACAATGCAATGCAAAATACATGCAACAGGGACCAAATGCCCTGGCTGAGAAGCCTGAACCATATCAAAAGTCCCAGATAGACCCTCCAGAATTCCTCAAGCCCTGGTCTCAGATAGACCCAATACAAAACTCCAACACTGGTCTCTGATAGACCTCATAACATAACTCCAACTGGTCTCTGATAGACCTCAACCATAACTCTGACTGGTCTATGATAGACCTCAACCATAACTCCAACCGGTCTCTGATAGACCTCTCAACTATCCATAAATACCCAGGATCTCAGATCAAGAAATAACCGGTATCTGAAGGTCTATTACCTGCATAACCCCAAACCCTCTCACAGGTAGGTGTCCTAGTAACTGACAATGGTATGGCATCCTATGCGGTCGTCGGTGTCACAGACTTTCAGGGTTGATGATACGATTCCCAGAAGGAATGGCATCATCAATTCCTGAAGAGGCCTCACTTAGCCAACTTCCAAATGATCGGTTCCCGGAGTCGACAATTCAGCTAACCAACAACCCCTTCGACCCAAAGGGTAGAAAAAGAAGTCAACCAGAAGAACCTCGTCCGAGTGTAGATTTCGTGGGACACTAATGCAAGCAAAGCCGGCACGTGCCCACTACTTTCTACTCTAATTCTAGGTGCACTCAAGCCCAGGTCCGGCTTATCTCTCAATCATAGAACACCCGTCACACCCCAATACAACAATAATAACAATAATATAATGCTGAAGGTAAATGACAGAAATATAAATCCATACAACTTACCCGTCATGGGTGTCGCTACTGCGAAAATCAAGGAGGAAGTTCAAAAACAGTGGGATGCTGGTTTCCTAGCCGTTACAACTTACCCGTCATGGGTGTCGCTACTGCGAAAATCGGCGCCGGCTGAACAGAAGAGTCGCCACCGTGCGTTATTTATCCCAAAGGAGGGAAAGGAAACGCTCGAGGTAAACCTACCGCAAAACGGGGAAAGGAATGGTCATCGCAACCAAATCCTGGATTCGGGAGTCGGTTACGCAAGGGGAAGGTATTAGCACCCCTCACGTCCATCGTACTCGACGGGATCCACGCTTGTTTTCTAGTACGGATTGTTATTCTATCTACTCTACAGGTCTGGGGTTAAAGGAAAATAAAATGACTCAGCAAAGTATTGCACTTTATGCCTACGTATTCCCGTCTGGAATGAGAAATCAGAGTCAACGTAGTTCGCCTACCTACGGGAAAGGAGGGGAAGGTTGCTCGCTAGGATATCGCATCCTATGCCTACGTACTTTCATACAGCATGAAAGATCAGAGCAAACGTAGTTCGGGCCACGTACGACACAAGTCTGTCTTGATTGTTTTTATTCCTTCTGAAAAAGGGTTTTTCTGATTAACAGTCCAAGCGGACAAAAATGACGTTTTGATGAGTTCACATTCTTTTACGGAAGAAGTGTCTTTTATTGTGTTTGAAATATTTATTGTGTTTTTCTGTTTGTTTTGAGAAAGAAGAGACAGCACTCTAACCTATGGTTGCAAAGGGAATCACACTAACCTACTGTTATCATGCATGGGTTAAGACCTAATGTCTATCATGCTCCTCTCTTGCACAGAGAGAAACAGAGATCCTAAGGGAAAAGACGGAAACAGAAACAATAGCATATATACAATAAAGCAGTAAAATGCATGGATGCAGCAATACAAGCGAGGCAAGGGAGTCACACTCAACCTCGAACCTAGAAAACAATAGGCAGAAGTGAACAGCATTCACTTTCAACCTACAGGTTAAATAGCAAGCAATACAGTCAAGGAAATTCAGCCAATACATCAGAAATTATAAACAGCAAGAATAAACAGCAACAGCAGCTCTGCATCAACATCTGTCTTCAAGTCATCTTCAACCATCTACAAGCTTCAAGCAAGCATCAGTCCTCCTCTTCAAGCCTTCAAGCAAGGTCTTTGTCTTCAATCTGCAATGGCTTTTCTTCAAGTCTCAATCTCCAAGATGAATATCAGTCAACAAGATGAAATGGATGTTAAACAGTCAATTGCCTACCAAGGATGGCTCACTGACTGTTAACATGATACTGACAGTTTTCCCTCAAAAGTTCTATCTTTCAAATACATTCACTAATCCTTCCAAAGGAAGGAGGTGGATATTTAAAAGAGACTTTGAATCATAGAGAAAGAATAGAGGCAAACAAGACCTTCCATGTTTGTGAATCAAGTTTTCTACTCTAGAGCTCTGCCTAGCTCCTAAACCTTATAGCCTTCAACAGCTGCCAGCAAGAGATACTCCTCATCAACTCTGGAAGTTGGTCTTCATTCTCTTTGATCTTCAGTGGGCTTCATCAGCACAGTCTTCAACTCAAACCCCAAGCCCCAAACAAACCCAATACCCCACACAGACAAATAATAACCCTAGAGAGGGGACACCACACAGTCAATCAAATACAAGCAATATACTAATAGTAATAGTAGAATAGGGGAAGCCTGATAATTTCTAAGGGATCTATTATCTACCCATAATACCCTTATAGTCCCATACCCCAAAATTCAAACTACAACTCCTAAAAGAAATGATATCTTACACCTATGTTATCTATAAACCCTAGTTTTAATCACACTAATGGTCACCTAATCAAAGTACTCAAATTTTAATCCTAAAATCATGAATTAAATCTTATATACAAGCTAAAGTTCTAAATGAAGTACCCTAAAAAGAATAGGTTCAAAATATAAAAGGAAAGTCCTAAACTAAAATCAACAATATCATGCATTAAACTAAACATTATTCAAAACCTATTTAAAAGAAAAATATACTAAAAATACAAAAATAAAATGAAATGCTAATTTTATTATGTGAAAATTTTCTTAACAAAAATATGAAAAAGATGCAAAAACAACCATTTAAAAATATGCAATTTTCTATTTGTTATGATTTTTTTAAGAAATAAAAAAAATGAATGAAATTAATATGAATTAAGTTGGCTGGGGTGCAATCAGCAATTAAAATCATTTAAAAATGGACAATGGGCCCAGACTGGGGGGCGCGCATAGCAAAGCGCGTTTGGGCCCAGTTGATCAGGAAAAAAACCAAAAAGAAAAAAAACCACAAACGGTGCAAGTAGCAATTAGATCAGTGCAATGGTCTGGGCCTTGGTGAACGGGGGTGTGCATAGCAAGGGCAACTTAAGCCCATCAGAATGATTTAATGAAACGGTGCGCTTTGGCACCCGGTCTTCCCTCCAAATTCAACTTCAAACGGGAGCCCTTGGATTAGCTTGAGAGTCAAAGTCCATCTCATGATCTAACGATCCTCCTTCATCTTCCTCCTTGGAAACCCTATGTTTCAGAAAAACCCTCTCCATGCATGAATCTTCCATCCCTCTGTTCTCCCTCAACTCTTGATGAAATCGCACGATGTAAAGATCAAAAATGATCTACATCCTTCCCTCTACACAACCATGGCTCCAGCTACCTCCAAAACTCACCCCAGCATCAAACCCGATAGGTAGAAAGCATTGGCTCCACCATTTTACACTGATATCCATCATGCTAATTCCTTCTAATTCTTACCCTAACATGCTCCACATGCTATGCTGATCACTCTCATATATCTAACCAAGATTATCATGCCCTAACCTAGGTGTTCTAAGCCCTAACAGTTTTGGTGCTCCAATGGTAACTTCCATGAAATGTCTTCAAAGTCATCAGAAACATTCATCTAACCAATCCTAACCATTCTAACCTAATGATTCTACCTTATTCTAACTAATTCTAGTCAATTCGAAGAAAACACCAACCTGGTTTGATGATGAAAACAGGTGCAGAATTCCTTGGATCCAATGCTTGCAATGCTTGGGACTTGCTCAATAAACTTGATTCTTGGTTCTGTATGCAGTAGTTCTTGCTCAAACTCCTTGGATTGCCATAACCACTTCCTTTTGCAATTTGGATGATACACTTGTATAGAACGAATTCCTCTTCAATTCAAACAGATTTTGATGGAAATTGGATCTATGAAGGATGTAGATGATGATAGGATCAAGGATTTTGGAAATTGATGAAGGTTTGATAGAGTTTGGGATGAATTTGCACACTTGAAGAATGAGATGAAACTTGGTATTTTGATCAAAATGAATCACCAACCCTTGAATGAAGCCACTCTACTCAATATATAGACACTCATAGAACACTCTAGAACTTGGTAGAAACTTCTTGTGCACAATTCCCTTGGATTTTGGATATGTTACTTCCTTTGTAAGCCAACTAGCATAACTTCCAAATTTTGAACCAAACTCAAAAATCCACTTTTGCCAATGTTCTTAAAACATTTTTTCCAATCAAAATGACCTATAATTTCATCCCATTTGGCCATGTTATGAAAAATCTCAATTTTAAGTCACTTTTATTCATTAAATTCACTTTTAAATGACCAAATTTGGAACCTTGAGCTATGAACATTTCCCAACTTTCATGATCACTTTTAGACTCAAAATGTCATTTGGAGCAAGTTTGATGTTGTGAAGTTTTTCATTTGAAGCTTCCTTGTATGAGTTTTGGGCATAGGCTTGAAATGACCTGTAATTCCCAAATGACCAAAATACCCTTTACTTGCCAAGGCCATAAGTAGAGTTCCACAAATCAGATGAAGGCATACCATACCTTTCTAGAAATCTAAGACAATGAGGAACAACTCTGATGTTTACCAGAAATTCATTTGAAATCTCCTTGATGGGTAAAAGTTGCTTGAAAGACAAGTAACTTTCACAGACAAAATTTCAGATACCTCAGATGACCTGTAACTTGCAAGGACCATAACTTGAGTTCTATAAATCTCCTTGATGTCTTCCACCACTAAAATTAAAGGTCTTGAGATCCTCTACAAGTTTCATGTTGGCCAAGGATCCATTTGAAGCTTGAATTTTGAATTATCTTACTGGGAAGTTTGCCTTAAACCAGGGGATTTTACACAGAAACCCTAATTTAGAAACTCCTCTTCTCCTTGATTTCTCTTGATTTCTTCTTGGCACAACACCATATCCATATCTACATGTCAAATGATGAACCCCACATCTCTCAAATAGACCTTGATGCCTTTTAATCAATCATTTGACCTAGGGTTGACCCAGATGAAACCCTAGTTGACTGTCTTCAACTGCAACTCTTGTGATCATATCAATGACTTGCCTCTCTTTCAAAATGACTCTCTAAGTCTTCCATGATGGCTATATACTCTCCATGACCTCAATTCACAGATCACAACTTCTTTGATGATCTTCAAATACCCTCAGATAGGAGATAGATTCACTGCTTGATCCACTGACTTCTTAGATTTCAAATTCTTTCTGATGACTTGGATATGCCTGGATTTGAACAATAACCTCTTGATAGGCTCATAGAGAAGAGAATAGTACTTGGCCCCTTGTTGGATGATTTTCTATGCTATGTTATGCAGATGATTAGACTATGTACATGACTCTACATGCAAATGCTAATGCAATTGAAACATAAACCAAGTGAAGAAGGTTGAGCAAATTTTAGGGTGCAAAAATGGGTCGCTAATATAGTACCAGTGCCGAAGAAAGATGGTAAAGTGCGAATGTGTGTAGACTACCATGATTTGAATAGGGCGAGCCCGAAAGACGACTTTCCACTTCCTCACATTGATGTGCTGGTTGATAACACTGCTCAGTTCTCCGTATTCTCCTTCATGGACGGCTTCTCAGGCTATAATCAGATCAAAATGGCACCCGAAGACATGGAGAAGACTACCTTCATTACTCCCTGGGGAACATTTTGCTACAAAGTGATGCCCTTCGGATTGAAGAACGCTGGGGCAACATATCAACGTGCTATGACGACTCTCTTTCATGACATGATGTACAAAGAGATCGAGGTTTATGTTGATGATATGATTGCCAAATCCCAGATGGAGGAGGAACATTTGGTTAATCTGCTGAAACTGTTCAAAAGACTTAGGAAGTTCAGGTTGAGACTGAACCCTAACAAGTGCACCCTCGGGGTAAGATCGGGTAAACTACTGGGGTTTATTGTGAGCGAAAAAGGAATCGAGGTTGATCCTGCGAAGATAAAAGCAATACAAGAAATGCTGATGCCTAAAACAGAAAAAGAAGTGCGTGGGTTTTTAGGGAGGTTGAACTATATCGCCCGGTTCATATCTCACCTAACTGCGACATGCGAGCCGTTATTCAAGTTGTTGAAAAAGGATCAGGTGTTGACCTGGAATGAAAATTGTCAAAAGGCGTTCGACAAGATAAAAGAATACTTGCAGGAACCTCCTGTTTTGATACCCCCAGTGGCCGGGAGACCTTTGATTATGTATTTGACGGTTCTTGAGGAAAGTATGGGTTGTGTTCTCGGTCAACACGATGAGACCGGACGTAAAGAGCATGTAATCTACTATTTGAGTAAGAAGTTTACCGACTGTGAGTCCAGATACTCAATGCTCAAGAAAACGTGTTGCGCGCTAGCCTGTGCCGCCAAACGTTTGAGGCAATACATGCTAAATCATACAACCATGCTAATTTCAAAGATGGATCCAATCAAATATGTGTTTGAGAAGCAAGCACTCTCCGGAAGAATTGCCCGATGGCAGATGGTGTTAACTGAATACGATATCCAATATGCCTCGCAAAAGGCTATTAAAGGTAGCGTTCTGTCTGAATACCTTGTGGAGCAGCTTGTTGAGGACTACCAATCGATGTGGTTTGATTTTCCTGACGAGGATGTCATGTACCTGAAAATGAAGGATTGTGAAGAACCGTTGCCGGACGAAGGACCAGAATTAGGTTCCAAATGGCAGTTGATATTTGACGGAGCTGTTAATTCCTATGGTAGCGGAATAGGTGCAATTATCACCACTCCTCAGGGGTTGCACATCCCCTTTACTACCCGATTGACCTTTCTCGTTACCAACAATGAAGCTGAATATGAGGCTTGCATCATGGGTCTGAAAGAAGCTATTGATTTGCGAATCAAACATCTGGATGTATACGGAGACTCAGCTCTAGTGGTGAACCAGATTAAAGGAGAATGGGAGACACGTCAGCCCAATTTGATACCATATATGAATTATGCAAGGAGATTGTTGCCTTTCTTTGACAAGGTGGAATTGCATCATGTGCCGCGAGCAGAAAATCAAATGGCTGACGCCCTGGCAGCATTGTCTTCAATGTATAAAGTTAACTTCTGGAACGAGGCTCCCCGGATTGTTATCTCTCGGCTCGATAGGCCTGCATTCATATTTGCCATTGACGAGGCTCCCGATGGTCAACCCTGGTACTTTGACATCCAGAATTTTCTGAAGAACAAGGAGTATCCGGCTGGGGCATCCAATCGAGATCAGAAGACGCTCAGGAGATTGGCTGGAAATTTCTATTTGAACCCGGACGGTGTCCTATACAAAAGAAACCACGACTTGGTGTTGCTACGTTGTGTAGATGAGAAAGAGGCGAAGTTGCTCATGGAAGAGATACATGAGGGTACATTTGGTACACATGCTGGTGGGCATGCTATGACAAGAAAACTGCTGCGGGCAGGTTATTATTGGCTAACTATGGAAACAGATTGTTTCAAGTTTGCAAAGAGGTGTCATAAATGCCAAATTTACGCGGACAAAATCCATGTGCCTCCAAGTCCTCTGAATGTGATGTCATCACCGTGGCCTTTCTTGATGTGGGGAATTGATATGATTGGCAAGATTGAGCCTACGGCATCCAACGGACACCGGTTCATTTTGGTGGCGATCAACTACTTCACCAAATGGGTGGAAGCAGCATCATATGCCAATGTCACCAAACAAGTGGTAGCCAGATTTATCAAACGAGATATTATCTGCAGATATGGAATCCCTGAGCGGATTATCACCGACAACGGTTCGAATGTGAATAACAAAATGATGAAAGAGTTGTGCCATAATTTTAAGATTGAACATCATAACTCTTCTCCTTACCGACCCAAGATGAATGGCGCTGTCGAAGCGGCCAATAAGAACATAAAGAAGATTGTTCAGAAGATGGTTGTGACGTATAAGGACTGGCACGAGATGCTACCTTTCGCTTTGCACGGTTATCGTACGACGGTACGCACATCAACCGGGGCAACCCCTTTCTCGTTGGTATACGGAATGGAAGCATTGTTACCATTGGAGGTTGAGATTCCTTCCCTGAGGATTTTACGTGATGTCCAACTTGACGAGGCAGAATGGGTTAAAGATAGACTGAATCAGCTCAGTTTAATGGATGAGAAGAGGCTGGCTTCTTTAGCATACGGTCGGTTATATCAGAGCCGGATAAAGAAAGCTTACGACAAGAAGGTACACCCGCAAAGCTTTCAGACGGGCGATCTTGTTTTGAAAAAGATTCTCCCACCACAAACAGATCACAGGGGCAAGTGGAATCCTAATTACGAAGGTCCCTACGTTGTTAGAAAAGTCTTCTTTGGAGGAGCCTTGTTACTATCCACCATGGATGGTGAAGACTTTACTTCTCCTGTGAATTCGGACGCAGTTAAAAAATACTTTGCTTGAAAGTGACCCGCTGGACAGTAAAAAGAGAGTCCAGGCAAAAATGGGGCATCCCGGCGAACCATAAAAAAATGAATAAAAGGTTCGAGAAAAAGTTAGGGATAAAATTGAAAAAATGTACACCCGCGAAGTCGAAAACCTGAAAAGGGCGACCTCAGCAAAAAAGGGTATCCCGGTGAATTGAAAACCCGCAAAGGGCGATTCACGCAAAAGTTAGGGATTGAAAAAGCAAATGACTGCGATCCGGATTTGATACGGCATTGTTTAGTGGTTTGGGAGTACCTAGGGGCCGTCTATCCAAAAACAATCTTTTTCGAAGATCGAGTACCGGGAAAGCGCAGAGTCAGGCGAGTCATAGGAGGATCAGCTCATGGTGTTTGTCTGTACCACGTCGTCGACATGTATACAAATATTGTTTTGTATTTATGCTTCTTGTGCATATATGTATGTGTGTTTGTGCGTAACTTCCTCTTTTCAGGAGTTGCTTCCAGTGTACCAAACTTTGCCTATTCAGAGGCCTGTTATCAATAAAGCATGTTATTCAGTACTTGATGCTTGTTCTTTACCGTTTTGTTTGTGAAAGACGCCGATGTTTTTGATAAACTTGCACTTGCATAATCTTGCTGGTCCTTGCCAATAATTGCTAAAACTTCGAATTGACTGAAATAATGTCACGGATGCTAACCCTGATAGATTTCGTTGTATAGGCCTGTTTTGTCTCGTTTGTTCTTTGCAGGGTTCTTACCTTTGGAGAAAACAGTCAGGGATTGTATTCCCCAGCCAAAGTCTCTTGATGAAGAGCCTGACTCCAGTTGATGTCATTCTCCAGCTGGTCGCAGCTTGTTTCCCAGAGAGTTGGAATGACGTTATCCCTTGCCGAATGAAGGATTATGCTCCCCCAGAGGAGTATCCTCAGGGAAGTTGTCCACAGGATCAATGTTCCCTGCAGGGGTTGCGCTCCTCAGCGAGTCGAAGGTGTGCACGTTCAGTCTCCAGCATGGGAGATTCCCGCAATAGTTAACCAAGTTTGTTGGTTCAGAAGGTTTATATCCGTGAAGGATGGTTTTCTTGCTCCCCACAGGTCGTCATGCCATCGATAGGATGTTGATCCTCAGCAGAGTAGTAGCTCCGAGTTCGTAAAATGTACCCAGACAGTGTGCTTCCCCAGAAGTGTTGCTTCTTCCCCAGCTAAGTTTGTTCACCAGCAGGGTGGCTTGTTCTTTCCTCCCAGTGGAAATTGATGTTTAATCGCTCCCCAGCAGAGTTGGTTGTGTTTCTGGCGTTTATTTCGCCAGAATACTTTGTGATACTGGTTCTCCCCAGCGGAGTTGGCGTTATCCTCGACATTCATGTTGTTGAGACAACACTACTAGAGTTTCCTTGCAGCTTGAACCTGCATTTGCATTTGCATATACTGTCATATTTGCATCTACTCAAACGCGTAGCATTTCCGTGCCGTATGGAGCATTACGCCATTTTCGAACACACGCATTTTGAAACATAAGTCAGGTTGGTTACCTCTTTGTTTTCAGGTGTCCTTCCCTGCAGGTAATTGGAACTCTTGTTCAGGATCGTTTTCAGATATTCAGATCTGTAGCATGAGATATGTGATGATAACGTTCATCCTGCCATGTGTTCCCTTATCAGAGGTGCTTGATTAATTTCTCTTTTTCCCTAGCGGAGTGTTCTTTACACGGCTTCATAATTGGACTTTGGAGTTGTTGTCAAAAATTCCCCGGTGGAGTGTTCCTTCGGGTTGCTGTCACGTCAGCCTTTTAAGAAAAAGATTTCAGGGATTAGACATCTGAAGTCATTACTCGTCGTCAAGTTGGATGTCTGGCAGTTGACGTCAGAATTCCCCCGGCAGAGTTCTCCCCAGTTTGTTGTTATGGCTTCATAATTAGACTTTGAAGTTGTTACCATAATGACATGGCTTCATAATTTGACTTTGAAGTTATTGTCAGTTCTGAAGGGCTTCATAATTTTGAAGTCGCTTTCAGCAGTCAACGGCTTCATGAATAGACTTTGAAGTTGTTGTAAAAGAGAGATTTCAGCGATTTGACGTTTGAAGTCATTACTTGTTGTCAAGGCTTCGTGATTTGACTTTGGAGTTGTTGTCAGCATTTTAAAAGAGAGATTTCAGCGATTTGACATTTGAAGTCATTACTTGTTGTCAAGGCTTCGCAATTTGACTTTGGAGTTGTTGTCAGCATTTTAAAGGAGGATTTCAGCGATTAGACGGTTGAAGTCATTACTTGTTGTTACGGCTTCGTAATTTGACTTTGAAGTTCGTCAGCGTGGGATGCTCCATAATTAGACGTTGGAGACGTTATCACTATTACAATGGCTTCATAATTAGACTTTGAAGTTGTTGTTAGAATTTCCTCGGAAGGAGTCTAGAGGGCTTCATGTTTTGACTTTGAAGTTCAATAGAGTTTTCCTGGAATTGTTGTTACGTCAGCATTGTAAGGCTTCATGATTTGACTTTGAAGTTGTTGTTGGCATTTTTAAAGGGAGATTTCAGCGATTAGACGGCCGAAATCGTCACTCGGTGTCACTGCTTCATAATTAGACTTTGAAGTTGTTAGCAGTAGTGGATGGCTTCATAATTAGACCTTGGAGTTATTATCAGTTTATACGGCTTCATAATTCAACCTTGGAGTTATCGTCAGTGTTAAACAACTTCGTAACTAGACTTTGGAGTTGCTGTTAGGAATTCCCTAGCGGATTCTCCTCGCATAGCCGTTGTGTCAGCATTGCAGACTTCATGATTTGACTTTGGAGATCGGCATGGTTTTCTTCAAGCAGCTGTTTCGTCAGCATTGAGCTGCTTCATAATTAGACCTTGGAGTTGTCGTCAACATCAAACGACTTCGTAATTAGACTCTGGAGTTCTTCAGCATTACAGCAGCTTCATGATTAGACTTTGGAGTTGTTGTCCGAAATTTTTGTCCGCATGAAATAGCTTCATAAGTAGACTTTGGAGTTGTTGACAGTTTTTTCCCCACAGAGTTGCTTGTTGAAGTTTCTCTTATCCGACCATCGGAGTATTTTCTTCAAGTTTGTTGTTCTGTCAGCGTCACAGGGTTTCATAATCAAAATTTCAGGAGTTGTCGCCTGTTGTCGAAATAGGTGCCTGGCAGTTAATTTCAGAGCATCCCCAGTGGGTCTGGCTACCGCAAAGACAAGGCGGAGTTATTGTCCAGTATGATTGACTGAATTGAATTCCTATTGGGTGGAAGAATTCGATCCCTAATGAAGTTGCGGTGATTTCTTCGTGTTGATGAAATATTATTATCCCCGGTAGAGTCCTCCCCCAAGTCGTCTGTGGGTTGGGACCGATGGAGTTAGCTACTGCAGAGATAAGCAAAGTTTCCTGTGTTTAGGCAGATGATTTTCCCGTGTGGATAGGCGGACGAAGTTTCCTGTGTTTAGACAGATGATTTTCCCGTATGGATAGGCGGATAGAGTTTCCTGTGATTAGACAGAAATGTTTCCCCAGTGAAGTCGGCGAATTTTATTGCCTATGATTGATAGGACCTCCTCGTGTTGGTGGGAGGCGACCAACTCATCCCCAGCGGAGTAGCCGGGATTTCTCCGTGTTGACGGAATGTAGAGTCCTGACGTGGACAATATTTCTTCGGGTTGACGAAATGTGAGTCCTGACGTGGACCGATTGGTGTTTAGTTGTGATTTGAAGAATTTGTTTCTCTTCTTGTGTTGACAAGATTAGTCCAGTTGTGGACGAAGGTGTTCAGTACCTATGGCGTTACACAGGTGGTTGATGTTGGAATCAGAGTTATTATCAGACGTTGAATCAGTTGTTGCCGTAACAACCAGGTTCAGTTGGTGGATGTCGTTCCCCAAGCAGTTGTGCAGTTTATTTCTGCGGTTAGAAAATTTTCGGGTTTCTTGGTATTCAACCGCCTCGCACCTCGATCGTTTGAAGGTCGTTCGCTCTTCACCCAGTCGGGTCCAAGCCGTTTGAATAGGGGCAGCTGTTGCACCCCAAAATTTGCTTAACCTTTTCTTGCCTGATTTATGTTTCATTGCATTTCATTTGCATAGCATAACATAGCCCTAACATTGGCATAGCATAGAATCATTCATTATGCATGGGATCAAGGGTGAGATATGAAAGAAAGGGCCTAGCTGGAGGTTCACACAAAATAGAAAAGTCATCAAGAGTATCATGTCAAAAGAGAGTGTCCTTGAGGAGTTTGATCATCTGTGTGAGGCCTATCTTCAAGTGTGAGGAGGTATCTGAGGAGCCTCCAGGGTTTAAGGAGTCTTGATCAAGGGTATGATGTGTGAATGAAGCTTAATGAGTCTCTAGAAAGTCAAGAAGGAGCTTAGACAAGTCATTGTATCAAGTTCAAGAGCCATGGTTGAGGTGTGTACAAGTAGGGTTTCATCTGGGTAACCCTAGGTCAAGGAGAGCCAAGAAAGGGCATCAAGACCTAGCTCTAGGTCATAGAAGTCATGGATTGATATGTTGAAGCATGTGTATGGATGAGCCAAGACCAAGTTCAAAAGAATCAAGAGTGGTTGGAGGTGTTTGAGACAGGGTTCCTAGGGTAAAATCCTCTGTATAGCACTGGACTTCCAAGCCACATAAGTCAAAATAAAAGTTTCAAATGGATCTTTGTCCAACATGAAACTTGTAGAGCTTCTCAATACCTTTAATTTGATTACTATAAGTCTTCAAGAAGATTTGTAGAACTCAAGTTATGGTTCTTGCAAGTTACAAGTCACCAGAGGGCACTGAAATTTATCTGTGAAAGTCACTTGACTTCCAAGCAACTTTTGTTCAAATGGATTCTTGGCCAACATAAGAGTTGTAGGTCTTGATCTTAGTTTTAATTTGAGTACTAGAAGTCCTCAAGAAGATTTGTGGAACTCAAGTTATGATCTTGGCAATCCAGGGGTATTTTGGGAAAAGTTGGATTATAGGTCTTTTTCAACATGTGCCAAAATCTCTATCTTCCACTCCTCAAATGAAAAAGTGTTCAACATGAAATGTGTTTAGAATGATGCTTTTAAGTCAGGTAAGAAGTCATGAGGGATTGAATTGGCTTGTATCACAAAGTTGCTAAAAGGGCTTAAAAAGGAAGAATTTAAAGTCATTTAAAAGGCCAAAAATGGGATTTTATGTTTTATGGTCAAAACAAGGCATATGAAATATCAAATTGATCAGAAATGATGTTTTAAAGATGATGGCAATGTTACTTTTGGAAATTGAGGCATTTTTCCAAGACTTGTATTTTGTAACTTCACATGTAAGTAACACTTGCCAAACACTTCATGAGATCAGAACCAATGCATTAACCAATCTCAATCACTTCAATATGTCATGTGGAGAGAAATCGGATCAAAATCAAGCTTTGAAACTAAGCTGAACCCAACTGTCATGAGATGAAATTTTCAAATGCATGAGAAATTGAAATTATCACATGGAGTGTTCCAGAACTTTCTTGATCCTTCCAACATGTTCTATATATAGAGTATAACTGATTCAGTTGGTTTTTTGGCCAAGAACTCTGAAGAATTGAGAGAGAGCATAGTGAGTTTCAACCTTGCAACTCAAAATTGGATTTGGTGATTAAGAAGGATTCAAGGCAATTCAGCACATACAGAAGCTTCACAAGACTTCATTGATCGTATCTGGAGAAGATTGAAGGGTGACTTGAAGGATTTCTTGCTCTGTTCACTCAATTTTCACAGGTTTGCAAATTTCATCTTATAGCATGATTTAAGTGTAATTGATAGGATTTAGACATGTAGATGCATTGTAGACATTGCTAGGTTGGATTCTGGTAGGGAAAATTGGTGATTAGAGACAAAACCTAGGGCGATGCAATTTCTGTTGAGGGTCGTTTCTCTGAGTTCTTGATGAATTAAACATGTTTAGATGGTGAGGATTAATCAGTGTAACATGTAGATGATGATAGGCTTGTCAATTTTAAGAATGGTGATGATTGAATGTGGAGCATGTTCTGAACTTGGAGTCGTGTTTTGAGATAGAGTGGTTTTTAATGAGAATGGAGGGCATGGTTGGATTCAGTGAGAAAAAACGAGTTGAATGATGTACTCATGTTTAGATTTTGGTGAGGTTTTGTGTTGTTGATATTTGGGGACGACGGTGGCGCCACCTCCGGCCACCGTCCTGTGTTTTCCCTCCCAGGTTTTTGAAATGGAGAAGATGATAAAACAACCATTAGATCTAAGAAGACCTTTGACTGAAATCACCCACCAACGGCCACGATCGGTTTCAATTTTGTGAAGAATTCTGAATTCCCCTCAACGCACCGTTTCACTTACGTTGTGCTTTGGGCTTATGACATTCGTTGCTATCCACACACCACCTTAGGCCCACTCGAGAGAATACAAAGGAATTAGTTGCTATTTGCCACGGAGTTTTTCCATTTTCATCATATTTTCCATTCTATTTTCTGTTTGGTTTAGGCCTAATACGCGCTTACTAAGGACACCCCCCTGGGCCCAACTTTAGTTTACAACTGCACCTGATTGCTATTTGCAACGCATGTTTGTCATTTTCTTTTATTTTCTTTTATTTTCATAGTTTTATTTAGGTTAGTTTTTAATTCATAATAAATTGAAAAATGATCATTTTAGGATGAGAATTTTTTCCCTAGTTCCCTTAGGATCTCTAGAATTTAATGAAACCAAAAAAATAATAATTTCATTCATTTTATATTTTTTGGCATATTTTTATAGTTTTATTGCCTTTATTTTACTTTTGTTTGATACTTCATCTTTCTGAATTTTGTGTGAGAGTTTAGTGAGGAACTTTTGAGTGATTATTATTGGATTAGTTAGCTTAGAGAGGCATTTACCCATAAAAATTTTATCATATTTTTGTGATTAAATTTTAGGCCAATTTGAGTGGTGAACATAAGGAGTGTTAGGTTTAGGGTTTTAAAACAACTAGTTGTAGTTTAGGGCATAGTTTGGGGACTTAGTGTTTAATTTAGGTTCTGGGATTTATATGGGGTATTGGGTATAGGCTTAGGTTCCCTTGGAAATTTAATTAGGATTTTGTGATATATTTTAGCATTTTATTTGTATTTTCCCCATTGGTGTGATGTTTGTGGGTTTCTCCCTTGGATGCTCGGTTTATTCAATTTGTGTGGGGCTATTTTGGGTGTGCTTTTGGCTTGGACTTTGCTTGGATGAATTGAAGATCAAATGAAGTTGCTTTGGATGGCTTGAAGAAGCTTGGAGTTGAAGATTTCTCATCTGTTGGATTGCTTGTCAGGAGCTTAGGAAAATTAGGGTTTTAGGAAGAGCTTTTTAGACTTAGTTCATTTCTTTTCTCAAACATGGAATGCTTTGTTTGCTTCCATCCTATCCTATAATTCAAAGTCTTCTTAAGGAAGCCCATCTCTCCCTTGGAGGGATGATTGGCATGCCTTAAAGAGTAGAACTTTTGAGGATTTCCTTTGGTCTTCATTGATTTCCATTCATTATAACTTGATCCCAATAACAAATCTTTCTTGGTGGAGCTTGCTAGATCTTGGGTATGAAGATCTAAGATGTTGAAGATGTATTTCATGAGGTTTGCTTGAAGATGGAGTTGTGTTACTGTCAACTTTGCTGTCAGGAGCTTGCTGGAGGACTGAAGCTAGGGTTTACTGTTGCTTTTGAGCTGGAGTTTTCTGTAGCTATGGATCTTCACTGTTTAGGTATTGAGGATCCTTATTTGAAGTGTGCTTTCTCTTCCCTGGAAGTTGGAGATTGAAGTTTATTGAAGTTTGAAGATGAAAGTTGTTGCTGTCAGAGCTGCTGTTTGCTATAGGAGTTTGGTGCTGCTGCTTGGGCTGCCTCCTTTGGGTTTTGTTTTTCTGTATTGTTTGTTGGCTTGTACAGCTTGCCCCTTTAGGTTTGAAGTGAATGCTGATTCACTTTGCCTGTTGTTTTCCCAGGTTCGAGGTTGAGCAGGACTCCCTTGCCTCGCTTGTATTGCTGCATTGCATGCATTTTACTGTACTTGCTTGCTTTCTTTTCTGATTATCCCCTAGGATCTCTGATTTCCTCTGTGCAGGAGGGAATTATGACAGACATTAGGATTCGTATCCATGCATGAAAACATTAGGTTAGTTTTTATTCCCTTTTCAACCCTAGGCTTTTTAGAGCTTCTTTCTCTTCTTATCTCAAAACAACTCAAAAATACAGTAATAAGGTTAATCGATGTCGTACGTCACGAGCCTTAAGCTATTTGAGAAAGGGTTGCTGGGGAGCTTCTTTCCAGTAGTCTGGCTACTTAGTGTGGCACCCTTTGGGTGACATGCGACGTAGTCACTCTCAAATCATAGTCTCTAGTACGTCAGAGATTGCACACAAACTAAAAAACACTTCTTTCGTAAAAGATTCAAAACAAACATCAAAGTGTCATTTTTGTCCGCTTGGACTCTTAATCAAGAAAAACCCTTTCAAAAGGTAATAAAAAACCAGTCAGACAAGCTTGTGTCTTCCGTAGCCCGAACTACGTTTGCTCTAATCTTTCATGCTGTATGAAAGTACGTAGGCATAGGATGTCGTATCCTAGCGAGCAACCTTCCCTCCTTTCCCGTAGGTAGGCGAACTACGTTGACTCTGATTTCTCGTTCCAGACGGGAATACGTAGGCATAAAGTGCGATACTTTGCCGAGTCATTTTCTTTTCTTTTTAACCCAGACCTTTAGAGTAGATAGAATAACAATCCGTACCAGAAAACAAGCGTGGATCCCATCGAGTACGGCGGACGTGAGGGGTGCTAATACCTTCCCCTTGCGTAATCGAATCCTGAATCCAGGAATTTGGTTGCGATGACCATTCCTTTCCCGTTTTGCGTTAGGTTTACTCTGAGCGTTTCCTTTCCCTCCGTTGGGATAAATAACGCACGGTGGCGACTCTTCTGTCATAGCCGGCGCCGATTTTCGCAGTAGCAACAGTTGGCGACTCTACTGGGGACTCCAACGGTTCCCTACGCGAGTCAATCCTAGCGCTTGTTTTCCTGTCGTGGGTTTTGTATGGATTTACCTTTCTGTATTTACTTTCATTATTATATTATTGTTGTTGTGCTGGGTAGGGGGTCAGATTGAGAGATAAGTCGGACATGGGCTTGAGTGCACCTAGAATTAGTTGTGGAAAGTAGTGGGCGCGTGCATGCTTTGCATGTACTAGTGTCCTGCAAAATCCACGCTCAGACGAGGTTCTTCTGGTTGACTTCTTTTTCAACCCTTTGGGTTGAGGGGGTTGTTGGTTAGTTGGATTGTCGACTCTGGGGACCGATCAATTGGAAGTTGGTTAAGTGGGGCCTCTTCAGGACATGATGATGCCACACCTTCTGGGTATCGTATCATCAGTCTTGAAAGTCTGTGACGCCGACGACCGCATAGGATGTCGTACCTTCTGTCAGTTGATAGGACACCTACCTGTGAGAGGGATTGGGGCATGCAGGAAACTTGACCTCCAGACTACCCGGTTTTCTTAATATTGGATCAGTATGTGTGGTTACTTGGGGTTCTTCATCAGGACAGTGTTATAGGTCTGTTGAGACCAGGTTGGAGCCTTGTTATAGGTCTGTTGAGACCAGGTTGGAGCATTGTTTTGAGTCTGTTGAGACAAAGCGGAGCATTGTTATGGGTCTGTTGAGACCAGGTTTGAGCAGTATTGTGGGTCTGTTGAGACAGATATTGTGGATGGATCTCTTCAGCAATATATCACTTGATCCCTGTGGCATGTTTGCATATTGCATTGTTGCATACTCATTTTGCATATCATTAACGTGTGTCTGTGCTGCAGGTGCATTTTCATACCCTCTGATTCTAGTTGCCCGGATTTCTGTCTGCTGCTATTATGGATACTTTGAAGAAGACTGTAGCATACAAGTTGCCTACTACGGATGTTTCTTCTTTGCTCGGTTTTATATCCTTAGCTGATGATGATGTGAGGAGAAGTTTCAGGAAAAGTTATGGGAAACTGCTTAGGGTGGTTTATAAACCATCCATGTATGAGCGTAACGGATTGTACGCGCTGATGTAGTTCTATGATCCCCCGCTGAGGTGTTTTACTTTCCCTGACTTCATTCTGGCTCCGACCATGGAGGACTATGCTGAGATCTTGGAGTTGACTATTCAGAACAGGGTACCCTTCATTCATATGGGTGCTGAGCCCAAGCTGGAGGATTTGGTTGTTGCTTTGCACTTAGACTCCTCAGAATTGCTGTTAACCTCGTGGAATGGAGTTTCTGGTTTTTCTCTCAAGTTCTTAGTTGGGAAAGCACAAGAGTACGCCAAGAGTGGTTGTTGGGTTGTGTTTAATGCTATCCTTGCTTTGTGTATCTATGGCATTGTACTGTTCCCTAACATGCCCGACTTTGTTGATTTGGATGCATTCTATATATTTGCTTCAGGAAATCCTGTGCCTACTCTAATTGGAGATTTCTATCACTCACTGCATTATAAGAACGAGAACAGGAGGGGCAAGAACGTCTCTTGTTGTGTGACTTTGTTGTATATGTGGTTTTAGAGTCACCTGCCCAAGAAGGGTATCTTTGCTGAGTCTGCAGATACGGTGGATTGGTCTGAGCATCTGATGGGACTTTCTTCAGAAGACGTTGTCTGGTTTGATAAAGATTTACTGGGATCTGAGATTATCTACAGCTGCGCCGGATATCCTAACGTTCCTCTGATTGGGAGGAAGGGGTGCATTAACTACAATCCATCATTATTAATCAGGCAATTCGGTTATGCTTTGAGAAGCCCGCCAAAAGGGGAGGAAGTGCAAGAATCTCTGTACTTCACAGGTGATCTGAGTGGAGAATTATTGTCCAGGCTTCAGCGTGCTTGGAAAAATATCAACAAAAGGGGTAAGCCGTTGTTGGGTAAGAATG
Organism: Lathyrus sativus; assembly: GCA_963859935.3. NCBI lineage: Eukaryota > Viridiplantae > Streptophyta > Magnoliopsida > Fabales > Fabaceae > Lathyrus > Lathyrus sativus. The sequence continues at coordinate 241,996,502 of OZ012738.1, read as the reverse complement.
ATTGTCAAGCCTATCCTCCGTACAAAGTCTGGATCCAAGATAGGGCAAAGCAGGCGCTGATGCCGTTTCCTGCAGTATTACCTCCGACTCCCCCCGTGATTGAGGAGCCAACTACTGTGTCTATTGAGAGATATGAGCAGGTTGTGAAGGAGAAAGAAGAGTTGATGAAAGCCAACGAGAAGTTGGAAGAAGAGCTAGTGCAACTCAGGAGCGAAAGGAATGAAGCCGTATATTCCTTCAAGCAACAAATAGATCTGGTGAACCAACTAGGCACAGAATTGACTGAGCAACGAAAGAAGCGTGAGCGTTTGGGGATAGATTTCAAGAGCTCCCATGATATGCTGGAGTCCAAGAAGAAAGCACTTGATGTAGCCTACCGGGAGATCTCTGCCTTCAACAAAACCTGGAACGCCACGCTGTCCGGCAATAAGGAAAGAGAAGACAAACTGAAGCTGCAGATCTCTGAGCTGGAAGGTCAGTTGAAAGCTAGCCAGAAGAAGTTTGAAGAAGAGGTTATGCGGAGATATGATGTCCAGAATGCCTTGAACAAAGTTATCAAGCGCAAGAAAGAGTCTGCGTCCCAGAAGCGGAAGCTAGAAGATTGCTTTGGAGAAGGTGTTTGGGAGGAATCCATTGGGGATCTCCAGCGTGTTATCAGGCAAAGAGACTAACTCGTCGAAGGGTTGCTTTCTCAGCCGAACCATCCCAAGACTAAGAGATTGTTAGAGAAGTATCAGGCATATGGTCGCACTTGATTGCCTTATGTACTGTTGTATATGCTTTATGTGCATTGTGCTGGCCATCACCAGGATTGTTGGTTGAGGTCATGCCTTCTTATTGTACACTCAGTGATATTGTATTTCTGACTTGATGGGCTATTCGCAGCAATATATGAGATGTTTTCCCCGTGAATGGATTTCAAGCTTCTTATCATTATCACTGTCACTACACTGGCACTTTGGCACTAGAATTGGGGGCGACCTCCCAAACGCACAGACACATATTGCATATGCATATTCATTTTTGCATTGCCAGTTACTTGTTGAATCTGTATCTTATTTCCTGCATCACAGGTTTTTCAGGATTGACGAACAAAGAGTCCACCGCTATTCAACCAGAAACAACTACAAGAAGATAATGGATCAAGTCCAAGTTGAGATGCAGGAAATCCGTGAGAAGCTGACTTTGTTCATGCAAGCTATGGAGAGCATGGCCAAGGGCCAAGAGAATCTTCAGACCTTGGTGCAGCCGTTGTTGACGCGGGCAAACGGAAATGGCAATACTGACCACATTTCTGTTGAAACTCCTCGCAGGGAGGATGAGATATCGGCAGTTGTTACTCCACCTGTTGTGACTGTCAATGGAAACACTGGTACTGGTGCAGGTGCTGGCACTGGTAACGGCAATACTGGGAATGGTGGTGATGGGCATGTTGTTAACAATAAGGGCAACACTGTGGATGCCGATCAAGGACTCGTTGATAATGTTGGCTTCGGAAACAATGGGTATGGCAATGTCAATCAGGACGGGAACTTCGGGTTCAACAATCAAGGCTTTGGTAATGGTGGTTACGGCAACAATCAGGGGTATGGCCACGGTAATGATGGATTCGGTAATGTGAACGGTGTTGGAGCATTTCCTTTCAACAATGGTTTTGGACCTGCTGAGGTCAATCTGGGGTTCGGCAACCAAGGACAGGGTCCTGTGTACAATCAGCAAGGGTTTGGCCGTAACATGGGTTATGATGGGTATGGAAATGACTGGAACGTGGATCAACAGGAGGACGCTTTTTCAGGAAGAGGTATGGGACCCGAAGGCCCTATTGACCCTGTTCAGAGGATCAAAATGCTAGAAGAGCTGATGAAAGGTGTGGTTGATCAGAACTCCGCTGGATTAGATATGACTACTATGGGGTTGGTACCAGGGCTGAGGGTGCCATTGAAATTCAAGGCTCCAACATTTGACAAATACAAAGGGGATACCTGCCCAAAGGTCCATGTACGTTCTTATTATAGAAGGATGTCTGCATATTCCAATGATGAAAGGATGCTCATGCATTTCTTTCAAGATAGCTTATCGGGACCATCATTGGAGTGGTACATGGGACTGGAGCCCACCCAGATTAGGAGTTGGAAGCAGTTGGCTGATGCTTTTGTTATGCGTTACAAATATAACAGTGATTTCGCGCCAAACAGAGTTCAATTGCAGAGTCTGTCGCAGAAAAGTGGTGAAAGTTTCAAAGAGTACGCGCAGCGGTGGCGCGATATGGCAGCTCGAGTGCACCCTCCTTTGGTCGAAAGGGAGATGAATGACATGTTTGTGGGGACGTTTACAGGAATGTACTATGATAAGTTACTCAATGTTTCGATGGGCAGTTTCTCCGATATGATCCTTATGGGAGAAAGGATCGAAAATGGAATTAAAATTGGAAAGATTCAAGCAGGCGAATCTACTTCAGCCGGGGGTGCGAAAAAAGCGTTCGGCGGAAGACGACAGGGTGATACTAGCGCTGTGTATGGTGGCCGAGGCCGGGGCAGAGGCAGAAATTAGTACATTCAACCTCAACAGATAGCCAGTGTTACTATTCCAATTCCTCAACAACAACAACAACAACAACAACAGCAACCGCAGCAACAACAAAGGCAGAATCAGGGTCAGGGAAGGTTTCAGAATGTAAAGCCGAAGAGGGTATTTGATAAGCCTCCGTCGACATATGCAGAGCTTCTTCAGACATTGCTGGGGTTGAATTTGGTCGAGAAAAGAACATTGGAACCACCTACAGGACCGGTACTTCCTAGGGGGTACGACGCTAGTAAGCACTGCGAATTCCATTCCGGGGCGCCCAGATATGATGTAGAATCTTGTCATGCTTTCAAGCATAAAGTTCAAGACTTGTTGGACAGTAAAGCCATCAACTTTGGCCAAGTGGGGCCCAATATTGTACAACAGCCCTTGCCTAATCATGGGGCAAATGCTATCTTAACAGAGGAAAATTTGAACTTGGTGTTGGATGTTAATGAGTTGAAGACACCATTGAGTGAAGTGAAAAGCAGGTTGCTCAGAGGGGGAGTATTTCCCGGTTGTGATGAATACTGTTTAGAGTGTTGGACCAAGCCTGAGGGTTGTACTGATTTGAAGCAGGGCATTCAGGACATGATCAACGAAGGGACGTTGCAATTCGATCGAACTGCGGTTGAGAAGCCTGCGGAGGCATTATGTGAAGAGCAGAATGTTGTTGCAACGGTGACGATCCCGAGGAAGACTATAACGATAGTGGCGCCCGCCAAGCGGCCAACTATTACGATTACCAAAGCAGGGCCTGTTCCTTTTGAGAGTATGAAAGTTGTCCTATGGACATACGGTTTAGAAGCGTATTGCAATGGTGAAAAGATTGCGGTGAATAACCAGCCAACTGGGACTGTTGATAATGTTGTTGGTACGGGGGGCATGACCCGTAGCAGAAGGATCTTTACCTCACCTGAAATGGAAGCAGAGAGGTTGGCCAAAGGTAAAGCCAAAGTAAGTGAAAGCGGACCTTCTTAGTCGAAAGAAAAGGATACATCACTCAAGGACGTAGAGGAGTTCATGAGACTGATCCGCAAAAGCGACTACAAAATTGTTGAACACCTACAACAGACGCCGTCGAAGATTTCTATCTTGTCATTGTTGCTATGTTCCGAAGCCCACCGAAACGCCTTGCTGAAAATACTGGATACGTCATTCGTGCCCCAAGAAGTTTATGTAAATCAGTTAGAGGGGGTAATGGCACATGTCAATGTTGGACATAGTCTGGGTTTCACAGATTTTGACCTAACGCCCAAGGGTCGGGAGCACAACATGGCCTTGCATATATCGGTGGAGTGTCGGGGCACCATAATGTCGCATGTATTGGTAGATACTGGATCGTCGTTGAACGTGTTGCCAAAGAAAGCCATGATGAAGTGGGACATACGGGGAGTTATTTGCACGCCCAGTGATTTGGTTGTGAGGGCGTTTGACGGGATGAAGAGATCAGTGTTTGGGTCAATAACGTTACTGCTACAGGTGGGGCCAGAGATTTTTGATACCGAATTCTACATCATGGATATCCATCCAGCTTATAGCTACCTTCTTGGACGACCATGGATCCACGCTGCAGGGGTCGTAACGTCCACATTGCATCAGAAGCTGAAATACATGGTGGGTGATAGTGTTGTTACCGTTTGCGGGGAAGAGGATATTTTGGTCAGTCACCTGTCATCATTCAGATATGTTGAGGTCGACGGAGAAATACACGAGACACCTTGTCAAGCCTTCGAGGGGTTGTGGATTAAAGACAAAGTTCAGGGTTCCAGCAAAATGGCAGATGTGGCAGTGTCATCTTACAAGGAGGCTCAAGCTTTAGTGCAGGCTGGTGAGACTAAAGGTTGGGGGCAGGTACTGGAGATTCTCGTGACGAATGACAAGTTTGGGCTAGGGTATCGACCGACGTCGTCAGCGTCGTCTTCAGGAGCGCCCAGGTTCAAGGGACCAGTCACGATTACGCCAAGCGGGGTGTGCTTTGAGACTATCTGTCGCTTGCGCGAAAATAAGGTGCCGGCATGACAGAAGAATCGCCACCTTTCGTTATTTATCCCTCAGAGCGGGAAAGGAAACGATCGGAAAAACCTGACGAAAAAGGGTAAGACAAGGTCGTCGCAACCATTGTCTGGGTTCGGGAGTCGGTTACGCAAGGGGAAGGTATTAGCACCCCTCACGTCCGTCGTACTCGACGGGATCCTCGCTTGTTGTGTTTACTTGGACGGGTTGGTTTTATTCTATCTACCTATCAAGGCTGGCTGAAAAAGAAAAGAAAAATGACTCGGCAAAGCGTCACACTTTATGCCTACGTATTCTCATCAGAGAATGAGAAATCAGAGTCAACGTAGTTCGGCCTACGAAGGGTTATGGGGGAAGGTAGCTCGCCAAGACATCGCCATCTTGTGCCTACGTACTCTCAACAGGTATGAGAGATCAGAGCTCACGTAGTTCGGGAAACTACGGTTTATTTCCTGTCTTTTACGAAAGGTGTTTTTTATTGTGTTTGCGATTTCAACCGCACTAGAGACTATGACCTGAGAGTGAATGTGTCGCATGTCACCCAAAGGGTACCATACTAAACATCCAGACTGTGGAAAAGAAACTCTCCCACAATCCTTTCTCAGATAGCTTAAGGCTCGTAACGTACGAAAGAAATCATTCATGATTACTGTATCTTAAACTGTTTTGAGATGAGAAGAGAACAGGCCCAACTAGGAGGGAGACTATCAAGTCCTACTGTTGTCATGCCATGGATTCATCCTATGGTCAAGGTTTGAACAGGGAACTCCTAGAAGTTGTCATGCATAGGTTTCAACCTAAGATTCTATCATCAAATCCTTATCAAAGGAAATGAGAGTCCTAAGGGATCATGTCAATGATACACCAAAACAGACAAAGCATCAGCTTACAGTAAAATGCATGCAATGCAAGTGAGGGAGGAAATGTGTGTGGGGCTTCAACCTCCACAAGCTCATCTCAACCTCAAGCCAGAATGAAATAACAGTAATCATACTGAAATATAAACAACATGCTATCAAGCAATAAACAGTAAACTGCAATCATACAGATAAAATGAAATGAAATGCCATCAGGCAAACAAACCACCTGGGCAAGGGAGCTGAGCTCTACCGAATACCCGCAAGCCAAGCCACGCAGTAACAATACAAGAAGAGGGAGCAACTCAACCTCTAGTGCAATCATGCTCCTAGATTCTACTTATTCTAGATATGAACTTATTCTAATGCATCAAACAAGTCAAACAAAACACAGCAATACAGAAAAGAAAAAGAAGAAAACAGATCAACTCCTCTCTCAACTTCAAGCTTCAGCTTCTCCAACAGCAACTCAGTCTTCAGACTTCCAATCACTCTTGACAAACATCAGTTTGCTTTTCCAAGTTTCAACCCTGCAACATGAGTTTCAACTCATCTTCTCCCTTTAAGCTTCAGCTTCTTGATCAGCTCCACCTTCAGGCTTCACCTAATCTTCAGGGATCTTCAAGTATCAACTTGCTCTTGCTGCTCTTCAAGCTTCAGCTGGAATGACAATATTCAAGGATTCATCCTCTTCAGCTCTTCAATGAAGTCTTCATTTTCAAGCTCAGGCTCAGCATCTCTCAAGATAATCAAACCAGAGAAAATCACTTACTGGATAAGCTGGGGGATATTGAACTGCTTACTTGACCACCAAAGGTGACCTATAAGGGTTCAACATCAAAGGAATAGTTCCCTCAAAAGTTCTACTTCCTAGGTATAGCACTTATCCCTCCAAAGGAGAGAGGTGTATACATTGGAAGGACTTTGAATCATAGGGAGGAATGGAGGTGAATGATACCATCCATGTTTGAGAAAGAAGTCATTTACATCTAAACTCTTCCTAATTCCTAACCCTAAAAACAACAAAAAAAGAAAAGAAGAACAAGCTCTCAAGCTCCTCAATGCCTCTTCAAACCTTCTACTATGCTCCACAATGCTCCTTAGGACAAGATCAAGCTCCTCAAGCTCTCGAAGCAAAGCAACTAAAACAAACATGCCCTAAAGGCAACACAAACAATCAACCAATACAAAAATCAACTAAAAATAGCATACTATTATATTAAATCCTAATATAATTTCTAAGGGATCCTACATACCTACCCTTAATACCCATATATGCCCCATAGTCTAAATTGTCCTAAAAACCCAAAATCTAAAGTTATTATGGACCTATGTTGAAGTTTAACCTAATTCTACACTACCTAGAATTATCTAATCAAAACTAACCTAAAAATCATCACAAAAATATGGAATTAATCCAGGGGGAACCTAAAATATATATCTAATCATCCTAAAAAAGATTGACCTATAAATCTTAAGGGAGCTACCTAAACTAAAATCTACAAATTAAGGCATCAACTTAAAAGCATTAAAAAGCCATTAAAGAAGAAAATATGCAAAAAATATTAAAATTGCATGATATGGAAATGTTTTCATTTTATATTTTTCTAGACAAAAATGGGAAAAGGGAGAAAAAACTCCCATTAAAAAAAATTGATTTTTCTATTTAATATGCATTTTCAAAGTATGAGAAAATTTGGAGAAAAATAAAATGATAACATGAAGCATGGGTGTGAACAGCAACAATATCCAGTTTATTTTATGATTTGGGCCCATACTGGGGGTGCAAGAAGTAAAGCGCTTGGGCCCAGTTATTAATCAGAAAAAACAATAATAAAGCATAAAGAAATTGGAAAACGAGCGGTGCGAATAGCATGGAAATCTAGTTCAAATTTGGAATTGGGCCTCAGAGGGGGTGGGAATAGAATCCAATTCACTAAGCCCAGAGGAGCTTTAATGAAACGCAGCGTTTCATCGCTGCTGGCTTTCCCTCTCGTTTCGTTTTAAATCTGGGGCGTTGGATCTCTTTTCCAGTCAACAAGTCATGCGTGATCTGACGGTTATGAGGTCTTCTTCAACCTCTCGCCCTAGGGTTTTCAGAAAAACCATGAAACATAGCTTCCATGCACCAGATTTCCACCACTTCGTACTACCTCATTTCTTCACCAAATTTCACGAAATAAAACCCTATCTCGATCCATTTTCCACGCTGAACACAACCATGGCATTGGTTTCCATTAAAACAATCTCTATCACCCAAACCGAATGTGAAACTCCATGAATCTCAAAATATGATCAGTTTTCCACTTCAACCAAACTCAACTTTCTTGGTATCAAAATGATCCTTATGTTCCATGGGTTAAAATACTCTAATAATCTTGCATTAAAACTCATTAAACCACTAGTTCTTACTCCATCAAGAATTGACATCCATAGTTGAAACTTCACCAAATGCTCCCAAACTCATCAAAAATGATCACCTAATTGTCTCTAACAGTTCTAAACTAATAAATTACCCTAACCATGCCTAGATAAGGGTGTAGAAATGGTTTTGCATACCTGGCTTCTTGGATTGGTAGTGATGGTAGATCTTCAATTCAAGCCTTGTAACTCTTCAAGAACACTCCTTGAATGATGAATCTTCTTCTGTTTGCAAAAGATTTGGTGTAGCAAGCTTGTACTTCAAGATTCAATGTGATTTGCTTCCTTGCAATTTCCAATGGAACACCTTTAATCTTCCATCAATGGAGCTTCAAACCAGTATGAACACACTCAGAAATATCTATGGAGAAGGTTTGTGAAGAAAAATGAGATAGCAATGAAGAAAAATGTGAAGTTTGAATGTGACTTGCAATGGAAGCTTTAGGGTTTCAATCACTCTTCTCTACAACAATTAACACCAACCTTGCATTTGAGCAAGTTGGAAACAATATATAGAATGGCTTAGAAACCTCTAGAACCATCTAGGATCATCTAATGAGAAATTCATCTTTTCATGCAATGGTATTTTGAATTCTCATTTCTCACCACATGGTATCTCATGCCAAATGCCTTGCAAACTTGGTTTCCAACTTGATTTTATCCCCACATGCTATTTTCGATGAGATACAATGCATATCTTCCTTGTTTATTGAGTTATTTTGAGTTTTGGTTTGGTACCCTAATATGCAAGCAATCCAATTACAAAGCAACCCTATGATGAAAGCCTCAAATCAAAATTGTGGCTGAACCATTGTTCTTATAATGTCATTTGGAGTCAAAATGACCTATTACATGACATGGTTTGGACTTATAGCTTAGGATTTACGATTTTCAACTTCACTTGAATTAACTTATACCTCATTTTTAGGCCATTTTTTATCACTTTTTGATATGAGCCTTTTCAACATCTCATGACCTCCCTACTAGCCTTAAAACATCATTCTAAGCAAGTTTTATGTTGAAGATTTTTCCATTTGAAGCTTGGAAGTAGGAGATATGGCCTTATGCTTGAAATGACCTATAACCTCCAAATGACCAAAATGCCCTTGGCTTGTCAAAGCCATAAGTTGAGTTCTAAAAATCCTATCAAGGACTTCTAGTACTCTATAGAAATATAAGAAGATGCTATTCAACATTCATGTTGACCAAGAATCCATAGGAATCATCCTACTAGGGCAAAAGTTGTCTGCAAGTTGGGTGACTTTCAAGGACCCAAATTCACATACCTCAGATGACCTGTAATTTGTCAAAACCATAACTTGAGCTCTGCAAATCCTATCAAGGACTTCCACCACTCAAATTAAAGCTAATAACAAGCTCTACAACATTCATGTTGTGGGGAAGATGATATGACAATCACATCTTGAGCTAAACTGTCTTGAAGGTAGGGATCAAACTAGGGGATTTTACACTGTCAATCCTTAGAAACCCTAGCTTGAAACTTCTCAAACTCCTCAATCATGATGAGTTGGTCTAGGAATCATCCTTATAGTATCTCAATACATCATTCCATGATCACATGGCTCTTGGATTAGGTCTCAACCCTCTCCAATTTATCAGTTGGCCTAGGGTTGAATCTTCTGAATTCTTGTACAATGATCTCTTTGGGCTTCATGATGGCTTTCAAGACATCTCATAAGCTTTCTCAAAGCTTCAAGTTCATCCTCATAGTCTCAGAATCATCTGAGGAGCACCCACAACTCTCAAGTTATGAGACACACAACCTTGGTTTCAACCAATTCCTCTGAGGATCTCTTAAGCTTTCTGACAAAGGTATCAACCTTTGAACACTTGATGGATAAATAAATGTTGGTCAAATTTTGGGGTGCAACAACTGCCCCTATTCAAACGGCTTGAACCTGACTGGGTGAGGAGCGAACGACTCTCAGTCCATCAAGGTGCGAGACGGTTGAATACCGGTAAACCCGAAAATTTGCCAACTGCACGAGTACACGGTACTCTGAGGGGATCGAATCTTCGCACACTAAAATACTAGCTGCACGGCAACTAGCTGGAGAAATACTGATCTGACATCACCGTCAGTTATCCACATTAAATTCCTCTGACATTGCCATCAGACAACCAAAACACCCAACATCGCCGCTGGAAAACCGGAGAATCTGACATCGCCGTCGGAAACAAACAAGATACCCAACCTCGCCGCTGGAGAACTAAATCAATCTGACAAAAACATCCAACATCACCGCTGGAAAACTGAGTCACCTGACATCGCCGCCAGCAACAGATAAAACTCTGAGAAACACCTAACATCGCCGCTGGAAAACTAAATCAACTGACATCTCCGCCAGACACAGACATCGAACATCGCCGCTGGAGAACCAAACACCCAACATCGTCGCTAGAGAACAACAAAGAATCTGAGAACCATCCAACATCGCCGCTGGAAAACTAAACTATCTGACATCGCCGTCAGAACAAACAAAACACCCAACATCGCCGCTGGAGAAATAGAGAATCTGACATCGCCGTCATAAACAAACATAACTCTGAGAGACACTCGACATCGCCTTCGAACAAACATAATCTCTGTTGGGGAGCTAAAGATTCTGACATCGCTGTCAAAGACAAACATCCAACATCGCCGCTGGAGAACAAACATCCAACATCGCCGCTGGAGAAACAGATCATCTGACATCGCCGTCAGAAACAAACAAATATCCAACATCGCTGCTGGAGAACTAAGGAATCTGACATCGCCGTCAGAAAACAAAACATCCAACATCGCCGCTGGAAAACTAAAGAATCTCTTGACATCGCCGTCAACTAAACATAACCCTGGGAAACAAACATAATCTGACCTCGCCGTCAAAACATCCGACATCGCCGCTGGAAACAAACATAATCTGACCTCGCCGTCAGGGTGAAGAAACTTCATTGGGGAATTGGTCACACGGTAACCGGTAATACATAGTCGATCATGCCATCAGGCATCCAAAGAACACTGTCGGGCATCAGCCGGACTTCAACCATCAGGTTGATCATGCCATCAGGCATTCCGCATCAACACGGTCAGACTTCAATCATGGAGTCTTCGAGGGAGATTTCAACTTCGCTGTTGGAAACCTGCTGGGGAGGATGCTTCGTCGCTGGGGAAACTGGAGAACTATCAAGTAACTCCGCTCCGGGGGTCCAGAAATCATTCTGGAGATTTCAACTCTGCTGAGGACTTCAAGAATCATCTTGAACAAATAACTCCGTCGGGGACCTTCAAGAATCATCTTGAACCGATAACCATTCTGGAGATTTCAGGAATCATCCTGAACGAACACTCTGCTGGGGATTCCGGAATCATCCGGGGCAACTCTTGCCGGGGACAAACCAATCATGGCTTGAGCAGCTTCCAAGGATTCAGCTCTCTTGGGGCTTTAGGAATCGTCCCGGGCAACCTTCACTGGGGACTACACTGGGGAGCTTAGGAATCATCTTAAGCAAACGGCCCTGCTGAGGAATTCAAGAATCATCTTGAACCGAAGACTTCGCTGGGGACCTCAAGAATCATCTTGAGCAAGCGACTTCGTTGGGGAGAATGTCAGGAATCATCCTAAGCAACTGATCCTTCGGCGGAACACCTGCAAAACAAGAATGGTAACAACCTAGATCATGTTTATCATGTATATGCTTTGGCGCCATGCTCCACACGGTGGAAATGCTATGCGTTTATGCTAAATGCTATGCAATCATGCACAATGATGCGATCCCGTCAGCAAAATAAATGCCGAGGGGGAAATCCTCCTGTCAAGGAGAAAGAACTGCTCAGATAGAGGAATCATCCTGCTGAGGAGAACGTGGTCACACCAATATCAATTGGACTCCGCAGGGGACACAACTTCAGTTGACTGCTGCGGGGGAGACAACTTCAGTTGACTACTGCAGGGGACGAAGCTCTACGAGAACCTGGACCTGCTGAGGGAAAGCGATGTCAATCGCGAGAATGAACTGCGTGGCCGTCACGGCTACTCTTCTGGGGATGAGACTCTGTGGGGAAACAACTTCAGCTGCTCAACACTCCACTGGGAAAAAACCAATCATGGTCTGATCAACTTCCAAGGATTCGGCTCTCTTGGGTATCTGCAAACTCGGCTGAGGAAGAAGAAATCATTCCGCTTCGCTGGAGAGAGTACAACTCTGGGGGAAATACAGCATCAGCTGCTCAACGCTCTGCTAGGGAAAACCACTCATGGTCCCAACCGCTTCACTGGAGAGAGTACAACTCTGATGAGGAATTTCAATTCTGCTGGGGAAGAAGGAATCATCCGACTTCGGGGGGGGGGGGGTACAACTCTGCAGGGGAATACAGCATCAGCTGTTCAGCGCTCTGCCGGGGAAGAGGGAATCATCCGACTTCGGGGGAGAGTACGACTCTATTAGGAATACAACATCAGCTGTTCCAACACTCTACTGGGGAAGAGGGAATCATCCGACTTCGGGAGAGAGTATGACTCTATTGGGAATACAGCATCATCTGTTCCAACACTCTACTGGGGAAGAGGGAATCATCCGACTTCAGGAGAGAGTACGACTCTATTGGGAATACAGCATCAGCTGTTCCAACACTCTACTGGGGAAGAGGGAATCATCCGACTTCGGGAGAGAGTAGAACTCTGGTGGGGAATCTCAATTCCGCTGGAGACTTCAGTCTGACACCATCAGTTGCTGCATACTTCGGCGTTCGAACAGTTTCCTACGAAACCTGCACTTGTGACCCGGTGCGGGGGGATGAATTCATGCTTCGGCGTGTGAACATTCCTATGAAACCTACACTTGTGACCCGGTGCTGGGGGTGAACACGAGCTTCGGCGCCCGAACATTTCTATGAAACCTGCACTTGTGACCCAGTGCGGGGGAGAACACGAGCTTCGGCGCCCGAACATTTCTATGAAACCTGCACTTGTGACCCGGTGCGGGGGGATGAATTCATGCTTCGGCGCGTGAACAGCTGAGGAGATGACGTTCCTTCAGGATACATCTGGTTGGGGGAGAGAATCTTCTCTGCTTGGGGATACATATCAATGCTCCTGGTCCCATGTTCAGACTCTGCGGGGAGAGACTGCTGAACTTTATCGGGGATATCAATCCTGATCTGCTGAAGATAATCTCGCATACGCCTTTCGGAAACTGACCCTTCTGGGTAACACCTGCTGGACTATCAAGTCTGGTGAGGAATACCTGTGTATCAACACTGCTGGGGATATCAATCCTTAGCTACTCATTGTACAACTCTGCTGGAGATGTACCGGTCCTATCAAGGAAACACCTCTGGCGTCTCCGGAAGATAACAATCGATCGCAGAAACTGAATCTCACTTCACTGAGGAAAACAACCCTGAACGGTCCTTTTTGATCACCCTAAGTCCTTATAGGGTACGGAGCAAACTGTTGAGCAACAACTCTTCTATCAAAATCTACCCGTCTGGAGATTACTCAATGAGGGAATCAACGTCGACCTCTGCTTAAGGAATGAGTCAATGACCTAGACTCGGAGGGAAAAGGAGTCAAACTCGGACTCTGTGGGGATACAACATTACATCAGTCCCACTGCTGGGGAGATAAACCCAAATCTACCAGTCAGGGAAAGCTTCAGTCTCAACCCACTTAGGAAAGTAGCACATCGGGCTAATCAACGACCAATGCTTGGGATGGCCATACTCTGTCGGGAATCTCAATCAAACCCTGCTGAGGAGAATCTTGATCCTACTCTGATAAGGGATAAATGCCATCTCAATTTGTTGTAATCTCAAACTGCACAGGGGAAACAATCTCAAACTGTACACCTCTGCTGAGAAAACGATCCTGTTCAACAACATCAACACAGGGAATACAGACTACCAATCATGGAGCTGGGATCAATCGAGCCTTGTGTCGGGGAATGTGACAACATACGAGTCACTAGGAATCATCGGGCCAGGTACAGTTAGGTTTTTCTGGTTTAGGGATGAGAATAGGTTATCAACGAAAGTGGATTTGAAAGGGACATACTAGACGAGAACTAGAATTCAAGGGTAGACTGCCAGACGAAAACCGGTGGCAAAATATGTTAGGTTGTCAGACGAGAACTGACTTCTGGTTCTGGATATCAGACGGGAATTGATTTCTGGTTTGGATTTCAGACGAGAACTGATCTCCGGTTTGCCAGACGAGAACTGGACTTTGAAACGATTCGGTTATAAGGTTCAGCCAAGTAACAGGTTAGGCTGTAGGATAACAATCCAATGGCAGCAAGACTTCTTCAGAAGGCTCGGGTTTTTGGGTAGGGTAATGACACGATTCCCCGACACTCAACTCTCGCTAGGGTGAACAAACTCATTTGAACAACTTGCCCCAGCGCAACTCAACTTGTCCCAATCCGACTCTTGGGAAAATTCATTCTGAACAGAAAGCGGCTGGCAACAAGACAATCTTCAGATGGCTTGCCCGAGCATCTGTACAACGGAAGGATTCATCCTCAGTCAATCAACTCTCAGCATGCTTGGCTTCAGTATACTTCTGAAGTAGCTTGCCCCTGAACGAGCAATGAGCGACTCAACATGCCCTGATTGAACACTGGAGGGATCTGCCCTCAAATCATAATAATTCTGGATAACTGCCCCTGATTGGGTCTCGAGAAGATTCACTTCTGACCAAATGCTTCTCGAACAATCTATCCCATAATCAACCGATGCTTCGGGACTCGTCCTCAGACAAACTGATTCCAAACTAACTGGAAGTCAATGCCCCAGATTCATAGGGTTTCACAGCATACCGTTCTGATCCAGACTTCTAACGATTCAGTCCCGATTGACTACTCTCTATTGGAGTTCCTTCGCATCAACTACTGACCTGCAATTAAAATTGTTTATTCACGAATGGTAATTTTAATGCAGTGTTCATGCAGATTTTGAAAAAAATGTTGTGATGTCACTCATTTACGTGTCATGCTAGTGAGTGACGAATGAACCAAAGAGTTCAAACGTAGTGCTGATCTGGTCAGTGAAAAATACAACAAGGATATGATTAGCAAATCATGTAGGAGTCAGGTTACTCAACCTTATCGTAATGCGCTTTCAGAATAAACCCTGCCTCAATTAGGTCTTTTAAGGGTTGTATCGTGGTCGGGTTCACGGTTCGTGAAACAAAGGATATTTGGCTCAAATTATGATTTGTACCCACCCCTTCTACGTGATGATCTCCGATCCTAAAGTTCAGTTAACTTGGCTCGAGCGCTCGCCTCTTCGAGAGGTATGTTGAATATTGGGAACAACTGGTTAAAGAATTCACAAGGTGCTTCGGAGTGACAGTTACTCCTTTTTTGTTTCGGTGTCTGTATCTACACGACTTTGTCCTTGTTTGAGGATTTTCTTTTTATATCCTTCCTTTTTCATTCTTTTGATTCCCTAATTTTTGCCTGGACTGACTCTTCAGAGTTCTTTTCAATTTTTCTTTTGAAGTCCAGAGGGATGCCCTGATTTTTGCCTAAGTATTAGCTTTCCAGCTTTTCTTTTTTCTTTTACTTAGCGGGCTTTCTTATTCCTTTTTCCTTTTGGAACAAGTCGTGCCACACTGGATGTCTAGATTGCTCCGAAAGGATTGCAATTGTCTCACTCCTGATTGGTGAGGTTTAACCATTGTGGTTGACGAGGTACGACCTCTGGGGAGGAATACGATGTGATTGGTCCTCGAAAGACAACACTCCTCTATAAGACTTGAACGCTCGGTCAAGTTAACTGACAACTACCCTGCCCCGGGTTAAGATGTGAGGGTTTAAAAGTCCGAAAGAACTCCTACTTCTCGGCTCGAAATGGTTAACAAGGGATTCTCTTCCTTATCTCTCCAGTGTTTAGGGGATTTGAAACAATGCCTTGTACGTCATCGGCAAGGTTTTATCTGAAAGCAATACGATCATCGGTTATGAGTATTCAGTTTCGTCATCCTCCCTCCAATCTTTGCTAATCATAGTGATAAAGTGGAGTGAATAAAGTGCAAGTGTCAGTGCAATGCAGTAAATGAGTGACAACGACATGATTAATTCAGAAAAATGCATAGTCACTTTATTAACATTACCATTCGAAACATACAATGTTTAACAGCAAGTAGTAACTAACAGAAAAGAAACTACAAATGCAGATGATAAAAAGTCTGAGGACTGCCAATGCCGAGGATGCCTGCCTGTCTGGACCACTGGCTTCTGGAAATAACCCTCTGAATCTGCAAGCTTAGACAGTTGAGAGGTTGTCATGCACAACCAAAAATCCCTCTGGAAAGGAAATGCATCTTTTGTCGATCAACTGTTGCACTTTTGCCTGAAAAGCTTTGCAATCTTCAGTTGAATGCCCTGGAGATCCACCATGGTAACCACACTGAGCATGGGGATTGTACCCTAGAGGGTAAGGCTCTGGCACGGGCTTGAGAGCTTTCGGTTCCACCAAAGAATTCTGAATCAACTGTGGAAGAATCTGGCTATACGACACAGGAACTGGATGGAAAGGAGCATTCCTTCGTTCCAAGTTGTTACGAGGTCGATTCTGATTCTGACGCTGATTCTGATAACCTCGGCCACGGGCTCGTGGATTTGCAAGAGGAGCGACATAAGGTTCCTGATAGGGTGCCCCAGGCACAATCATCTGTCCAGAATAACGCGACACAGAGGATACTGACCGCTGAGAAGACGGAGAACCAACAGATTTCACCAACTCGTCTTGAGGATACCCAACATCCTTCATGATTGCATTGATCACAACTCCATCTTCAGTTTGAAAGCTATAGAGAGATTCAGTTTCGTTAGCCTGACTGCTTGAAACATTCTGGATTCTTCCAGTCTTTACACCATACTCGATGTGCTCTCCTATCCTTACCAATTCAGAGAAATTTGGTGCGATTTCAAACATTCTTTCAAAGTACGGGCTCTGTAAGGAGTTTACGAACATGCCTTTCAACTCTTGGTCTAGAATCGGTGGTTGCACTCTGGCAGCAAATTCTCTCCATCTCTGAACATACTTCCTGAAAGGTTTATTGTTCCCTTGAGACAATTCTTGCAGCTGCGTGCGACTAAGAGCTTCATCAAGATTGTAGTCATACTGCTTCAGAAAAGCATTGGCTAAATCCACCCATGATCGGATCTGATCACGCTCTAACTGCATATACCAACTCAGAGGCGCCCCTGTCAGACTATCTTGAAAGCAGTGAATCATCAGCTTGTCGTTGTGCACAAACGAAGTCATTCTTCGGCAGAACATCACCAAATGTTGCTTCGGGAAACTATCTCCTTTGTACCTTTCAAACCTCGACATTCTGAACTTCGGAGGTAACACTAGGCCAGGAACCAGACACATGTCTGCAGCACTAGGGTTAACAGCGTCTTTACCTTTCAAGGCTCTGAATCTTTTATCCAATGCACGAAACCTTCTAGCATACACGGGAGCTAATGGGTCTTCATTCTTTGCTATCGGGACCTCCCTTCGGGACTTTGGCACAGGGAAGGCAAAACCCTGGTAGTCTGAGACATCAACAGAAGGAGAACGTTCACCTCGGACAACAAACTGCTCACGTAGACCTCGGTCTTCAACGGAAGGCTGTACAGGCTGAGCTGCAGTAAGGTTGTTCACTTGCGGAAAGTCTTCGTCATGCATAGATCCATACAGAGGATTGGACGTCATAGTGAAACCTGACAAGGTATCAACACACTGGAAGCTGCTCTCTGACATAGCTACCAACAACTGTCGACTGTCTTTACTGCTTGACTCTGATCAAATCTGCTTCAACCCCTGGGTCGTCTTCAACATTCACCTTCAGAATCAAAATAACGGCTGGATAAGAGCTCTGACTAGCTGGCGAATGACATGCAATATGATGCAGGAATGTTCATGCAAATGCAATGCAAGATGCAACAAACACGGGATCACAGCCCCCACAAAGCTCTGATTACTGCTGCGCTGCTGACGAGATAAGTCTGCTTTGACGAGAGAAAACCAAGATATCGGGTAGGATGGAAGTCAAGTTTCCTGCAAAAACCCTCCCACTCACGGGTATGGACCTAAACTGACTCAAGTTCGGCATCCTATGCGTTCATCAGCGTCACAGACTTTCAAGAGGGGTGATACGATACCCAGAAGGTGTGGCATCACCAGCTCATGAAGCGACCTCACTTAGCTGAATCACAAATGATCGGTCCCTAGAGTCGACAATCCACCAAACCAGCAACCGTCTCAACCCAAAGGGTTGAAAGAGAAGCCAACCGGATGAACCTCGTCTGAGCGTGGATTTCATGAGACACTAGTGCCTACAAAGCAAGCACGCGCCCACTAATTTCCACTCTAATTCTATGGTGCACTCAAGCCTGGGTCTGGCTTCTCACTCATCAGAATGCCCCTCCCACAACAGTACAGATAATCATATCAAACTGGAAATAAAATGCGGGAAATAAAGCGCGAGAAGTAAAATGCGATAAATAAACGCAACCCAACAAGTAAACATACAAGCGCTAGGATTGACTCGCATAGGGGAACCGGAGAACCATAAACTCTGGTTTCGGTCCCCAGCAGAGTCGCCAGCTGTCGCTTGCGCGAAAATAAGGTGTCGGCATGACAGAAGAGTCGCAACCTTTCGTTATTTATCCCTCAGAGCGGGAAAGGAAACGATCAAAAAAACCTGACGAAAAAGGGTAAGACAAGGTCGTCGCAACCATTGTCTGGGTTCGGAAGTCAGTTACGCAAGGGGAAGGTATTAACACCCCTCACGTCCGTCGTACTCGACGGGATCCTCGCTTGTTGTGTTTACTTGGACGGGTTGGTTTTATTCTATCTACCTATCAAGGCTGGCTGAAAAAGAAAAGAAAAATGACTCGGCAAAGCGTCGCACTTTATGCCTACGTATTCTCATCAGAGAATGAGAAATTAGAGTCAACGTAGTTCGACCTACGAAGGGTTATGGGGGAAGGTAGCTCGCCAAGACATCGCCATCTTGTGCCTACGTACTCTCAACAGGTATGAGAGATCAGAGCTCACGTAGTTCGGGAAACTACGGTTTATTTCCTGTCTTTTACGAAAGAAGTGTTTTTTATTGTGTTTGCGATTTCAACCGCACTAGAGACTATGACCTGAGAGTGAATGCGTCGCATGTCACCCAAAGGGTACCATACTAAACATCCAGACTGTGGAAAAGAAACTCTCCCACAATCCTTTCTCAGATAGCTTAAGGCTCGTAACGTACGAAAGAAATCATTCATGATTATTGTATCTTAAACTGTTTTGAGATGAGAAGAGAACAGGCCCAACTAGGAGGGAGACTATCAAGTCCTACTGTTGTCATGCCATGGATTCATCCTATGGTCAAGGTTTGAACAGGGAACTCCTAGAAGTTGTCATGCATAGGTTTCAACCTAAGACTCTATCATCAAATCCTTATCAAAGGAAATGAGAGTCCTAAGGGATCATGTCAATGATACACCAAAACAGACAAAGCATCAGCTTACAGTAAAATGCATGCAATGTCAGTGAGGGAGGAAATGTGTGTGGGGCTTCAGCCTCCACAAGCTCATCTCAACCTCAAGCCAGAATGAAATAACAGTAATCATACTGAAATATAAACAACATGCTATCAAGCAATAAACAGTAAACTGCAATCATACAGATAAAATGAAATGAAATGCCATCAGGCAAACAAACCACCTGGGCAAGGGAGCTGAGCTCTACCGAATACCCGCAAGCCAAGCCACGCAGTAACAATACAAGAAGAGGGAGCAACTCAACCTCTAGTGCAATCATGCTCCTAGATTCTACTTATTCTAGATATGAACTTATTCTAATGCATCAAACAAGTCAAACAAAACACAGCAATACAGAAAAGAAAAAGAAGAAAACAGATCAACTCCTCTCTCAACTTCAAGCTTCAGCTTCTCCAACAGCAACTCAGTCTTCAGACTTCCAATCACTCTTGACAAACATCAGTTTGCTTTTCCAGGTTTCAACCCCGCAACATGAGTTTCAACTCATCTTCTCCCTTTAAGCTTCAGCTTCTTGATCAGCTCCACCTTCAGGCTTCACCTAATCTTCAGGGATCTTCAAGTATCAACTTGCTCTTGCTGCTCTTCAAGCTTCAGCTAGAATGGCAATATTCAAGGATTCATCCTCTTCAGCTCTTCAATGAAGTCTTCATTTTCAAGCTCAGGCTCAGCATCTCTCAAGATAATCAAACCAGAGAAAATCACTTACTGGATAAGCTGGGGGATATTGAACTGCTTACTTGACCACCAAAGGTGACCTATAAGGGTTCAACATCAAAGGAATAGTTCCCTCAAAAGTTCTACTTCCTAGGTATAGCACTTATCCCTCCAAAGGAGAGAGGTGTATACCATGGAAGGACTTTGAATCATAGGGAGGAATGGAGGTGAATGATACCATCCATGTTTGAGAAAGAAGTCATTTACATCTAAACTCTTCCTAATTCCTAACCCTAAAAACAACAAAAAAAGAAAAGAAGAACAAGCTCTCAAGCTCCTCAATGCCTCTTCAAACCTTCTACTATGCTCCACAATGCTCCTTAGGACAAGATCAAGCTCCTCAAGCTCCTAAAACATATATCTAATCATCCTAAAAAGATTGACCTAAAAATCTTAAGGGAGCTACCTAAACTAAAATCTACAAATTAAGGCATCAACTTAAAAGCATTAAAAAGCCATTAAAGAAGAAAATATGCAAAAAATATTAAAATTGCATGATATGGAAATGTTTTCATTTTATATTTTTCTAGACAAAAATGGGAAAAGGGAGAAAAAACTCCCATTAAAAAAATTGATTTTTCTATTTAATATGCATTTTCAAAGTATGAGAAAATTTGGAGAAAAATAAAATGATAACATGAAGCATGGGTGTGAACAGCAACAATATCCAGTTTATTTTATGATTTGGGCCCATACTGGGGGTGCAAGAAGTAAATCGCTTGGGCCCAGTTATTAATCAGAAAAACAATAATAAAGCATAAAGAAATTGGAAAACGAGCGGTGCGAATAGCATGGAAATCTAGTTCAAATTTGGAATTGGGCCTCAGAGGGGGTGGGAATAGAATCCAATTCACTAAGCCTAGAGGAGCTTTAATGAAACACAGCGCTTCATCGCTGTTGGCTTTCCCTCTCGTTTCGTTTTAAATCTGGGGCGTTGGATCTCTTTTCCAGTCAACAAGTCATGCGTGATCTGACGGTTATGAGGTCTTCTTCAACCTCTCGCCCTAGGGTTTTCAGAAAAACCATGAAACATAGCTTCCTTGCACCAGATTTCCACCTCTTCGTACTACCTCATTTCTTCACCAAATTTCACGAAATAAAACCCTATCTCGATCCATTTTCCACGCTGAACATAACCATGGCATTGGTTTCCATTAAAACAATCTCTATCACCCAAACCGAATGTGAAACTCCATGAATCTCAAAATATGATCAGTTTTCCACTTCAACCAAACTCAACTTTCTTGGTATCAAAATGATCCTTATGATCCATGGGTTAAAATCCTCTAATAATCTTGCATTAAAACTCATTAAACCACTAGTTCTTACTCCATCAAGAATTGACATCCATAGTTGAAACTTCACCAAATGCTCCCAAACTCATCAAAAATGATCACCTAATTGTCTCTAACAGTTCTAAACTAATAAATTACCCTAACCATGCCTAGATAAGGGTGTAGAAATGGTTTTGCATACCTGGCTTCTTGGATTGGTAGTGATGGTAGATCTTCAATTCAAGCCTTGTAACTCTTCAAGAACACTCCTTGAATGATGAATCTTCTTCTGTTTGCAAAAGATTTGGTGTAGCAAACTTGTACTTCAAGATTCAATGTGATTTGCTTCCTTGCAATTTCCAATGGAACACCTTCAATCTTCCATCAATGGGGCTTCAAACCAGTATGAACACACTCAGAAATATCTATGGAGAAGGTTTGTGAAGAAAAATGAGATAGCAATGAAGAAAAATGTGAAGTTTGAATGTGACTTGCAATGGAAGCTTTAGGGTTTCAATCACTCTTCTCTACAACAATTAACGCCAACCTTGCATTTGAGCAAGTTGGAAACATTATATAGAATGACTTAGAAACCTCTAGAACCATCTAGGATCATCTAATGAGAAATTCATCTTTTCATGCAATGGTATTTTGAATTCTCATTTCTCACCACATGGTATCTCATGCCAAATGCCTTGCAAACTTGGTTTCCAACTTGATTTTATCCCCACATGCTATTTTGGATGAGATACAATGCATATCTTCCTTGTTTATTGAGTTATTTTGAGTTTTGGTTTGGTACCCTAATATACAAGCAATCCAATTACAAAGCAACCCTATGATGCAAGCCTCAAATCAAAATTGTGGCTGAACCATTGTTCTTAGAATGTCATTTGGAGTCAAAATGACCTATTACATGACATGGTTTGGACTTATAGCTTAGGATTTACGATTTTCAACTTCACTTGAATTAACTTATACCTCATTTTTAGGCCATTTTTATCACTTTTTGATATGAGCCTTTTCAACATCTCATGACCTCCCTAATAGCCTTAAAACATCATTCTAAGCAAGTTTTATGTTGAATATTTTTCCATTTGAAGCTTGGAAGTAGGAGATATGGCCTTATGCTTGAAATGACCTATAACCTCCAAATGACCAAAATGCCCTTGGCTTGTCAAAGCCATAAGTTGAGTTCTACAAATCCTATCAAGGACTTCTAGTACTCTCTAGAAAGCTAAGAAGATGCTATTTAACATTCATGTTGACCAAGAATCCATAGGAATCATCCTACTAGGGCAAAAGTTGTCTGCAAGTTGGGTGACTTTCAAGGACCCAGATTCACATACCTCAGATGACCTGTAATTTGTCAAAACCATAACTTGAGCTATGCAAATCCTATCAAGGACTTCCACCACTCAAATTAAAGCTAAGAACAAGCTCTACAACATTCATGTTGTGGGGAATATGAGATGACAATCACATCTTGAGCTAAACTGTCTTGAAGATAGGGATCAAACTAGGGAATTTTACAATGTCAATCCTTAGAAACCCTAGCTTGAAACTTCTCAAACTCCTCAATCATGATGAGTTGGTCTAGGAATCATCCTTATAGTATCTAAATACATCATTCCATGATCACATGGCTCTTGGATTAAATCTCAACCCTCTCCAATTTATCAGTTGACCTAGGGTTGACCCAGTCAAAACCCTAATTCCACCATTCATGGTTGAATCTTCTGAATTCTTGTACAATGATCTCTTTGGGCTTCATGATGGCTTTCAAGACATCTCATAAGCTTTCTAAAAGCTTCAAGTTCATCCTCATAGTCTCAGAATCATCTGAGGAGCACCCACAACTCTCAAGTTATGAGACACACAACCTTGGTTTCAACCAATTCCTCTGAGGATCTTTTAAGCTTTCTGACAAAGGTATCAACCTTTGAACACTTGATGGATAAATAAATGTTGGTCAAATTTTGGGGTGCAACACTATCAACGCTATTTCCGATGTCGAGGACGGAGATAGCGACTGCGATATGGACGCGTGGATCAAGCCAAGCGTGCCAGGACAAAGTCTCTGCAACTAGTCCATCCGGGAAACTGTCCCAGTGACTTTTAAACAGTAATGATTTGTTTTATCAATTGTTGAACAATCCTATGTCCTACCCGGGGCATAGTGATTTTACATTAGGGCTACTTGATTATGTGTATTGCACTGTTTTAATCATGAAATAAAGGCGTCTTTCATATTCAAATATTGTGATCCCTGTTTTTCTTGTTTTTACTTTAACAATAAATGGCAACGTGGTTATTTGCTTTGTTTGCGTGTTGAAGCGTTTAACCATTTCCTTTGCAGGACTAATATTTCAGATGACATCTCATACGAATCGCCTATGACTCGTTTCGACTTCGAGCACCCGGTATTCCAAGCAGAGGAAGAGATTGTTGAGGATAGCGACCTGCTAGAGGAGCTGACTCGTTTGTTGAAACAGGAAGAGAGAATCATTCTGCCTCATCAGGAGGAAATTGAAATTATCAACTTGGGGTCGGAAGAAGTTGTGAGAAATATCCGTATAGGGGCTGCGCTGCAGGGCAATGTCAAGCAAAGGCTGATTGAGATACTGCGAGAGTATGGTGATATTTTTGCTTGGTCGTACGAGGATATGCCTGGGTTAGATACGGACATGGTTGTGCACCGTCTGCCGTTGCGAGAGGAATGTCCGCCTATTAAGCAGAAACTCAGAAGAACCAGACCGGACATGGTTGTAAAAATCAAGGAGGAAGTTCAAAAACAGTGGGATGCTGGTTTCCTAGCCGTTACAACTTACCCGTCATGGGTCGCTAATATAGTACCAGTGCCGAAGAAAGACGGTAAAGTGCGAATGTGTGTAGACTACCGTGATTTGAATAGGGCGAGCCCGAAAGACGACTTTCCACTTCCTCACATTGATGTGCTGGTTGATAACACTGCTCAGTTCTCCGTATTCTCCTTCATGGACGGCTTCTCAGGCTATAATCAGATCAAAATGGCACCCAAAGACATGGAGAAGACTACCTTCATTACTCCCTGGGGAACATTTTGCTACAAAGTGATGCCCTTCGGATTGAAGAACGCTGGGGCAACATATCAACGTGCTATGACGACTCTCTTTCATGACATGATGCACAAAGAGATCGAGGTTTATGTTGATGATATGATTGCCAAATCCCAGACGGAGGAGGAGCATTTGGTTAATCTGCTGAAACTGTTCAAAAGACTTAGGAAGTTCAGGTTGAGACTGAACCCTAACAAGTGCACCTTCGGGGTAAGATCGGGTAAACTATTGGGGTTTATTGTGAGCGAAAAAGGAATCGAGGTTGATCCTGCGAAGATAAAAGCAATACAAGAAATGCCGACGCCTAAAACAGAAAAAGAAGTGCGTGGGTTTTTAGGGAGGTTGAACTATATCGCCCGGTTCATATCCCACCTAACTGCGACATGCGAGCCGTTATTCAAGTTGTTGAAAAAGGATCAGGTGTTGACCTGGAATGAAAATTGTCAAAAGGCGTTCGACAAGATAAAAGAATACTTGCAGGAACCTCCTGTTTTGATACCCCCAGTGGCCGGGAGACCTTTGATTATGTATTTGACGGTTCTTGAGGAAAGTATGGGTTGTGTTCTCGGTCAACACGATGAGACCGGACGTAAAGAGCATGCAATCTACTATTTGAGTAAGAAGTTTACCGACTGTGAGTCCAGATACTCAATGCTCGAGAAAACGTGTTGCGCGCTAGCCTGGGCCGCCAAACGTTTGAGGCAATACATGCTAAATCATACAACCATGCTAATTTCAAAGATGGATCCAATCAAATATGTGTTTGAGAAGCAAGCACTCTCCGGAAGAATTGCCCGATGACAGATGGTGTTAACTGAATACGATATCCAATATGCCTCGCAAAAGGCTATTAAAGGTAGCATTCTGTCTGAGTACCTTGCGGAGCAGCCTGTTGAGGACTACCAATCGATGTGGTTTGATTTTCCTGACGAGGATGTCATGTACCTGAAAATGAAGGATTTTGAAGAACCGTTGCCGGACGAAGGACCAGAATTAGGTTCCAAATGGCAGTTGATATTTGACGGAGCTGTTAATTCCTATGGTAGCGGAATAGGTGCAATTATCACCACTCCTCAGGGGTTGCACATCCCCTTTACTACCCGATTGACCTTTCCCGTTACCAACAATGAAGCTGAATATGAGGCTTGCATCATGGGTCTGGAAGAAGCTATTGATTTGCGAATCAAACATCTGGATGTATACGGAGACTCAGCTCTAGTGGTGAACCAGATTAAAGGAGAATGGGAGACACGTCAGCCCAATTTGATACCATATATGAATTATGCAAGGAGATTGTTGCCTTTCTTTGACAAGGTGGAATTGCATCATGTGCCGCGAGCAGAAAATCAAATGGCTGACGCCCTGGCAATATTGTCTTCAATGTATAAAGTTAACTTCTGGAACGAGGCTCCCCGGATTGTTATCTCTCGGCTCGATAGGCCTGCATTCATATTTGCCATTGACGAGGCTCCCGGTGGTCAACCCTGGTACTTTGACATCCAGAATTTCCTGAAGAACAAGGAGTATCCGAGTGGGGCATCCAATCGAGATCAGAAGACGCTCAGGAGATTGGCTGAAAATTTCTATTTGAACCCGGACAGTGTCCTATACAAAAGAAACCACGACTTGGTGTTGCTACGTTGTGTAGATGAGAAAGAGGCGAAGTTGCTCATGGAAGAGATACATGAGGGTACATTTGGTACACATGCTGGTGGGCATGCTATAACGAGAAAACTGTTGCGGGCAGGTTATTATTGGCTAACTATGGAAACAGACTATTTCAAGTTTGCAAAGAGGTGTCATAAATGCCAGATTTACGCGGACAAAATCCATGTGCCTCCAAGTCCTATGAATGTGATGTCATCACCGTGGCCTTTCTCGATGTGGGGAATTGATATGATTGGCAAGATTGAGCCTACGGCATCCAACGAACACCAGTTCATTTTGGTGGCGATCAACTACTTCACCAAATGGGTGGAAGAAGCATCATATGCCAATGTCACCAAACTAGTGGTAGCCAGATTTATCAAACGAGATATTATCTACAGATATGGAATTTCTGAGCGGATTATCACCGACAACGGTTCGAATGTGAATAACAAAATGATGAAAGAGTTGTGCCAGAATTTTAAGATTGAACATCATAACTCTTCTCCTTACCGGCCCAAGATGAATGGCGCTGTCGAAGCGGCCAATAAGAACATAAAGAAGATTGTTCAGAAGATGGTTGTGACGTATAAGGACTGGCACGAGATGCTACCTTTCGCTTTGCACGGTTATCGTACGACGGTACATACATCAACCGGGGCAACCCATTTCTCGTTGGTATACGGAATGGAAGCAGTATTACCATTGGAGGTTGAGATTCCTTCCCTGAGGATTTTACGTGATGTCCAACTTGACGAGGCAGAATGGGTTAAAGATAGACTGAATCAGCTCAGTTTAATGGATGAGAAGAGGCTGGCTTCTTTAGCATACTATCGGTTATATCATAGCCGGATAAAGAAAGCTTACGACAAGAAGGTACACTCGCGAAGCTTTCAGACGGGCGATCTTGTTTTGAAAAAGATTCTCCCACCACAAACAGATCACAGGGGCAAGTGGACTCCTAATTATGAAGGTCCCTACATTGTTAGAAAAGTCTTCTCTGGAGGAGCCTTGTTACTATCCACCATGGATGGTGAAGACTTTACTTCTCCTGTGAATTCGGACGCAGTTAAAAAATACTTTGCTTGAAAGTGACCCGCTGGACAGTAAAAAGAGAGTCCAGGCAAAAATGGGGCATCCCGGCGAACCATAAAAAAATGAATAAAAGGTTCGGGCAAAAGTTAGGGATAAAATTGAAAAAATGTACACCCGCGAAGTCGAAAACCTGAAAAGGGCGACCTCGGCAAAAAAGGGTATCCCGGTGAATTGAAAACCCGCAAAGGGCGATTCACGCAAAAGTTAGGGATTGAAAAAGCAAATGACTGCGGTCCGGATTTGATACGGCATTGTTTAGTGGTTTGGGAGTACCTGGGGGCCGTCTATCCAAAAACAATCTTTTCCGAAGATCGAGTACCAGGAAAGCGCAGAGTCAGGCGAGTCATAGGAGGATCAGGTCATGGTGTTTGTCTGTACCACGTCGCCGACATGTATACAAATATTGTTTTGTATTTATGCTTCTTGTGCATATATGTATGTGTGTTTGTGCGTAACTTCCTCTTTTCAGGAGTTGCATCCAGTGTACCAAACTTTGCCTATTCAGAGGCCTGTTACCAATAAAGCATGTTATTCAGTACTTGATGCTTGTTCTTTACCGTTTTGTTTGTGAAAGACGCCGATGTTTTTGATAAACTTGCACTTGCATAATCTTGCTGGCCCTTGCCAATAATTGCTAAAACTTCGAATTGACTGAAATAATGTCACGGATGCTAACCCTGATAGATTTCGTTGTATAGGCCTGTTTTGTCTCGTTTGTTCTTTGCAGGGTTCTTACCTTTGGAGAAAACAGTCAGGGATTGTATTCCCCAGCCAAAGTCTCTTGATGAAGAGCCTGACTCCAGTTGATGTCATTCTCCAGCTGGTCGCAGCTTGTTTCCCAGAGAGTTGGAATGACGTTATCCCTTGCCGAATGAAGGATTATGCTCCCCCAGAGGAGTATCCTCAGGGAAGTTGTCCACAGGATCAATGTTCCTTGCAGGGGTTGCGCTCCTCAGCGAGTCGAAGGTGTGCACGTTCAGTCTCCAGCATGGGAGATTCCCGCAATAGTTAACCAAGTTTGTTGGTTCAGAAGGTTTATATCCGTGAAGGATGGTTTTCTTGCTCCCCACAGGTCGTCATGCCATCGACAGGATGTTGATCCTCAGCAGAGTAGTAGCTCCGAGTTCGTAAAATGTACCCAGACAGTGTGCTTCCCCAGAAGTGTTGCTTCTTCCCCAGCTAAGTTTATTCACCAGCAGGGTGGCTTGTTCTTTCCTCCCAGTGGAAATTGATGTTTAATCGCTCCCCATCAGAGTTGGTTGTGTTTCTGGCGTTTATTTCTCCAGAATACTTTGTGATACTGGTTCTCCCAACGGAGTTGGTGTTATCCTCGGCATTCATGTTGTTGAGACAACACTAGCAGAGTTTCCCGGCAGCTTGAACCTGCATTTGCATTTGCATATACTGTCATATTTGCATCTACTCAAACGCGTAGCATTTCCGTGCCGTACGGAGCATTACACCATTTTCGAACATACGCATTTTGAAACATAAGTCAGGTTGGTTACCTCTTTGTTTTCAGGTGTCCTTCCCTGCAGGTAATTGGAACTCTTGTTCAGGATCGTTTTCAGATATTCAGATCTGTAGCATGAGATATGTGATGATAACGTTCGTCCTGCCATGTGTTCCCTTATGAGAGGTGCTTGATTAATTTCTCTTCTTCCCCAGCGGAGTGTGTTGCACCCCAAAATTTGACCAACAATTATTTATTCACTGAGTGTTTGAAAGTTGATACCTTCATCAGACAGTTCAAGAGATCCTCAGAGGAATTGGTTGAAACCAGGGTTGTGTGCTTCATAGCTTGAGAGTTGTGGGTGCTCCTCAGATGATTCTGAGACTTTGAGAATGAACTTGATGTTTTGAGAAAGCCTATGATATGTCTTGAAAAGCCATCATGAAGCCCAGAGAGGTCATTATGCAAGAATTTAGAAGATTCACCCATGAATGGTAGAATTAGGGTTTTGACTGGGTCAACCCTAGGATAACTGAATATTTGGAGAAGGTTGAGACCTAATCCAAGGGCCATGAGATCATGGAATGATGCATAGAGATGTTATAAGGATGATTCCTAGACCAACTCATCATGATTGAGGAGTTCGAGAAGTTTCAAGTCAGGGTTTCCAAGGATTGTCAGTGAAAAAACCCTAATTTGATCCCTATCTTCCAGGAAGTTTTAGCTCAAGATGTGATTGATATCTCATTATCCCCATAACATGAATGTTGTAGAGCTTGTTGTTGGCTTTAATTTGAGTGGTGGAAGTCCTTGATAGGAGTTTCAGAGCTCAAGTTATGGTTTTGACAAATTACAGGTCAGCTGAGGTGTGTGAATCTGGGTCCTTGAAAGTCACCCAACTTGCATACAACTTTTTCCCTAGTAGGATGATTCCTATGATCTCTTGGTCAACATGAATGTTGAAGAGCATCTTCTTAGATTTAATTTGAGTGGTAGAAGTCCTTGATAGGATTTGTAGAACTCAACTTATGGTTTGAACAAGACAGGGGTATTTTGGTCATTTGGCAGTTATAGGTCATTTTAAGCAAAGGCCATATCTCCTATTTCCAAGCCTCAAATGGAAAAACTCAAAACATTAAAGTTGTTCAAAATGGCATTTTAAGCCTAGAAAGAAGGTCATGAATTGTTGGAAAAGCTCATAGCATGGAATGACAAAGTTTGGTAAATTTGAACTAAAAATGGCTTATAAGTTTAAAAAGTTGAATTTGAAAATTGGTTTGAAAGATCTAGGAATCCAAAATAGGTTATCCAATATATCATTTTGATTGGAAACATCATTTTGAGAACATTAGTTTAAACACAATTTTCATTTGAGGCTTTAAAATGAGACATGCTTTGTAATTCTCATACTTGCATATTAAGGCACCTTTGCAAAACTCAACATAAGCCAAGGGTAAGCTTGTTTTTCACACATATCTTCTCAATATCTCATATAAAGGTATTTTGGCACAAAATTACAAGGCATAAGGCATGATACATGGGATTTTCAACTTATCATCACATGAGATTTTCAATCACTTTCTAGCTCATTCTAGAAGGATCTAGGAGCTTCCATTGATGGTTATATAAAGAATGAATCATGATGAGTAAAAGGTTGGTGAGAGTTGGAGAATTGAGTGGAGAAAGTGAGAGAAAAGTGAGGTTTTCAAGTATTCTTCAAGAGCAAGCAAAGCCACGAGTTGATTGTTAGAGGCTTCATCCATCAAAGTTTTTGCAAACAGAAGCAAGTCCACCATTGGAGGATCATCCTGAGGCAACTACAAGGCTTGCAACCTTCTCTACATACCTCCACCACCACTTCTTGACAGGTTGGGATTCTCCTCCCTTTCTCCTTATCTATGTGTTTTCTGTTAGTTCTTTAGGTATAGAACTGTTGAGAGAGGATAGATGATCAAATACTGAGAATTAGGGGGCATTTCATGGAGTTTGATAGCAGGTGCAAGAATCTTTCATGATTGAGAACAGGCTGGATATTAGGTTTTAAGGCACGATTGATAGTTCATTGTGATAAGCATAACGTGTAGAACAAGATTGGGTCATTAATTTTGAGTTTCAGAAGAATTGATCTCAGGAAAAATAGGTGGTACCCAAGCTTTGAAGCTTTCTGTTTAAATGATTCAGGGAGAACTAGAGAAAACTACTCGTATAGCCTTGTTCCTCTTAATGAGTAGGCCATTTTCCTTTTTGGAAGTTTTGAGTTTCATCAAGTATGGAGGGAGAACGAGCAAGAAGAAAAACCATGCATGAAATCGTGCCCTGAAACCCTAGAAATCCATTTGGGGACGATGACTGACACCCGTTGGATCTTTCTGAATGCTTGACCTATTACTCTAATCCAACGGTCCAGATTAATTGATAAAAACGGAGGGAAATTCAAACGGCCAAACGCACCGTTTTGATAAGTGAAGCGCGTGTGGGCCTATCTCAGAATGCTATCCACACCACCCCCCTTTGCAGCCCATTCAGTATTTTAACTAGCGTGTCTTGCTTATCACACCCCCTCCCCTTTATTTCAATTCTTTTTTTTTTTATTTTAATTCCTTTAATATTTCTTGCATTTATAAAATTCATAAAAAATAGAAAATTGATCATTTTTAAACTCTTGTTTTTTCTATAGGTTAGCGAATTGGTCTAGAAAAATACAAATAAATAAAATTTCCATTTTATTTTCTTTTCATATTTTTAGTATATTTTTCATTTTAATAGCTTTTTAATATGTTTAGTTTGATATCCAATTTTGTAGAATTTATTTTAGGACTTTCCCTTAGGATTTTTAATTCATTCTTTTTGGTGTGATTAGATATTGAATCATAGTCCCCCATAGGATTTAATTCTTGATTTTTAGACTAAAATTTGATTAGATTAATTAGGTTAGCATTAGGGTATCATAATTAGGGTTTATGTTATGCATAGGTAAGGAAATTCATTTTCTTTAGATAGTTTTGTCTTGAATTTTGGGTAAGGGCATATGTGGATGTTATGGGTAGATGTTGTAGACCCTTGTGAATAATTGTTAGAATTTTCCCCCTTGTTTTAGTATTTTTAGGTATTTTCTGAAGTTGACTGATGATTTTGTCTGTCCTGTGGTTATCTGTTCATCTCTGGGGTTTATTTTGGGGAATTTGTTGTGGGGCTTAGTTTGTTTTGAAGATCTTGTTGGAGAGCATGATGAAGAGAAGATTGTAGATCAAGACTCAGAGACCCAGAGCTTGGATTATTCCCTGTCTGTGAGGTTTGAGATCCTGAAGTTTGAAGGAAGTTCATGGTACTTTCCTGAGGAAGGCACTATGAATGACTTTCATTCTTTCTTCTCACCCCTTTCTCAAGTATCCAATGATGTTGGAGCCAACTTGTGAGTTTAATTTCTCCTGAGGAGGAATGTAAACTGATCACAGTTGTTGAGCCACATGGGATACAATTCCTAAGTGGAAGCCTCATAGTACTTTCCTGAGGAAGGTCCTATGGGTCTATTCACTTAGTTCCATTAGGTTATCTAGGATTTCTTAAGTATCCAATGATGTAGGAGCCAACTTGTGAGTTTAATTTCTCCTGAGGAGGAATGTAAACTGATCACATGTTGTTGAGCCACATGGGGTACAATTCCTAAGTGGAAGCCTCCTAGTACTTTCCTGAGGAAGGTCCTATGAGTCTGTTCATTTAGTTCCACTAGTTCAGATAGGATTTCCTAAATATCCAGTGATGTTGGAGCCTGCTTGTGAGTTTAATTTCTCCTGAGGAGGAATGTAAACTGATCACAGTGGTCGAGCCACATAGGATATGATTCCTGAGTATACATCTCCTAGTGCTTTCCTGAGGAAGACACTATGAGTCTGCCTACTTAGCTCCCTTTCTTTGGTAAGCTTGTTCTGAAGCTTGAAGACTGGGATTGATTTCTCTTGTTTAGGGTTTTACTTTAGGGCTTTGCTTAGAGTTGATTCAGATTCTGTGTTAGGGTTAGGATTAGAGAGTAGATGATTCTTTCTCAAGCATGTGTTTTGTTTGCCTGATGGCACTTCATTTCTTTTACTGTTTATTGCTTGATAGCATGTTGTTTATTTTTCAGTATGAGTACTGTTATTTCATGACTGGCTTGAGGTCGAGACGAGCTTGTGGAGGCTGAAGCCCCACACACATTTCCTCCCTCACTTGCATTGCATGCATTTTACTGTTAAAGCTGATGTTTTTGTCTGTTTTGGTGTATCATTGACATGATCCCTTAGGACTCTCATTTCCTTTGATAAGGATTTGATGATAGACTTTTAGGTTGAAACCTATGCATGACAACATCTAGGAGTTCCCTGTTCAAACCTCAACCATAGGATGAATCCATGGCATGACAACAGTAGGACTTGATAGTCTCCCTCCTAGTTGGGCCTGTTCTCTTCTCATCTCGAAGCAGTTTAAAATACAGTAATCATGAATGATTTCTTTCGTACGTTACGAGCCTTAAGCTATCTGAGAAAGGACGCATTCCCTCTCAGGTCATAGTCTCTAGTACGGTTGAAATCGCAAACGCAATAAAAAACACTTCTTTTAGGAGATAACCCGTAGTTTCCCGAACTACGTTTGCTCTGATCTTCCATACCGTGTGGAAGTACGTAGGCATGGGATGCGATATCCTAGCGAGCAACCTTCAACCTTTTCCCGTAACCCTTCGTAGGCCGAACTACGTTGACTCTGATTTCTCATTCTCTGATGAGAATATGTAGGCATAAAGTGCGACGCTTTGCCGAGTCATTTTTCTTTTCTTTTTCAGCCAACCTTGATAGGTAGATAGATTTCAACCAACCCCTCCAAGTAAACAAACAAGCGAGGATCCCGTCGAGTACGACGGACGTGAGGGGTGCTAATACCTTCCCCTTGCGTAACCGACTCCCGAACCCAGACAATGGTTGCGATGACCTTGTCTTACCCTTTTTCGTCAGGTTTCTCCGATCGTTTCCTTTCCCGCTCTGAGGGATAAATAACGAAAGGTGGCGACTCTTCTGTCATGCCGGCACCTTATTTTCGCGCAAGCGACAGCTGGCGACTCTGCTGGGGATCGAACCCAGAATCTCTGGTTCTCCGGTTCCCTATGAGAGTCAATCCTATCGTTTGTATGTTTGCTTGTTGGGTTGCGTTTATTTATCGCATTTTTACTTCCCGCATTTTATTTCCCGCATTTTATTTCCGGTTTGATATGGTTATCTGTGCTGCTGTGGGAAAGGGATATTACTATGAGTGAGAAGCCGGACCTGGGCTTGAGCATACACCTAGATATAGTTGCGGAGAAGTAGTAGACGAACCTGTCTGCTGAGCAGACACAGTTCCCTACGAAAATCTGCGCTCGGACGAGATTCTTGCATTGGTGCTCCTTTCCGGTCCTGAGGATCTGAGGGGAGTCCAGACGTGAGGATTGTCGACTCTGGGGACCGATCATTTGGAAGTCAGCTAAGTGAGGCCTCTTCATGACTTGATGATGCCACTCCTTCTGGGAATCGTATCGTCACTCATGAAAGTCTGTGACGCTGACGACCGCATAGGATGCCGTACCTTTGTCTGTGGATTAGGTCCATACCTGTGAGTGGGGGTTGGGATATTGCAGGAAACTTATACCTCCAGACTACCTGGTTTTCTTGACAGCGAATTAGTTATGTTGGTACCGAAGTTCTCAGTTGCAGAGTTGACTGTTCTTGACAGAGCAAGTTTGTTGATCAGAGGATTTTATCATCGGGTGTATGTCTGTTCCTGGTAGAGCAGGTTTCGATCAGAGTATTGTTATCAGAGGTTTGTCCTGGATGGAGCAGATTTTGAGTGGGGTCTGAAGATCCCATCAGCAGTTGTTGTTTGTTCTTGATAGGGCAGATTTTGAGTGGGATCTGAAGGTCTCATCAGCAGCTGCGTGTTTGTTCTGGATGGGGCAGATTTTTGATTTGGGGTCTGAAGACTTCATCAACGGACGTTTTCTGATCATACATCCCGGGGTCCTTATTATCAGGAACTTACTCTCGACAGAGCAGAATTTTGATCTCGATCCTATCAGATGGTTATTCTCAGCAGATCAGATCAGTGGTCTTGCACCGGGGTCTCCTTCTCATCAGTGACTGTTGACACCGAATCTCCACAGCAGCCACCTGGATATGTTGTTGCATGCCTGCATTTTGCATTAGTTTGCATAATCATTTGCATTCCATTGGCGTGTGTCCGTGACGGGTACCGTTTCCCCGATCTAGGATCTCTCGCCTCTTATTGTACTACTATAGCCTCTCTCAGAAAGACTGTTGCGTACAAGTTCTCGGTCCTTGATGTGTCGAATCTGACTATTGCTGATACTATGTGTGAGATTGTTGTTTCCATGATTGGGCCCAGATTCCCCTCCTTATTGTTGTCAGCACTGGTACTACGGCGCCAGGATCGGGGGAAATCTCTCAAGCACCCAGACACACGCATACATCTGCATAAAGCATTTTGCATGACATACATTTTATTGCTTTTCCTAACCTTTAATGTTGACAGGTTTTTCAGGTACACAGGTTCCGAGCTGCTTTCGATCTCCAGGATTGATCAAAAACTCATCCACCGCTACTCAACTCGCGCTAATCAGACAAGGATAATGGACCAGGTGCAGTCAGATGTTCAAGAGCTCCGTGAACGGATGGATCGTTTTATGGAGCTGATGCAGGTGGTCGCTAATGGGCAGGACCAGCTTCGTACTTTGGTGTAACCTCTGATCTCCAGGGTTGACAGTAATGGCATACTTCACGGCGGGGCCGTGCCTACTCCTCCTCCAGTGGATGCTCCACAGAATATTGTTCCTGTTGCCGGGGGCAACGGCAGTGCTAACGGCAATCTGATGACCAATCTCGGACTCAATGCGGCGGGCGTCGGCAATGGTAGTTTGGGAGCCAATGTTAACATAAGGCCGGTCAACGGCAATGCTGGTGCGGGAAATCTGTTGGTGCCTCAACCGTGGCTGGAGGACCATCAGGATGACATATTCTCTCAGAGAGGTGTAGAGGCAGAGTTGAATGCTGAGGCTCGACTCAGGTTCAAGGCGCTGGAAGACAAGATGAGAGACATTGAAAATCAGAACACATTGGGCGTTGATATGTCCAAGCTCGGGTTGATTGCTGACTTTAAGGTACCTCATAAGTTCAAGGTGCCTACCTTTGAGAAGTATAAGGGTACTACTTGCCCCCGGGTCCACCTCCGATCTTATTATAGAAAGATGTCCGCCTATTCTGACGATGAGAAGTTGCTGATGCACTTCTTTCAGGATAGTCTTTCTGGTCCATCGCTCGAATGGCATATGGGTTTGGAGCCCGCTACTGTGCGCACCTGGAGAGATCTGGCAGAAGCGTTTGTCCTTCACTATCAATACAATAGCGACTTGGCTCCCAACCGAGTTCAGCTTCAGAATCTCTCACAGCGGAACAATGAAAGCTTTAAAGAATACGCCCAGCGGTGGCGTGAATTGGCTGCTCGGGTTCAACCGCCGATGGTTGAGCGTGAGCTAGTGCAAATGTTCGTGGCTACCCTTCCTGGAATCTATTATGAAAAGCTGGTCAGTGGCATGTCTGGAACATTCTCGGCTCTCATCACTCTGGGCGAGCATGTTGAGAACGGTATAAAGATCGGAAAAATTCAGGGCGAATCATCCTCAGCCGGAGGAGGTAGTAAGAAACCTTACGCTGGCAAGCGTCGAGAGGGAGATGCCAGTGCTGTCACTAATGCTCGGAGAAAGGGCAAGGGCCCTCAGCCTCAGATTGCTAGCATAAATATCCCAGCTGCTCCGCAGCAGCAGCAGCAGAATAATCAGGGGTACAGGAAATATCAGAATCGGGCTCCTATGGCAAACCGTCATTTTGAAACTCCACCTATGTCGTATGCACAGCTTTTGCAAACGTTGCTTCAGCTCCAATTGGTTCAAAAGAGGACGTTGGCTCCCTTAACAGGGGCACCACCACCGGGGTATGATGCCAATGCTACTTGTGAATTCCACACTGGGGCACCTGGCCATACGATTGAGAATTGTAAAGCTTTTAAGCACAAAGTCCAGGACTTGGTGGACGCCAAGGTTATCAACTTTTCTGATAGCGTGCCCAACGTCACCAAAAACCCGATGCCTCATCATAAGGGGGGCGGAGTGAATGCTGTTATCACTGAAGAGGGTGCGGACTTGCTGACTGATGTCAAAGATTTGAAGACGCCACTTAGTTTTGTCAAGGCTAAGTTGCTGAAGAAAGGCTTCTTCCCTGGATGTGGAGAGTTATGTATGGCTTGTGCTACACTTCCCGATGGATGTGAGCAGCTGATCGAAGGTATCCAAAGTCTGATGTCCGAGGGTATTTTGCAATTCAGCCGGAGCGTTGAAAGTGCATCAGGGGAAGTCGTGCTGAAGCAGGCAGATGAGGTTGCTACCATTACTATTCCTCGTCACCCTATTACTATTTCCGCGCCCCGTCCGCCTACAATCACTATCACCAGGGCCGGACCACTCCCATTCGAGAGTACTAATGCCGTTCCGTGGCATTACGGCGCCGAAGTTTATTGTAATGGTCAGAAGATAGAGCTAGAGCCATTCGGATCGACTGTGCAGAATCTCGTCGGGGTCAGTGGTATCACTAGAAGCGGTAGAGTGTTTGCGCCAGCAGAGGTTGCAGTAGAGAAAGTGGACAGGGCTGACGCTGTGGATAAGGGTAAAGGTAAAGCTGTCGAAGAGGTCCCCTCTGGGGCAGAAAAAGATTTGCTAGTTAGAGATGCTGAAGAGTTCATGCGATTAATCAAGAAGAGTGACTACAAGATTATAGATCATCTTCATCAGACCCCGTCAAAGATCTCGATTCTTAACTTGCTGCTGTGCTCTGAGGCGCACCGCAACGCATTACTGAAGGTATTGAATGTTGCATACGTGCCGCAGGAGATATCAGTAAATCAACTGGAGGAGGTGGTGGCCCATGTTAATGCTGGTAATGGGCTGGGATTCACAGATCTAGAGCTGACTCCTAAAGGAAGAGATCACAACAACGCCTTGCACGTCTCGATAGAGTGCAGAGGCACTATCATGTCGCATGTCCTGGTGGATACGGGTTCATCCCTTAATGTGCTTCCGAAGAAGGCACTGATGAAGTTGGATACCCGTGGATTGCTTTGCATGCCCAGCGACCTGGTGGTAAAAGCCTTTGATGGGACTAAGCGCCACGTCTTCGGAGAGTTGACCCTGCCAATTCAAGTTGGTCCAGAGACGTTCAATACGGTTTTCTATATCATGGATATCATGCCCGCCTATAGTTGCCTCTTAGGTCGGCCATGGATCCATTCTGCTGGTGCCGTGACGTCCACGCTGCATCAAAAGCTTAAATATGCTGTCGGGGGTAGCATAGTAACCGTCTGTGGTGAAGAGGACATCATGGTGAGCCACCTGTCGTCCTTTAAGTATGTTGAAATGGATGGCGAGATCCATGAAACGCTCTGCCAAGCATTTGAAACCGTCAAGTTGAAAGAGGTAGCGCCTGTTGTCGCAGAGAGGCAAGAGATGAATCTCTCCTCGTTTAAGGAAGCTCGGGCCGTTGTCGAAGCCGGTTCCACCCCAGGCTGGGGGCATGTTTTGGATATACCAATCAAGCAGGATAAGTTTGGATTGGGGTATTCTCCTGAAGCCGAGGCTTCATCTTCTTCTGGCAGTTCGTCTCGTGGGAAGGGGCCGATCCTATTCACCAAGGGGGGAGTAATTTTCGAGAGCATCAACGCTGCGTCGGAGGACAGCGGGGATAGTGATTGTGATCTTGACGCCTGGATTCAACCGAGCAAGTCGGGCGAGCGCCTCCACAATTGGACCATCAAGGAGATTATCAAGCTGACAAGTGAAAAGTAATGATTTGCTTTTTACAATCTTTGTACAACCCTATGCCTTACCCGGGGCATGGTGGTTTTACTGTCAGGGCCTTGTTGGATTATGTGTATGCATTTTGTTAATAAATAAAAGGCGTTTTCTTCGCACTCAAATATTGTGTTCTCTGTTATTCCTGTTTTATGTTTATTTCGAAAAACAGTAAAATGGCAACGAGGTTTGTGCTAACCTGCATATTCTTGCTTTAAACTTTACCCTTGTTATTGCAGGATCCACATAACAGATGACATCGACTCTGGACCCTCTACGGCTCACTACGACTTTGATTGCCCGATCTATCAAGCCGAGGATGAGATTGATGAAGACGAAGACCTTCCGGAAGAGTTGGCCCGCTTGTTGAGACAAGAAGAAAAGGTTATTCTGCCTCACGAGGAGGATATCGAGATCGTAAATTTGGGTTCTGAAGAGCTCATCAGAAATGTCAGAGTGGGGGCTGCGCTGCAGAATGACGTCAAGCATAGACTGGTCGAGATGCTTCGAGAGTATAGTGACGTCTTTTCTTGGTCATATGAGGATATGCCCGGACTCGACACTGATATCGTGGTTCATCGCTTGCCGTTGCGAGAAGATTGCCCTCCAGTCAAGCAGAAGCTTAGGAGGACGAGACCAGACATGGCTGTAAAAATCAAAGAAGAAGTCCAGAAGCAGTTGGACGCAGGATTTCTAGCCGTTACGACTTACCCTCCGTGGGTCGCCAACATAGTGCTTGTACCGAAGAAGGACGGTAAGGTACGCATGTGCGTCGATTATCGGGATTTGAACAGGGCGAGCCCTAAGGATGATTTCCCGTTGCCTCATATCGATGTGTTGGTCGACAACACAACCCAGTTTTCCGTGTTTTCATTCATGGATGGCTTCTCCGGTTACAATCAGATTAAGATGGCACCGGAGGACATGGAGAAAACGACGTTTATTACCCCCTGGGGAACATTTTGCTATAAGGTAATGCCCTTCGGTCTGAAGAACGCAGGGGCCACTTACCAGCGAGCAATGGTAACTTTGTTTCATGATATGATTCATCATGAGATCGAGGTCTATGTTGATGACATGATTGCAAAGTCCCAAACGGAGGAAGAGCATCTGGTCAATTTGTTGAAGCTGTTTGAGAGGCTTAGGAAGTTCAGGCTGAGGCTGAATTCTAACAAGTGCACTTTCGGAGTGCGGTCCGGAAAGTTATTGGGGTTTATCGTTAGTGAACGAGGTATTGAAGTTGATCCTGCGAAAATAAAAGCTATCCAAGAAATGCCAGCGCCGAAAACAGAAAAAGAAGTTCGTGGTTTCTTGGGCCGAATAAACTACATTGCGAGGTTTATCTCTCAGCTCACGGCCACTTGTGAACCAATGTTCAAGCTTTTAAAGAAAGATCAGGCGATTACTTGGAATGAGGATTGCCAGAGGGCATTCGACAAAATAAAGCAGTATCTTCAAGAACCTCCAATCTTGATACCCCTAGTGGCTGGACGGCCATTAATCATGTACCTGACGGTTCTGGAGAATAGTATGGGGTGTGTTCTCGGTCAGCACGACGAGACGGGCAGAAAGGAGCATGCCATTTATTATTTGAGTAAAAAGTTCACTGAGTGTGAATCTCGATACTCGATGCTGGAGAAGACGTGTTGTGCACTAGCTTGGGCTGCCAAACGTCTACAACAGTACATGCTCAATCACACCACTATGCTAATTTCGAAGATGGATCCGATCAAGTACGTCTTCGAGAAGCAGGCTCTTTCGGGCAGGATTGCCAGATGGCAAATGGTGTTAACATAATATGATATTCAGTATGTCTCCCAGAAAGCCATTAAGGGAAGCGTATTGTCTGATTACCTTGCCGAACAGCCAATCGAAGACTACCAGCCGATGAAGTTCGAATTCCCTGACGAGGATATCATGTTTCTCAAAGCGAAGGATTGCGATGAGGGGCCAGATAGGAAGTCTCAGTGGAAGTTGATATTCGACGGAGCGGTTAATTCCTACGGAAGTGGTATCGGGGCTATCATCACGACTCCTCACGGATCCCACATCCCGTTTACTGCGAGACTGACGTTTCCAGTTACCAACAATGAAGCAGAGTATGAAGCATGTATTATGGGTCTAGAAGAGGCAATTGATTTGAGAATCAAGAATCTAGACATATATGGTGACTCAGCGCTTGTAATCAATCAGATTAAAGGGGAGTGGGAAACTCGTCAAGCGAATCTAGTGCCGTACATGAATTATGCCAGGAGGCTGCTTCCGTTCTTCGATCGAGTGGAACTTCATCATGTACCCAGGGCTGAGAATCAGATGGCTGATGCCTTAGCCACGTTGGCTTCAATGTATAAAGTCAATTATTGGAATGAGGCTCCAAGAATTGTGCTTTCGCGTCTTGACAGACCAACATTTGTCTTTGCAATCGAGGATGCCACCGACGGCAAGCCATGGTTCCACGACATCCAGACCTTCCTTATGACCAAGGAGTATCCTGCGGGTGCGTCAACCCAGGATAAGAAGACTCTAAGGAGGTTATCTGGAAACTTTTATCTCAATCCTGATGGAGTGCTGTATAAGAGAAACCACGATCTTGTGCTACTCAGATGTGTGGATGAGAAAGAGGCGAGTATGCTCATGGAAGAAGTCCATGAGGGCACATTTGGTACGCACGCCGGCGGGCATGCCATGACGAGAAAGATCCTGAGAGCAGGGTATTACTGGCTGACTATGGAGTCGGATTGCTTCAGATTCGCGAAGAAATGTCATAAATGCCAGATTTATGCTGATAAAGTGCATGTGCCGCCGTGCCCATTGAACGTCATGTCCTCCCCTTGGCCGTTCTCCATGTGGGGCATCGACATGATAGGCAAGATCGAGCCCACTGCATCCAATGGTCATCGT
Organism: Lathyrus sativus; assembly: GCA_963859935.3. Classification (NCBI taxonomy): domain Eukaryota; kingdom Viridiplantae; phylum Streptophyta; class Magnoliopsida; order Fabales; family Fabaceae; genus Lathyrus; species Lathyrus sativus. Next base: position 241,954,989 of record OZ012738.1, on the reverse strand, counting down.
TTCATTCTGGTAGCTATCGACTACTTCACCAAATGGGTGGAGGCAGCCTCGTACGCTAATGTGACCAAGCAGGTGGTAGCTAAATTCATAAAGAGGGACATCATCTGTCGATATGGAATTCCCGAGCGGATCATTACTGATAATGGTTCGAATTTGAATAACAAGATGATGAAAGAGCTGTGCCAGAGCTTCAAGATTGAACACCACAACTCATCTCCTTACCGGCCAAAGATGAATGGCGTTGTTGAAGCGGCCAACAAGAACATTAAGAAGATTGTTCAGAAGATGGTTGTGACGTACAAAGATTGGCACGAGATGCTGCCGTTTGCCTTGCACGGTTATCGTACGACGGTGCGTACGTCGACCGGGGCAACTCCTTTCTCCTTGGTGTACGGTATGGAAGTTGTCCTACCGTTAGAAGTGGAGATTCCCTCTTTGCGAGTTTTGGTTGATGTGAAACTCGACGAGGCAGAATGGATTACGAATCGTTTGAACCAACTCAGCCTGATGGACGAGAAGAGGTTAGCATCGATTGCATTTGGTCGCCTGTACCAAAGCCGAATGAAGAAAGCTTATGATAAGAAGGTGCGTCCTCGAAGCTTTCAGACGGGTGATCTCGTCCTGAAAAATATTCTTCCGCCATACTCCGATCACCGGGGCAAATGGACTCCGAATTACGAAGGGCCGTATGTCGTCAGCAAGGTCTTCTCAGGAGGAGCTTTGCTGTTATCCACGATGGATGGTGAAGATTTTGCATCCCCGGTGAACGCGGACGCAGTTAAAAAATACTTTGCTTGAAAGAGACCCGCTGGACAAAAAAAGAAAGAGTCCAGGCAAAAAAGGGGCATCCCGGCGAACCAAAAACAAAATAAAAGGTTCGGGCAAAAAGTAGGGATATATTGAAAAATGTACACCCGCGAAGTCGAAAACCTACACTGGGCGGCTTCGGCAAAAAAGGGTATCCCGGTGGACTGAAAACCCGTAAAGGGCGGTTCACGCAAAAGTTAGGGATTTGAATAAGCAAATGACTGCGTTCCGCGTGTGGACTTTCATTGTTTAGTGGTTTGGAGGACCTGGGGGCCGTTTATCTGAATCAATCTCTTCCGAAGCTGAAGCTTCGGAGAAGTATCGAAGTCGAGTGGGTCTTAGAGGGATCAACTCATGGTGTTCGTCTACGCCTCGTTGCCGACATTTGTATATACTGATGTATATTTATGTTTTCTTTTTGCGCGGCTTCCTCATTCCAGGAGCTTGCCTCTGTTGTAAAACATTTTTGCCCATTCAGGGGTTCATCATCAATAAAATGCACATTATTCAGCAATTCTGCTTGTCTGTTTAGCATTTATCTGTTTTGTTTGCGAATGAAAACGCCGATGTTTTTTTTGATAAAATGCGCATACATAAACTCACGGGCCTAGGCCCATTGATTGTTGAAACAATTAATTAACTGAATATTGTCACAAGATAATAACCTGGATAGGCCCCTTTGAGGAGGGTATCTTGTCTGTTTGTTTGTGTTGTTGCAGGTGTAGCGCCTTCCAGAGGATGTGTCGTGCGCATCCCCAAAGCAGGGCGAGCCCTCCTTCTCCAGCAGAGTTCAGTAGTCTCTCCTCCGTAGAACCAGAATCAGAATAGTGAGCATTGATATATCTCCCCAGGCGGAGAGGATTCTCTTCCCCAAGCAGACGCATCCTGAAGAAACGTCACCTCATCAGCTGAGTCAAGGGCCGAAGCTCATATGTCCCCAGCACCGGGTCACAAGTGCAGGTCTCATAGAAATGTTCGGGTGCCGAAGCTCGGGTTTTCCCCAGTGGAGTGTGGAGCAGCTGAAATTGTTTCCCCACAGAGTAGTTATCCCCAGAAGAGTAGCCGAGACGGCCGCGCAGTTTATTCTCGCGATTGGTATCGCTTTCCTTCAACGGGTCCAAGTTCTCGTAGAGCTTCGACCCCCCGCAGCAGATCAACTGAAGTTGTTTTCCCTGCAGCAGTCAACGGAAGATCGTTTCCCCAGGCAGAGTCCGATTGATATTGGCGGGTCCACGTTCTCCTCAGCAGGATGATTCTTCTGTCTGAGCAGTTCTTTCTCCTTGACAGGAGGACTCTCCCCTCGGCATTTATTTTTGCTGACGGGATCGCATCATTGTGCATGACTGCATAGCATTTAACACTGCATAGCATTTAACGTTGCATAGCATTGTGCATGACTGCATAGCATTTAGCATAAACGCATAGCATTTCCACCGTGTGGGGCATGGCGCCGAAGCATATGCATCATAAGCATGATCTAGGTTATTATCATTCTTGTTTTACAGGTGTTCAGCCGAAGGATCAGCTGCTCGGGATGATTCCTGACATTCTCCACCAAAGGATCAGTTGCTCAGGATGATTCCTGACATTCTCTCCAGCGAGGTCGTTTTCTTGAGAAGATTCTTAAGACCCCGGTGTAATCCCCACAGTCGCTTGGCTCAAGATGATTTTTGAGATCCCCAGTGAAGTCTTCAGTTCGAGATGATTCTCGAATCCCTCAGCAGGGCCGTTTGCTTAAGATGATTCTTAAGACCTCCGCGCAGTTTCCTGAGTTGTTTGCTTAGGATGATTCTTGAGCTCCCCAGTAGCGTCCCCAGCAAGAGTTGCCCAGGAGGATTCCTGAAATACCCAGCAGAATAAAAGTTTCCAGAATGGCTATCAGTTCAGGATGATTCTCGAAGGTGCCCGACGGATTTGTTTGTTCAAGATGATTCTTGAAGTCCTTAGCAGCATGATATGTCTGCTCCAACAGTGATGTCTAATCTGAAGATTGACTTCGTAAACGCCTGAGGGCGGTATCAGAAGGTTCCTGTGAGTTCAGATTTCCTTGTTGATGAATCAACGTGTGGCTGAAGACAAGGTTCCAAAGCTTGTAGATATAGCAAAGTGATCCGTGTTGGCCTGAAGACCAAGTCAGTTGTCCTGAGGTGATGATTGATTGCGATCAAGTGAATGATATTTCTTCTGACTGAAGTCGAAGATGTTTCTCCAGCTGAAGCGGAGTTTTGCCTGAAGGCAAAGTGTTTTGAATCCCCGTAGAGTCATGAATGGCTCAGGATACCATTTCTCTGACTGAAGTCATAGATTTCCCAAGCTGAAGCGAAGGTGCCTAAGGGCAAGGTTATCCCCAAGGTCATGAATGACCTAGGATTCATTTTTCGGACTGAAGGCCGAAGTATATCCCTGACTGAAGTCACGGATGCTCTATAGCAGAGGTGGAGTTGCCTGAAGGCAGATCCATGTATCCTTGAAGGCCAAGGACCATTTCTTCAGACTGAAGTCGAAGATACCTCCTGCAGAGTTGCTGACGGGCAAAGTTTACATCCTTGAAGGTCAAGGATGTCTATCTTCAGAAGTACTTGAAGATTTTTTCTAGCTGAAGCTGGAATCGCCGACGGGCAGGGTTTCATCTATCTTCAGAAGAACTTGAAGATTCTCCAGCGGATCTGGAGTGGCCAGGGGCCAGGGTTCCATCTATCTTCAGAAGTACTTGAAGATTTTTCTAGCTGAAGCTGGAAGTGGCCAAGGGCTAGGGTTTCATATATCTTTAATGTTGAAGTTCTACGGCGGGCAGTGTGCAGCAGTATTCCGATGTTCGTTATGGTTCTGAGGGTGAACCCCAGATCAGAGTGTGCTCGGTTAAGTCTCTCATTCCCAGCGGAGTAGTTTCAAATACGCAGGTGTACCTTTTGTTCCATTTACCAGGGGTGAACCCCAGGTCAGATTTGTCCGGTGGCGAGGTTGGATGTTTGTTCGACGGCGAGGTTGAACGTTTGGATTTGACGGCGAGGTCAGATCATCAGTTGTCCGGCGGCGAGGTTGGATGTTTGTTCGACGGCGAGGTTGAACGTTTGGATTTGACGGCGAGGTTAGATCATCAGTTGTCCGGCGGCGAGGTTGGATGTTTGTTCGACGGCGAGGTTGAACGTTTGGATTTGACGGCGAGGTCAGATCATCATTTGTCCGGCGGCGAGGTTGGATGTTTGTTCGACGGCGAGGTTGAACGTTTGGATGTGACGGCGAGGTCAGATCATCATTTGTCCGGCGGCGAGGTTGGATGTTTGTTCGACGGCGAGGTTGAACGTTTGGATTTGACGGCGAGGTCAGATCATCATTTGTCCGGCGGCGAGGTTGGATGTTTGTTCGACGGCGAGGTTGAACGTTTGGATGTGACGGCGAGGTCAGATCATCAGTTGTCCGGCGGCGAGGTTGGATGTTTGTTCGACGGCGAGGTTGAACGCTTGGATTTGACGGCGAGGTCAGATTATGTTTGTTCGACGGCGAGGTTGGATATTTGTTTGACGGCGAGGTCAGACTCTTTAAATCCCCAGCAGAGATGATGTTTGTACGACGGCGATGTCGAGTGTCTCTCAGAGCGATGTTTGTTTCCGACGGCGATGTCAGATTCAGTTCTCCAGCGGCGATGCGGGGTATTTTGGCAGATTTAGTTCTCCAGCGGCGATGCGGGGTATTTCGATTGTTCGACGGCGATGTCAGATCAGTATCTCTCCAGCTAGTTTCCGTGCAGCTAGCGTTGCAATATTCGAAGATTTGTTCCCCGCAGAGTACCGTGTGCTCGTGCAGTTGGCAAATTTTCGTGTTTACCGGTATTCAATCGTCTCGCACCTTGATTGGTTGAGAGCCGTTCGCTTCTCACCCAGTCAGGTTCAAGCCGTTTGAATAGGGGCAGATGTTGCACCCCAAAATTTGACCAACAATTATTTATTCACTGAGTGTTTGAAAGTTGATACCTTCATCAGACAGTTCAAGAGATCCTCAGAGGAATTGGTTGAAACCAGGGTTGTGTGCTTCATAGCTTGAGAGTTGTGGGTGCTCCTCAGATGATTCTGAGACTTTGAGAATGAACTTGATGTTTTGAGAAAGCCTATGAGATGTCTTGAAAAGCCATCATGAAGCCCAGAGAGGTCATTATGCAAGAATTTAGAAGATTCACCCATGAATGGTAGAATTAGGGTTTTGACTGGGTCAACCCTAGGATAACTGAAAATTTGGAGAAGGTTGAGACCTAATCCAAGGGCCATGAGATCATGGAATGATGCATAGAGATGTTATAAGGATGATTCCTAGACCAACTCATCATGATTGAGGAGTTCGAGAAGTTCCAAGTCAGGGTTTCCAAGGATTGTCAGTGAAAAAACCCTAATTTGATCCCTATCTTCCAGGAAGTTTTAGCTCAAGATGTGATTGATATCTCATCTTCCCCACAACATGAATGTTTTAGAGCTTGTTCTTGGCTTTAATTTGAGTGGTGGAAGTCCTTGATAGGAGTTGCAGAGCTCAAGTTATGGTTTTGACAAATTACAGGTCAGCTGAGGTGTGTGAATCTGGGTCCTTGAAAGTCACCCAACTTGCAGACAACTTTTTCCCTAGTAGGATGATTCCTATGATCTCTTGGTCAACATGAATGTTGAAGAGCATCTTCTTAGCTTTAATTTGAGTGGTATAAGTCCTTGATAGGATTTGTAGAACTCAACTTATGGTTTGAACAAGACAGGGGTATTTTGGTCATTTGGCAGTTATAGGTCATTTTAAGCAAAGGCCATATCTCCTATTTCCAAGCCTCAAATGGAAAAACTCAAAACATGAAAGTTGTTCAAAATGGCATTTTAAGCCTATAAAGAAGGTCATGAATTGTTGGAAAAGCTCATAGCATGGAATGACAAAGTTTGGTAAATTTGAACTAAAAATGGCTTATAAGTTTAAAAAGTTGAATTTGAAAATTGGTTTGGAAGATCTAGGAATCCAAAATAGGTCATCCAATATATCATTTTGATTGGAAACATCATTTTGAGAACATTGGTTTAAACACAATTTTCATTTGAGGCTTTAAAATGGAACATGCTTTGTAATTCTCATACTTGCATATTAAGGCACCTTTGCAAAACTCAACATAAGCCAAGGGTAAGCTTGTTTTTCACACATATCTTCTCAATATCTCATATAAAGGTATTTTGGCACAAAATTACAAGGCATAAGGCATGATACATGGGATTTTCAACTTATCATCACATGAGATTTTCAAGCACTTTCTAGCTCATTCTAGAAGGATCTAGGAGCTTCCATTGATGGTTATATAAAGAATGAATCATGATGAGTAAAAGGTTGGTGAGAGTTGGAGAATTGAGTGGAGAAAGTGAGAGAAAAGTGAGGTTTTCAAGCATTCTTCAAGAGCAAGCAAAGCCACGAGTTGATTGTTAGAGGCTTCATCCATCAAAGTTCTTGCAAACAGAAGCAAGTCCACCATTGGAGGATCATCCTGAGGCAACTACAAGGCTTGCAACCTTCTCAACATACCTCCACCACCACTTCTTGACAGGTTGGGATTCTCCTCCCTTTCTCCTTATCTATGTGTTTTCTGTTAGTTCTTTAGGTATAGAATTGTTGAGAGAGGATAGATGATCAAATCCTGAGAATTAGGGGGCATTTCATGGAGTTTGATAGCAGGTGCAAGAATCTTTCATGATTGAGAACAGGCTGGATATTAGGTTTTAAGGCATGATTGATAGTTCATTGTGATAAGCATAACGTGTAGAACAAGATTGGGTCATTAATTTTGAGTTTCAGAAGAATTGATTTCAGGAAAAATAGGTGGTACCCAAGCTTTGAAGCTTTCTGTTTGAATGATTCAGGGAGAACTAGAGAAAACTACTCGTATAGCCTTGTTCCTCTTAATGAGTAGGCCATTTTCCTTTTTGGAAGTTTTGAGTTTCATCAAGTATGGAGGGAGAACGAGCAAGAAGAAAAACCATGCATGAAATCGTGCCCTGAAACCCTAGAAATCCATTTGGGGACGATGACTGACACCCGTTGGATCTTTCTGAATGCTTGACCTATTACTCTAATCCAACGGTCCAGATTAATTGATAAAAACGGAGGGAAATTCAAACGGCCAAACGCACCGTTTTGATAAGTGAAGCGCGTGTGGGCCTATCTCAGAATGCTATCCACACCACCCCCATTTGCAGCCCATTCAGTATTTTAACTAGCGTGTCTTGCTTATCACACCCCCTCCCCTTTATTTCAATTCTTTTTATTTTATTTTAATTCCTTTAATATTTCTTGCATTTATAAAATTCATAAAAAATAGAAAATTGATCATTTTTAAACTCTTGTTTTTTCTATAGGTTAGCGAATTGGTCTAGAAAAATACAAATAAATAAAATTTCCATTTTATTTTCTTTTCATATTTTTAGTATATTTTTCATTTTAATAGCTTTTTAATATGTTTAGTTTGATATCCAATTTTGTAGAATTTATTTTAGGACTTTCCCTTAGGATTTTTAATTCATTCTTTTTGGTGTGATTAGATATTGAATCATAGTCCCCCATAGGATTTAATTCTTGATTTTTAGACTAAAATTTGATTAGATTAATTAGGTTAGCATTAGGGTATCATAATTAGGGTTTATGTTATGCATAGGTAAGGAAATTCATTTTCTTTAGATAGTTTTGTCTTGAATTTTGGGTAAGGGCATATGTGGATGTTATGGGTAGATGTTGTAGACCCTTGTGAATAATTGTTAGAATTTTCCCCCTTGTTTTAGTATTTTTAGGTATTTTCTGAAGTTGACTGATGATTTTGTCTGTCCTGTGGTTATCTGTTCATCTCTGGGGTTTATTTTGGGGAATTTGTTGTGGGGCTTAGTTTGTTTTGAAGATCTTGTTGGAGAGCATGATGAAGAGAAGATTGTAGATCAAGACTCAGAGACCCAGAGCTTGGATTATTCCCTGTCTGTGAGGTTTGAGATCCTGAAGTTTGAAGGAAGTTCATGGTACTTTCCTGAGGAAGGCACTATGAATGACTTTCATTCTTTCTTCTCACCCCTTTCTCAAGTATCCAATGATGTTGGAGCCAACTTGTGAGTTTAATTTCTCCTGAGGAGGAATGTAAACTGATCACAGTTGTTGAGCCACATGGGATACAATTCCTAAGTGGAAGCCTCATAGTACTTTCCTGAGGAAGGTCCTATGGGTCTATTCACTTAGTTCCATTAGGTTATCTAGGATTTCTTAAGTATCCAATGATGTAGGAGCCAACTTGTGAGTTTAATTTCTCCTGAGGAGGAATGTAAACTGATCACATGTTGTTGAGCCACATGGGGTACAATTCCTAAGTGGAAGCCTCCTAGTACTTTCCTGAGGAAGGTCCTATGAGTCTATTCATTTAGTTCCACTAGTTCAGATAGGATTTCCTAAATATCCAGTGATGTTGGAGCCTGCTTGTGAGTTTAATTTCTCCTGAGGAGGAATGTAAACTGATCACAGTGGTCGAGCCACATAGGATATGATTCCTGAGTATACATCTCCTAGTGCTTTCCTGAGGAAGACACTATGAGTCTGCCTACTTAGCTCCCTTTCTTTGGTAAGCTTGTTCTGAAGCTTGAAGAATGGGATTGATTTCTCTTGTTTAGGGTTTTGCTTTAGGGCTTTGCTTAGAGTTGATTCAGATTCTGTGTTAGGGTTAGGATTAGAGAGTAGATGATTCTTTCTCAAGCATGTGTTTTGTTTGCCTGATGGCACTTCATTTCTTTTACTGTTTATTGCTTGATAGCATGTTGTTTATTTTTCAGTATGAGTACTGTTATTTCATGACTGGCTTGAGGTCGAGACGAGCTTGTGGAGGCTGAAGCCCCACACACATTTCCTCCCTCACTTGCATTGCATGCATTTTACTGTTAAAGCTGATGTTTTTGTCTGTTTTGGTGTATCATTGACATGATCCCTTAGGACTCTCATTTCCTTTGATAAGGATTTGATGATAGACTTTTAGGTTGAAACCTATGCATGACAACATCTAGGAGTTCCCTGTTCAAACCTCAACCATAGGATGAATCCATGGCATGACAACAGTAGGACTTGATAGTCTCCCTCCTAGTTGGGCCTGTTCTCTTCTCATCTCGAAGAAGTTTAAAATACAGTAATCATGAATGATTTCTTTCGTACGTTACGAGCCTTAAGCTATCTGAGAAAGGACGCATTCCCTCTCAGGTCATAGTCTCTAGTACGGTTGAAATCGCAAACGCAATAAAAAACACTTCTTTTAGGAGATAACCCGTAGTTTCCCGAACTACGTTTGCTCTGATCTTCCATGCCGTGTGGAAGTACGTAGGCATGGGATGCGATATCCTAGCGAGCAACCTTCAACCTTTTCCCGTAACCCTTCGTAGGCCGAACTACGTTGACTCTGATTTCTCATTTTCTGATGAGAATACGTAGGCATAAAGTGTGACGCTTTGCCGAGTCATTTTTCTTTTCTTTTTCAGCCAGCCTTGATAGGTAGATAGATTTCAACCAACCCGTCCAAGTAAACAAACAAGCGAGGATCCCGTCGAGTACGACGGACGTGAGGGGTGCTAATACCTTCCCCTTGCGTAACCGACTCCCGAACCCAGACAATGGTTGCGATGACCTTCTCTTACCCTTTTTCGTCAGGTTTCTCCGATCGTTTCCTTTCCCGCTCTGAGGGATAAATAACGAAAGGTGGCGACTCTTCTGTCATGCCGACACCTTATTTTCGCGCAAGCGACAGAGTGTTCTTTACACGGATTCATAATTGGACTTTGGAGTTGTTGTCAAAAATTCCCCGGTGGAGTGTTCCTTCGGGTTGCTGTCACGTCAGCCTTTTAAGAAAAAGATTTCAGGGATTAGACATCTGAAGTCATTAATCGTCGTCAAGTTGGATGTCTGGCAGTTGACGTCAGAATTCCCCCGGCAGAGTTCTCCCCAGTTTGCTGTTATGGCTTCATAATTAGACTTTGAAGTTGTTACCATAATGACATGGCTTCATAATTTGACTTTGAAGTTATTGTCAGTTCTGAAGGGCTTCATAATTTTGAAGTCGCTTTCAGCAGTCAACGGCTTCATGAATAGACTTTGAAGTTGTTGTAAAAGAGAGATTTCAGCGATTTGACGTTTGAAGTCATTACTTGTTGTCAAGGCTTCGTGATTTGACTTTGGAGTTGTGTTGCACCCTAAAATTTGACCAACCGGGTCCCGTATCTGGCTAGATGTTTCGACGCATTCCCGCATTCGCATCTGCATATTGCATACAGTGCATTTTTCATTTGGTTTGATTTTATCGGGATCACAGCTCTCGTCTCGTGTCTCAGGTGTTTTTTATCAGTTTGGATGGATAGAATCGTGTTTTTGAGGACGTTTCGGTGTCCGTTTATTTTTACCGGTTATCCCGGTGCGCTCTCGCGGTCTTATTTGTCGTTTTGCGATGTTTTTGTTCCTTCGGGAATTAGTAGGTGTTTTATAGATTTTATTAGATTTTTTTTTGGGGATTTATGGATTTTCTTTTACATTTTTAATAGTTTTAATCTTTTTTAGAATTTGTTAGAAATTAAATGGCTTCATTAAAAATAAATAGGCTTCACTTTTAATAATAGGATAAATAAATAATATAGATTTTCTTTTAATAGAGTTTTAATAGTTAATAGGATCATTTAGTTTTATTAATATAGATTTTGTGGATATTAGATAGTTTGATAGATTTTAATTAGTGTTTTTAGAATATTATTTCTTTTTAGAGTTTAATTAGCTTTCAGATTTAATTAGAACATTAGATTAATTAGGTTCAAGTGTTAATTGAGTCATTAGTCCATTTAATCATCCGTTAATTCATATCATTAGTCATCTTAATCCAGCATTAGTCTTTAATCCAAGTTTTAATTCATTTCAGATTTTCTTTTGGATTATTCATCATTTTTCGTATTGGGCCCAATTGGTGGAGGCCCAGAGTTCTTTTTTCTGTCCATTTTCCAGGAATTGTCCAGAATAATCCAAGTCCTATATATTCATCAGGCCACGTGTAAACTGAGAGGAGGGTCCACATCTCGTAACTTCCACGCGACACCTCACTTCCCTCTCTCCCTCTCTCTGCCACGCCTACGCCACGTGGCGTCCATGCACCATCCTCCTCCACTCACTTCACCACGTGCCTGCACCTGAGCCCTCACCGGTTGCATGGCCGGCGGCCATGCAACCACCGCAACAGAACGCCGCTGGTCACCTAACCTACTCCGGCCACCGTGCATTCCACCGGAGAACTGGAAAACTCAAAAATTCCTCTCACATCCTTTGATCTTCATCTTCTCCGGTCATAGATTCATCTTCCTCCGATCCAACCTCCGATCCAACCTCCGATCAACCTTCATCATCCAAATTCCAGAAAATCATCAATCATCAATAATCATCATCGATCATCATTTTCTGGAAAACCTTCATAGAACAACAAGAGTTCATCAGTGTTCTTCCCGAAAACGTCCAACTGCGTTCATCAAATTCAAGAAGCTTCACCCAGAAAGAAAGCCTCAACGAGATCTTCATCAAACGATCTTGCGTGTTCATCCAATCTTCATCAACAACTGCTGTGATTTTTCTAGCGATCTTCATCATCATCGCGTGTTCATCCAAGTTTCCCAGCGATTCATCATCGTGTTCATCCAGTTTCCCAGCGATTCATCATCGTGTTCATCCATTATTCTCCAGAATCATCATCCTGTTCATCATTGTTCTTCGCCTTCCAAGAACACCTTCAAGCGTTCGTTTCGAGTTCTCCAGAAATTCAGTCCTCAAGAGTCTTCAACAACTCTCAGCGATCCTCCAGAAGAACATTCATCCATTTCCAGATCAAGCTTCAACAAATCGCCAGAGATCCGCAGAAATCTTCACACGTTCGTCAAGTAACATTCATCAGAAGCTCAGTGATCTTCGTCAAGAGCTTCACGAAGCTTCAGCAGTCCCCAGAAACCTCCAGATCATCAACATCATCCAGAGACTTCATCATTCCCATAACATACACGAACTCAAGATCCACCTAGTTTCTATCTCCAGATCTCCCCTCGTTTTGTGTTTCGTTTCGTTCTTTCATCTTCATGAGTAACTTTAGCTAGAGATTGAATCAGGGAGACGGTGAGAGAAGAGGTGAAGAACGAGAGAAGGAGAAGGAAGGGAGGAAGAGATTAGGTTAGGGATTTGGGCCTCAGGCCCAATTGGATTTTTCTTGACAACACCTGCGTTTTTTCTTCGCACCCCCCCGTTTCTTGCTTACTGATGGATTGGGCCTGAGCCCAACGAGTCTCTTTGCCAACCACCCCTTCCATTCACATCCGCACCCCCCTGGGTTTCTGTTTTCTTTGTGAATTGCTTTGGGCTGGGCCCAGTTTGTTGTTTTTTGTTTCTGCTTAACTCCCCCTTGTACTCTGCTACCCCTCCCCCCCTTGTATTTTTGTTTTGTTTTTCTTATTTTCTTTGTTTAGAAAAAAAAAGAGAATATTAAAGAAAAAGTATATTTGAAAAGAATAAAAAAAAGAGAATATTAAAGAAAAAAGTATATTTGAAAAGAATAGAAAAAAAGAATATTGAAGAGAAAAAAATATAGAAAAGACTATTGAAAAAATAGTGGAAAAATATAGAAAAGGCTATTGAAAAAATAGTGGAAAAATATAGAAAAGAATATGGAAAATATTGAATATTGAAAAACAAAAGAAAATATATTGAAAAAGAAAAATATATAGAAAAAAATATGAAAAAATACATGGAAAAAAATATTTTGAAAGAAAAGAAAAAATACATGGAAAAAATAGTGTGAAAAAAAGAGAAAAAATATTAGATGTAATATTTTTTAGCGTACATTTTTTTCATAGAGTTTGTTCACCTTTTTAGAGGTAGTTTAGAATGTCCACTTGTTAGGGGACTATTTTCCCTTCGATTTTTCATAGGATAGGATAGTATTTCCTAGGGGTTTATTTTCAGTATTCAATCATTGTAACCATTTTTCAGAATGTTAATAAAATGAGATTTGAGATGTGGTCCCGAAGTAGCCGAACTACAGCTGCTCTGATTCCTCGTACCAGACGAGGTTATGTAGGCATAGGATGCGATATCCTAGCGAGCACACTAACAACTGACATTTGTTCTCTCGCTGCTGTGCGATTGAGACTTTCCCGCTGATGACTAATTGTTACCCTTTTTTTTTCTCTTGCCCGAGTGCATTTGAGACCAGACCGTAGTTTTGCCCATAGGTTCCTGTACCTGTAAAACCAGTTTGATTTCTCACTGCTGTGTGAGAATACCCTGTTTAGCCGTAGTTAGCCTGAACTACGTAAAGCTCTAATCTTCCATGCAGTGTGGAAGTACGTAGGCACAAGACGCGAGGTCTTGGCAAGCCAATTTCCCTGTAGTCCCGAACTACGTTGACTCTGACTTTCTCTCTTGAGAATACGTAGGCATAGAGTGCGACGCTCTATCGAGTCAATTACCTTCCATTTAGATTTAGCAGCCGTAGATAGATTGTTTTTGCATCCTTTAGACAACCCAAGCAAGCGTGGATCCCGTCGAGTACGACGGACGTGAGGGGTGCTAATACCTTCCCCTTGCGTAACCGACTCCCGAATCCAGGTTTTGGTTGCGATGACCATACCTTTCCCGTTTTTTGCGAGGTTTACTTCGAGCGCTTCCTTTCCCTCCGTTGGGATAAATAACGTACGGTGGCGACTCTTCTGTCAGCCGACGCCGATTTTCGCAGTAGCGACAGCTGGCGACTCTGCTGGGGATCCAACGTCCCCTGGCTGCTGGGGACTGCGATAGTTCCCCATGCATGTGGGATCCAACGTCCCCTAAGAGAGAGTCAATCCTAGCGCTTGTTTGCTTGTCTATTGGTGTTGATTTATTGATATTATCTGTTGCTATTGTGCTATTGGGGTGTGACGGGTGTTCTATGATTGAGAGATAAGTCGGACCTGGGCTTGAGTGCACCTTAGACTTAGAGTAGAGATTAGTGGGCGCGTACGTGCTTTGCATGTCCTAGTGTCCCGCGAAATCTACACTCAGACGAGGTTCTTCTGGTTGGCCTCTTGTCCCACCCTTTGGGTGGCTCGGGTTGCTGGTTAGTTGGATTTTCGACTCTGGGAACCGATCATTTGGAAGTCAGCTAAGTGAGGCCTCTTCAAGACTTGATGATGCCACTCCTTCTGGGAATCGTATCGTCAGTTTTGAAAGTCTGTGACGCTGACGACCGCATAGGATGCCGTACCTTGTCAGATATAGGTCCACACCTGTGAGTGGGGGGATTTTTTTTGCAGGAAACCTGACTTCCAACCTACCCGTTATTTTGGTCTTCTCTTCAGAGCGACCGTACTCCGTCAGCAGTGCAGCAGTATTCAGATTTGTGTGGGGGGCTGTGATCCCGTTGTTTGCTGCATCTTGCATATCATGTGCATATCAGTGTTGCATCATATTGCATATCATCCTCCAGTTAGCCAGAGTTCTGATCCAGCCTTTGTTTCCTGAAGGTGATTACCCGGAGTTTGGATTGAGCAACTGCTGATTGTCAGAAGACCTACCTAGGGGTTGAGTAGATTTGAGCAGAATCAAGCAGTGAAGTCAGCTGAAGACTATTGGTAGCTATGTCTGAAGGCAATTTCCAGTCTCCTAATACCTTGTCAGGGTTCACTATGACGTCCAACCCTTTGTATAATTCTATGGAAGACTTCCCGCAAGCGAACAACGTTACTGCAGACCAAGTTGTACAGCCTTCTGTTGAGAACCGAGATCGACATGAGCGGTTTGTTGCCCGAAATGAACGTCCTCCTCCTGTTAACAATCAAGGTGCTGCTTTCCCTGTGATGAATTACCGAAGAGATATCCCGATAGCCAGGATGGTAGATCCAAGAGCTCTTGAAAAGGATAAAAGACTCCGAGCGTTGGAAGAAGGAATGAAAGCTTTGAAAATGAAAGATGCTGTTAACCTGGATGCTGTAGACATGTGTCTGGTTCCTGACCTGGTGTTGCCTTATAAGTTCAAAGTGCCGAAATTTGAGAAGTACACGGGAGATAGCTGTCCGAAGCAACATTTGATGATGTTCTGTCGAAGAATGACTTCGTTTGTGCGAGATGACAAATTGATGATCCACTGCTTTCAAGATAGTCTGACTAGGGCATCTTTGAGGTGGTATATGCAGTTAGAGAGAAATCAGATTCGATCATGGATGGATTTAGCCAGAGCTTTTCTGAAGCAGTACGATTATAATTTAGACATAGCTCCCCATCACATGCATTTGCAAGAACTGTCTCAAGAGAACAATGAACCTATCAGGAAGTATGCTCAGAGATGGAGAGAATTTGCTGCTAGAGTGCATCCACCGCTGTTAGACCAAGAGCTGACAAGCATGTTTGTAGATTCCCTACAAGATCCGTACTTCGAAAGATTGCTTGGACTTCCATTAAGTTTCTCTGACGTGGTAGCATTAGGAGAACGCCTTGAGTATGCCATAAGAATCGGGAAAATTCAGATTACTTCAAATGATCAAGCTGGTGAAATTGAATACCCTTGTGACTATCAGAGTGAAGAAGGAGTTGTGATCAATGCAGTCATGCCAAAGGTTGAATATCCTCGAAGCGAATCAGTGAATTTTGTTGGTTCTTCATCTTATCAGAGATCAGTACCTCCTGTGGCTTGTTATGCTGAACAGACAGCCGTGCCTGGGGCACCATATCAGGAATTTTATGTCGCTTCCATTGCAAAGCAGCGAACTCGTGGCCGAGGTTATCAGACTCAGCGTCAGAATCAGAATCGACCTCGCAACAATTTGGAACGAAGGAAAGCTCCTTTTCACCTAGTGCCTATGCCGTATAGCCAGCTGCTACCATCTTTGATCCAGAGTTCTTTGGTGGAACCGAAAGCTCTTAAGCCAGTTCCAAAACCTTACCCTCCTGGGTACAATCCCCACGTTCAGTGTGGTTACCATGGCGGATCTCCGGGGCATTCGACTGAAGATTGTAAAGCATTTCAGGCGAAAGTACAACAGTTGATCGACCAGGATTGCATTTCCTTTCGAGAAGGATTTCTGTTTGTTCATCCCAATCGCTCAGCTGTCTAAGCTCGTAGACTCGGAAAGTATTCCCCAGCAAAGCCAGTGATCCAGACAGGCAGGCGCCCGCAGCATTGGCGGTCCTCAGATTTTACATCATTTGCATTTGTAGTTTCTTTTCTGTTAGTTGCTACCTGCTTTTAAACATTGTATGTTTCGAATGGTGATAATAATAAAGTGACTATGCATTTTTTTGAATTAATCATGTCGCTGTCGCTCATTTACTGCATTACACTGACACTCGCATTTTATTCACTCCACTTTATCACTGTGACTAGCAAAGATTGGAGGGAGGATGACGAAAATAAACTCATAACCGATGATCGTACGCTTTCAGATAAGACCTTACCGATGACGTACAAGGCATTGTTTCAAATCCCCTAAACACTGGAGATATAAGGAGTTAGTCCCTTGTTAACCACTTCGAGCCAGGAAGTAGAAGTTTTTTCGGACTTTTTAACCCTCACATCTTAACTCGGGGCAGGGTAGTTGTCAGTTAGCTTGACTGAGCATTCAAGTCTTACAGAGGAGCGTTGTCTTTCAAGGACCAATCAGTTTATACCTTTCAAGGGGTGAGACAGTTACAATCCTTTCGGAGCAATCAAGACAACCAGTGTCACACGACTTTGTTCCAAAAGAAAGAAGAAAGAAAGCCCGCTAAGTAAAAAGAAAGAAAAGCTGGAAAGCTAATACTTAGGCAAAAATCAGGGCATCCCGCTGGACTTCAAAAGAAAACGAAAAAATCGAAAAGAACTCAAAGGGAGTCAGTCCAGGCAAAAGTTAGGGAATCAAAAGAATGGAAAAGAAGGGATAGAAATTTTTTCCCAAGCGAGTCACAAAGTCGTGTACACAGACACCGAAAGCAAAGAAGGAGTAGCTATCACTCCGAAAAACCTCGTGAATTCCTTAATTGTGGTTCTTACCATTCAACATACCTCTCGAAGAGGCGAGCGCTTGTGCCAGGTTAACTGAACCTTAGGATCGGAGATTATCACGTAGAAGGGGTGGGTACAAATCAAAATTTGAGCCAAATATCCTTTGTTTCACGAACCGTGAACCCGACCACGATACAACCCTTAAAAGACCTAATTGAGGTAGGAATATTTCGAAAGCGCATTACGATAAGGTTGAGTAACCTGACTCCTTCTTGACTTGCTAGTCACATCCGTGTTGTATTTTTCACTGATCACGTAAGCACTACGGCTGAACTTTGGTTCATTCGTCACTCATGATCATAGCATGTAAATGAGTGACAGCTCAAAATTTTTTTTCAAAATCTGCATAAACACTGCATTAAGATTACCATTCGTGAACAGACAATTGTAATTGCAGGTTAGTAGTTGGCAGGAAAGGAATTCCAACAGGGAATCGTCAAGCAGGACTGAGTAATTCAGCGGTCCGAATCAGAACGATGTATGTTGTGAAGACCTGTAAATCCGGGGCATTGACTTCCAGTGAGTTCGGAATCAGTCAGTCTGAGGACAGGTCCCTAAGCTTCAGTTGATCAGGGGCAGTTTGTTTGAGAAGCAGTTGATCAGAAGTGAGTCTTCTCGAGAGCCAATCAGGGGTAGTTATGCAGAACATTGAGATTTGAAAGCAGATACTTCAGGTGGATAATCAGATCAGGTTAAGTCGCTAGAACGCTCATTCAGGGGCAAGTCACTGTAGAGAATGTTGAAACCAACTGGGTTGATAGGGGTCTAATGGAGATTGAATTCTGTTGTTGTACAGATACCGGGGCAATATTCTCGAAGTCTTCTCGTAGCAAGCTGTTCAGAGCCAGGATTCCCAAGAGTTAGATTGGGGCAAGTTGAATTGTACTGGGGCAAGTTGTTCAAGCCAGTCTTTCTATCCCCAGCTGAGTGTACTGGGGCAAGTTGTTCAAGTCAGTCGGTTTATCCCCAGCCGGAGTTGAGTATCGGGGAATCGTGTCATTACTCTTATCAAAAACCTGAACCTTTCAAATAAAAGGCCTTGTTGTCGTTGGATCATTGACCTACAGTTTAAACCTGTTGCGTGTCAGTAACCAGTCGTTTCCAAAGTCTAGTTCTCGCCTGGCAAACCGGTAACCAGTTCTCTTCTGGCCCACCCTTCCGTAAACATCAATTCCCGTCTGGTGTAGTTTATTGTAAGCATCAGTTCCCGTCTGGTGTAGTTTATTGTAACCAGTTCTCGTCTGGTCACCGTTTCTTCAAGTGTTGTATCAGTTCTCGTCTGGTACATGTCGTTGCGTAATCAGTTCTCGTCTGATCATCGTGTGTTTTAACCTATGTGTTGTATCAGTTCTCGTCTGGTACATGTCATTGTGTAATCAATTCTCGTCCGATAACCTATTTTCCTATCAGTTCTCGCCTGGTAGTCTACCTTTGAATGCTAGTTCTCGTCTAGTATTTTCCATATCTTCCACTTTGTGCATAGACCATGTTTATCCTAAACCAGAAAAAACAAAAACCTAAAGGTATCTGACACAGTAGTTCCCAATGACTCGCATGTTGCATGTTCCCCGATACGAAGCTCGGCGGATACCAGTGCTCAGAGTAATGTTTGAATTCCTTGTGGATGTTGTTAAATCAGAATTGCTACTCTTCGGCAGATGAAAGTTGTGTATTATCCCCGGAAGAGTCGAGATTGTATTTTACCCCGCATCAGAGTAGGATCAGGAGTATCCTCAGCAGATTAAGATTGATATCCTTGATAGTAGGGGCATTTCCAGCAGTGTGCTGCGCGCAATCAACCCCAGTTTGGGTCAATCCCCGCAGAGCACAATCAGTTGCCAATGGTTTGAAGGGAGCATCCCCAAGCAGAGTTTTTTTTTCCCCAGTGAAGTCGCCAAGCAGGGTTGCCTTTCCATTTCTCCAGCAGGACAGTTATTCCCAGCGGATTTGGTTTCCCTTTTCCAGCATTTATTTTGCTGAGATGGTTCTGTGACTTCGGTTCATCCCCAGTAGAGTTGACGTTGCCTTCGGCATTTATTTTGTCGAGCGGTGTTCAGACCTGGTGTTCTCTGGCAGCTCGAGCCTGCATAGCATTTGCATATATCGTCATTGCATTTACGAATACATAGCATTTCCATGTCGTCTGGGCCTCGCATTTTCAAGCAAAACGCATAACATTTACATGTCATATAGGGCATTGCATCATTATCAGACATACGCATGTCGAAACATAGACCAGGTTGGTTACCTTATTGGATTTCGAATTTGTTCCCTTGCAGAGTTGTGTGGTTCATCTTCTCTTCTCCCCCAGCGGAGTGATTCTTCATTTGGTTGTTACGTAAGCACTGAAAAGAGATTGACATATATCAGATTTCTGAAGCTGCGGCCTGTTGACAGAATGGGTGCCAAGCAGCCAAAAAAAGAGAATATTAAAGAAAAAGTATATTTGAAAAGAATAAAAAAAAGAGAATATTAAAGAAAAAAGTATATTTGAAAAGAATAGAAAAAAAGAATATTGAAGAGAAAAAAATATAGAAAAGACTATTGAAAAAATAGTGGAAAAATATAGAAAAGACTATTGAAAAAATAGTGGAAAAATATAGAAAAGAATATGGAAAATATTGAATATTGAAAAACAAAAGAAAATATATTGAAAAAGAAAAATATATAGAAAAAAATATGAAAAAATACATGGAAAAAAAATATTTTGAAAGAAAAGAAAAAATACATGGAAAAAATAGTGTGAAAAAAAGAGAAAAAATATTAGATGTAATATTTTTTAGCGTACATTTTTTTCATAGAGTTTGTTCACCTAATTAGAGGTAGTTTAGAATGTCCACTTGTTAGGGGACTATTTTCCCTTCGATTTTTCATAGGATAGGATAGTATTTCCTAGGGGTTTATTTTCAGTATTCAATCATTGTAACCATTTTTCAGAATGTTAATAAAATGAGATTTGAGCTGTGGTCCCGAAGTAGCCGAACTACAGCTGCTCTGATTCCTCGTACCAGACGAGGATATGTAGGCATAGGATGTGATATCCTAGCGAGCACACTAACAACTGACCTTTGTTCTCTCGCTGCTGTACGATCGAGACTTTCCCGCTGATGACTAATTGTTACCCTTTTTTTCTCTTGCCCGAGTGCATTTGAGACCAGACCGTAGTTTTGCCCATAGGTTCCCGTACCTGTAAAACCAGTTTGATTTCTCACTGCTGTGTGAGAATACCCTGTTTAGCCGTAGTTAGCCTGAACTACGTAAAGCTCTGATCTTCCATGCAGTGTGGAAGTACGTAGGCACAAGACGCGAGGTCTTGACGAGCCAATTTCCCTGTAGTCCCGAACTACGTTGACTCTGACTTTCTCTCTTGAGAATACGTAGGCATAGAGTGCGACGCTCTATCGAGTCAATTCCCTTCCGTTTAGATTTAGCAGCCGTAGATAGATTATTTTTGCATCCTTTAGACAACCCAAGCAAGCGTGGATCCCGTCGAGTACAACGGACGTGAGGGGTGCTAATACCTTCCCCTTGCGTAACCGACTCCCGAATCCAGGTTTTGGTTGCGATGACCATACCTTTCCCGTTTTTTGCGAGGTTTACTTCGAGCGTTTCCTTTCCCTCCGTTGGGATAAATAACGCACGGTGGCGACTCTTCTGTCAGCCGGCGCCGATTTTCGCAGTAGCGACAAGTTGTTGTCAGCATTTTAAAAGAGAGATTTCAGCGATTTGACATTTGAAGTCATTACTTGTTGTCAAGGCTTCGCGATTTGACTTTGGAGTTGTTGTCAGCATTTTAAAGGAGGATTTCAGTGGTTAGACGGTTGAAGTCATTACTTGTTGTTACGGCTTCGTAATTTGACTTTGAAGTTCGTCAGCGTGGGATGCTCCATAATTAGACGTTGGAGACGTTATCACTATTACAATGGCTTCATAATTAGACTTTGAAGTTGTTGTTAGAATTTCCTCGGAAAGAGTCTAGAGGGCTTCATGTTTTGACTTTGAAGTTTAATAGAGTTTTCCTGGAATTGCTGTTACGTCAGCATTGTAAGGCTTCATGATTTGACTTTGAAGTTGTTGTTGGCATTTTTAAAGGGAGATTTCAGCGATTAGACGGTCGAAATCGTTACTCGGTGTCACTGCTTCATAATTAGACTTTGAAGTTGTTAGCAGTAGTGGATGGCTTCATAATTAGACCTTGGAGTTATTATCAGTTTATATGGATTCATAATTCGACCTTGGAGTTATCGTCAGTGTTAAACAACTTCGTAACTAGACTTTGGAGTTGTTGTTAGGAATTCCCTAGTGGATTCTCCTCGCATAGCCGTTGTGTCAGCATTGCAGACTTCATGGTTTGACTTTGGAGATCGGTATGGTTTTCTTCGAGCAGCTGTTACGTCAGCATTGAGCTGCTTCATAATTAGACCTTGGAGTTGTCGTCAACATCAAACGACTTCGTAATTAGACTCTGGAGTTCTTCAGCATTACAGCAGCTTCATGATTAGACTTTGGAGTTGTTGTCAGAAATTTTTGTCCGCATGAAATAGCTTCATAAGTAGACTTTGGAGTTGTTGACAGTTTTTTCCCCACAGAGTTGCTTGTTGAAGTTTCTCTTATCCGGCCATCGGAGTATTTTCTTCAAGTTTGCTGTTCCGTCAGTGTCACAGGGTTTCATAATCAAAATTTCAGGAGTTGTCGCCTGTTGTCGAAATAGGTGTCTGGCAGTTAATTTCAGAGCATCCCCAGTGGGTCTGGCTACCGCAAAGACAAGGCAGAGTTATTGTCCAGTATGATTGACTGAATTGAATTCCTATTGGGTGGAAGAATTCGATCCCCAATGAAGTCGCGGTGATTTCTTCGTGTTGACGAAATATTATTATCCCCGGTAGAGTCCTCCCCCAAGTCGTTTGTGGGTTGGGACCGATGGAGTTAGCTACTGCAGAGATAAGCAAAGTTTCCTGTGTTTAGGGAGATGATTTTCCCGTGTGGATAGGCGGACGAAGTTTCCTGTGTTTAGACAAATGATTTTCCCGTATGGATAGGCGGATAGAGTTTCCTGTGATTAGACAGAAATGTTTCCCCAGTGAAGTCGACGAATTTTATTGCCTATGATTGACAGGACCTCCTCGTGTTGGTGGGAGGCGACCAACTCATCCCCAGCGGAGTAGTCGGGATTTCTCCGTGTTGACGGAATGTAGAGTCCTGACGTGGACAATATTTCTTCGGGTTGACGAAATGTGAGTCCTGACGTGGACCGATTGGTGTTTAGTTGTGATTTGACGAATTTGTTTCTCTTCTTGTGTTGACAAGATTAGTCCAGTTATGGACGGAGGTGTTCAGTACCTGTGGCGTTGCACAGGTGGTTGATGTTGGAATCAGAGTTACTATCAGACGTTGAATCAGTTGTTGCCGTAACAACCAGGTTCAGTTGGTGGATGTCGTTCCCCAAGCAGTTGTGCAGTTTATTTCTGCGGTTAGAAAATTTCCGAGTTTCTTGGTATTCAACCGCCTCGCACCTCGATCGTTTGAAGGTCGTTCGCTCTTCACCCAGTCGGGTCCAAGCCATTTGAATAGGGGCAGCTGTTGCACCCCAAAATTTTCTTAACCTTTTCTTGCCTGATTTATGTTTCATTGCATTTCATTTGCATAGCATAACATAGCCCTAACATTGGCATAACATAGAATCATTCATTGTGCATGGGATCAAGGGTGAGATATGAAAGAAAGGGCCTAGCTGGAGGTTCACACAAAATAGAAAAGTCATCAAGAGTATCATGTCAAAAGAGAGTGTCCTTGAGGAGTTTGATCATCTGTGTGAGGCCTATCTTCAAGTGTGAGGAGGTATCTGAGGAGCCTCCAGGGTTTAAGGAGTCTTGATCAAGGGTATGATGTGTGAATGAAGCTTAATGAGTCTCTAGAAAGTCAAGAAGGAGCTTAGACAAGTCATTGTATCAAGTTCAAGAGCCATGGTTGAGGTGTGTACAAGTAGGGTTTCATCTGGGTAACCCTAGGTCAAGGAGAGCCAAGAAAGGGCATCAAGACCTAGCTATAGGTCATAGAAGTCATGGATTGATATGTTGAAGCATGTGTATGGATGAGCCAAGATCAAGCTCAAAAGAATCAAGAGTGGTTGGAGGTGTTTGAGACAGGGTTCCTAGGGTAAAATCCCATGTATAACACTGGACTTCCAAGCCACATAAGTCAAAATAAAAGTTTCAAATGGATCTTTGGCCAACATGAAACTTGTAGAGCTTCTAAATACCTTTAATTTTAGTACTAGAAGTCTTCAAGAAGATTTGTAGAACTCAAGTTATGGTTCTTGCAAGTTACAAGTCACCAGAGGGCACTGAAATTTATCTGTGAAAGTCACTTGACTTCCAAGCAACTTTTGTTCAAATGGATTCTTGGCCAACATAAGAGTTGTAGGTCTTGATCTTAGTTTTAATTTGAGTACTAGAAGTCCTCAAGAAGATTTGGGGAAATCAAGTTATGATCTTGGCAATCCAGGGGTATTTTGGGAAAAGTTGGATTATAGGTCTTTTTCAACATGTGCCAAAATCTCTATCTTCCACTCCTCAAATGAAAAAGTGTTCAACATGAAATGTGTTTAGAATGATGTTTTTAAGTCAGGTAAGAAGTCATGAGGGATTGAATTGGCTTGTATCACAAAGTTGCTAAAAGGGTTTAAAAAGGAAGAATTTAAAGTCATTTAAAAGGCCAAAAATGGGATTTTATGTTTTATGGTCAAAACAAGGCATATGAAATATCAAATTGATCAGAAATGATGTTTTAAATATGATGGCAATGTTACTTTTGGCAATTGAGGCATTTTTCCAAGACTTGTATTTTGTAACTTCACATGTAAGTAACACTTGCCAAACACTTCATGAGATCAGAACCAATGCATTAACCAATCTCAATCACTTCAATATGTCATGTGGAGAGAAATTGGATCAAAATCAAGCTATGAAACTAAGCTGAACCCGACTGTCATGAGATGAAATTTTCAAATGCATGAGAAATTGAAATTATCACATGGAGTGTTCCAGAACTTTCTTGATCCTTCCAACATGTTCTATATGTAGAGTATAACTGATTCAATTGGTTTTTTGGCCAAGAACTCTGAAGAATTGAGAGAGAGAGCATAGTGAGTTTCAACCTTGCAACTCCATATCGGATTTGGTGATTAAGAAGGATTCAAGGCAATTCAGCGCATACAGAAGCTTCACAAGACTTCATTGATCGTATCTGGAGAAGATTGAAGGGTAACTTGAAGGATTTCTTGCTCTGTTCACTCAATTTTCACAGGTTTGCAAATTTCATCTTATAGCATGATTTAAGTGTAATTGATAGGATTTAGACATGTAGATGCATTGTAGACATTGCTAGGTTGGATTCTGGTAGGGAAAATTGGTGATTAGAGACAAAACCTAGGGCGATGCAATTTCTGTTGAGGGTCGTTTCTCTGAGTTCTTCATGAATTAAACATGTTTAGATGGTGAGGATTAATCAGTGTAACATGTATATGATGATAGGCTTGTCAATTTTAAGAATGGTGATGATTGAATGTGGAGCATGTTCTGAACTTGGAGTCGTGTTTTGAGATAGAGTGGTTTTCAATGAGAATGGAGGGCATGGTTGGATTCAGTGAGAAAAAACGAGTTGAATGATGTACTCATGTTTAGATTTTGGTGAGGTTTTGTGTTGTTGATATTTGGGGACGACGGTGGCGCCACCCCCGGCCACCGTCCTGTGTTTTCCCTCCCAGGTTTTTGAAATGGAGAAGATGATAAAACAACCATTAGATCTAAGAAGACCTTTGACTGAAATCACCCACCAACGACCACGATCGGTTTCAATTTTGTGAAGAATTCTGAATTCCCCTCAACGCACCGTTTCACTTACGTTTTGCTTTGGGCTTATGACATTCGTTGCTATCCACACACCACCTTAGGCCCACTCAAGAGAATACAAAGGAATTAGTTGCTATTTGCCACAGAGTTTTTCCATTTTTCATCATATTTTCCATTCTATTTTCTGTTTGGTTTAGGCCTAATACGCGCTTACTAAGGCCACACCCCCTGGACCCAACTTTAGTTTACAACTGCACCTGATTGCTATTTGCAACGCATGTTTGTCATTTTCTTTTATTTTCTTTTATTTTCATAGTTTTATTTAGGTTAGTTTTTAATTCATAATAAATTGAAAAATGATCATTTTAGGATGAGACTTTTTTCCCTAGTTCCCTTAGGATCTCTAGAATTTAATGAAACCAAAAAAAATATTAATTTCATGCATTTTATATTTTTTGGCATATTTTTATAGTTTTATTGCCTTTATTTTACTTTTGTTTGATACTTCATCTTTCTGAATTTTGTGTGAGAGTTTGGTGAGGAATTTTTGAGTGATTCTTATTGGATTAGTTATCTTAGAGAGGCATGTACCCATAGAAATTTTATCATATTTTTATGATTAAATTTTAGGCCAATTTGAGTGGTGAACATAAGGAGTGTTAGGTTTAGGGTTTTAAAACAACTAGTTGTAGTTTAGGGGATAGTTTGGGGACTTAGTGTTTGATTTAGGTCCTGGGATTTATATGGGGTATTGGGTATAGGCTTAGGTTCCCTTAGAAATTTAATTAGGATTTTGTGATATATTTTAGCATTTTATTTGTATTTTCCCCATTGGTGTGATGTTTGTGGGTTTCTCCCTTGGATGCTCGGTTTATTCAATTTGTGTGGGGCTATTTTGGGTGTGCTTTTGGCTTGGACTTTGCTTGGATAAATTTAAGATCAAATGAAGTTGCTTTGGATGGCTTGAAGAAGCTTGGAGTTGAATATTTCTCATCTGTTGGATTGCTTGTCAGGAACTTAGGAAAATTAGGGTTTTAGGAAGAGCTTTTTAGACTTAGTTCATTTCTTTTCTCAAACATGGAATGCTTTGTTTGCTTCCATCCTATCCTATGATTCAAAGTCCTCTTAAGGAAGCCCATATCTCCCTTGGAGGGATGATTGGCATGCCTTAAAGAGTAGAACTTTTGAGGATACCCTTCTTTGCATATGATGGTTTCTAGTGATTTCCTTTGGTCTTCACTGATTTCCATTCATTATAACTTGATCCCAATAACTAATCTTTCTTGGTAGAGCTTACTAGATCTTGGGTATGAAGATCTAAGATGTTGAAGATGCCTTTCATGAGGTTTTCTTGAAGATGGAGTTGTGTTACTGTCAACTTTGCTGTCAGGAGCTTGCTGGAGGACTGAAGCTAGGGTTTACTGTTGCTTTTGAGCTGGAGTTTTCTGTAGCTGTGGATCTTCACTGTTTAGGTATTGAGGAGCCTTATTTGAAGTGTGCTTTCTCTTCCCTGGAAGTTGGAGATTGAAGTTTATTGAAGTTTGAAGATGAAAGTTGTTGTTGTCAGAGCTGCTGTTTGCTATAGGAGTTTGGTGCTGCTGCTTGGGCTGCCTCCTTTGGGTTTTGTTTTTCTGTATTGTTTGTTGCCTTGTACAACTTTCCCCTTTAGGTTTAAAGTGAATGCTGATTCACTTTGCCTGTTGTTTTCCCAGGTTCGAGGTTGAGCAGGACTCCCTTGCCTCGCTTGTATTGCTGCATTGCATGCATTTTACTGTACTTGCTTGCTTTCTTTTCTGTTTATCCCCTAGGATCTCTGATTTCCTCTGTGCAGGAGGGAATTATGACAGACATTAGGATTCTTATCCATGCATGAGTCCATTAGATTAGTTTTTATTCCCTTTTCAACCCTAGGCTTTTTAGAGCTTCTTTCTCTTCTTATCTCAAAACAACTCAAAAATACAGTAATAAGGTTAATCGATGTCGTACGTCACGAGCCTTAAGCTATTTGAGAAAAGGTTGCTGGGGAGCTTCTTTCCAGTAGTCTGGCTGCTTAGTGTGGCACCCTTTGGGTGACATGCGACATAGTCACTCTCAAATAATAGTCTATAGTACGTTAGAGATTGCACACAAACTAAAAAACACTTCTTTCATAAAAGATTCAAAACAAACATCAAAGTGTCATTTTTTTCCGCTTGGACTCTTAATCAAGAAAAACCCTTTCATAAGGTAATAAAAAACCAGTCAGACAAGCTTGTGTCTTCCGTAGCCCGGACTACGTTTGCTCTGATCTTTCATGCTGTATGAAAGTACGTAGGCATAGGATGTCGTATCCTAGCGAGCAACCTTCCCTCCTTTCCTGTAGGTAGGCGAACTACGTTGACTCTGATTTCTCGTTCCAGACAGGAATACGTAGGCATAAAGTGCGATACTTTGCCGAGTCATTTTCTTTTCTTTTTAACCCAGACCTTTAGAGTAGATAGAATAACAATCCGTACCAGAAAACAAGCGTGGATCCCGTCGAGTACGGCGGACGTGAGGGGTGCTAATACCTTCCCCTTGCATAATCGAATCCCGAATCCAGGAATTTGGTTGCGATGACCATTCCTTTCCCGTTTTGCGTTAGGTTTACTCTGAGCGTTTCCTTTCCCTCCGTTGGGATAAATAACGCACGGTGGCGACTCTTCTGTCATAGTCGGCGCCGATTTTCGCAGTAGCGACAGCTGGCGACTCTGCTGGGGACTCCAACGGTTCCCTACGCGAGTCAATCCTAGCGCTTGTTTTCCTGTCGTGGGTTTTGTATGGATTTACCTTTCTGTATTTACTTTCAGTATTATATTATTGTTGTTGTGCTGGGTAGGGGGTCAGATTGAGAGATAAGTCGGACCTGGGCTTGAGTGCACCTAGAATTAGTTGTGGAAAGTAGTGGGCGCGTGCATGCTTTGCATGTACTAGTGTCCCGCAAAATCCACGCTCAGACGAGGTTCTTCTGGTTGACTTCTTTTTCAACCCTTTGGGTTGAGGGGGTTGTTGGTTAGTTGGATTGTCGACTCTAGGGACCGATCAATTGGAAGTTTGTTAAGTGGGGCCTCTTCAGGACATGATGATGCCACACCTTCTGGGTATCGTATCATCAGTCTTGAAAGTCTGTGACGCCGACGACCGCATAGGATGTTGTACCTTGTGTCAGTTGATAGGACACCTACCTGTGAGAGGGATTGGGGCATGCAGGAAACTTGACCTCCAGACTACCCGGTTTTTTTAATATTGGATCAGTATGTGTGGTTATTTGGGATTCTTCATCATGACAGTGTTATAGGTCTGTTGAGACCAGGTTGGAGCTTTGTTATAGGTCTGTTGAGACCAGGTTGGAGCATTGTTTTGAGTCTGTTGAGACAAAGCGGAGAATTGTTATGGGTCTGTTGAGACCAGGTTTGAGCAGTATTGTGGGTCTGTTGAGACAGATATTGTGGATGGATCTCTTCAGCAATATATCACTTGATCCCTGTGGCATGTTTGCATATTGCATTGTTGCATACTCATTTTGCATATCATTAACGTGTGTCTGTGCTGCAGGTGCATTTTCATACCCTCTGATTCTAGTTGCCCGGATTTCTGTCTGCTGCTATTATGGATACTTTGAAGAAGACTGTAGCATACAAGTTGCCTACTCCGGATGTTTCTTCTTTGCTAGGTTTTATATCCTTAGCTGATGATGATGTGAGGAGAAGTTTCAGGAAAAGTTATGGGAAACTGCTTAGGTTGGTTTATAAACCATCCATGTATGAGCATAACGGATTGTACACACTGATGCAGTTCTATGATCCCCCGCTGAGGTGTTTTACTTTCCCTGACTTCATTCTGGCTCCGACCATGGAGGAATATGCTGAGATCTTAGAGTTGACTATTCAGAACAAGGTACCCTTCATTCATATGGGTGATGAGCCCAAGCTGGAGGATTTGGCTGTTGCTTTGCACTTAGACTCCTCAGAATTGCTGTTAACCTCGTGGAATGGAGTTTCTGGTTTTTCTCTCAAGTTCTTAGTTGGGAAAGCACAAGAGTACACCAAGAGTGGCTGTTGGGTTGTGTTTAATGCTATCCTTGCTTTGTGTATCTATGGCATTGTACTGTTCCCTAACATGCCCGACTTTGTTGATTTGGATGCATTCTATATATTTGCTTCAGGCAATCCTGTGCCTACTCTAATTGGAGATTTCTATCACTCACTGCATTATAAGAACGAGAACAGGAGGGGCAAGAACGTCTCTTGTTGTGTGACTTTGTTGTATATGTGGTTTTAGAGTCACCTGTCCAAGAAGGGTATCTTTGCTGAGTCTGCAGATACGGTGGATTGGTCTGAGCATCTGATGGGACTTTCTTCAGAAGACGTTGTCTGGTTTGATAAAGATTTACTGGGATCTGAGATTATCTACAGCTGCGCCGGATATCCTAACGTTCCTCTGATTGGGAGGAAGGGGTGCATTAACTATAATCCATCATTATTAATCAGGCAATTCGGTTATGCTTTAAGAAGCCCGCCAAAAGGGGAGGAAGTGCAAGAATCTCTGTACTTCACAGGTGATCTGAGTGGAAATTATTGTCCAGGCTTCAGCGTGCTTGGAAAAATATCAACAAAAGGGGTAAGCCGTTGTTGGGTAAGAATGATTGTCAAGCCTATCCTCCGTACAAAGTCTGGATCCAAGATAGGGCAAAGCAGGCGCTGATGCCGTTTCCTGCAGTATTACCTCTGACTCCCCCCGTGATTGAGGAGCCAACTACTGTGTCTATTGAGAGATATGAGCAGGTTGTGAAGGAGAAAGAAGAGCTGATGAAAGCCAACGAGAAGTTGGAAGAAGAGCTAGTGCAACTCAGGAGCGAAAGGAATGAAGTCGTATATTCCTTCAAGCAGCAAATAGATCTGGTAAACCAACTAGGCACAGAATTGACTGAGCAACGAAAGAAGCGTGAACGTTTGGGGATAGATTTCAAGAGCTCCCATGATATGCTGGAGTCCAAGAAGAAAGCACTTGATGTAGCCTACCGGGAGATCTCTGCCTTCAACAAACCTGGAACGCCACGCTGTCCAGCAATAAGGAAAGAGAAGACAAACTGAAGCTGTAGATCTCTGAGCTGGAAGGTCAGTTTAAAGCTATCCAGAAGAAGTTTGAAGAAGAGGTTATGCGGAGATATGATGTCCAGAATGCCTTGAACAAAGTTATCAAGCGCAAGAAAGAGTCTGCGTCCCAGAAGTAGAAGCTAGAAGATTGCTTTGGAGAAGGTGTTTGGGAGGAATCCATTAGGGATCTCCAGCGTGTTATCAGGCAAAGAGACTCGCTCGTCGAAGGGTTGCTTTCTCAGCCGAACCATCCCAAGACTAAGAGATTGTTAGAGGAGTATCAAGCATATGGTCGCACTTGATTACCTTATGTACTGTTGTATATGCTTTATGTGCATTGTGCTGGCCATCACCAGGATTGTTGGTTGAGGTCATGCCTTCTTATTGTACACTCAGTGATATTGTATTTCTGACTTGATGGGCTATTCGCAGCAATATATGAGATGTTTTCCCCGTGAATGGATTTCAAGCTTCTTATCATTATCACTGTCACTACACTGGCACTTTGGCACTAGAATTGGGGGCGACCTCCCTAACGCATAGACACATATTGCATCTACATATTCATTTTTGCATTGCCAGTTACTTGTTGAATCTGTATCTTATTTCCTGCATCACAGGTTTTTCAGGATTGACGAACAAAGAGTCCACCGCTATTCAACCAGAAACAACTGCAAGAAGATAATGGATCAAGTCCAAGTTGAGATGCAGGAAATCCGTGAGAAGCTGACTTTGTTCATGCAAGCTATGGAGAGCATGGCCAAGGGCCAGGAGAATCTTCAGACCTTGGTGCAACCGTTGCTGACGCGGGCAAACGGAAATGGCAATACTGACCACATTTCTGTTGAAACTCCTCGCCGGTAGGATGAGATACCGGCAGTTGTTACTCCACCTGTTGTGACTGTCAATGGAAACACTGGTACTGGTGCAGGTGCTGGCATTGGTAACAGCAATACTGGGAATGGTGGTGATGGGCATGTTGTTAACAATAAAGGCAACACTGTGGATGCCGATCAAGGACTCGTTGACAATGTTGCCTTCGGAAACAATGGGTATGGCAATGTCAATCAGGACGGGAACTTCGGGTTCACCAATCAAGGCTTTGGTAATGACGGTTACAGCAACAATCAGGGGTATGGCCACGGTAATGGTGGATTCGGTAATGTGAATGGTGCTGGAGCATTTCCTTTCAACAATGGTTTTGGATCTGCTGGGGTCAATCTGGGGTTCGGCAACCGAGGACAGGGTCCTGTGTACAATCAGCAAGGGTTTGGCCGTAACATGGGTTATGATGGGTATGGAAATGACTGGAACGTGGATCAACAGGAGGACGCTTTTTCAGGAAGAGGTATGGGACCCGAAGGCCCTATTGACCCTGTTCAGAGGATCAGAATGCTAGAAGAGCAGATGAAAGGTGTGGTTGATCAGAACTCCGCTGGATTAGATATGACTACTATGGGGTTGGTATCAGGGCTGAGGGTGCCATTGAAATTTAAGGCTCCAACATTTGACAAATACAAAGGGGATACCTGCCCAAAGGTCCATGTACGTTCTTATTATAGAAGGATGTATGCATATTCCAATGATGAAAGGATGCTCATGCATTTCTTTCAAGATAGCTTATCGGGACCATCATTGGAGTGGTACATGGGACTGGAGCCCACCCAGATTAGGAGTTGGAAGCAGTTGGCTGATGCTTTTGTTATGCATTACAAATATAACAGCGATTTGGCGCCAAACAGAGTTCAATTGCAGAGTCTGTCGCAGAAAAGTGGTGAAAGTATCAAAGAGTACGTGCAGCGGTGGCGCGATATGGCAGCTCGAGTGCACCCTCCTTTGGTCGAAAGGGAGATGAATGACATGTTTGTGGGGACGTTTACAGGAATGTACTATGATAAGTTACTCAATGTTTCAATGGGCAGTTTCTCCGATATGATCCTTATGGGAGAAAGGATCGAAAATGGAATTAAAATTGGAAAGATTCAGGCAGGCGAATCTACTTCAGCCGGGGGTGCGAAAAAAGCGTTCGACGGAAGACGACAGGGTGATACTAGCGCTGTGTATGGTGGCCGAGGCCGGGGCAGAGGCAGAAATCAGTACATTCAACCTCAATAGATAGCCAGTGTTACTATTCCAATTCCTCAACAACAACAACAGCAACAACAACCGCAGCAGCAGCAAAGGCAGAATCATGGTTAGGGAAGGTTTCAGAATGTAAAGCCGAAGAGGGTATTTGATAAGCCTCCGTCGACATATGCAGAGCTTCTTCAGACATTGCTGGGGTTGAATTTGGTCGAGAAAAGAACACTGGAACCACCTACAGGACCGGTACTTCCTAGGGGGTATGACGCTAGTAAGCACTGCGAGTTCCATTCCGGGGCGCCCGGACATGATGTAGAATCTTGTCATGCTTTCAAGCATAAAGTTCAAAACTTGTTGGACAGTAAAGCCATCAACTTTGGCCAAGTGGGGCCCAATATTGTACAACAACCCTTGCCTAATCATGGGGCAAATGCTATCTTAACAGAGAAAAATTTGAACTTGGTGTTGGATGTTAATGAGTTGAAGACACCATTGAGTGAAGTGAAAAGCAGGTTGCTCAGAGGGGGAGTATTTCCCGGTTGTGATGAATACTGTTTAGAGTGTTGGACCAAGCCTGAGGGTTGTACTGATTTGAAGCGGGGCATTCAGGCCATGATCAACGAAGGGCCCTTGTAATTTGATCGAACTGCGGTTGAGAAGCCTGCGGAGGCATTATGTGAAGAGCAGAATGATGTTGCAACGGTGACGATCCCGAGGAAGACTATAACGATAGTGGCGCCCGCCAAGCGGCCAACTATTACGATTACCAAAGCAGGGCCTGTTCCCTTTGAGAGTACGAAAGCTGTCCCGTGGACATACGGTTTAGAAGCGTATTGCAATGGTGAAAAGATTGCGGTGAATAGCCAGCCAACTGGGACTGTTGATAATGTTGTTGGTATGGGGGGCATGACCCGTAGCGGAAGGATCTTTAGCTCACCTGAAATAAAAGCAGAGAGGTTGGCCAAAGGTAAAGCCAAAGTAAGTGAAAGCGGACCTTCTCAGTCGAAAGAAAAGGATACATCACTCAAGGACGTAGAGGAGTTCATGAGACTGATCCGCAAAAGCGACTACAAAATTGTTGAACACCTACAACAGACACCGTCGAAGATTTCTATCTTGTCATTGTTGCTATGTTCCGAAGCCCACCGAACGCCTTGTTGAAAATACTGGATACGTCATTCGTGCCCCAAGAAGTTTCTGCAAATCAGTTAGAGGGGGTAATGGCACATGTCAATGTTGGACATAGTCTGGGTTTCACATATTTTGACCTAACGCCCAAGGGTCGGGAGCACAACATGACCTTGCATATATCGATGGAGTGTCGGGGCACCGTAATGTCGCATGTATTGGTAGATATTGAATCGTCGTTGAACGTGTTGCCAAAGAAAGCCATGATGAAGTTGGACATACAGGGAGTTATTTGCACGCCCAGTGATTTGGTTGTGAGGGCGTTTGACGGGACGAAGAGATCAGTGTTTGGGTCAATAACGTTACCGCTGCAGGTGGGGCCAGAGATTTTTGATACCGAATTCTACATCATGGATATCCATCCAGCTTATAGCTGCCTTCTTGGACGACCATGGATCCACGCTGCAGGGGTCGTAACGTCCATATTGCATCAAAAGCTGAAATACATGGTGGGTGATAGTGTTGTTACCGTTTGCGGGGAGGAGGATATTTTGGTCAGTCACCTGTCATCATTCAGATATGTTGAGGTCGACGGAGAAATACACGAGACACCTTGTCAAGCCTCAAGCACTCTCTGGAAGAATTGCCCGATGGCAGATGGTGTTAACTGAATACGATATCCAATATGTCTCGCAAAAGGCTATTAAAGGTAGTGTTCTGTCTGAGTACCGTGCGGAGCAGCCTGTTGAGGACTACCAATCGATGTGGTTTGATTTTCCTGACGAGGATGTCATGTACCTGAAAATGAAGGATTGTGAAGAACCGTTGTCGGACGAAGGACCAGAATTGGGTTCCAAATGGCAGTTGATATTTGACGGAGCTGTTAATTCCTATGGTAGCGGAATAGGTGCAATTATCACCACTCCTCAGGGGTCGCACATCCCCTTTACTGCCCGATTGACCTTTCCCGTTACCAACAATGAAGCTGAATATGAGGCTTGCATCATGGGTCTGGAAGAAGCTATTGATTTGCGAATCAAACATCTGGATGTATACGGAGACTCAGCTCTAGTGGTGAACCAGATTAAAGGAGAATGGGAGACACGTCAGCCCAATTTGATACCATATATGAATTATGCAAGGAGATTGTTGCCTTTCTTTGACAAGGTGGAATTGCATCATGTGCCGCGAGCAGAAAATCAAATGGCTGACGCCCTGGCAACATTGTCTTCAATGTATAAAGTTAACTTCTGGAATGAGGCTCCCCGGATTGTTATCTCTTGGCTCGATAGGCCTGCATTCATATTTGCCATTGACGAGGCTCCCGATGGTCAACCCTGGTACTTTGACATCCAGAATTTCCTGAAGAACAAGGAGTATCCGGCTGGGGCATCCAGTCGAGATCAGAAGACGCTCAGGAGATTGGCTGGAAATTTCTATTTGAACCCGGATGGTGTCCTATACAAAAGAAACCACGACTTGGTGTTGCTACGTTGTGTAGATGAGAAAGAGGCGAAGTTGCTCATGGAAGAGATACATGTGGGTACATTTGGTACACATGCTGGTGGGCATGCTATGACGAGAAAACTGCTGCGGGCAGGTTATTATTGGCTAACTATGGAAACAGACTGTTTCAAGTTTGCAAAGAGGTGTCATAAATGCCAGATTTACGCGGACAAAATCCATGTGCCTCCAAGTCCTCTGAATGTGATGTCATCACCGTGTTCTTTCTCGATGTGGGGAATTGATTGGCAAGATTGAGCCTACGACATCCAACGGACACCGGTTCATTTTGGTGGCGATCGACTACTTCACCAAATGGGTGGAAGCAGCATCATATGCCAATGTCACCAAACAAGTGATAGCCAGATTTATCAAACGAGATATTATCTGCAGATATGGAATCCCTGAGCGGATTATCACCGATAACGGTTCAAATGTGAATAACAAAATGATGAAAGAGCTGTGCCAGAATTTTAAGATTGAACATCATAACTCTTCTCCTTACCGACCCAAGATGAATGGCGCTGTCGAAGCGGCCAATAAGAACATAAAGAAGATTGTTCAGAAGATGGCTGTGACGTATAAGGACTGGCACAAGATGCTACCTTTCGCTTTGCACGGTTATCGTACGACGGCACGCACATCAACCGGGGCAACCCCTTTCTCGTTGGTATACGGAATGGAAGTAGTGTTACCATTGGAGGTTGAGATTCCTTCCCTGAGGATTTTACGTGATGTCCAACTTGACGAGGCAGAATGGGTTAAAGATAGACTGAATCAGCTCAATTTAATAGATGAGAAGAGGCTGGCTTCTTTAGCATACGGTCGGTTATATTAGAGCCGGATGAAGAAAGCTTACGACAAGAAGGTACACCCGCGAAGCTTTCAGACGGGCGATCTTGTTTTGAAAAAGATTCTCCCACCACAAACAGATCATAGGGGCAAGTGGACTCCTAATTACGAAGGTCCCTACATTGTTAGAAAAGTATTCTCTGGAGGAGCCTTGTTACTATCCACCATGGATGGTGAAGACTTTACTTCTCCTGTGAATTCGGACGCAGTTAAAAAATACTTTGCTTGAAAGTGACCCGCTGGACAGTAAAAAGAGAGTCCAGGCAAAAATGGGGCATCCCGGCGAACCATAAAAAAATGAATAAAAGGTTCGGGCAAAAGTTAGGGATAAAATTGAAAAAATGTACACCTGCGAAGTCGAAAACCTGAAAAGGGCGACCTCGGCAAAAAAGGGTATCCCGGTGAATTGAAAACCCGCAAAGGGCGATTCACGCAAAAGTTAGGGATTGAAAAAGCAAATGACTGTGGTCCGGATTTGATACGGCATTGTTTAGTGGTTTGGGAGTACCTGGGGGCCGTCTATCCAAAAACAATCTTTTTCGAAGATCGAGTACCGGGAAAGCGCAGAGTCAGGGGAGTCATAGGAGGATCAGCTCATGGTGTTTGTCTGTACCACATCGCCGACATGTATACAAATATTGTTTTGTATTTATGCTTCTTGTGCATATATGTATGTGTGTTTGTGCGTAACTTCCTCTTTTCAGGAGTTGCATCCAGTGTACCAAACTTTGCCTATTCAGAGGCCTGTTACCAATAAAGCATGTTATTCAGTACTTGATGCTTGTTCTTTACCGTTTTGTTTGTGACAGACGCTGATGTTTTTGATAAACTTGCACTTGCATAATCTTGCTGGCCCTTGCCAATAATTGCTAAAACTTTGAATTGACTGAAATAATGTCACGGATGCTAACCCTGATAGATTTCGTTGTATAGGCCTATTTTGTCTCGTTTGTTCTTTGCAGGGTTCTTACCTTTGGAGAAAACAGTCAGGGATTGTATTCCCCAGCCAAAGTCTCTTGATGAAGAGCCTGACTCCAGTTGATGTCATTCTCCAGCTGGTCGCAGCTTGTTTCCCAGAGAGTTGGAATGACGTTATCCCTTTCCGAATGAAGGATTATGCTCCCCCAGAGGAGTATCCTCAGGGAAGTTGTCCACAAAATCAATGTTCCCTGCAGGGGTTGCGCTCCTTAGCGAGTCGAAGGTGTGCACGTTCAGTCTCCAGCATGGGAGATTCCCGCAATAGTTAACCAAGTTTGTTGGTTTAGAAGGTTTATATCCGTGAAGGATGGTTTTCTTGCTCCCCACAGGTCGTCATGCCATCGACAGGATGTTGATCCTCAGCAAAGTAGTAGCTCCGAGTTCGTAAAATGTACCCAGACAGTGTGCTTCCCCAGAAGTGTTGCTTCTTCCCCAGCTAAGTTTGTTCACCAGCAGGTTGGCTTGTTCTTTCCTCCCAGTGGAAATTGATGTTTAATCGCTCCCCAGCAGAGTTGGTTGTGTTTCTGGCGTTTATTTCGCCAGAATACTTTGTGATACTGGTTCTCCCCAGCGGAGTTGGCGTTATCCTCGGCATTCATGTTGTTGAGACAACACTACCAGAGTTTCCCGACAGCTTGAACCTGCATTTGCATTTGCATATACTGTCATATTTGCATCTACTCAAACGCGTAGCATTTCCGTGCCGTACGGAGCATTACGCCATTTTCGAACATACGCATTTTGAAACATAAGTCAGGTTGGTTACCTCTTTATTTTCAGGTGTCCTTCCCTACAGGTAATTGGAACTCTTGTTCAGGATCGTTTTCAGATATTCAGATCTGTAGCATGAGATATGTGATGATAACGTTCGTCCTGCCATGTGTTCACTTATGAGAGGTGCTTGATTAATTTCTCTTCTTCCCCAGCGGAGTGTTCTTTACACGGCTTCATAATTGAACTTTGGAGTTGTTGTCAAAAATTCCCCGGTGGAGTGTTCCTTCGGGTTGCTGTCACGTCAGCCTTTTAAGAAAAAGATTTCAGGGATTAGACATCTGAAGTCATTACTCGTCGTCAAGTTGGATGTCTGGCAGTTGACGTCAGAATTCTCCCGGCAGAGTTCTCCCCAGTTTGCTGTTATGGCTTCATAATTAGACTTTGAAGTTGTTACCATAATGACATGGCTTCATAATTTGACTTTGAAGTTATTGTCAGTTCTGAAGGGCTTCATAATTTTGAAGTCGCTTTCAGCAGTCAACGGCTTCATGAATAGACTTTGAAGTTGTTGTAAAAGAGAGATTTCAGCGATTTGACATTTGAAGTCATTACTTGTTGTCAAGGCTTCGTGATTTTACTTTGGAGTTGTTGTCAGCATTTTAAAAGAGAGATTTCAGCGATTTGACGTTTGAAGTCATTACTTGTTGTCAAGGCTTCGCGATTTGACTTTGGAGTTGTTGTCAGCATTTTAAAGGAGGATTTCAGCGATTAGACGGTTGAAGTCATTACTTGTTGTTACGGATTCGTAATTTGACTTTGAAGTTCGTCAGCGTGGGATGCTCCATAATTAGACGTTGGAGACGTTATCACTATTACAATGGCTTCATAATTAGACTTTGAATTTGTTGTTAGAATTTCCTCGGAAGGAGTCTAGAGGGCTTCATGTTTTGACTTTGAAGTTCAATAGAGTTTTCCTGGAATTGTTGTTACGTCAGCATTGTAAGGCTTCATGATTTGACTTTGAAGTTGTTGTTGGCATTTTTAAAGGGAGATTTCAGCGATTAGACGGCCGAAATCGTTACTCGGTGTCACAACTTCATAATTAGACTTTGAAGTTGTTAGCAGCAGTGGATGGCTTCATAATTAGACCTTGGAGTTATTATCAGTTTACACGGCTTCATAATTCGACCTTGGAGTTATCGTCAGTGTTAAACAACTTCGTAACTAGACTTTGGAGTTGTTGTTAGGAATTCCCTAGCGGATTGTCCTCGCATAACCATTGTGTCAGCATTGCAGACTTCATGATTTGACTTTGGAGATCGGCATGGTTTTCTTCGAGCAGCTGTTACGTCAGCATTGAGCTGCTTCATAATTAGACCTTAGAGTTGTCGTCAACATCAAACGACTTCGTAATTAGACTCTGGAGTTCTTCAGCATTACAGCAGCTTCATGATTAGACTTTGGAGTTGTTGTCCAAAATTTTTGTCCGCATGAAATAGCTTCATAAGTAGACTTTGGAGTTATTGACAGTTTTTTCCCCACAGAGTTGCTTGTTGAAGTTTCTCTTATCCGGCCATCGGAGTATTTTCTTCAAGTTTGCTGTTCCGTCAGCGTCACAGGGTTTCATAATCAAAATTTCAGGAGTTGTCGCCTGTTGTCGAAATAGGTGCCTGGCAGTTAATTTCAGAGCATCCCCAGTGGGTCTGGCTACCGCAAAGACAAGGCCGAGTTATTGTCCAGTATGATTGACTGAATTGAATTCCTATTGGGTGGAAGAATTTGATCCCCAATGAAGTCGCGGTGATTTCTTCGTGTTGACGAAATATTATTATCCCTGGTAGAGTCCTCCCCCAAGTTGTCTGTGGGTTGGGACCGATGGAGTTAGCTACTGCAGAGATAAGCAAAGTTTCCTGTGTTTAGGCAGATGATTTTCCCGTGTGGATAGGCGGACGAAGTTTCCTGTGTTTAGACAGATGATTTTCCCGTATGGATAGGCGGATAGAGTTTCCTGTGATTAGACAGAAATGTTTCCCCAGTGAAGTCGACGAATTTTATTGCCTATGATTGATAGGACCTCCTCGTGTTGGTGGGAGGCGACCAACTCATCCCCAGCGGAGTAGCCGGGATTTCTCCGTGTTGACGGAATGTAGAGTCCTGACATGGACAATATTTCTTCGGGATGACGAAATGTGAGTCCTGACGTGGACCGATTGGTGTTTAGTTGTGATTTGACGAATTTGTTTCTCTTCTTGTGTTGACAAGATTAGTCCAGTTGTGGACGGAGGTGTTCAGTACCTGTGGCGTTACACAGGTGGTTGATGTTGGAATCAGAGTTATTATCAGACGTTGAATCAGTTGTTGCCGTAACAACCAGGTTCAGTTGGTGGATGTCGTTCCCCAAGCAGTTGTGCAGTTTATTTCTACGGTTAGCAAATTTTCGGGTTTCTTGGTATTCAACCGCCTCGCACCTCGATCGTTTGAAGGCCGTTTGCTCTTCACCCAGTCGGGTCCAAGCCGTTTGAATAGGGGCAGCTGTTGCACCCCAAAATTTGCTTAACCTTTTCTTGCCTGATTTATGTTTCATTGCATTTCATTTGCATAGCATAATGTTGCAACCTAAATTTTGACCCCTTAGATCCTCATCACCATTTTAGGATCATATTCACTTGATTAACTAACCTTGACCAATTTCAAGTTTATCTTTGTTAAGATGCAGATGAATTAGGGTTTCGTACCGTCAAAATCGAGGCTTCGATGGTTTGATCAATCAATGTGTTGGATTGATTCAACTATAAACAAGATCATGGATACTACATGGGGTCAATTATGAATCCAATTTGAGGTTGTCATCCAGGAATTAAGAACGGTGCAGTTCAGGATACCCGATTAGGGTTTTGATCAGGAAAAGTCAACCGTAGTTTGACTTTTGATTTAAAAAGTGTTCCAATGGTGGGATCATGGTCCATGAATTTCCTATGGCTTAGTAAAGTCTACTCAAGAAGCTTCAAGGCTTCAAGATACCCATAACACCAACAGTCGATTCAGAGTTCTTCAATCAATAGGTTCGTCTGACTGAAAAGTCAACTCATTGACCAACATGGTTTTGACCCAAAATTGAATGAAATTATGTTCCTAATGGTATATCACATCTATTCATTAATTTTGGTGACCATCGAATCAAGAATTGATAAGTAATCGAAAAGTTGGGAAATTAAGGTTTTGAAAAGGGCAAAGCCATAACTCCTTAACCACACAAGGGTTTTTGACCTAGTTTCAAGAGGAATGAGTTCCTAACACAAGCATAAATATTGTAGTACCTAATTGGGGATTTTTAAAAAGTGCAAGTGGGTTCCATAACTCTTCTTGGTTAGAGAGAACCAAGATCCACAAGTTGGCAAAAACTCACATTCGCAAAACTAGGCCAGCATGAGTTTTTTTTTATTCCAAAACCTCACCAAATCGATGCTAATCAAAGACTAATCCTCATTTATGATGTTTATATTGATAATGAACATTTTTACATCAATTTCTACAAAAATGGTACAAAGATCAAAGGAAATCATTATTTAATGCAAGTTGCAAAAGTGAATAGTGAAGAAAGAGAAAAAAGGTGGCTACCCTTGTCAAATCATCAACTTTAATTCAACAAGTCACCTCCTATCCTATCAAGCATGATAAAAAAATCTATGGGGTATGGATAATATCTTATTATAGTGGCTTAAATATAAAGATGAAGATTGCATTGAAAAACTCAAAGATTTTCATGATGGAAGGTTAAAATTGGCAATTTGCTTCACTTTTGCCCATACCTTGACCCAAGGCCTTTGGCTATAAATAGAACTCACTTCATACATCACAAACACACAAGTTCCATGCTAGAAACCAGCTATAACTTTCTTTCTTACACAATCACAAGTTCTTACAAAATCTCATTAAGTTTCCAAAATCCCTCAAAATTTGCTTTTGAAAAACACCTTTCAAAACCATTTCCAAACTTCTTCCAACTCAAGAAACACTTCAAACACATAAAGTATGATGTATTGAAGCTATCCAAGTCACTTCCACACTTATGTAACAAGATCTTGGAAGAGCTCTCAAGATCTCTGGTTTTCTTATTGCTTAAGCTTGCTTCAAGAGGTAAACCTAAAACTCATAAATGTGAACTTTCCACTTGCATTCCACATGTTACCATGACTGTTTTTTTTACCATGATGATCTTGAAAATTTTCAACTTGTAACTTAATTTTTCTTGTGAGATTGATCTTGTATTATTCTTAAAATTTTGTTAACATGTTTAAATAATCAAATTTGTTTGATTCATTGTCTTACCATGTGCATTTTATTCCTTTTATCATTTAGATTTTCATGTTTTGTTCATCCAAACTTCAAAAAATCATAACTCATCCATTTTTCATCATTTTGAACCCATTCTTTTTGAATTTTGTTTGTCTTGATGCCTACTTTCATGTGATATTTTTTAATTCCATGTTTGTTCATATTTTCATGCCTTTTGGTTGCTTGTAGGTTGCCTTTATATTGAGATCGTTATCTCGCGTATGCAGATGAATTTCTTTTTCACCGTGATCATTTGTGTTATGATATTCACTCATTCTCATTTATACTATGTTAGTTAACATGTTAGGGTACTCTCCCTTGGTTGTTACCATTATTTCATATTGCTTTCCTCCTAAATTATGAGGTTAAACTAATTTGCTTGTATTTGATTGTCATCGATACATGTGGTTGTTACCTTCAATCTTTGTTAAGATATACCTTTAATCTTTGTTAAGATATGCTTTCATCTTTGTTAAGATACATGATCTTTGGTTGTAACCATGCCCCTTTTGTTTAAAGTATTGATTACTTTGTTAATTATTTCTTCCCCAAGTGATGGAACTTTTTTAGTTCTCATCCAAGTTGCCTCATCTCCTCCCTTCCAAAGGAAAGTCTCTCTATTGACCCTTGGGTCATAGATAGCTCAATACCCTCATTGGCCTCGAAAGAGCCTTAACCCCCTTTTTGGTCTGGATAGAACCAATAGGATATAAACTCATAGGTCTGTATAGAACCTTCCCCTCTTTTGGTCTGGAAAGAACCAATTGATTCCTTAGTTCGAGCCCGAACTACGACCGCTCTGATTTCTCATTGGACAATGAGAATACGTAGGCAAAAGATGCGATATATTGACATGCAACCTTCCCCCTCACTAGGAGTGTTTACAACTAGAACCCTAGGATAGAGTTGTTAACTCTGTGTAAGGATCATGGATATGATCACTTACTTCCCCCTTTGAGTGTTACAATATAGACATAGAGAGTTTTGTGAAACTCTACACAAACATTATTATGTTTGTTCCCCTTTGAACCTTGATCGCAATCAAGCGTTCTTCAACCCTAGTGAGGTGAACTACGATTGCTCTGATTCTATCCTAGTTAGGATACGTAGGCAGAGGACGCGATGTCTTTGCGAGCAAACTTAGAAACAATCTTAGGTCTTCATCTATCATAACCTTCACCTTTTTACCCAATACCCAAACCTTAGCAAATATTTAACAAACTTAGCATACAAATAAACAAAAGGTTCCTGTAGAGTACTACAGATGTTTAGGATGTGAAATACCTACCCTATGCATAACCAACCCCCGATCCCCGAATCTCTTAGCGTTGTTGTAACATCGCGCAAAAGGTTCTTTCTTTCTTTAGACCTTTCCTTTGGATAAATTAAAGTCCGGTTGTAAAAGAATTAAGGTTCAAGTTAATTCAATAGCTTGATATCCAATTTTCACCGCAACAGAAATGGCGACTTCACTGGGGAGACTTACTTAACTCGAGGGTTTAGCCTATTTTGTTTAAATTGCATGCTATATTTGTAAATATTTGCTTAACATGTATATTTGTCAATATATTTGTTTAACTGTTGGGTATTGGGTGTCTTGAGTGATGAGACAGTCCTATACCCGAACTTGAGTGCACTTATGATAGGATGGTGGTATATTCAAGAAAGCTTATAGGGAGTTGATTCCTGACCAAGCTAACTTGAGAAACCACCGCTCAGTGTAGGCCCTCTTGAGAGTTTAGTATTGTTGATCGAGTATTCGTGAAAGCAATGCTACTTTCAACAAAGGAGCCCATGACACTGTGGACTTTTAGAATACATTTTACCCCACTCCAGCCTTATTAGGACGTAGTGCGATGGCTATAAGGAAGTATTTCTGAAGTAGTCGATACGTGATACTACGCTCGGGCGAGACTCTCTTGAGAATGTTATCGATTACCAAGTGATTTGGGAAATTGATAATATCCGAAAGATGGGTTGTTAACCCTGGGAACTTTGTTAAGAACCCGTTCGGCAGGTACAAATCAACCCACAGTACAAATCCTTGGGGATGGGTAGACCTTTGACTCCTTGCTTTGATATTGAGCCTAGGAGGTCTTTGTATATGCTTTTTATTTGTGAATACTTGCCTTTGTGTTATGTGTGCATCATCCCATCATATCACCATAAGCATATCATGTCGCAACTAGTTTTGTAAAACTCATTCGATCTCTAGTATTTTTAAAAGTTGTAACTTTTTCAACGATCAATGAAATGAGGGTTTTAACCTAATCAAACTTCTGGGTTTTGTAAAACCAGTTGCGTTTTTGCACTTGCATCAACATTTTACATATCATACTTCGTTGCATGGGTTTTTTGGTTCATTCTGTGTTCCGTTGACATCACAAGGGGGATATCTAGCACAAATAGGCAACAATGGAAGGACTTTTGAAAGCTCAGGAAATGATGAAAGAGGACATCAGAATTCTCAAGTGTCAGATGAATTGGGTGCTTGAGACATTGCAGAATATGATGAAGAAAGAGGGTCACTCTGACCATGTTGCGTCCAGAGAAACGAGGGATGCATTATCTTTGATGGTTCCTCCAACTCAAGGACATCCTCGGAATCAACGAACAAATAACCATCAATCGCATCAGTACACCCAACATTCAGTGTTTGTTCCTCCTCAAGCTTCTCAAAGCCGAAAATTGAACAAGAAGGATCATGTCAGGAAAAATAAGACTTGCGGTAGACAAACTCCAGTACCGTTAAGCAAACTTTACCCGCTACTGATTCAGAACTCACTAGTGACTCCACGATTATCCAATCCGGTGCCAGGACCATGGCATAATGCGAACCTAAACTGTGAATTTCACAAAGGAGCCGAAGGACACAACTTGGATGCATGTATAGCATTGAGTTATCTTGTGCAAGAGCTAATCATTGAAAAACGCTTGATCCTCGAGGAAGACCATCCAAGAGTGGATTGTGGATATCATACTGGAACAACAGGGTACCTAGTTGAAGAATGTGAAGGTTTTAAACTAAGATTGCAAGAGTTGCTGAAACCTCGGGAGGATAAATCAAAGGACAGTGTTGCGATTCCTAAATCTAAAGGCAAAGGACCCGTGAGACCCCTCATAATTCTATATCACAAGGAGCATGTGGTTGTTGAAGGTGTTTCCCCGCATGGGCCTAAAATTTGAAATTTGTTTTGTTAAACAATTTTAATTCCCTAAGGCTGGCAACTGTAGATTGTTTCAGCATTTTGTTGTGTTTTCTTCGCATTTGTGTTGCTTGTAAGCTGTTGTTTATTTAAATTGGCAAGATTAAATGAAATGTTTGTG
Organism: Lathyrus sativus; assembly: GCA_963859935.3. NCBI lineage: Eukaryota > Viridiplantae > Streptophyta > Magnoliopsida > Fabales > Fabaceae > Lathyrus > Lathyrus sativus. The sequence goes on along the minus strand of OZ012738.1, from coordinate 241,910,248 downwards.
CATCTTTTGATTAAATCCATTCGTTTCACTCTCTTTCTTTTTCCTTTCATTGTTATGAGATAACGAAAAATGCAAAAATTTCTTTTGTTTACTAAACTGTTGTTTAAAACAAAGGTTGGGGAGGATGATGAAAACTATATCCATTAGTTGCTGTTGATATGCTTTCAATGTAACTTTGCTGATGACGTAAGGCATTGTTTCGATTCCTAAACACTGGAGAAATAAGGAAGATAATCCCTCGTTAACCCCTTCGAGCCTAGAAGTAGGAGTTTTTCTTTCTTTACAAAAAAACAAAACCTTAAATCTCAAACCTGGGGCGGGTAGTTCTCGGTTAACATAAAGATATGTGCATACAAGACACTTTAAAAGTGGTGCATTCAGGTTTTCACTCGTACACAACAAGAAAGTGTCGAAAATGCTTTTCAGCATAAAAGATGATGATGGTTCGCTGTAGCCATTAAACTAGGTGGTCACCTCCTTTCTCAAAAAAAGGGGAAAATGAAAAAAAGAAAAAGCCCGCTAAGTCAAAACCTATGAAGGAGACTTAGGCAAAAATGGGGCATCCCGTTGACTGTATAACCGAACAAAGAAGTTTAGACAAAAGTCAGGGATAAACAAAAGAGAGGAATTTTGTAAGATTCTTCACTCTAAAAATCCTCAAATGGCAAAAGCTATCAAATACTGTAAGGGAGTCGTGACTACCCTAGGTTTGTAAACCATCGCCGACTATCATCAGTCCAATTCTTAAGTCTGTAAGAACCTGAATGTATAGTTTGAGTTAACTGAGTGTAGGATTGGAGTTCATCATGGAGAGTGGGTGGGACCAAATCACTTTGAGCCTTTATCCTTTGTTTCATGAACCATGAACCGAGCCACGTTACAACCCTTAAAAGACCTAATTGAGGTAAGGTTATTTTGAAAGCATATTACAGCAAGGTTGGATAACCTGACTCCTAATGATCTTTGATGTTTGTGTGTGTTAATCACTTTATCCATCATTTGTAAATGATTGGATCGCTTTCATTTTGATCACTTGATCACTCCGCTATGTGTGTTTCATCAAAAATTATTTTCAAAATATTGCATGAATTTTACATTGAAAATTGCCAATTTTTAATAAACAAAATTGCGTGCAAAACAACCCAATATCAAAGGAATCCCAACAAGCGCTGTCAGCTAGGGAATCTGACTTGATAAAGGAAGCTCAGCCTGGGACAATCAATTTGAAGGATTTGTTAATCATTTGTTACAATGTTCAGCTAATTAGAGTCGACCAGGTCAAAATCAGGAGAAGCTATCGATGAACAGTTTAGTCTGGGGCAGATCTTTTGCAGTTACCAGTTAGCAGGGACAAGTTTGTTCCCCAGTCATTACTTCCACAGTTTGAAGACTTTGTTGTACAAGCACCATTAAACTGGGGCAATCACGTCAAGATTTGTAAATCTCTCTCTCTCTCTCTCTCTCTATAAGAGTTTGAAGACATTGAAGCATCTTTATGCTAGTTCTCTTGATGGTTTCTTCCCACATACCATGTAATCTGGGGCAGAAAAATTTAAAGACTATTCGTCGCAAGAGTCGTTGCTCATTTGAGGAGGATTATTACCATCATGGGGCATAAATGTTTTGTTCTCATGGTGTCTTTTGCCAGCTCTCCAGTTAAGTTGTTACTTCATTTGATCTGGGAATCTCTCGATATGGTTTTCCTTCAACAAAGAATTCAAGCTCATGATGGCAATCCGAGTGAAGTCATGATGTTGTGTCCTAAGTGGATTACTCTCTCCCGAAGAAGGTGGTAACCTTGAAGTGGAATTGTTGTTCTTCACGATCATCCCTTTGATGTCCAATTTTGAAGTTGGTTGGGTCTCCGTGTCGAGATGTTTATTTTATCTCCTGTTTTGTTTTTTCTGTTTTGTCAGCATAAACATAAGCATGGCATAAAGCATATGCATAATATCCGTGCATTTTTGCTATCTCTGGTTGTCACTTGTTCCTGTTTCACTTTGATTCCCTCCTCAGTGATTGGGTGTTTCGTCTCTCTTCAATAGAGTTGTCAGCCCTTAGGCATAAAACGTCCATTATTTCTCAATTCCCCACAAAGTTTAATCCTCGTGGATGATGGTTCCTCATCTGGTTATCACCAGTGAAGTCGCCACTTCTGTTGCGGTGAGAATCGTGATACCAAGCTATTGATTAACTTGAATCTTTAATTCTTAAACAACCGGACTTTAATTTATCCAAAGGAAAGGTCTAAAGAAACAAAGAACCTTTTGCGCGATGTAACAACAACGCTAAGAGATTCGGGGATCGAGGGTTGGTTATGCATAGGGTAGGTATTTCACATCCTAAACATCTGTAGTACTCTACAGGAACCTTTTGTTTAATTGCATGCTAAGTTGGTAAATGTTTGCTATGGATTGAGATTGGGTAAAAGGTTATGATAGATGAAGACCTAAGATTGTTTCTAAGTTTGCTCGCAAAGACATCGCGTCCTCTGCCTACGTATCCTAACTAGGATAGAATCAGAGCAATCGTAGTTCACCTCACTAGGGTTGAAGAACGCTTGATTGCGATCAAGGTTCAAAGGGGAACAAACATAATAATGTTTGTGTAGAGTTTCACAAAACTCTCTATGTCTGTGTTGTAACACTCAAAGGGGGAAGTAAGTGATCATATCCATGATCCTTACATAGAGTTAACAACTCTATCCTAGGGTTCTAGTTGTAAACACTCCTAGTGAGGGGGAAGGTTGCTCATCAAGATATCGCATCTTGTGCCTACGTATTCTCATTGTCCAATGAGAAATCAGAGCGGTCGTAGTTCAGGCTCGAACTAAGGAATCAATTGGTTCTTTCCAGACCAAAAGAGGGGAAGGTTCTATCCAGACCTATGAGTTTATATCCTATTGGTTCTATCCAGACCAAAAAGGGGGTTAAGGCTCTTTCGAGGCCTATGAGGGTATTGAGCTATCTATGACCCAAGGGTCAATAGAGAGACTTTCCTTTGGAAGGGAGGAGATGAGGCAACTTGGATGAGAACTAAAAAAGTTCCATCACTTGGGGAAGAAATAATTAACAAAGTAATCAATACTTTAAGCAAAAGGGGCATGGTTACAACCAAAGATCATGTATCTTAACAAAGATGAAAGCATATCTTAACAAAGATTAAAGATATATCTTAACAAAGATTGAAGGTAACAACCACATGTATCGATGACAATCAAATACAAGCAAATTAGTTTAACCTCATAATTTAGGAGGAAAGCAATATGAAATCATGGTAACAACCAAGGGAGAGTACCCTAACATGTTAACTAACATAGTATAAATTAGAATGAGTGAATATCATAACACAAATGATCACGGTGAAAAAGAAATTCATCTGCATACGCGAGATAACGATCTCAATATAAAGGCAACCTACAAGCAACCAAAAGGCATGAAAATATGAACAAACATGGAATTAAAAAAGATCACATGAAATTAGGCATCAAGACAAACACAATTCAAAAAGAATGGGTTCAAAATGATGAAAAATGGATGAGTTATGATTTTTTGAAGTTTGGATGAACAAAACATGAAAATCTAAATGATAAAAGGAATAAAATGCACATGGTAAGACAATGAATCAAACAAATTTGATTATTTAAACATGTTAACAAAATTTTAAGAATAATACAAGATCAATCTCACAAGAAAAATCAAGTTACAAGTTGAAAATTTTCAAGATCATCATGGTAAAAAAAACAGTCATGGTAACATGTGGAATGCAAGTGGAAAGTTCACATTTATGAGTTTTAGGTTTACCTCTTGAAGCAAGCTTAAGCAATAAGAAAACCAGAGATCTTGATAGCTCTTCCAAGATCTTGTTACATAAGTTTGAAAGTGACTTGGATAGCTTCAATACATCATACTTTATGTGTTTGAAGTGTTTCTTGAGTTGGAAGAAGTTTGGAAATGGTTTTGAAAGGTGTTTTTCAAAAGCAAATTTTGAGGGATTTTGGAAACTTAATGAGATTTTGTAAGAACTTGTGATTGTGTAAGGAAGAAAGTTATAGCTGGTTTCTAGCATGGAACTTGTGTTTTTTTGATGTAGTAAGTGAGTTCTATTTATAGCCAAAGGCCTTGAATCAAGGTATGGGCAAAAGTGAAACAAATTGTCAATTTTTACCTTCCATCATGAAAATCTTTGAGTTTTCCAATGAAATCTTCACCTTTATCTTTAAGCCACTCTACTAAGATATTCCCCATGCCCTATAGATTTTTTCATCATGCTTCATAGGATAGGAGGTGACTTGTTGAATTAAAGTTGATGATTTGACAATGGTAGCCACCTTTTTTTCTCTTTCTTCACTATTCACTTTTGCAACTTGCATTAAATAATGATTTCCTTTAATCTTTGTGTCATTTTCGTGGGAATTGATGTAAAAATGTTAATTATCAATATAAACATCATAAATGAGGCTTAGTCTTTAATTAGCATCGATTTGGAGAGGTTTTGGAATCAAAAAAAAAAAAACTCATTCTGACCTGGTTTTTCCAATATGAGTTTTTGCCAACTTGTGGACCTTGGTTCTCTCTAAACAGGAAGAGTTATGGAACCCACTTGTACTTTTTAAAAAGCCCCAATTAGGTACTACAATATTGATGCTTGTGTTAGGAACTCATTCCTCTTGAAACTAGGTCAAAAACCCTTGTGTGGTTAAGGAGTTATGACTTTGCCCTTTTCAAAACCTTGATTTCTCAACTTTTTGATTACTCCTCAATCCTTGATCCGATGGCCATGAAATTTTATGGGGAGGTGTAATATTACATAAGGAACATTTTTTATTCACATCATGAAGTCCAATTCCTTAAGATTGAAGAGTTGACTTTTCGGTCAACTGTACGATCGATCGATGACTATCGGACCGTCTGTTCTTGTTTCGGGACTTCCAAGACCTTGAAACTATTTGAGGGGACTTAAATAAGCCTTATAAACTTGTTGTACCAAAGTTGCATCATTGAACCTTCCTTTAAATCCAAAGTCAAACTACGGTTGACTTTTCCTGCTCGAAAACCCTAATCGGGTACCCTGAACTGCATTGTGCTTGATCTGGGGGTGACAACCTCCGATTGGATTAAAACATGACCCAATGTGATATCTTTGACTTTGTTTTATGGAGAATCAATCCAAAACATTGATTGATCATACTGTCGAAGTCTCGATTTTTGATGGTGCGGAACCCTAATTCGCATGTATCTTGACAAAGACAACTTGAAATAGGTTATGGTCAGATAATCAAACGAATATGACCCTAAAATGATGATGAGGATCTAAGGGGTCAAAATTTAGGGTGCAACAGTTGCCCATATTTAAATATCTTCACTAGATGGCAATGAGAGATGACAATCCTCATAGAATCGTAGTGAAAGGTATTTAAATATAGAAAACCAAAAATTTTGTCCCTTAGATCCGGTGGTATGCAAAAGGACAAATGTGAATATGCCATGAATCTAAATGGTGCTTTATGATGCTTGAATGCAAGCCAGATGCAGACACACGAGCAAAAACAAAAGAATGGTCGACACAACGAGTAACTACTCACAGAGGACCCGACGCACTGGGGAAAACTCCACTGGGGAAAAAGTCCACTGGGGAAAACTTCGCTGGGGAACAATTCCACTCGGGAAGCAAAACTTTACCGGGGGACAGACGGAATGAAGACACGAACCTCATTGGGGATAACCAGATGAGAAATTTCCTATAACGAAGAGTTCAAACGGGATCTTCAGGAAAAGGTTAGGAACAAGACCAGACGCACCGGGGAATCTAGTATCCACTAGTCCTCCGAGACTCGACTGGGGAAAGCAAAAGCTTCAAAAGGGGTACTGGTGATGACCAGAACAACAGACAGTTTCCAATAGTGCTAGTTACCACTAGACTTCCTGGGGGTGATGGTGATAACCAAACCAAAGTTCCAATCACAGTTGGGAATTTCGGACAAAACAAGACTTCAACTGGGGAAATTGGTAACAACCAAACCTCACGGTACTAATATCGATTAGTTTTCAAGCAATGCCAGTAACCACTGGACTTAGAAAGAACTGGTGACTACCAAATCAGTGTTCCAAATACGATTGGTTATGATAATGCTAGTAACCACTAGACTTAACTGGGGAGATTGGTAACGACCAGAATCAAAGAAGATCAATAACCATTGGATTTTCAAAGGGTTTGGTGACAACCAAATCAAAGTGACGATAACAATCGAGTTTAGACAACGTCAATAACAATTGGACTTTGAAGATTATTGGTGACGACCAAATCAAAGGATACCAATACAATTGGATTTAACAGATAAAGTTGGTAACGACCAAATCCAATACCAATAATAATTGGATCCGAAGGATGCCAGTAACCACTGGGTTTTTAGAATGATGTTTGGTAGCGAACAAATCAGACGATATCAATATCAATTGGTTTTGAACAAAGCTAGTAGCTACTAGGCTTTCGAATGATAGTTGGTAATGACCAGATTAGATGATACCAATAACAATTGGGTTTGAAAGATGCTAGTGACCACTTGGCTTTGGAAAAGATTGGTAACGACCAACTCGAAGGATACCAATAATAATTGGGCTTTAAAAGATGTCAGTAACCACTAGGCTTTCAAAGGGTTTGGTGACGACCAAATCTTCAAACAGGAAGCACAAATATATATATCTCAAAACCTTATGAACAAAAGCTAATATCCTTAAAGCGTTAGGATACAGCGGAGACACAACCCTTAACACCTTAGGATTGGACTCAGACCCTCAAAACATTAGGACCAAAAACTAATACCCTCAAAACATTAGGATATAGTAGAGACACAACCCTCAACACATTAGGATTGGACGAAAACCCTCAAAACTTTAGGATAAAAAACTAATACCCTCAAAATATTAGGATATAGTAGAGACACAACCCTCAACACATTAGGATTGGACGAAGACCCTAAAAACCTTAGGATCAAAAACTAATACCCTCAAAACATTAGGATATAGTAGAGACACAACCCTCAACACATTAGGATTGGACGAAGACCCTCAAAACCTTAGGATCAAAAACTAATACTCTCAAAACATTAGGATATAGTAGAGACACAAACCCTCAACACATTAGGATTGGACGAAAGCCCTCAAAACTTTAGGACCAAAAACTAATACCCTCAAAACATTAGGATATAGTAGAGACACAACCCTCAACACATTAGGATTGAAAACTAATACCCTCAAAACATTAGGATATAGTTAGAGACACGACCCTCAATACATTAGGACCGAAAAGATATACAACCCTCAACACATTAGGATTGAAAACTAATACCCTCAACACATTAGGATATAGCAGAGACACGACCCTCAATACATTAGGTTCGAAAAGAGATACAACCCTCAACACATTAGGATTGAAAACTAATACCCTCAACACGTTAGGATATAGTTAGAGACACGACCCTCAATACATTAGGACCGAAAAGAGATACAACCCTCAACACATTAGGATTGAAAACTAATACCCTCAACACGTTAGGATATAGCAGAGACACGACCCTCAATACATTAGGATCGAAAAGAGATACAACCCTTAACACCTTAGGATTGGACGCAGACCCTCAAATCTTTAGGATATAGATCACCTCATGCAAATGCAACCATTTTAGTTTCTGGGAATTTCTGAACTCAGGATTCAAATTATACATCTCCAAAGGTACACAACCTGTGCTCAGGATGGCAACAAACATCTATCTCCAAAGGTAAACAACCTGTGCTCGGGATAGAAACAAACATCTTCCAAAGGTACAAAACCTGTGCTTGGATAGATACATCTCCAAAGGTACGAAACCTGTGCTTGGAATCAAACGATACATCTCCAAAGGTATACGACCTGTGCTTGGATAGCAACAATCACCTGTCTCCAAAGGTAAACAACCTGTGCTCGGATAGCAACAATCACCTATCTCCAAAGGTAAACAACCTGTGCTCGGATAGCAACAAACATCTTCCAAAGGTACGAAACCTATGCTTGGAAACAAACCATTGTGACTTAATTCAGAATGATACACAACCAAATTGTCAGTATCTGTCGTCCATTGATTTTCATAATGTCAATTACCAACGGGCCTTATTTGTAACATGATTGGTCACCACCAAATTACTTATACCAGTATCCACTGGATTTTCAAACAATGCTGGTCACAACCGTGCGTCAATGTCCTTAAGATAAGCTTCTCTGAATGAGATTGCCACTTATTGCTGAATACGATTAAGCTTCCCCGAAGAGATTGCCACTCATCGCTGAAAAAGGTTAAGCTTCTCCCAAGAGATTGCCACTTTACCCCTGAAGACGATTAAACTTCTCCGAAGAGACTGCCATTTATCGTTGATGAAGGTTAAGCTTCTCCACAGAGATTGCCACTTACCATTGAAGACGATTAAACTTCTCCGAAGAGACTGCCATTTATCGTTGAATATGAATAAACTTCTCTATAGAGATTGCCACTTACCATTGAAGATGAATAAGCTTCTCTACAGATACTGCCACTTATTGTTGAAGATGAATAAGCTTCTCTACGGAGACTGCCACTTACCATTGAAGACGAATAAGCTTCTCTACAGAGACTGCCACTTATTGTTGGAGATGAATAAGCTTCTCTACAGAGACTGCCACTTATTGTTGAAGATGAATAAGCTTCTCTACAGAGACTGCCACTTACCATTGAAGATGAATAAGCTTCTCTACAGAGACTGCCACTTATTGTTGTGTAAAATTTTCTTCTTGATAGATAGTGCAAAATAAATGCACGTCCAGGTAGGTTTTAGCGACCGACAGGGACCAAAGTTCAATCTAGAATGGAACTAGAAAGAATCTGTCACCAAGGCTCCAATCATTGAGAAATGAACTCGAATGGTGACTCACCTTATCCAATCATGGAAAAGATAACTGAAGCAACCATCATCCACGAGGATTAAACTTTCTGGGGAATTGAGAAATAATGGACGTTTTATGCCTAAGGGCTGACAACTCTATTGAAGAGAGACGAAACACCCAATCACTGAGGAGAACACCAAAGTGAAATAAAGCAGGTAACAACCAGAGATAGCAAAAAATGCATAGATGCTATGCATATGCATATGCCATGCTTATGTTTATGCTGACGAAAAAGACAAAACAAAACTGGAGATGAAATAAACATCTCTACACGGAGACCCAACCAAACTTTACCAAGATTGGACATCAAAGGGATGATCATGAAGAACAATTCCACTTCAAGGTTACCACCTTCTTTGGGAGAGAGTAATCTTCTTAGGCCAGAATGTCATGACTTCACTTGGATTGCCATCATGAGTTTGAATTCTTTGCTGAAGGAAAATCACGTCGAGAGATTCCCAGATCAACTGGAGAGTTGACAAAGGGTATCATGAGACCAAAACATTTATGCCCTATTATGATAACAACCCTCTTCAAGTGAGCGACGGCTCTTGTGACAAACAGTCTTCAAACCTTTTCTGCCCCAGATTACACGATCTGGGAGAAGAAGTCATAAGGATGCCTTTACAAAAGAACTGGCATAACGATGCTTCAATGTCTTCAAACACTTAAAGAGAGATTTACAAATCTCGACGTGATTGCCCCAGTTTAACAGTGCTTACACGACAAAGTCTTCAGACTGTGGAAGTAACGACTAGGGAACAAACTTGCCCCTGCTAGCTGGTAACTGTAACAGAGTTGCCCCAGACTAAACCGCTCTTTCAAGAGATTCAACTGATCTTGACCTGGTCGGCTCTGATTAACTGAATGTTATGACAAATGATTAACAAATCCTTCAAATTGGTCGCCCCAGGCTGAGCTTCCTTTATCAAGTCAAATTCCCTAGCTAACAGCGTTTGTTAGGATTCCTTTGACATTGGATCGTTTTGCACGCAATGTTGTTCATTAAAAATTGGCAATTTTCAATGTAAAATTCATGCAATCTTTTGAAAACATATTTGATGAAACACACACGGCGGAGTGATCAAGTGATCAAAGTGAAAGTGATCCAATCATTTACAAATGATGGATAAAGTGATTAACACACACAAACATCAAAGATCATTAGGAGTCAGGTTATCCAACCTTGCTGTAATATGCTTTCAAAACAACCTTACCTCAATTAGGTCTTTTAAGGGTTGTAACGTGGCTCGGTTTATGGTTCATGAAACAAAGGATAAAGGCTCAAAGTGATTTGGTCCCACCCACTCTCCATGATGAACTCCAACCCTACGCTCAGTTAACTCAAACTATACATTCAGGTTCTTACAGACTTAAGAATTGGATTGATGATAGTTGGTGATGGCTTACAAACCTAAGGTAGTCACAACTCCCTTACAGTATTTGATAGCTTTTTGCTATTTGAGGATTTTTAGAGTGAAGAATCTTACAAAATTCCTCTCTTTTTATCCCTGACTTTTGTCTGAACTTCTTTGTTCGAATATACAGTCAATGGGATGCCCCATTTTTACCTAAGTCTCCTTCATAGGTTTGACTTAGCGGGCTTTTTTCTTTTTTCACTTTTCTTTTTCCTCTCTTTTTTTTTGAGAAAGGAGGTGACCACCTAGTTTAATGGCTACGGCGAACCATCATCATCTTTTGAACTTCGACATTTGCTTGTTGTGTACGAAGAAAAACCTGAGTGCACCATCTTTATATGAAAAGTGTCTTGTATGCACATATCTTCGAGTTAACCGAGAACTACCCGCCCCAGGTTTGAGATTTAAGATTTTGTTTTTGTAAAGAAGGAAAAATTCCTACTTCTAGCTTCGAAGGGGTTAACGAGGGATTATCTTCCTTATTTCTCCAGTGTTTAGGGATTGAAACAATGCCTTACATCATCGGAAAAGTTAAATTGAAAGCATATCAACAGCAGTTATGGATATAATTTTCATCATCCTCCCCAATCTTTGCTTTAAACAACAGTTTAGTAAACAAAAGAAACTTTTGCATTTTTCGTTATCTCATAACAATGAAAAGAAAGAGAAAGAGTGAAACGAATGGACTTAATCAAAAGATGCACAAACATTTCATTTAATCTTGCCAATTCAAATAAACAACAACTTACAAGCAAATCCCATGCAAAGAAAACACAACAAAATGCTGAAACAGTCCACAACTGCCAGACTTAGGGAATTAAAATTGTTTAACAAAACAAATTTCAAATTTTAGGCCCATGTGGGGAAACTCCTCCAACCATCACTTTCTCCTTGTGATATAGAATTATGAGGGGTCTCACGGGTCCTTTGCCTTTGGATTTAGGAATCGCAGCACTGTCATTTGATTTATCCTCTTGAGGTTTCAGTAGCTCTTGCAATCTTAGTTTAAAACTTTCACACTCTTCAACTAGGTGCCCTGTGGTCCCAGTATGATATCCACATTCCACTCTTGGATGGTCCTCCTCGAGGATCAAGCGTTTGTCAATGATTAGCTCTTGTACAAGATAACTTAATGCTATACATGCATCTAAGTTGTGTCTTTTAGCTCCTTTGTGAAATTCACAATTCAGGTTCGCATTATGCCATGGTCTTGGCACCGGATTGGACAATCGTGGAGTCACTAGTGAGTTCTGAATGAGTAGCTGGTAAAGTTTGCTTAACGGTACTGGAGTTTGTCTACCGCAAGTCTTATTTTTCCTGACATGATCCTTCTTGTTCAATTTCCGGCTTTGAGAAGCTTGAGGAGGAACAAACACTGAGTGTTGGGCGTACTGACGCGATTGACGGTTATCTGTTCGTTGATGCCGAGGATGTCCTTGAGTTGGAGGAACCATCAGAGATAATGCATCCCTAGTTTCTCTAGACGCAACATGGTCAAGGTGACCTTCTTTTTTCATCATGTTCTGCAATGTCTTTAGAACCCAATTCATCTGACACTTGAGAATTCTGATGTCCTCTTTCAGCATTTCCTGGGCTTTCAAAAGTCCCTCCATTGTTGCCATTTGTCCTGGATATGTGCTAAGTATCCCCCCTCTGATGTCAACGGAACATAGAATGAACCAAAAAGACCAATGCAACGAAGTATGATATGTAAAATGTTGATGCAAGTGCAAAACGCAACTGGTTTTACAAAACTCAGAAGTTTGATTAGGTTAAAACCCCATTTCATTAATCGTTGGAAAAAGTTACAACTTTTAAAAAATACCAGAAAACGACTGAGCTTTACAAAATTAGTTGCGACATGATATGCTTATGGTGATATGGTGGGATGATGCACACATAACACAAATGCAAGTATTTACAAATACAATGCATACACAAAGACCTCCTAGGCTCAAGATCAAAGCAAGGAGTCATAGGTTTACCCATCCCCCAGGATTTGTACTATGGGTTAATTTGTACCTGTCGAACGGGTTCTACAGAGTTCCCAGAGTCATCAACCCATCTTTTGGATATTATCAATTTCCCAAATCACTTGGTAATCGATAATATTCTCAAGAGAATCTCGTCTGAGTGTAGTATCGCGTATCAACTATTTCAGAAATACTTCCTTATAGCCATCACACTACGTCCTAATAAGGCCAAAGTGGGGTAGAATGTATTCTAAAAGTCCACAGTGTCATAGGCTCCTTCGTTGAAAGTAGCATTATTTTCACGAATACTCGATCAACAGTACTAAACTCTCAAGAGGGCCTACACTGAGCGGTGATTTCTCAAGTTAGCTTGGTCGGGAATCGACTCCCTATAAGCCTTCTTGAATATACCACCATCCTATCATAAGTGTACTCAAGTCCGGGTATAGGACCGTCTCACCACTCAAAGCACCCAATACCCAACACACAAACAAATATATTGACAAATATACATGTTAAGAAAATATTTACAAATATAGCAAGCAATCAAACAAAATAGGCTAAACCCTCAAGTTTATTCCCCAGTGAAGTCGCCATTTCTGTTGGGGTGAGAATCGTGATACCAAGCTATTGATTAACTTGAATCTTAATTCTTCGGAGAAGTTTAATCGTCTTCAACGGTGAGTGGCAATCTTAACCTTCATCTCAACGATAAATGGCAGTCTCATTTGAGAAGTTTATCTTAAGGATGTCGACGCACGGTTGTAACCAGAATTGTTTGAAAATCTAGTGGATACTGGTATAAGTAATTTGGTGGAGACCAATCATATTTCAAGTGAGGCCTGTTGGTAACCGGCATTATGAAAATGCGGAACCTATGAAGGAGACTTAGGAAAAGATGATGACGGTTCGCATTATGAAAATAAAATAAAATGCAAACCAATAACTGTTGCACCCTAAATTTTGACCCCTTAGATCCTCATCATCATTTTAGGGTCATATTCGTTTGATTATCTGACCATAACCTATTTCAAGTTGTCTTTGTCAAGATACATGCGAATTAGGGTTCCGCACCGTCAAAAATCGAGACTTCGACAGTATGATCAATCAATGTTTTGGATTGATTCTCCATAAACCAAAGTCAAAGATATCACATTGGGTCATGTTTTAATCCAATCGGAGGTTGTCACCCCCAGATCAAGCACAGTGCAGTTCAGGGTACCCGATTAGGGTTTTCGAGCAGGAAAAGTCAACCGTAGTTTGACTTTGGATTTAAAGGAAGGTTCAATGATGCAACTTTGGTCCAACAAGTTTATAAGGCTTAGTGAAGTCCCCTAAAAGAGTTTCAAGGTCTTGGAAGTCCCGAAACAAGAACAGACGGTCCGATAGTCATCGATCGATCGTACGGTTGACCGAAAAGTCAACTCTTCAATCTTAAGGAATTGGACTTCATGATGTGAATCAAAAATGTTCCTTATGTCATATTACACCTCCCCATAAAATTTCATGGCCATCGGATCAAGGATTGAGGAGTAATCAAAAAGTTGGGAAATCAAGGTTTTGAAAAGGGCAAAGTCATAACTCCTTAACCACACAAGGGTTTTTGACCTAGTTTCAAGAGGAATGAGTTCCTAACACAAGCATAAATGTTGTAGTACCTAATTGGGGCTTTTTAAAAAGTACAAGTGGGTTCCATAACTCTTCCTGTTTAGAGAGAACCAAGGTCCACAAGTTGGCAAAAACTCATATTGGAAAAACCAGGTCAGCATGAGTTTTTTTTTTTATTCCAAAACCTCTCCAAATCGATGCTAATTAAAGACTAAGCCTAATTTATGATGTTTATATTGATAATTAACATTTTTACATCAATTCCCACGAAAATGGCACAAAGATTAAAGGAAATCATTATTTAATGCAAGTTGCAAAAGTGAATAGTGAAGAAAGAGAAAAAAGGTGGCTACCATTGTCAAATTATCAACTTTAATTCAACAAGTCACCTCATATCCTATGAAGCATGATGAAAAAATCTATAGGGCATGGGGAATATCTTAGTAGAGTGGCTTAAAGATAAAGGTGAAGATTTCATTGGAAAACTCAAAGATTTTCATGATGGAAGGTTAAAACTGACAATTTGCTTCACTTTTGCCCATACCTTGATTCAAGGCCTTTGGCTATAAATAGAACTCACTTACTACATCAAAAACACACAAGTTCCATGCTAGAAACCAGCTAGAACTTTCTTCCTTACACAATCACAAGTTCTTACAAAATCTCATTAAGTTTCCAAAATCCCTCAAAATTTGCTTTTGAAAAACACCTTTCAAAAACATTTCCAAACTTCTTCCAACTCAAGAAACACTTCAAACACATAAATTATGATGTATTGAAGCTATCCAAGTCACTTCCACACTTATGTAACAAGATCTTGGAAGAGCTCTCAAGATCTCTGGTTTTCTTATTGCTTAAGCTTGCTTCAAGAGGTAAACCTAAAACTCATAAATGTGAACTTTCCACTTGCATTCCCCATGTTACGATGACTGTTTTTTTTACCATGATGATCTTGAAAATTTTCAACTTGTAACTTGATTTTTCTTGTGAGATTGATCTTGTATTATTCTTAAAATTTTGTTAACATGTTTAAATAATCAAATTTGTTTGATTCATTGTCTTACCATGTGCATTTTATTCCTTTTATCATTTAGATTTTCATGTTTTGTTCATCCAAACTTCAAAAAATCATAACTCATCCATTTTTCATCATTTTGAACCCATTCTTTTTGCATTGTGTTTGTCTTGATGCCTACTTTCATGTGATATTTTTTAATTCCATGTTTGTTCATATTTTCATGCATTTTGGTTGCTTGTAAGTTGCCTTTGTATTGAGATCGTTATCTCGCGTATGCAGATGAATTTCTTTTTCACCGTGATCATTTGTGTTATGATATTCACTCATTCTCATTTATACTATGTTAGTTAACATGCTAGGGTACTCTACCTTGGTTGTTACCCTGATTTCATATTGCTTTCCTCCTAAATTATGAGGTTAAACTAATTTGCTTGTATTTGATTGTCATCGATACATGTGGTTGTTACCTTCAATCTTTGTTAAGATATACCTTTAATCTTTGTTAAGATATGCTTTCATCTTTGTTAAGATACATGATCTTTGGTTGTAACCATGCCCCTTTTGTTTAAAGTATTGATTACTTTGTTAATTATTTCTTCCCCAAGTGATGGAACTTTTTTAGTTCTCATCCAAGTTGCCTCATCTCCTCCCTTCTAAAGGAAAGTCTCTCTATTGACCCTTGGGTCATAGATAGCTCAATACCCTCATAGGCCTCGAAAGAGCCTTAACCCCCTTTTTGGTCTGGATACAACCAATAGGATATAAACTCATAGGTCTGGATAGAACCTTCCCCTCTTTTGGTCTGGAAAGAACCAATTGATTCCTTAGTTTGAGCCCGAACTACGACCGCTCTGATTTCTCATTGGACAATGAGAATACGTAGGCACAAGATGCGATATCTTGACGAGCAACCTTCCCTCTCACTAGGAGTGTTTACAACTAGAACCCTAGGATAGAGTTGTTAACTCTATGTAAGGATCATGGATATGATCACTTGTTTCCCCTTTGAGTGTTACAACATAGATCCAGAGAGTTTTGTGAAACTCTACACAAGTATTGTTATACTTGTTCCCCCCCTGAACCTTGGTCATAATCAAGTGTTCTTTAACCCTTGTGAGGTGAACTACGATTGCTCTGATTCTATCCTAGTTAGGATGCGTAGGCAGAGGACGCGATGTCTTTGCGAGCAAACTTAGAAACAAGTCATTAGGTCTTTACCTATCAATCTACACTCTTTATCCAATTCCAACCTTAACATATATCCAACAACTTAGCATGCAAACAAACAAAAGGTTCTTGTAGAGTACTACAAATGTCTAGGATGTGAAATACCTACCCTATGCATAACCAACCCCCGATCCCCGAATCTCTCAGCGTTGTTGTTGCATCGCGAAAAAGGTTCTTTCTTTCTGTAGACCTTTCCTTTGGATAAATTAAAGTCCGGTTGTAATCTAAGAATTAAAGATTCAAGTTAACCAATAGCTTGGTATCAAGATTCTCACCCCAACAGAAATGGCGACTTCACTGGGGATAACCAGATGAGGAAGCCCACCAGGGAAGATGACAATTCTTCACTGGGGAAACGAAAGAAAATAAAATGCAAACCATACTGGGGAAGAAATCATAATTTCACTCAAGTCCGGGTATAGGACCGTCTCACCACTCAAAGCACCCAATACCCAACATACAAACAAATATATTGACAAATATACATGTTAAGCAAATATTTACAAATATAGCATGCAATTAAACAAAATAGGCTAAACCCTCAAGTTCTAAGCAATCATCCCCAGTGAAGTCGCCATTTCTGTTGCGGTGAAAATCGGATATCAAGCTATTGAATTAACTTGAACCTCAATTCTTTTACAACCGGACTTTAATTTATCCAAAGGAAAGGTCTAAAGAAAGAAAGAACCTTTTGCGCGATGTTACAACAACGCTAAGAGATTCGGGGATCGGGGGTTGGTTATGCATAGGGTAGGTATTTCACATCCTAGACATCTGTAGTACCCTACAGGAACCTTTTGTTTGTTTGCATGCTAAGTTTGTTAAATTTTTACTAAGGTTTGGGATTGGGTAAAGGTGAAGGTTAAAACCTAAAGATAGTTTCTAAGTTTGCCCGCAAAGACGTCGCGTCCTCTGCCTACGTATCCTAACTAGGATAGAATCAGAGCAATCGTAGTTCACCTCACTAGGGTTGAAGAACGCTTGATTGCGATCAAGGTTCAAAGGGGAACAAACATAACAATGTTTGTATAGAGTTTAACAAAACTTACTATGTCTATGTTGAACTCTCAAGAAAGGGAAGTAAGTAATCACATCCGTGATTCTTACATAGAGTTAACCAAACTCTAACATATGGTTCTAATTGAGGGGCACTCCTAGTAAAAGTGGGTCTTTTAGACTTAAGCAAAGTCAAATGGCTTATGGGTTTTGATCTTAACTAAAGTTCAAAATGACTTTTCAAGGTCAAGAGGGGTAATGAGCTATCCATGAGACAAAGGTCAATGGAGAGACTTTTCCTTTGGAAGGAGAGAGAGGGAGAAACGACTTGGATGAGAACTAGAAAGTTCCATCACTTGGGGAAAGAAGTACTTAATAAAGCAAGATGAAACAAGATTAAGACAAGTAAGCATGCATATTACGATAAGCAGATACTTTAAATGATATCAAGGGTTGCAACCGATAGTCAATTTTTTAACAAAGATTGAGGGCACATTTTAACAAAGATTTGAAGCATGGTAAAAGTAACAATCATATGAACAAATCACAATTTGAAAGTAGGCATGTCATAAGTTCAAAGCATAGTAAATATGACAACAATGTGCATAGATGACAATCAAACACAATTAAATTAGTTTAGACCTCATAATTTAGGAGGAAAGATAAAATGAGATCATGATGACAACCATGCAAATAATTTTCAACTTAAAGTGACCATGTTATAAGTTCGAGTGTAACAACAATTAGGCATTGATGACAATAAAAAAAAACGCAAGGACTGATCACAATAGTTAAATTCAAGACTTAGGAATAGAACAAAAAATTCATGGTAACCACCAACAAGGAATGAAGCCACAACATGTTAACAAACACAGATAAATTTCACAAGATAAATCAGGTATGGCATAAAGAAAAATTCATCTAAGCACAAAGTAACGACCTACAACTGAACCAAACTTCCAGGTAGACAAAAGGCGTTGCAAGTACAAGAAATTTGAGGTTTTATTCCATTAAATGAAATTAGACATTAACATGATCAATTAGAAAAAAGAACGGATTAAAAAAGATGAAGTGTGAGAAAGTTATGATTCATTGAAATTTAATAAAATAAAATGGAATAAGTGGAAAAAAGTCAAGGGAGGGAGTTGAACCCTGGCCCTCTTGGTTCACAAGCCCAATGTTAAACCATTTGGCCGCACCATGCGCGTGTGTTAGGAGAATAGAAAGAATGAAGAAAATAGTTTATTAATGAAAATTGGAAAATAAAAAACAAAAGGGTTCGACCTCCACCCGGATCGAACCCTGGTCATGCAGGTAGAGGGGCATAAGGCGCGCAAGGGTCTGCCACTGGGGTGGCTGTTACATCCATTAATTGGATGGAAACAACAAATATACATAGCTTAAATTGGTTGATTTTCTGGGCAACTCAAGAACTCTCAACATGATTTGCAAAACAACTCCAACTTTCTCAAATCTCAACTGATTTTAACAAACCTTATATGCATCTTACCCAGAAAATCATGAGGAATCTGATGGTGATGTTAGTTTCCCAAGATTCTTAGTGAAATAAAAAATTCGAATGCTTATGCTTTGTGATCCATGTGATGCAAATTGGTAATCCAAACTCATCTCAGCCACTCTCATACTAAACCATAATTGTATACACTCTAAACACACCTTGCTGAATGCAGGTAAACCAAAGGTTTAAATGAAAACTATTTGTGGTGAATAATGATCATCAAGTTGCAATCTCACACTTGGAAATGCATTTTGAGGGGGAAGATCCAAACAGAAAGTTTTAAATAGCAAATGAGAGTTGGAGCAAGTTAAAAATATGTTGTAGAAAGGGTCTCAACAGAAAATGTTACATAGAAACCAATAGAACAAAAATCAAGTGTGTGAGTTGTAGTTGAGTGCTATTGTGCTTGGTGTGAAGATCCAAATTTGATTCTATGCACCAACAGTCCAATGTGAGCCTTTTGACAACTCTCAAATATGAATTTAAACATGTCTAGGTAATAAGAATTGTCTTTTCAAGGCCTATGCTAAAATTGATCTCCAACTGTCTTGGATTCTTTGACAGCAAGCAAATATCCCAATAACTTCTACTATGTTCAAAGTATGATTATGGTGTTGGTGTCTTTAAGGTTTAAATACTTGAAACCACAAAATGTAATTGATGCAACCTCCCAAAAACTGTGTAGGGCTTTCAATCAGAATGTATGTAACTGTGATGTGCAGCAAATAATGCAAGAAACATGATTGAAAACTAACACTGCTCTAAATGCAAGCATCATTAATAACAGAAAGGCAACATGTTGTTCAGCAATTGAAACAACCAAGGCAGACCAAAATGACACATCTAACCTAAACTCCAATCAGCCTACACACAAGTACTCTTAGGGTTATCCTGAGCCAGCAAGACTAACAACCTTGATCTTACCACAGCCTTCCAAACACCAAAGTCCTCATACCAAACAGGTCTGCTGCAATTATTTCTCAAAACAAAGAGACCTCCATGCTAGCAACCCTGCCTCACTCTAACAAGGTCAGTTCATAGGTTTCATGTAACAGCCAGGAATTTGAGGTTTGCAATCATACTCCTACTGTTTTTAAAATGGGTCCTTAGAAGACAAACTAGCGTTGATGGTTTCAATCTCATAATCATTGTGAACAAGGGTAGCAGAAGTGGTCTTTCAATGTTTATGCAGAAAAGTGATCTTTCCTACTGCCTTGGATGCTTGACAGTATAAATGAAAGACAAGCCAACACAATTTCTATTCTACCACAGCATGATGATGATGTTTAAAATTGATGAAACTTGTCTCTTCTTGTTTAAATCACAACAACATGCACATCATATTAATGTCAGCACAAAAGACAAAGGAAACTGCAAAGGACACAACCAGCTAGCATAGAACAAACAATTCAGGTTGAATAAAACACAGAGACCAGAATTCAATCAAAGCTGTTATGAATCCTAGATAGGGCATACTGCTGTGAATGTGCAACATCCAGCTTAACACTATCTACAGACTAAAGTCTTGCATAATTGGCATGATTATCAGTGGTACCATTGCTTGATGGAGTGGAAGATAAAGTTGATTTCAAATTTCCAAAATTGCAGCAATTACTCAAAGTTACCTAGTTTCTAAACCTGCTCATGAACCACTTTTTGACAGGGCCATCAACATACCTCATTACATTCTTATATCCTAAACAAGGCAACAGACATAGCCTCTGCCAGCTTATGCTAAAAATCTCCTCAAACTGCTTTGGATTAGGGGATGAAGCATACCTATTCAAACAAAGAAAAACCTAACACTCCAACCACACATAACTCAAGATCAGAAAACTGGTGATGCATGAGATTCAGTGTTTTCACAGTAGGCCATATGGTCACTTAGTTACATAAACTGAACAGAACCAAACTTAATATCAAGTCCACTGATCTAAATCTTTCCTGAAAAACTGCTGCCAAATGGTTTTGGTGATTTTGAATTTCTGATGGTACACTTCAGCAGTACTGCTAACATAAACTCAGTCAACCACACATTCCAATATAGGCCCCTCATGAAGTTGCAAAAATAAAACTCAAAAGCTTCTCAAATCAAATTACCAACAATACTGACCACCACCTCTCCATCAGTTCTATAATATCCTGGGTGGTGAACACATGTCAATATCAACATTCCACCAAAGTTTGAGCAAGCGCACTGAACTTCACTCTAAATCCTAGGGTTAACAGAACTTAAGCAAACTGTAAACTTAAGCTGTTAGGCACAACAGGATTCTTAGCTCATTCACATCAGCTCAGAGAAGAACAAACAAACCATGAGATGCAAGTGTGAAGTGCAGAGCAGTGGGGGTGAATCAGGTTATGAGTAATAGCAGGCAGTCCAAAAACAAACATTTTGACAACCAATAGACAACCTTGTGGTATTCAAACAAACTCACCCATAGCAGAAATTCAGCAATTCAACCTATCTTTCTCAAAATATCCAGCACACACCAACTTGAAAGGGGTTTGTTTCTCATCAAAAGATTTAAACAAAAAGCATACCACAGGCTGTGCTTAAAGGAAAAAAACTTAACCAAATTCCTAGCAAACCAAAACATGGGCCCTAAGTCTAGAAGTTGTCTTGACAGCAAAAATTTATTGACAAGAATAAACTTACCTATAACACTCATCCTAAGCCTCATATAAACCATACTTCAACAACAAAGTTAGATCTCATGCTATTGGTAACCTTATCCCACAGTGGACAAAACACTTTCTAGCCATCAATCATGAATTAGCAAACTATGACAAAAAGGATCTTTGAGTGACAACACAAATTAAATGTCATAGTGGAATACACCCATTCACTAACAGATCTATGGTTCTAAGTACACAGAAAAAATAACAATACCACCACATAATCATGAAATCAACAATAGTCAAGATGCTCCTAGGTTCACAGCACAACAATTGAATTAACATGACAGAAATATGTTCAAATATTTGTACTAATGCTTAGGAGAACCTCCATCATTCCCCACAGTAATCAATCATGAAAAATTACCAAAGTAAACATAGCTCAAAGTCTAAAAAAACACACTAAAAAAATGCCAATTTATGAAGGAAAATGCTAAAGCCAATAAGGATCAATTACATACCTTTTGTAGATCCTTAGGATTAGATTATATCAGTTGAGAAAACCATAGATTTGCTTGCACCAATTTTGCCCTTTTGAAATTTCTTCCACTTTAAGCCACAATACACTTTCAATGCCAAATGGAGAGATGTGAGTTTCCAGTGATTGGTGAGTGTTTGAACAGTTGAAGAATGTTATTTATGAGGTGCTAGGGGGATCAAAACTTCAAGAACATGTTTAGCACAAGATTTGGTGGTTTTTGGTAGCTTTGGTCAAAGTATGGTCGAATGAGAGTTGACTTTTTGATTTTTTGAGGTTCTTGATGTTTTAGTGAGTCATACACCTTCTATATGTCATTTAGAAGATGTGTGGATGGTTGTGAGAGTGTTGGTAATGCTAGAAATGAAAATGGCATGAAAGTTGTAAAATGCCCATTTTTGGTGTTTTTGAGCTTTTTCTTCACTTACAAGCAAGAAGAGAATGAGAAGGAGAGCTGTAATATGTTGATGTTATGAGCAGCTCTGGTGTGAAAAACAAGTGAGGGGGAGGCCTCTATTTATAGGAGAAAGAAGGATGAGGGCAGCTTGGTAACTTCCATTTTTGGAGGGAGTTTCATGAAGTTTCTTGCAAAATCTTGCCAAGATCTTCTTCCATCAGCTCCATGGCTCAAGAAAGATCAGAAACATCAAGTGGAGATGTCCATGAAATGACTGAGGTGAGCTTAGAGGGTAGGATGGTACAGCTGCAGCAGTTGGAGATGAAAAGTTTCTCTCTCATTCTTACACATTTCAATATTTTAATCCATAAATCACAACTTGCATCTCCCTCTCTCCAACCTCTCTTTTTCTGTCATTTCCTTCCTCTACACATCTGAATATCATAATGTATCATGATCCAAGGGTGGAGAGTGGTTAGAGATGAAAAATTCTGATTTTGAGAAGTTGGATCAAGTGGATTTCAAGTGTGACAAGCCCAACTTCAATGCATCATAACTTCCTGCTCACAAATCCTTTTGGGGAGTTCTTGCACTTTTTAGAAAGCCCTTGTGTAGCTCTACAACTTTCATGTTTTAGGAATTTCCAAATTCTTGATGGAACTAGGTTGAAAAACCCCTTAAAGTTAGCAAAAAACAAGTTTTGATGCAGCCAGATTTTGAAAAATTCACTGTGTTTTGTACTAAAAAATGACTTTGATGATAACTCCAATTCCATGCATTTTCTGAGAGTGGACTAGTATAGGACTTTTGTAGTACTTGTTAAGAGCTTTTCGACGAGCCTCGAACCACCTCGTTTGGGTGTGTGGTTAGGGAGTTAGGGTTTAGCCCCTTTCGAAACCCTAATTTCCCGATTTTTCGATTACTCTCACGTCTTTGATCCGATGATCATGAAAATTTATATGTAGGTCCCTCATGACATAAGGAACAACTTTGCTTCACCACTTGAAGTCTAATTCCTAAAACCTGAGGGGGTTGACTTTTCGGTCAACCGTACGATCGATCGGCGATTACCGAACTGTCTGTTCATGCTTCGGAGCTTCCAAGACTTTGAAACTCTTTGAGGGGACTTCACTAATCCATATGAACTTTTTAAACCATACTTTTATCCTTGAATTATTTCCCAAATCTAAAGTCAAACTACAGTTGACTTTTTCAACCCGAAAAACCCTAATTGGGTGCCTTGAACTGCACTGCACCCCATCTGTGGGTGATTACTTCAAATTGAACTCACACATGGCCCAATATGGTATTCTTGATCTTATTTCATAAATGATTCAACCCAAAACATTGGTTGCCCAATCCTCAAACCTTCGATTTTATCAGTGCGGAGCCCCGTTTCATCTGTGTCTTGACAAAACACACTTCGGAACTTGTTAAGGTTAGATAAATAAATGCATATGATATGAAGAGGATAAAAGGGGTCGAAATTTGGGGTGCAACAGATGCCCCTATTTAAATATCTTCACTAGATGGTAATGAGAGATGACAATCTTCATGGAATCGCAGTGAAAGGTATTTAAATATAGCAAACCAGAAATTTTGTCCCTTAGATCCGATGGTATGCAAAGGAAAAGTGCGAAATGCAATGAGCCCTAAATGGTTCTTTATGATGCTTGAATGCTAGACAAATGCAGACGCATGAGCAAATATGAAAGAACGACAACACAACGAGTGACCACCCACGGGGGACCCAACACATTGGGGAAAGATTCAAGACCAAGTAAGCAAGATAGTTCAGACATGATTAAAGATGCTTATCAAGGAAATCTTTCACACATGGGACACAAATTCCACCAGGAAAGACACATCTTCAATGGGGAAAGGAGAAACGAATCTCACTGGGGATAACCAGATGAGGAAGTCCACCGGGGAAGATAACAATTCTTCACTGGGGAGACGAAAGAAAAGAAACGCAAACCACACTGGGGAAGAAACCCACTTGGGAAAACTTTGCTGGGGAATAAATCCACTGGGGAAACACATCTTCGCCGGGGAAAAGACAGAACGAAGACACGAATCTTACTGTGGATAACCAGATGAGAAAATTTCCTATAACGAAGAGTTCAAACGGGATCTTCAGGAAAAGGTTAGAAACAAGACCGGACGTGCCGGGGAAACTAGTATCCACTAGTTCTGAGACTTGACTGGGAAAGCAAAACTTCAACTGGGGAGACGGGTGACGACCAGAATAACAAGTAGCTTCAAACAGTGCTAGTTTCCACTAGACTTACTGGGGAGGATGGTGATGACCAAGATCTTAGATCGGTTCCCAAAAAGTGCTAAATACCACTAGACTTCCTGGGGATATGGTGACGACCAAATCGAAGTTCCAATTACGATTTGGAAATTCCAAACAATATTGATAAAACACAAGACTTCAGATGGGGAAATTGGTAACAACCAACTAATAACGATTAGTTTTCACGCAATGCCGGTAACTACTGGACTTAGAGGAGACTGGTGATGACCAAATCAGAATATACCAATAACAACTAATTCTGGATAATGCCAGTAACCACTAGACTTAAATGGAGAAATTGGTAACGACCGAGTCCCAGGAGACCAATGACCATTGGATTTTCACAGAGTTTGGTAACGACCAGACCAAAGTGGTGATAATAATCTGATTTAAGCGATGCCAATAATCATTGGACTTATGGTAACTGGTGACGACCAAATCCAGGGGTATACCAATAACAACTGGTATTGGGTACTGCTAGCGAAAACTAGATTTTCCAAGCAATGCTAGTGACCACTAGACTTAAAAAAGATTGGTAATAACCGAATCAAGAGGTATCAATAACAATTGGATCTGAAGGTAATACTAGTAACCACTAGATTCAAACAGACTGGTAATAACCAAATTAAACAGGTACCAATAACTATTGGATTCCAGGCAATGCCAATAATTATTGGACTTTTTAGGGAATTTTGGTGACGACCAACTTAAGTACCAATGACCATTGGTTTTAGAAGGCAATACTAGTAACCACTAGATTTTTTAGCAAAGATTGGTGAAAACCGAATCAAAAGGACTCCAATGACGATTGGTTGGCTTTATAACAGAATCAGTGACGACTGGGTTTGGAAAACTGTTGGTGACGACCAAATCAAGATACCGAATATATCCCTGAATACCTTAGGAACAAAAACTAATACCCTCAATACATTAGGATACAGCAGAGACACAACCCTCAACACAATAGGATTGGGTGAAGACCCTCACTGCTTTAGGATCAAAATACATCCTCAATACATTAGGATATATAATACTCATGCAAATGTAACCACTTTAGCTTTTGGGAATTTCTGAACTCGGGATCCAAAGTATACATCTCCAAAGGTACACGACCTGTGCTCGGGATGGCAACAAACATCTTCCAAAGGTACAAAACCTGTGCTTGGACTGGCAACAAACATCTTCCAAAGGTACGAAACCTGAGCTTGGGATCAAACAATCTATCTCCAAAGGTACACAACCTGTGCTCGGGATAGAAACAAACCTCTTCCAAAGGTACAAAACTTGTGCTTGGAATTAAACAATACATCTCCAAAGGTACACAACCTGAGCTTGGGATCAAACAATCTATCTCCAAAGGTACACAACCTGTGCTCGGGATAGAAATAAACCTCTTCCAAAGGTACGAAACCTGTGCTTGGAATCAAACAATACATCTCCAAAGGTACGAAACCTGAGCTTAGGATGGAAATCATCGTGACTTAGTTTGGAATGATACATGACCAAATTGTTAGTATTTGTCGTCCGTTGATTTTCATAATGCCGGTTACCAACAGGCCTCACTTGAAATATGATTGGTCACCACCAAATTACTTATACCAGTATCCACTGGATTTTCAAACAATTATGGTTACAACCGTGCGTCGACATCCTTAAGATAAACTTCTCAAATGAGACTGCCATTTATCATTGAGATGAAGGTTAAGATTGCCACTCACCGTTGAAGACGATTAAACTTCTCCGAAGAGACTGCCATTTATCGTTGAGGATGATTAAACTTCTCCGAAGAGACTGCCATTTGTCGTTGAGAAAGGTTAAGCTTCTCTACAGAGACTGCCACTTACCACTGAAGACGATTAAACTTCTCCGAAGAGACTGCCATTTATCGTTGAGAAAGGTTAAGCTTCTCTACAGAGACTGCCACTTACCACTGAAGACGATTAAACTTCTCCGAAGAGACTGCCATTTATCGTTGAGAATGGTTAAGCTTCTCTACAGAGACTGCCACTTACCACTGAAGACGATTAAACTTCTCCGAAGAGACTGCCATTTATCGTTGAGGACGATTAAACTTCTCCAAAGAGACTGCCATTTATCGTTGATGAAGGTTAAGCTTCTCTACAGAGATTGCCACTTATTTGTTGAAGATGAATAAGCTTCTCTACAGAGACTGCCACTTATTTGTATGGCAATGTAAGATGTTCTTCTTGATAGATAGTGCAAAATAAATGCGCGTCCAGGTAGGTTCGGCGACCGACAGGGACCAAAGTTCAATCTAGAAAGAAACTGTCAAACAAGACTCCAACCATTGAGAAATGAACTCGAATGGTGACTTACCTTATCCAATCATGGAAAAAGATAACGGAAGCAACCATCATCCACGAGGATTAAACTCTGTGGGGAATTGATAAAGGATTGACGTTTTATGCTTAATGGCTGACAACTCTATTAGAGAGAGACAACACACCCAATCACTGAGGGGGGAACCAAAGTGAAACAGGAACAGGTAACAACCAGAGATAGCAAAAATGCATGGATGTTATGTATATGCTTTATGCCATGCTTATGTTTATGATTGACAAAACAGACAAAACAAAACTGGAGATGAAGTAAACATCTCGACACGGAGACCCAACCAACTTCACCAAAAATGGACATCAAAGGGATGATCACGAAGAACAACAATTCCACTTCAAGGTTACCACCTTCTTTGGGAGAGATTAATCTTCTTAGGCCAAAACATCATGACTTCACTTGGATTGCCATCATGAATTTGAATTCTTTGTTGGGTAAAAACCATATCAAAAGATTCCTAGATCAACCGAAGTAACAACTTAACTAGAGAGCTTGGAAAAAGGTACCATGAGAACAAAACATTTATGCCCCATGATGGTAATAATCCTCTTCAAGTGAGCAACGGCTCTTGCGACAAACAATCTTCAAACCTTTCATGCCCCAGTTTACACGGTCTGTGAGAAGAAGTCAATAAGGATGCTTTTACAAAAGAATTGGCATAAAGATGCTACAATGTCTTCAAACCCTTAGATAGATTTACAAATCTTGACGTGATTGCCCCAGTTTAACGGTGCTTTCCCAACAAAGTCTCGGACTGTGGAAGTAACAACTGGGTAACAAACTTGCCCCTGCTTATTGGTAACTGCAACAGTATTGCCCCAGACTGAACTGCTCTTTTAAGAGATTCATCTGATTTTGACCTGGTTGGCTCTGATTAGCTGAACATTACCACAAATGATTAACAAATCCTTCAAATTGGTTGCCCCAGGCTGAGCTTCCTTTATCAAGTCAAATTCCCTAGCTGACAGCGCTTGTTGGGATTCTATTGATATTGGAATGTTTTGCACGCAATGTTGTTCATTAAAAATTGGCAATTTTCAATGTAAAATTCATGCAATCTTTTGAAAACATTTTTTGATGAAACACACATAGCGGAGTGATCAAGTGATCAAAGTGAAAGTGATCCAATCATTTTACAAATGATGTATAAAGTGATGAACACACATAATTAACAAAGATCATATGGAGTCAGGTTATCCAACCTTGCTGTAATATGCTTTCAAAACAACCTTACCATAATTAGGTCCTTAAATGGTTGTAACGTGGTCTGGTTCACGGTTCATGAAACAAAGGATAAAGGCTCAAAGTTATTTGGTCCCACCCACTCTCCATGATGAACTCCAATCCTACACTCAGTTAACTCAAACTATACATTTAGGTTCTTACAGACTTAAGAATTAGACTGATGATAGTTGGTGATGGCTTACAAACCTAAGGTAGTCACAACTCCCTTACAGTATTTGATAGCTTTTTGCTATTTGAGGATTTTTAGAGTGAAGAATCTTACAAAATTCCTCTCTTTTTATCCCTGACTTTTGTCTGAACTTCTTTGTTCGAATATATTGTCAATGGGATGCCCCATTTTTGCCTAAGTCTCCTTCATAGGTTTTGACTTAGCGGGCTTTTTTATTTTTTCACTTTTCCCTTTTTTTTTTTGAGAAAGGAGGTGACTACCTAGTTTAATGGATACGGTGAACCATCATTGTCTTTTATGCTGAGAAGCATCTTCGACACTTGCTTGTTGTGTACGAAGGAAAACCTGAGTGCAGCACCTTCATATGAAAAGTGTCTTGTATGCACATATCTTCAAGTTAACCGAGAACAACCCACCCCAGGTTTGAGATTTAAGGTTTTGTTTTTTGTAAAGAAAGAAAACTCCTACTTCTAGGCTCGAAGGGGTTAACAAGGGATTATCTTCCTTATTTCTCCAGTGTTTAGGGATTGAAACAATGCCTTACATCATCGGCAAAGTTAAATTGAAAGCATATCAACAGCAGTTATGGATATAATTTTCATCATCCTCCCCAATCTTTGCTTTAAACAACAGTTTAGTAAACAAAAGAATTTTTTGCATTTTTCGTTATCTCATAACAATGAAAAGAAAGAGAGAGAGTGAAACGAATGGACTTAATCAAAAGATGCACAAACATTTCATTTAATCTTGCCAATTCAAATAAACAACAGCTTACAAGCAACACAAATGCGAAGAAAACACAACAAAATGCTGAAACAGTCTACAGTTGCCAGCCTTAGGGAATTAAAATTGTTTAACAAAACAAATTTCAAATTTTAGGCCCATGCGGGGAAACACCTTCAACAACCACATGTTCATTGTGATATAGAATTATGAGGGGTCTCACGGGTTCTTTGCCTTTAGATTCAGGAATCGCAGCACTGTCCTTTGCCTTTAAAGTATGATGTATTGAAGCTATCCAAGTCACTTCCACACTTATGTAACAAGATCTTGGAAGAGCTCTCAAGATCTCTGGTTTTGTTATTGCTTAAGCTTGCTTCAAGAGGTAAACCTAAAACTCATAAATGTGAACTTTCCACTTGCATTCCACATGTTACTATGACTGTTTTTTTT
This sequence comes from Lathyrus sativus, assembly GCA_963859935.3. Classification (NCBI taxonomy): domain Eukaryota; kingdom Viridiplantae; phylum Streptophyta; class Magnoliopsida; order Fabales; family Fabaceae; genus Lathyrus; species Lathyrus sativus. The sequence continues at coordinate 241,880,742 of OZ012738.1, read as the reverse complement.
ACCATGATGATCTTGAAAATTTTCAACTTGTAACTTGATTTTTCTTGTGAGATTGATCTTGTATTATTCTTAAAATTTTGTTAACATGTTTAAATAATCAAATTTGTTTGATTCATTGTCTTACCATGTGCATTTTATTCCTTTTATCATTTAGATTTTCATGTTTTGTTCATCCAAACTTCAAAAAATCATAACTCATCCATTTTTCATCATTTTGAACCCATTCTTTTTGCATTGTGTTTGTCTTGATGCCTACTTTCATGTTATATTTTTTAATTCCATGTTTGTTCATATTTTCATGCCTTTTGGTTGCTTGTAAGTTGCCTTTGTATTGAGATCGTTATCTCGCGTATGCAGATGAATTTCTTTTTCACCGTGATCATTTGTGTTATGATATTCACTCATTCTCATTTATACTATGTTAGTTAACATGTAAGGGTACTCTCCCTTGGTTGTTACCATGATTTCATATTGCTTACCTCCTAAATTATGAGGTTAAACTAATTTGCTTGTATTTGATTGTCATCGATACATGTGGTTGTTACCTTCAATCTTTGTTAAGATATACCTTTAATCTTTGTTAAGATATGCTTTCATCTTTGTTAAGATACATGATCTTTGGTTGTAACCATGCCCCTTTTGTTTAAAGTATTGATTACTTTGTTAATTATTTCTTCCCCAAGTGATGGAACTTTTTTAGTTCTCATCCAAGTTGCCTCATCTCCTCCCTTCCAAAGGAAAGTCTCTCTATTGACCCTTGGGTCATAGATAGCTCAATACCCTCATAGGCCTTGAAAGGGCCTTAACCCCCTTTTTGGTCTGGATAGAACCAATAGGATATAAACTCATAGGTCTGGATAGAACTTTCCCCTATTTTGGTTTGGAAAGAACCAATTGATTCCTTAGTTCGAGCCCGAACTACGACCGCTCTGATTTCTCATTGGACAATGAGAATACGTAGGCACAAGATGCGATATCTTGACGAGCAACCTTCCCCCTCACTAGGAGTGTTTACAACTAGAACCCTAGGATAGAGTTGTTAACTCTATGTAAGGATCATGGATATGATCACTTACTTCCCCCTTTGAGTGTTACAACATAGACATAGAGAGTTTTGTGAAACTCTACACAAATATTATTATGTTTGTTCCCCTTTGAACCTTGATCGCAATCAAGCGTTCTTCAACCCTAGTGAGGTGAACTACGATTGCTCTGATTCTATCCTAGTTAGGATACGTAGGTAGAGGACGCGATGTCTTTGCGAGCAAACTTAGAAACAATCTTAGGTCTTCATCTATCATAACCTTCACCTTTTTACCCAATACCCAAACCTTAGAAAATATTTAACAAACTTAGCATACAAACAAACAAAAGGTTCCTGTAGAGTACTACAGATGTTTAAGATGTGAAATACCTACCCTATGCATAACCAACCCCCGATCCCCGAATCTCTTAGCGTTGTTGTAATATCGCGCAAAAGGTTCTTTCTTTCTTTAGACCTTTCCTTTGGATAAATTAAAGTCCGGTTGTGAATTTAAGAATAAAGATTCAAGTTAATCAATAGCTTGGTATCACGATTTTCACCGCAACAGAAATGGCAACTTCACTGGGGATCAAACGAATATGACCCTAAAATGATGATGAGGATCTAAGGGGTCAAAATTTAGGGTGCAACAGTTGCCCCTATTTAAATATCTTCACTAGATGGAAATCAGAGATGACAATCCTCATAGAATCGTAGTGAAAGGTATTTAAATGTAGAAAACCAAAAATTTTGTCCCTTAGATCCGGTGGTATGCAAAAGAACAAATGTGAATATGCCATGAATCTAAATGGTGCTTTATGATGCTTGAATGCAAGCCAGATGCAGACACACGAGCAAAAACAAAAGAATGGTCGACACAACGAGTAACTACTCACAGGGGACCCGACGCACTGGGGAAAACTCCCCTGGGGAAAAAGTCCACTGGGGAAAACTTCGTTGGGGAACAATTCCACTGGGGAAGCAAAACTTTACCGGGGGACAGACGGAATGAAGACACGAACCTCACTGGGGATAACCAGATGAGAAATTTCCTATAACGAAGAGTTCAAACGGGATCTTCAGGAAAAGGTTAGGAACAAGACCAGACGCACCGGGGAATCTAGTATCCACTAGTCCTCCGAGACTCGACTGGGGAAAGCAAAAGCTTCAAAAGGGGTACTGGTGATGACCAGAACAACAGACAGTTTCCAATAGTGCTAGTTACCACTAGACTTCCTGGGGGTGATGGTGACAACCAAACCAAAGTTCCAATCACAGTTGGGAATTTCGGACAAAACAGGACTTCAGCTGGGGAAATTGGTAACAACCAAACCTCACGGTACTAATATCGATTAGTTTTCAAGCAATGCCAGTAACCACTGGACTTAGAAAGAACTGGTGACTACCAAATCAGTGTTCCAAATACAATTGGTTATGATAATGCTAGTAACCACTAGACTAAACTGGGGAGATTGGTAACGACTAAAATCAAAGAAGATCAATAACCATTGGATTTTCAAAGGGTTTGGTGACAACCAAATCAAAGTGACGATAACAATCGAGTTTAGACAACGTCAATAACAATTGGACTTTGAAGATTATTGGTGACGACCAAATCAAAGGATACCAATACAATTGGATTTAACAGATAAAGTTGGTAACGACCAAATCCAATACCAATAATAATTGGACCCGAAGGATGCCAGTAGCCACTGGGTTTTTAGAATGATGTTTGGTAGCGAACAAATCAGACGATATCAATATCAATTGGTTTTGAACAAAGCTAGTAGCTACTAGGCTTTCGAATGATAGTTGGTAACGACCAGATTAGATGATACCAATAACAATTGGGTTTGAAAGATGCCAGTGACCACTGGGCTTTGGAAAAGATTGGTAACGACCAACTCGAAGGATACCAATAATAATTGGGCTTTTAACAATGCTAGCCACTACTAGGCTTTTGAACGATAGTTGGTAACGACCAGATTAGATGATACCGATAACAATTGGACTTTAAAAGATGTCAGTAACCACTGGGCTTTCAAAGGGTTTGGTGACGACCAAATCTTCAAACAGGAAGCACAAATATATATCTCAAAACCTTATGAACAAAAGCTAATATCCTTAAAGCGTTAGGATACAACGGAGACACAACCCTTAACACCTTAGGATTGGACGCAGACCCTCAAAACTTTAGGACCAAAAACTAATACCCTCAAAACATTAGGATATAGTAGAGACACAACCCTCAACACATTAGGATTGGACGAAAACCCTCAAAACTTTAGGATAAAAAACTAATACCCTCAAAATATTAGGATATAGTAGAGACACAACCCTCAACACATTAGGATTGGACGAAGACCCTCAAAACCTTAGGATCAAAAACTAATACCCTCAAAACGTTAGGATATAGTAGAGACACAACCCTCAACACATTAGGATTGGACGAAAACCCTCAAAACTTTAGGATAAAAAACTAATACCCTCAAAATATTAGGATATAGTAGAGACACAACCCTCAACACATTAGGATTGGACGAAGACCCTCAAAATCTTAGGATCAAAAACTAATACCCTCAAAACATTAGGATATAGTTAGAGACACGACCCTCAATACATTAGGTTCGAAAAGAGATACAACCATCAACACATTAGGATTGAAAACTAATACCCTCAACACGTTAGGATATAGTTAGAGACACGACCCTCAATACATTAGGACCGAAAAGAGATACAACCCTCAACACATTAGGATTGAAAACTAATACCCTCAACACGTTAGGATATAGCAGAGACACGACCCTCAATACATTAGGATCGAAAAGAGATACAACCCTCAACACATTAGGATTTAAAACTAATACCCTTAACACATTAGGATATAGTTAGAGACACGATGTAACACCCATTTTATTTATTTAGTCATTTTGGTGTTAATTTAATTATTTTATGTTGGTGTGCCCTTAGGTGGGGTGTGTTGGTATGTGATTGGTGAGTATCCTTGATATATAAGGATCATTGGTGGTGTGGAGATAATAATATAATAGTTAATAGTAATATTGGTGGTATTATTATTATTATTATTATTATTATTATTATTATTATTATTATTATTATTATTATTATTATTATTATTATTATTATTATTATTATTATTATCATCGGTATGAATATTATTATTGGTGGGTGTCCCTGATATGGGAGGATTATTGGTGGTGTTTTGGTGAATATAATAATATAGTGTATAATATTGATATTGGTGGGAATATTATTATTATTATTATATTGATTATAGTTACTATTGTTATTAACATTATTATTATTTTGGTGAGATAATAATAGGATTATTATTACTATTATTATTATTATTATTTTATTAAGTTATTAACATTATTATTATTTTGGGGAGATAATAATAGGATTATTATTACTATTATTATTATTATTATTATTATTATTTATTATTATTATTAAGTTATTATTATTATTGGGATTAGAGAATTAAAATAGAAACGTGAGGGATTAGTAGTTTTACGATACATTGTGAGAAGTTAGAGAAAGTGGAAAAAGAACGATAGAAGGGAGAGAACGGAAAAGGGAACGGAAAAGGGAGCAAAGAACGAAGGATACAGGGGAAAATCAGAATTGGCCAAACCTTGGAGGATTCTTTCATCGATCAACCGATTAACAAGGTAAGGGGGGAGAAACTTGATTTGGGATGGTATATACATGTACAGGGTAGAGGGGATTCCTTAACCCCGGAGTGAAATTTCGATCTATGAAGTTTTATATTGGCGTGCTTGTTATTATTGTTGCTAATGATAAATTGATGCTTGACATTGATGAATTGTTGATTGGTATTGGTGAATTTGGTGTATATGTATTATGGTGATGTTAGTGAGATTATATGTTGTTACTGCAGTGTTGATAGTAAATATAAATAGAGTTTTGGTGAGATTCTATGTTGTTACTGCAGTGTTGATAGTAAATATAAATAGAGTTTTGGTGAGATTCTGTGTTGTTACTGTAGTGTTGATAGTAAATATAAATAGAGTTTTGGTGAGATTCTATGTTGTTACTGTAGTGTTGATAGTAAATATAAATAGGGTTTTGGTGAGATTCTGTGTTGTTACTGTAGTGTTGATAGTAAATATAAATAGAGTTTTGGTGAGATTCTGTGTTGTTACTGTAGTGTGGGTAATGACCATGATTATAACTTTGGGAAAAATTATGTGATGTTTCCCTATAGTGTCGTTAATGACTATGGTTAGGACCTTGGTGAGATTCAGAGTGACTCTGAAGTGTCGGTAATGTACCGTAATGTTGGTTCTAGAGTAGGAAGTATAGGATAATTGGTAAGTATAATATATATTGTTATGTTATGATTGATGATGATTGTTGTTAATTATATAGTAATCGTTAATGAATTGGTGTTTTGGGATGATTTGGCATATAGGGCATATAGGGTGTTTTACAGTTTTTAGGGAAAATTTTGTATGGCTTTTGAGGTATCGATAAAGTGTGTAGGTGATGATTTTGGGAATAGGAATTAGAAGCCTATTGGTTACGGTAATGTGCAAGATTGGTATTAGAATAGACTGAGGATCTGAGTTGAGATGATAGGTACAGTTTGGCCTTGATGCACTGTAAGAATGATGAGTGTGGGAACTAACTTGTGTACTTGGTGATAGTGCATGTTTCCCGTAATAATGACTGGTGGACAATTAGTTGATGTATATGTATGTAGTGATCAGTAGGATCGTGTATCCCCGAGTAGTGGGATGTGTTTGTATCTTGGTGACAGAATATGAACTTGTTTACTGGCTGATTGATTTATACGGTGTTGGTGCATGTTATATCTATGTATATATATGTGATGTATAATGATACGATCAGATGGATCGTGTGCACTTAGTGTGCCTGAACATAATAGTTATGCATTGGTGTGTGCATATCATGGTGTCTTGGTGGGATGGATCATGTCTCGGATGGAGCGTAAGTGATCTGTCTGTACTCCTTTGTGGAGAATGGTGGGGTTGAATCATGTCTCGGATGGAGCGTAAGTGATTCACCCGTACTCCTTTGTGGAGAATGGTGGGGTTGAATCATGTCTCGGAATGAGCGTAAGTGATTCACCCGTACTCCTTTGTGGAGAATGGTGGGTTCGATTGAATGAACCAATAAGTCGGTACCGCATGCATGGTGTTGAGTTGCATATTTGCATTATAATATGTTATATTGTAATTTGAACAGTAGGTTCGTTATATGGAGTTGTTGGGGTGAATATTGGTGTGTTGGTGTATTTTACTACCTTGTTTACATGTATTACATTACCATTATATTCTGATCATTATTTCTCACCCCTTTGTTGTTGTTGTGGTCTGTGCTTCTTCGGAAGTACAGATAATCCAGGTGCTTAGCTAACTTGGATAGTGGTGTGACAGTCGAGTCGTAGGACGCTCTGATACGTAACACGGGATATGGGTGTTTTAACTGTTTCATGTCAAACTTATTGTAATCCTGTGACGTATCATGAATTTGATGTATTTTATTTTATTAAACAAATTCCGCTGTATTATTTTGAAAAGAATGAATAAAGTATTTTTATAAAATTTGGAGATGTGATATCCCACTTTTTGGTGAAAACTCTGATTATTATTATAATATTTATATTTTATTTAATACGGGGAAGTGGGGTGTTACAATTGGTATCAGAGCAGGTCGGTCCGTCCGGCCAGTGTTGTTGAGTGAGTTGAGTCTGTCCGTTGGGATGGAGACTGTGTGTTGTTTAACCTGGTGTTGTGGTTTAAACCCCTAGTATACGGCATGTGTGTGAAAACACTGTCGGTACGTGTTTATTTCCTAACCTTGTCTGCAGAAGCAGGAATGATTCCAGTGGGGGAGAAGTTTGTAATTCTCCGGAATGCTACGGTGTGGTGGCTTAGTGTGTTGAGGAATGCTATCATAGTTTGGTAAAGATGGTTTGTACCCCATCATGATTTCGGCGGTCTATTAACAAATTGAGGAACTGATCACCCTTAATCTCTTGTTAATAGTAGACGGGATTGTGTTGGATGGGATAGACGTGTCTTGCAAGCTTGTGTGGCGTGAGCAACGAATTATCCTGAGTTAAGCTAAGTGCTTAAGGGATTATTTTGAGGAGTTGCGCAATACGGTGTGGAGACGTTTATTTTGACGGAAACTTTGAATGAGAAGGAAAGTGAGAAAATTGGGATTTGTCAATTAGTTGAAATTGCCGGAGGTTCCCTGAGGAAGTAAGCGATTTACTATCGGAGTGTGAAGTAAAGCTTACACGTTTATTTTGTTTTTGGGACGAGTCTGATATTGATGACTCCATATTGTATGTTTACGTTGGGATTGGAGAAGTTGAAGAGTCAACTTGAAGACCCGCTGGGGGAGAGGTCCTTTTGTTTGAGTGTGTTACCGTAAGGTGCACCAATTTTGTTGGTTAGACAGACAGAAGGTTTTGTGAAGCTTTGGGTGAACTATAGATAAGTGAACAAGGTGACTGTCAAGGATAAGTGTTCTCTTCCAAGAGTTAATGATTTGATGGATCAATTGATTGAAGGACGTGAGTTTCCGTGTTCGTGAGATCACGAGTAGAATTATTGTGTTGTGGTGTCGAAGGTCGAAGTGGTATCGTAATAGGAGGCTTCACGATCTGCTGTTGAGATTGGAAGTAATCGGGTTTTAAAATATTTAAAGATTGAAAGTGTGTTGGACGGCCTCCTAAGTATGAAATTGTGGTTATACGTTGAATTCTGAGATCGCAGCTTTTTACGGAATCGAAATCGGACACTCGGAAGTCAGGTAACGGTTGAAAATAGAATTTCGGGACTGTCATGTTCGCCGAGATTCGCCTGGCGAAGTGCCATGAGCAGAAAAATGTTGTTGTGGTATTTTTGTCGTAACGGGAGAACCGTAACTCGGAATGACGCCCGGTTCGAAGCATTGGAAAGCTATTGAAATTATCTATGAGATGGTGAAGTATTGACATGGAATTAAGCTATTTAATGATTAAGTGTGTTTGAATGTTGCAGTAAGGGCTGGCAGTATGGTACGCGTTCCCGCCATAACTCACAACTTGTTTGTCCATTTGGCATGGGATCTTCTTTAATTATTTATATAAGGCAATGGTTGTGTTAATAAATGATATTTTAAGGTATTCGAAGAGTATAGAGGATTATGTTGAGCATAAGGAACTGGAGTTATCAGTGTTAGAAAAAGAGCGGTGATATACTTCCGTAAGGAAAGTTCTGCCGAATCCGATAGAACTAATTGTGGTGTTTGTGATGCTTGTTGATATAATTAGGGGATTTGCTAAAGAAAACTTCAGCGAGTTTCAGTTATGCAAAAGGCAACTTGAAGTGTGTAAGAGAAACCATTCGACCAGTGATTTAGAGTTGGTTGCTATTGTGGTTGTACCGGAGTCGGAGGCTTCGAAAGTTCAGACTGAGATCGGAGATGTTTGGTGATCTTAAGAGTTTAAGGTGTTTGTTTGATTTGAAAAAGTTGAAAATGAGGCAGAGGAAATAATTAGGATTTCTGAAGGATTACGACTTTGAGTGTAATTACCCTTTGGGTAAAGTGGATGTGGTAGATGATGCAGTGAGTTGGAAATGTTTGTGTTTACCGAAGATGATGGTGAAAAGAGGTAGAACTGATTGAGAAATTTCATAATATGCGTTGTGTGAGTAAGGATACTTCTTATGGAGTTAATCTTTTATTATTAAGATCTGACTAGTGATATCCTTGAGAAGAACCGAGAAAGTCAGAAATCTGGGTCGAGTAGTGAATTAGTTGAAGTTGAGTTCGACTTACCATCCGCAAACTGATGGTCAGTCAGAGAGGACTATTGAGTCTGTAGAGAATTGGTGAGAGCTTGGGTGTTGGATCGAGGTGGATTGTGGGATGATTAATTACCGTTGATTGAGTTACCTATAATAACGGTTACCATCCTAGTGTCGGAATGGCACTATATGTGGCTTGGTGAAATAGGGAGTGTATGACTCTACTGTGTTGGAATGGGTCGAGTGAGAGTGTTGTGCTCAGACCTGAAAATTATGTTGAGATGGCTGAAAAGATCAAGAGGATCCAAGGAAAGATGTGTTTGAAGAGTCACGCCGGTGACTGATGTTGGTCGAGCTTCGAAGTCTCAGAAGTTCGCACCGTGTTCTGTGGTTTGTATCAGAGTGGCGCAGCAGAGGCATGGGAGGAGTAACATGTTAGACCGTTTTTCCCGCTGTCGCTATGAATTGGCATGATATGTTTCATGTGTCTTAGTTGAGAAAGTACATTGAACCAGGTGGATGATGTACAAGTGAAAATAATTTGATTGTTGACGCATTGCTATTTCGTTTGGACGAGCGAGAAACAACTCCAAAGGGAGGAGATATCTTTGGTGAAAGTAACTTGGGGAGGTGCTGCAGAAGGCAGTGTGACCTGTCAGTTGGAATGAAGGATGCGGGAAGCGTATCCGGAAGTGTTCCATCAGGTAATTTTCGAGGACGAAAATACTTAAAGTGGGGGAGAGTTGTAACACCCATTTTATTTATTTAGTCATTTTGGTGTTAATTTAATTATTTTATGTTGGTGTGCCCTTAGGTGGGGTGTGTTGGTATGTGATTGGTGAGTATCCTTGATATATATAAGGATCATTGGTGGTGTGGAGATAATAATATAATAGTTAATAGTAATATTGGTGGTATTATTATTATTATTATTATTATTATTATTATTATTATTATTATTATTATTATTATTATTATTATTATTATCATTATTATTATTATTATTATTATCATCGGTATGAATATTATTATTGGTGGGTGTCCCTGATATGGGAGGATTATTGGTGGTGTTTTGGTGAATATAATAATATAGTGTATAATATTGATATTGGTGGGAATATTATTATTATTATATTGATTATAGTTACTATTGTTATTAACATTATTATTATTTTGGTGAGATAATAATAGGATTATTATTACTATTATTATTATTATTATTTTATTAAGTTATTAACATTATTATTATTTTGGGGAGATAATAATAGGATTATTATTACTATTATTATTATTTTTTTTTTATTATTATTATTAAGTTATTATTATTATTGGGATTAGAGAATTAAAATAGAAACGTGAGGGATTAGTAGTTTTACGATACATTGTGAGAAGTTAGAGAAAGTGGAAAAAGAACGATAGAAGGGAGAGAACGGAAAAGGGAACGGAAAAGGGAGCAAAGAACGAAGGATACAGGGGAAAATCAGAATTGGCCAAACCTTGGAGGATTCTTTCATCGATCAACCGATTAACAAGGTAAGGGGGGAGAAACTTGATTTGGGATGGTATATACATGTACAGGGTAGAGGGGATTCCTTAACCCCGGAGTGAAATTTCGATCTATGAAGTTTTATATTGGCGTGCTTGTTATTATTGTTGCTAATGATAAATTGATGCTTGACATTGATGAATTGTTGATTGGTATTGGTGAATTTGGTGTATATGTATTATGGTGATGTTAGTGAGATTATATGTTGTTACTGCAGTGTTGATAGTAAATATAAATAGAGTTTTGGTGAGATTCTATGTTGTTACTGCAGTGTTGATAGTAAATATAAATAGAGTTTTGGTGAGATTCTGTGTTGTTACTGTAGTGTTGATAGTAAATATAAATAGAGTTTTGGTGAGATTCTATGTTGTTACTGTAGTGTTGATAGTAAATATAAATAGGGTTTTGGTGAGATTCTGTGTTGTTACTGTAGTGTTGATAGTAAACATAAATAGAGTTTTGGTGAGATTCTGTGTTGTTACTGTAGTGTGGTTAATGACCATGATTATAGCTTTGGGAAAAATTATGTGATGTTTCCCTATAGTGTCGTTAATGACTATGGTTAGGACCTTGGTGAGATTCAGAGTGACTCTGAAGTGTCGGTAATGTACCGTAATGTTGGTTCTAGAGTAGGAAGTATAGGATAATTGGTAAGTATAATATATATTGTTATGTTATGATTGATGATGATTGTTGTTAATTATATAGTAATCGTTAATGAATTGGTGTTTTGGGATGATTTGGCATATAGGGCATATAGGGTGTTTTACAGTTTTTAGGGAAAATTCTGTATGGCTTTTGAGGTATCGATAAAGTGTGTAGGTGATGATTTTGGGAATAGGAATTAGAAGCCTATTGGTTACGGTAATGTGCAAGATTGGTATTAGAATAGACTGAGGATCTGAGTTGAGATGATAGGTACAGTTTGGCCTTGATGCACTGTAAGAATGATGAGTGTGGGAACTAACTTGTGTACTTGGTGATAGTGCATGTTTCCCGTAATAATGACTGGTGGACAATTAGTTGATGTATATGTATGTAGTGATCAGTAGGATCGTGTATCCCCGAGTAGTGGGATGTGTTTGTATCTTGGTGACAGAATATGAACTTGTTTACTGGCTGATTGATTTATACGGTGTTGGTGCATGTTATATCTATGTATATATATGTGATGTATAATGATACGATCAGATGGATCGTGTGCACTTAGTGTGCCTGAACATAATAGTTATGCATTGGTGTGTGCATATCATGGTGTCTTGGTGGGATGGATCATGTCTCGGATGGAGCGTAAGTGATCTGTCTGTACTCCTTTGTGGAGAATGGTGGGGTTGAATCATGTCTCGGATGGAGCGTAAGTGATTCACCCGTACTCCTTTGTGGAGAATGGTGGGGTTGAATCATGTCTCGGATGGAGCGTAAGTGATTCACCCGTACTCCTTTGTGGAGAATGGTGGGTTCGATTGAATGAACCAATAAGTCGGTACCGCATGCATGGTGTTGAGTTGCATATTTGCATTATAATATGTTATATTGTAATTTGAACAGTAGGTTCGTTATATGGAGTTGTTGGGGTGAATATTGGTGTGTTGGTGTATTTTACTACCTTGTTTACATGTATTACATTACCATTATATTCTGATCATTATTTCTCACCCCTTTGTTGTTGTTGTGGTCTGTGCTTCTTCGGAAGTACAGATAATCCAGGTGCTTAGCTAACTTGGATAGTGGTGTGACAGTCGAGTCGTAGGACGCTCTGATACGTAACACGGGATATGGGTGTTTTAACTGTTTCATGTCAAACTTATTGTAATCCTGTGACGTATCATGAATTTGATGTATTTTATTTTATTAAACAAATTCCGCTGTATTATTTTGAAAAGAATGAATAAAGTATTTTTATAAAATTTGGAGATGTGATATCCCACTTTTTGGTGAAAACTCTGATTATTATTATAATATTTATATTTTATTTAATACGGGGAAGTGGGGTGTTACACACGACCCTCAATACATTAGGACCGAAAAGAGATACAACCCTCAACACATTAGGATTGAAAACTAATACCCTCAACACGTTAGGATATAGCAGAGACACGACCCTCAATATATTATGATCGAAAAGAGATACAACCCTCAAAACATTAGGATTGAAAACTAATACCCTTAACACGTTAAGATATAGTTAGAGACACGACCCTCAATACATTAGGACCGAAAAGGGATACAACCCTCAACACATTAGGATTGAAAACTAATACCCTCAACACGTTAGGATATAGCAGAGACACGACCCTCAATACATTAGGATCGAAAAGAGATACAACCCTCAACACATTAGGATTGAAAACTAATACCCTTAACACGTTAGGATATAGTTAGAGACACGACCCTCAATACATTAGGACCGAAAAGAGATACAACCCTCAACACATTAGGATTGAAAACTGAACATCCTCAATACATTAGGATATGAAAGTTGAACATCCTCAATACATTAGGATATAGAACACTTCATGCAAACACAACCACCTTAGTCTCTGGGAACTTCTGAACTCGGGATCCAAAGCATACATCTCCAAAGGTACACAACCTATGCTCGGGATGGCAACAAACAATCTCCCAAAGGTACAAAACCTGTGCTTGGAATCCAACAATACATCTTCATAAAGGTATAAAACTTGTGCTTGGAATCCAACAATACATATTCCAAAGGTATAAAACCTGTGCTTGGAATCAAACAATACATCTCCAAAGGTACACAACCTGAGCTTGGGATGAAAACAAACATCTATCTCCAAAGGTACACAACCTGTGCTCGGGATAGAAACAAACTTCTTCCAAAGGTACGAAACCTGTGCTTGGAATCAAACAATACATCTCCAAAGGTACGAAACCTGAGCTTGGGATGAAAACAAACATCTTCCAAAGGTATAAAACCTGTGCTTGGAATCCAACAATACATCTTCCAAAGGTATAAAACCTGTGCTTGGAATCAAACAATACATCTCCAAAGGTACACAACCTGAGCTTGGGATGAAAACAAACATCTATCTCCAAAGGTACACAACCTCTGCTCGGGATAGAAACAAACTTCTTCCAAAGGTACGAAACATGTGCATGGAATCAAACAATACATCTCCAAAGGTACACAACCTGAGCTTGGGATGGAAACCATCGTGACTTAGTTTGGAATGATACACAACCAAATTGTCAGTATTCGTCATCCATTGATTTTCATAATGCCAATTACCAACGGGCCTTTCTTGAAATATGATTGGTCACCACCAAATTACTTATATCAGTATCCACTGGATTTTCAAACAATGCAGGTCACAACCGTGCGTCGACATCCTTAAGATAAACTTCTCAAATGTGACTGCCATTTATCACTGGTGCAGGTTAAGCTTCTCTACAGAGACTGCCACTTACCGCTAAAGACAATTAAACTTCTCCGAAGAGATGCCATTTATCGTTGAATATGGTTAAGCTTCTCCTAAGAGATTTCCACTCACCACTGAAGACGATTAAACTTCTCCAAAGAGACTGCCATTTATCGCTGATGAAGGTTAAGCTTCTCCTAAGAGATTGCCACTCACCACTGAAGACGATTAAACTTCTCCGAAGAGACTGCCATTTATCGTTGATGAAGGTTAAGCTTCTCTACAGAGACTGCCACTCACCTGTTGAAGACGATTAAACTTCTCCGAAGAGACTGCCATTTATCGTTGATGAAGGTTAAGCTTCTCCCAAGAGACTGCCACTCACCTGTGAATACGATTAAACTTCTCCGAAGAGATTGCCATTTTATCGCTGAAGACGATAAGCTTCTTGTCAAAGATTGCCACTTATCTGTGAATACGATTAAACTTCTCCGAAGAGACTGCCATTTATTGCTGAAGACGATAAGCTTCTTGTCAAAGATTGCCATTTATATGTATTACCATGTAAGATGTTCTTCTTGATAGATAGTGCCAAATAAATGCACATCTAGGTAGGTTCGGCGACCGACAGGGACCGAAGTTCAATCTAGGATCAAGCTAGAAAGAAACTTTCAAACAAGACTCCAACCATTTAGAAATGAACTCGAATGGGGACCCATCTTATCCAATCATGGAAAAAGATAACTGAAGCAACCATCATCCACGAGGATTAAACTCTGTGGGGAATTGATAAAGGATGCACGTTTTATGCTTAAAGGCTGACAACTCTATTGGAGGGAGACAACATACCCAGTCACTGAGGAGGGAACCAAAGTGAAATAGGAACAAGTAACAACCAAAGATAGCAAAAATGCACGGATGCTATGCATATGCTTTATGCCATGCTTATGTTTATGCTGACAAAACAGACAAGACAAAATAGGAGATGAAATAAACATCTCGACACGGAGACCCCACCAACTTCACCAAGATTGGACATCAAAGGGATGATCGTGAAGAACAACAATTCCACTTCAAGGTCACCACCTTCTTTAGGAGAGAGTAATCTTCTTAGGCCAAAACATCATGACTTCACTTGGATTGCCATCATGAGCTTTTTTTATCAAGTCAATTTCCCTAGCTGGAAGCTTTTGTTGGGATTCCTTTGACATTGGATTGTTTTGCACACAATGTTGTTCATTAAAAATTGGCAATTTTCAATTTAAATTCATGAAATCTTTTGAAAACATTTTTTTTGATGAAACACACACGGCGGAATGATCAAGTGATCAAAGTGAAGGTGATCCAATCATTTTCGAATGATGGATAAAGTGGTGAACGCACACAATTAACAAAGATCATTTAGGAGTCAGGTTATCCAACCTTGCTGTAATATGCTTTCAAAACAACCTTACCTCAATTAGGTCTTTTAAGGGTTGTAACGTGGTTTGGTTCACGGTTCATGAAACAAAGGATAAAGGCTCAAAGTTATTTGGTCCCACCCACTCTCCATGATGAACTCCAATCCTATGCTCAGTTAACTCAAACTATACATTCAAGTTCTTACAGGTTTAAGAATTGAACTGATGATAGTTGTTGATGGTTTACAAACATAATGTAGTCACAACTCCCTTACTATGTTTGATAGCTTTTTCTATTTGAGGATTTTTAAGAGTGAAGACCCTTACAGAATTCCTCTTTTTTGTTATCCCTGACTTTTGTTTCTTTTGAACATACAGTCAACGAGATGCCCCATTTTTTTGCCTAAGTCTCCTTTATAGGTTTTGACTTAGCGGGCTTTTTCTTTTTTCATTTTTTTCTTCTTCTTTTTTTTTTTGAGAAAGGAGGTGACTACCTAGTTTAATGACTACGGTGAACCATCATCGTCTTTTAAGCTGAAAAGCATCTTCGACACTTGCTTGTTGTGTACGAAGGAAAAACCTGAATGCACCACTTTTATATGAAAAGTGCCTTACATATCCCCAAGTTAACTGAGAACTACCCGCCCCAGGTTTGAGATTTAAGGTTTTTATTTGTAAAGAAAGAAAACTCCTACTTCTAGGCTCGAAGGGGTTAACGAGGGGTTATCTTCCTTATTTCTCCAGTGTTTAGGGGTTGAAACAATGCCTTACATCATCGGCAAAGTTAAATTGAAAGCATATCGACAGCAATTATGGATATAGTTTTCATCATCCTCCCCAATCTTTGTTTTAAACAACAGTTTAGTAAACAAAAGAAATTTTCTTGCATTTTTGGTATTTCATAACAATGAAAAAGAAAGAGTGAAACGAATGGACTTAATCAAAAGATTCACAAACATTTCATTAAATATTGCCAAATTCAAATAAACAACAGTTTACAAGCAACACAAATGCAAAGAAAACACAATGAAATGCTGAAACAGTCTACAGCTGCCAGTCTTATGGAATTAAAATTGTTTAACAAAACAGATTTCAAATTTCAGGCCCATGCGGGGAAACACCTCCAACCACCACTTGCTCCTTGTGATATAGAATTATGAGGGGTCTCGTAGGTCCTTTGCCTCTTGCTTCAAGATCTGAGACACTGGTACTTGGTTTACCGTTTTGAGGTTTTAACAGCTCCAACAAGCTTTGCACCTTCAACCCCCAAACTCTTTGCACTCTTCCACTAGATGCCCCATTGTCCCAGTATGGTACTTGCATTCAACTTCTGGGTGATCTTCTTCAAAGATCAGATCTTTGTCATAGACTAGCTCTTGAACAATATGCCATAACGCCAAACAAGTGTCTAGTTCATGTCCTTCACCCCCTTTGTGAAACTCACAAGTCAAGTTTGCATTATGCCATGGTCCTGGCACAAGGTTAAGAGCTCGTGGAGTTACCAACAAATTTTGAATCAGTAATGGATAAAGCTTACTTAGTGGCACATGAACTGACTTATAGCATGCCTTGTTCCTTTTGACAGGATTCTTCTTATTCATGTTCTTGCTTCGAGAACCTTGAGGGGAAGCAGCCAATGAATGTTGAGATATTGTTTTGGTAACCACCTGACAAGGATGACGTTTTGACGCAGGCCCAAATGCTGGTTGACGACGGTCTGACCGTTGAAACTGAGGAGGTCCTCGAGCTGAAAGAGTCACCGGAAGCGACAGACTGACAACCTCTCTAGGCGCCATAGGGGGAGAATCCCCTTCATTCTTCATCAAATTTTGCAAAGTCTCCAAAACCCAATTCATTTGACCTTTGAGGATTATGATTTCCTCCTTCAAGGCTTCTTGTCCTTTCAAAAGCTCGTTCATTGTTTCCATTGGTCCCGAATGCTTGCTAGGTATCCCTCTCTCTTTATGAACAAGAGGTTGACAAAGACGCAAGGCTGAGAAAAGAAAATGCATAATGCAAAATGCAATGCAAAGAGAAAACTGGTTTTACAAAACTCGGAAGATTGATTGGGTCAAAACCCTCATTTCATCAATCGTTGGAAAAAGTTACAACTTTTAAAAAAAATACCAGAGATTGACTGAGTTTTACAAAACCAGTTGCGACACGATATGCTTATGATGATATGATGAGATGATGCACACACCATACAAAGGCAAGTATTCACAAATACAATGCATATACACACACAAAGACCTCCTAGGCTTGAAGTAAAAGCTTGGAGTCAAAGGTCTAACCATCCCCAAGAGGTGTGTATTATGGGTTAATTTGTACCTGCCGAACGGGTTCTAACAGAGTTCCCAGAGTCAACAACCCATCTTTCGGATATTACCAATTTCCCAAATTACTCGGTAATCGATAATATTCTCAAGAGAGTCTCGTCCAAGTGTAGTATCGCGTATCAACTACTTCGGGACTACTCCCTCATAGTCATCGCACTACGTCCTAATAAGGTCAAAGTGGGGTAAAGAGGTAATCTGAAGGTCCACAGTGTCAACGGCTCCTTTGTTGAGGGTAGTAATGTTTTCATGAATACTCATTCAACATCACTAACTCTCAAAAAGGGCCTACACTGAGCGGTGGTTTCTCAAGTTAGCTTGGTAGGGAATCAACTCCCTATAAGCCTTCTTGAATATACCACCATCCTATCATAAGTGCACTCAAGTATGGGTATAGTACTGTCTCACCACTCAAAGTTCCCAACACACAAGCATATATATTAACAAATATACATGTTAAACAAATATTTACAAATATAGCATATAAACAAACAAAATAGGCTAAACCCTCAAGTTTAAGTCTCCCCAGTGAAGTCGCCATTTCTGTTGCGGTGAGTATCGTGATACCAAGCTATTGATTAACTTGAATCTTTAATTCTTAAATTCACAACCGGTCTTTAATTTATCCAAAGGAAAGGTCTAAAGAAAGAAAGAACCTTTTGCGCGATGTAACAACAACGCTAAGAGATTCGGGGATCGGGGGTTGGTTATGCATATGGTAGGTATCTCACATCCTAAACATCTGTAGTACTCTACAGGAACCTTTTATTTATTTGCATGCTAAATTGGTAAATGTTTGCTAAGGTTTGGGTTGGGTAAAGGGTATAGGTTAAAACCTAAATATAGTTTCTAAGTTTGCTCGCAAAGACATCGCGTCCTCTGCCTACGTATCCTAACTAGGATAGAATCAAAGCAATCATAGTTCACCTCACAAGGGATGAAGAACACTTGATTATGATCAAGGTTCAGAGGGGAACAAACATATCCATGCTTGTGTAGAGTTTAAGACAACTCTCTAAATCTATGTTGAACTCTCAAGAAAGGGAAGTAAGTAATCATATCCATGATTCTTACATAGAGTTAACCAAACTCTATCCTAAAGTTCTACGTTGTAAGACCAAATGGTTCTATCCAGACCAAAAGGTGGGAGAAAGGGAAAGGTTGCTCGTCAAGATATCACATCTTGTGCCTACGTATTCTCATTATCCAATGAGAAATCAGAGCGGTCGTAGTTCAGGGCACGAACTACAGAATAAGGATCAATTGGTTCTTTCCAGACCAAAAGAGGGAGAAGGTTCTATCCAGACCTACGAGTTTAAATTCTCTTGGTTCTATCCATACCAAAAGGAGGGGAAGGTTCTATCCAGACCTATAAGGGTATCCTATTGGTTCTATCCAAACCAAAAGGGGGAAGGTTCTATCCAGACCTATGATGTTTAAATCCTATTGGTTCTATCCAGACTAAAAGGGAGAGAAGGTTTTATCCAGACCTATGAGTTTAAGTCCTATTGGTTCTATCCAGATCAACAGGGGAAGAAGGTTCTATCCAGATCTATGATTTAAATCCTATTGGTTCTATCCATACCAAAAGGGGGGAAGATTCTATCCAGACCTATGAGTGTGTTGAGATATCTATGACCCAAGGGTCAATAGAGAGACTTTCCTTTGGAAGGGAATATATGAGGCAACTTGGATGAGAACTAAAGAGTTCCATCACTTGGGGAAGAAATACTTAACAAAGTAATAAAAAAACATTTAAGCATGATGAATACAAGGAATATGGTTACAACCAAGCAAGCATGCATATTACAATATCAAGCAATGATTTCAATAAATATAAATGGTTACAACCAAAGCAAACATCAAGATGTTACAATATCAACAAGGGGATAAGTTCTTTCAAGACTTAATGAAAGGTAAAAACCAAAACATGTCTTAACAAAGACGGGGATATTTCTTAACAAAGATGTGGTCTTCCTAGGGCTTACAAGATGACATGTATACTTAAAAACATCATGCCTAATCAAATAATGTCACAACAAATGTAAGTGAGAAGTTCAAAACTTCATGGGAGAAAACTTTCAAGTTTTAATGATGATTAAACACAAATGCTTACAAGCAAGAGTTTTAGTCAAACTCAAGTACACCAACATGCTAACAAGCCAAAATCATAACTTTAAAATAAAACTCAAAAGAGAATGAATATAAAGTTTTTAAATGAATAAATGAGAGATAGGAAGGTGAAAACCCTAAAAACATTCATGGTAACATGTGAAATGCAAGTAGAAAGTTCACATTTATGAGTTTTAGGTTTACCTCTTGAAGCAAGCTTAAGCAATAAGAAAACCAGAGATATTGAGAGCTCTTACAAGGTCTTCAAATGTTCCTAGGTTGATGAATAGATGCTCCAAACAACCTCCAAGCAAGCTAGTGGACGAAAT
This sequence comes from Lathyrus sativus, assembly GCA_963859935.3. Lineage (NCBI taxonomy): Eukaryota > Viridiplantae > Streptophyta > Magnoliopsida > Fabales > Fabaceae > Lathyrus > Lathyrus sativus. The sequence continues at coordinate 241,860,798 of OZ012738.1, read as the reverse complement.
GCCTTGTAAATGAAGGAAAAAACTCTAAAATCCAAAGGTTTCAAAGACCAACTCACTCAAACCTTGTTACATAAGTGTGGAAGTGATTTGGATAGCTTCAATACATCATATTTGATGTGTTTGAAGTGTTTCTTGAGTTAGAAAAAGTTTGGAAATGGTTTTGGAAGGTGTTTTGCAAAAATAGATTTTGAGGGATTTTGGAGACTTAGTGAGATTTTGCAAGAATTTGGTGATTGTGTAAGGGAGAGAGTTCTAGATGGTTTCTAGCATAGAATTGGTGTCTTTTTGATGTAGTAAGTGAGTTCTATTTATAGCCAAAGGCCTAGAATCAAGGTATGGGCAAAAGTGAAGCAAATTGTCAATTTTAACCTTCCATCATGAAAATCTTTGAGTTTTCCAATGAAATCTTCACCTTTATCTTTAAGCCACTCTACTAAGATATTCCCCATGTCCTATAGATTTTTTCATCATGCTTCATAGGATAGGAGGTGACTTGTTGAATTAAAGTTGATGATTTGACAATGGTAGCCACCTTTTTTCTCTTTCTTCACTATTCACTTTTGCAACTTGCATTAAATAATGATTTCCTTTAATCTTTGTGCCATTTTTGTGGGAATTGATGTAAAAATGTTAATTATCAATATAAACATCATAAATGAGGCTTAGTCTTTAATTAACATCGATTTGGAGAGGTTTTGGAATCAAAAAAAAAAAAAAAGCAGACGGAAGTCATCAACTTGGGGTCAGAGGAGGACAAAAGAGAAGTCAAGATCGGGGCGTCATTAAGGCCAGAAATCAAAGACAAGCTGATAACAATCCTCAGAGATTTTGTTGGCATATTTGCTTGGTCCTACCAAGATATGCCAGGGTTGGATACTGACATTGTCATGCACAAGCTCCCCCTGAAACCAGAATGTCCTCCGGTCAAACAAAAGCTTCGCAGGTCGAGACCAGACATGGCACTTAAAATCCGAGATGAGGTCAAAAAGCAAATAGATGCTGGCTTTCTAGCAGTATCCAAGTATCCAGAATGGGTGGCCAACATTGTACCAGTCCCGAATAAGGATGGCAAGGTCAGGATGTGCGTCGACTATAGGGATCTAAATAAAGCAAGTCCGAAGGATGATTTCTCGTTACCACATATTGACACTTTGGTGGATAACACGGCAAGCTTTGCAGTGTTCTCATTCATGGATGGATTTTCGGGTTATAACCAGATAAAAATGGACCCAGAAGACATGGAGAAAACAACTTTCATCACACCATGGGGCACCTATTGTTATAAGGTAATGCCTTTTGGTTTGAAGAACGCAGGGGTAACGTATCAGAGAGCTATGGTCACACTCTTTCATGATATGATGCACAAAGAAATCGAGGTGTACGTGGATGATATGATTGCAAAATCCCAAAGTGAAGGAGACCACTTGGATCATCTACTGAAGCTATTTGAAAGACTCCGAATGTATCAATTGAGACTAAATCCAGCCAAATGCACCTTTGGAGTTCGCTCAGGCAAGCTACTTGGTTTCATCGTTAGTCAGCGAGGAATTGAGGTAGACCCTGACAAGGTTAAAGCAATCCAGGAGATGCCTGCTCCCAAAACTGAGAAACAAGTTAGAGGCTTCCTTGGACGTTTGAATTACATCTCCAGGTTCATCTCCAATCTGACTCCTACCTGCGCACCGATCTTCAAGTTGTTACGAAAAGATCAAACGGTGGTATGGAATGAAAACTGTCAGGCGGCGTTCGAGAAAATCAAGCAGTATTTGCAAGAACCTCCAGTGCTGATTCCTCCGGTACCTGGAAGGCCTTTGTTCATGTATATGACCGTGTTAGAAAATTCGATGGGCTGTCTCTTGGGCCAGACGGACGAGTCAGGGAAGAAAGAACATGCAATCTATTATCTAAGCAAAAAAGTTCACTGATTGCGAGAGTTGTTACTCTCCCCTGGAAAAAGCTTGTTGTGCGTTGGCATGGGCTGCTAAACGTCTGAGGCAGTACATGATTTGCCACACTACGATGCTGATTTCTAAGATGGACCCCATCAAATAAATCTTTGAGAAGCCAGCTCAGACAGGAAGATTAGCCCAATGGCATATGCTCCTATCGGAGTATGATATCCAGTATGTTGCTCAAAAATCCATCAAAGGGAGCGTCTTGTCAGAACACCTTGCAGAGCATCCTATGGAGGATTATCAACCGCTCAAATTCGATTTTCCTGATGAAGATGTGATGTATATTCAGCGTACTAAATCAGAGCCTGGTCCAGAGGAAGGTCCCGAGCCGGGATCTCGTTGGGAGATGATGTTCGACGGAGCGTCAAACAAAAATGGACATGGCATCGGAGCTGTTCTAAAAAATCCAACTGGAGGGTACACTGCGGTCACAGCCCGACTTTGTTTCTCCTGTACAAACAACATAGCGGAGTATGAAGCCTGCATCCTAGGATTGGAGGCTGCCATTGACCTCCGTATCAAAATCTTGGAAGTAATTGGTGATTCTGCTTTGGTGATATACCAACTCAAAGAAGAATGGGAAACCAGGGATGAAAAATTGATTCCTTATAAGACCCACATCTTAGAGATGGCTGAGTATGTTGATGAAATTACCTTCAAGCACGTACCAAGGGCAGAAAATCACATTGCCGATGCGTTGGCCATGATGGCATCCATGTGGAAAGTCCAGTTTGTCAACGAGGCACCTCTGATTCGCATCGAAAGAAGGACAGTACCCGCATACGTCATGGCAATAGACGAAGAATTTGGGGAGAAGCCATGGTTTCATGATATCAAGAATTTCCTTCAAAACCAAGAGTATCCCGCTAACACGTCCACAATTGACAGAAGAGCAATACGGAGGTTGTCATCTAAATTCTTCGTCAGCAATGGCATCTTGTACAAAAGAAACCATGATATGGTCTTACTCCGATGCGTCAATGAAAATGAGGCGAATCTCATAATGACCGAAGTACACGAAGGAACCTTCGGCACCCATGCAAATGGCCACACCATGGCTAAGAAAATTTTAAGAGCGGGTTACTTCTGGTTAACTTTGGAGACGGATTGCATACTCTTCGCTCGAAAGTGTCATAAATGTCAAGTTTATGCTGATAAAGTGCATGTCCCTCCACATCCTCTCAATGTGATGACGTCACCTTGGCCTTTTGCAATGTGGGGCATAGATATGATCGGGGCAATAGAACCAAAAGCTTCTAACGGCCATCGCTTCATCCTTGTCGCAATCGATTATTTCACCAAATGGGTGGAAGCAGCGTCATATGCAAATGTGACGAAACAAGTGGTCGCACGCTTCATTAAAAAGGAGATTGTCTGCCGATATGGTATCCCTAACCAGATCATCACTGACAACGGGTCGAATCTAAACAACAAAACAATGAAGGAACTTTGTGACGATTTTAAGATCAAACATCACAACTCGTCCCCTTACAGACCTAAAATGAATGGTGCAGTTGAAGCTGCAAACAAAAACATCAAAAGGATAATACAAAAAATGGTCGTAACTTACAAAGATTGGCATGAGATGTTACCATTTGCTTTGCACGGCTACCGAACATCAATACGCAATTCGACAGGGGCAACTCCCTTTTCCTTAGTGTACGGGATGGACGCGGTGCTACCATTGAAGTCAAAATACCTTCCTTGAAGATCTTGACGGAAGCAGAGTTGGATGAAGACGAGTGGATAAAAGAAAGATTCGATTCGTTGAATCTCATCGACGAGAAAAGAATGACGACCATGTGTCACAGTCAAATCTATCAACAAAGGATGGCCCGGGCATTCAATAAGAAGGTTCGTCCCAAAGAGTATAGGGAAGGAGAGCTTGTGCTTAGAAAAATCCTACCTACACAAAAAGACATGCGTGGCAAGTGGATGCCCAACTACGACGGCCCTTTCGTTGTGAAGACTGTTTTCTCCGGAGGATCTCTAATTCTCGAAACCATGGATGGCGAACCACTCAAGTATCCCATCAACTCGGACGCAGTAAGAAAATACTACGCCTGAAAACGGAATACATAGAAAGAGGATTTCAGTGCCTCGACAAGAAAAACCCAATGTTTAAAAGATGATGGACGCTGGGGCAGACTCCTGTGCAGAGTATTAGAAGAAAGGTCAAAGCTTGTTGTTCTCGTCAGAAGCAGCAAAGCAAGTGAACTGGCAGTCGGAAGGACCAAATTATTATGAGATTCTGTAATCTTTTCTGTTGCCATTTTTCAAAACTTTTAAAATCCCCAAGGCTTTGCCTTTTGTAAAGTTCTTGTCTATCAATAAAATCAGTTCTTTTCTTTGGCCAAATCATTGTTATGATCTGCTATTTTTGTTATGCAATTTCACTTATTTGTTAATAAAAATTTTCATGAAAGCAAAGTGTTTTGAAAAACTTAAGTCTTGTTTTAAAAAGAAAAAAGGAGAAAGCACAATTTGACAAAATGATTGAAAAGTTCTAAAGGTAATATGATGATATTACACAGTTCTTGAAGTTGTGGAAATCGCTGTTACCTTTGACCGAGATAGATGCGTCCGATAGCAGTTCTAGCTATTAAGCTAAGACTTCTTCCTTGCAAGATTACGGGGATATTAATGAGAAAAGATCGTTATCTGCACCAAAGAAGGAAGTGTCGTCTGACTTGAGGCATTTTGAAGCTCAGCATGACGAGTTCCCTCTTTATTTGGTTTTCCTCCGTCCCTACGGGTCGTTCTGCGTCTTGCATACAGCATCATGGCAGCATACGCATTTGTTTGCATTCCCACCGTCGAGATCCTTTGGTCGTTACCTTTATCTTTGTTTTGTTGTTACGAGTTCGTTTTAGAATTGACATCCTGGGCTTTCCTTATGTTGCTCTGGGAAGTTAGTGGTGACTAGCAATGTTTAATTTATACAAACAGGGGGTTATTACCAACTTTCACCTTCGATTTGGTTATCACTAACCAACTTTGAAAGACTAGTGGTCACTAGCACGTATTCCGAACTAACTACGTTTGGTACAGTAGTTTGGTCGTCACCAACAATTTTCCAAACCCAGTCGTCACTGATTCTGTTATAAAGCCAACCAATCGTCATTGGAGTCCTTTTGATTCGGTTTTCACCAATCTTTGCTAAAAAATCTAGTGGTTACTAGTATTGCCTTCTAAAACCAATGGTCATTGGTACTTGAGTTGGTCGTCACCAAAATTCCCTAAAAAGTCCAATAATTATTGTCATCGCCTGGAATCCAATAGTTATTGGTACCTGTTTGATTTGGTTATTACCAGTCTTTTTGAATCTAGTAGTTACTAGTATTACCTTCAGATCCAATTGTTATTGGTGGCTTTTGATTTGGTTATTAACAATCTTTCTAAGTCTAGTGGTCACTAGCATTGCTTAGAAAATCTAGTTTTCACTAGCAGTATCCAGTACCAGTTGTTATTGGTATACCCATGGATTTGGTCGTCACTAGTTACCATAAGTCCAATGATTATTGGCATCGCTTAAATCAGATTGTTATCACCACTTTGGTCTGGTCGTTACCAAACTCTGTGAAAATCCAATGGTCATTGGTCTCCTGGGACTCGGTCGTTACCAATTTCTCCATTTAAGTCTAGTGGTTACTGGCATTATCCAGAATTAGTTCTTATTGGTATATCCTGATTTGGTCATCACCAGTCCCCTCTAAGTCCAGTAGTTACTGGCATTGCTTGAAAGCTAATTGTTACAAGTTGATCGTTACCATCTTCCCCAACCGAAGTCCTGTGTTTTACCAATATTGTTTGGAAATTCCCAATTGAAATTGGAACTTCGATTTGGTTGTCACCATATCCCCAGGAAGTCTAGTAATATTTAGCACGTTTTGGAAACCGAACTTTGGATCGGTCGTCACCATCATCCCCAGTAAGTCTAGTGGAAACTAGCACTGTTTGAAGTTGTTTGTTGTTCTGGTCATCACCAGTCTCCCCAGTTGAGCTTTTGATTTTCCAGTCGAGTCTCGGAGAACTAGTGGATACTAGTTTCCCCAGCGTGTCTGGTCTTGTTTCTAACCTTTTCCTGAAGATCCCGTTTGAACTCTTCGTTATAGGAAATCTTCTCATCTGGTTATCCCCAGTGAGATTCATGTCTTCGGTCCGTCTCTTCCCCGGTGAAGCTTTGTTTCCCTAGTGGATTTATTTCCCCAGTGAAGTTTTCCCCAGCGATGTTTTCCGTAGTGGATTTCTTCCCCGGTGAGGTTTGCGTTTTCTTTTCTTTCGTTTCCCCAGTGAAGATTTGTCATCTTCCCCGGTGGGCTTTCTCATCTGGTTATTCCCAGTGAGGTTTGTGTCCTCCTTCCCCAGCGAAGATGTGTCTTGTAACACTCATTTTAATTATTTAGTCATTTTATTATTATTTTAAATATTATATGTTGATGTGCCCTTTGGTAGGGTGTATTTGATGATGTTTGGTGGGTGTCCCTGAGATGGGAGGATCATTGGTGGTAATTTGGTGAGTTTATAATAATATAAGAAATAATAGTAATATTGGTGGTGGTATTATTATTATTATTATTATTATTATTATTATTATTATTATTATTATTATTATTATTATTATTATTATTATTATTATTATTATTATTATTATTATTATTATTATTATTATATTTATGATTATTATTAATATTTGTAGTAATATTATTAATATGGAGAATATAATATTATTATTAATATAGTTATTATATTATTATGATTTTTGGTGTGAATATGATAATATAATGAATAATAGTAATATTGGTGGGGGTATTATTATTATTATTATATATTATTATATTTATTAGTATTATTAATATTATTATTATTTTGGGGAGATAATAATATTATTACTATTATTATTATTATTATTATTATTATTATTATTATTATTATTATTATTATTATTATTATTATTATTTTGGTGAGATAATAATAATATTATTATTATTATTATTATTATTAATAGTATTATTATGATTTGTATTATTAATATTAGTAATATTATATTAGTATTATTAATATTAAGATTATTATTATTAATATTATTTTATTATTAGTATTATATAATTGTTATTATTATCATTAGTATTATTATTATTATTATTATTATTATTATTATAATTATTGTTGGGTGTATTACTATTATTATTATTATGTTGAATATTACTATAATATTACAATAATAATAATAATAATAATAATATTATTATTATTATTATTATTATTATTATTATTATTATTATTATTATAATGATTATTATGATTATTATTATTAGAATTATTATTGGGAATATTAGTGGTGGGAATAAGTAAAATAAGAAGTGGAAGGGTTATGAGGAAGTTAGAATGGAAATATGAAAAGGCACGATAGAAACCGTGAGGAAGGAAATATGAAGGGGTAGCAAGGAGATATTAGAAAAGTTGGAATAGAGAGAAAAGGGATTACCATAGATTGTGGGAAATTGGTGTGATAATAATAATAATAATAATATTATTATTATTATTATTATTATTATTATTATTATTATTATTATTATTATTATGTTATTTTTATTAGTTATTATTATTATTATTGGGATATGAAATAAAAAGGAAAATAGAATATGAAGGGGTGGGGGAAGTATTAGAGAAAATAACACGGTAGAAAGAGGGAAGAGAGAAAGAGCGATAGAAAGAGAGAAGAGGAAAGAACGAGAGAAGTGAGAAGAACGAAGGAAAAAGGGAACGAAGAACGGAAAGAAAAGAGGAGGCCAAGAGACCAAATCCAGGAAGAATTTCATCGATCAACCGATTAACAAGGTAAGGGGGAGAAACTTGATTGGGAATGGTATATACATGTATAGGGTAGTGGGGATTCCTTAACCCCGTAGGAATGTATCGTTGATGAAGTTTTATATTGACATGCTATTGATTGTTGAGTTATGTTGATGTTGATGGATTGAAATATGTTGATTGTTGGTGAATTGTTGTTTTTGGTTAATTTGGCGTATAGGTTGGGTTTACGGTTTTAGGGAAGTTCTGTGTGACCTTTTTGATGTGTCGATAGATTGTTTAAGTGATTACTTTGGAATAATATGTATATGATGATGTACGGATGTTTGATGTTGCCATTGTTGATTGACTGTTGGTGTTGGTTTGGTTTGAGTAAGGTTCAGAGTAACTCTAAAGTGCCGGTAGTATGCCGTAATGTTGATCTGGAGTAGAATTATAGGAAGATTGATAAGCCTAATATGCATTGGTCGTAATACGGATAGTATAGGAAGTGGATGTTATAGAATACACTTGAATCGGAGAAGAGTGAGGATTCTGAACTGTGAGAACTTGAGAAGTTGCAGGCAACTCGCTAGCACTTCGCTTAGCGAGAAGGCAGCGAGCGTTCGCTAGGTGCTCGCCTAGCGAGTGAGGTAGCGAGTGAGCCCAGTAGGTTCTGTTATTTTGTGTGCGCTAAGAGTGTAGTGCCCTTGGAGTTTGTTGATTATAGGGGAGATGATTGAGGGTTATAGGGTGAGTACTCGGTGATAGTATGTGATTTCCGTTACTAATTATTTAAATAGATAATTAGTTGGTGTATGAATCATGCGGAGCATGGTGTAGTGATCAGTAGGATCGTGTATTCCCGAGTGGTGGGACGTGTTTATATCTTGGTGATAAATTATGAACTTGTTTACTTGGTGATGGTACTCGTTTTCCTTGATATTGTTGGTGAACAATTAGTTAACGTATATGTATGTAGTGATCAGTAGGATCGTGTGTTCCCGGGTGTTGGGATGTGGTTATATATGGTGTTATAGTATGAATTTATTTACTATCTGATTGATTTATATGGTGTTGGTGTAATATATCTACACATATATGCATTGATGTATGATGATATGATCAGGAGGATCGTGTGCACTTAGTGTGCCTAAATATGATAGTTATGCATTGGTGTGTGCATATCATGGTGTTTTGGTGGGATGAATCATGTCTCAGGAGGAGCGTAAGTGATTCATCCGTACTCCTTTGTGGAGAATGGTGGGGGATAGATCATGTCTCAGGAGGAGCGTAAGTGATCTATTCAGGTTCGATTGAATGAACCAATGAGTCGGTACCGCATGCATGGTGTTGAGTTGCATATTTGCATTATAATATGTTATGTTGTAATTCGAATAGTAGGTTCGTTATATGGAGTTGTTGGGGTGAATATTGGTGGGTTGGTGTGTTTTACTACCTTGTTTACATGTATTACATTACCAATATATTTTTGATCATGTTTTCTCACCCCTTGGTTGTTGTTGTGTCTGTGCTTCTCCGGAAGTACAGATAATCCAGATACTTAGATAGCTTGGATGGTGGTGGGCCAGTCGAGTCTAGGATGCTCTGATACGTAACACGGGATATGGGTGTTTTAATTGTTTTATGTCAAACTTGTTGTAATCCTGTGACGTATCACCTTTTTTGTGAATTATAATAATAAATATTTTACGAAATTTGGCGGATGGCCGAGAATGTTGGAATAATGTTTTCCGTTGTATTATTTTTGAGAATAATTAATAAAGTATTTTTATAAAAATTTGGTGATGTGATATCCCACTATTTTGGTGAAAACTCTGATGTTTATTTATAATGTTTATATTTTATTTAATTTGGGAAGTGAGGTGTTACAATTGGTATCAGAGCATGTCGGTCCGTCCGGCCAATGTTGTCTAGTGTTATTGTTTCCTGGTATGCGACATGTGTGTAAAAACACTGTCGATACATGTTGTTGGTTAACTTCATTGGTAGAAGTGGAATGATTCCAGTGGGGGAGAAGTTGTATTTCTCCAAAAAGCTACAGTGTGGTGGCTTAGTATGTTGAAGAGTGATATCATAGTTTGGTAAAGATGGTTTGTACCCCATCATGATTTCGGTTGTCTATTAACAAATTGAGGAACTGATCACCCTTAATCTCTTGTTAATACTGGACGAGATTGTGTTGGATGGGATAGACGCGTCTTGCAAGCTTGGGTGGCGTGAGCAGTGTATAGTCTTGAGTTAAACTAAGTGCTTAAGGGATTATTTTGAGGAATTTTGCGTAAGACGGTGTTGAAGTGTCTATTTTGACTGAAACTTGGAATGAGAAGGAAAGTGAGAAAAATTGGGATTTGTCAATTATTTGCGATTGCCGGAGGTTTCCGGATGAGGTAGGTGATTTACTATCGGAGTGTGAAGTAAAGCTCACACGTTGACTTTGTTGTTGGAACGAGTCCGATATTAGTGACTCCATATGGTGTGTTTTCGTTGGGATTGGAGAAGTTGAAGAGTCAACTTGAAGACCTTCTAGGAGAGAGGTTCTTTTGTTTGAGTGTGCTACCGTAATGTGCACCAATTTTGTTGGTTAGACAGATAGAAGGTTTTGTGAAGCTTTGGGTGAACTATAGATAAGTGAACAGGGTGACTATCAAGGATAGGTGTTCGCTTCCAAGAGTTAATGATTTGATGGAACAATTGATCGAGGGATGTGAGTCCCTTGGTCATGTGATCTCGAGTAGAGTTCTTGTGGTGGATGGGACGAAGGTCAAAAGTTCTATCGTATTAGGAGGCTCAAAGATCTGCTGTTGAGATTGGAAGTAATTGAGTTTTAAATTATTCATAGATTTAAAATGTGTTGGATGGCTTCCTAAGTATAAAATTATTGTTGTACGTTAAATTACGAGATCGCAGCTTTTTACGGAATCGAAATCGGACACTCGGAACTCGGGTAACGGTCGAAAAGAGGATTTTGGGACTGTCATGTTCGCCTGGCGAGCATACTGGCGAACGTCCATATTCGCTGCGGTGTTCGCCTGGCGAAGGGGTCCTGGGCAGAAAATGTTATTCTGGTGTTTTTGCCGTAACGGGAGAACCGTAACTCGGAATGACGCGCGGTTCGAAGCGTTGGAAATCTATTCAAATTATCTATGAGATGCTGAAGTATTGACATAGATTTAAGCTATTTATTGGTGAAGTGTGTTTGAATGTTGTGGTAAGGACGGGCGGTACGGTATGTGTTCCCGCTATAACTCACAACTTGTTTGTCCACTTGGCATGGGATCTTCTTTAATTACTTATATAAGGCAATGGTTGTGTTAATGAATGATATTTTAAGGTATTCGAAGCGTATAGAGGATTATGTTGAGCATAAGGAACTGGAGTTATCAGTGTTGGAAAAAGAGCGGTGATATACTTCCGTAAGGACGGTTCTGCCGAATCCGATAGAACTAATTGTGGTGTTTGTGATGCTTGTTGATATAATTAGGGGATTTACTAAAGACAACTTCAGCGAGTTTCAATTATGCAAAAGGCAACTTGGAGTATATAAGAGAAATCATCCGACCAGTGATTTAGAATTGGTTACTATTGTTGTTGTACCAGAATCGAAGGCTTCGAAAGTTCAGACTGAGATCGGAGATGTTTGGTGATCTTAAGAGTTTAAGGTGTTTGTTTAATTTGAATCAGATGAATATGAGGCATAGAAAATAATTGAGACTTCGGAAGGAGTACGGCTTCGAGTTGAATTACCATTCGGGTGAAGTGCATGTGGTAGATTATGCGGTGAGTTGGAAATGTCTGCGTATACCGAAGATGACGGTGAGAAGAGTTAGAACTGATTGAGAAATTTCATAATATGCGTTTTGTGAGTAAGGATACTTCTTATGGAGTTAAGCTTTTATTATTAAGATCTGACTAGTGATATCCTTGAGAAGAATCGAGAAAGTCAGAAATCTGGGTTGAATAGTGAATTAGTTGAAATTGATAAATTAGAGTCGAAGAGTGGATTGTCGGGTTTGTGGAAATAGTACCATGATGTGTTATGATAGGGTATGTGTACCAGATGTTGTTGAGGGGAGTAGGAGTACTCGTGAAGAAATACATTGAGGTAGATGGAGTATCCATCTCGGTGCTATGAAGAAGTAACCGAACTTGAGTAGATTGTTTTTGAGACCATGGATAAGGAGAGGTGGAATATGCTAGTTAGAATTGTCGGAATTCGAAGAGTGAACATCAGAGACTGTTGAGTCTGATGCAGTCGTTAAATATTCCAGAGTGGAAATCAGGTAGTATTTTCACGAAATTGGTGTTGAGATTGCTAAAGAATTTGTAAAGACATAATTTTAATTTGGATTGTTAGGAGCAGATTAACTATTCCGTGTTGAGGATATACGAGATGTATATTGAGAAAATGGTGAAGTTGGATGAGATACTGACGAATATTGTGTCAGATGGAAATTTGAGGTTTATAGTGAGATTTTGGAGGGCCTTACAGGAAGCTTCGGGTACTAAGTTGATGTTGAGTTCGACTTACCATCCGCAAACTGATGGTCAGTCAGAGAGGACTATTGAGTCTGTAGAGAATTGGTGAGAGCTTGGGTGTCGGATCAAGGTGGAGCGTGGGATGATTAATTATCGTTGATTGAGTTACCTATAATAACGGTTACCATCCTAGTGTCGGAATGACACTATATGTGGCTTGGTGAGATAGGGAGTGTAGGACTCTTCTGTGTTGAAATAAATCGAGTGAGAGTGTTGTACTCAGACTTGAAAATTATGCTTGAAATGGCTGAGAAGATCGAGAGGATCCGAGGCAATATGTGTTTTGAGAGTCACGCCGATGACTAGTGTTGGTCGAGCTTCAAAATCTCAGAAGTTCGCACCGTGTTCTGTAGTTGTATCAGAGTGGCGCAGCGGAGGCATGGGATGAGTAACATGTTAGAATGTTTTTTTCGTTGTCGCTGTGAATTGGCATGATATGTTTCATGTGTCTTAGTCGAGAAAGTACATTGAACCAGGTGGATGATGTACAAGTGAAAAATATTCTGATTGTTGAGGCATTGCTAGTTCGTTTTGGCGAGCGAGGAACAACTCCGAAGGGAGGAGATATCTTTGGTGAAAGTAGTATGGGGAGGTGCTGCAGAAGGCAGTGTGACCTGAGAATTGGAATAAAGGATGCGGGGAGCGTATTCGGAATTATTTCCATCAGGTAATTTTCGAGGACGAAAATAATTAAAGTGGGGGAGAGTTGTAACACTCATTTTAATTATTTAGTCATTTTATTATTATTTTAAATATTATATGTTGATGTGCCCTTTGGTAGGGTGTATTTGATGATGTTTGGTGGGTGTCCCTGAGATGGGAGGATCATTGGTGGTAATTTGGTGAGTTTATAATAATATAAGAAATAATAGTAATATTGGTGGTGGTATTATTATTATTATTATTATTATTATTATTATTATTATTATTATTATTATTATTATTATTATTATTATTATTATTATTATTATTATTATTATTATTATTATTATTATTATTATTATTATTATTATTATTATTATTATTATTATTATTATATTTATGATTATTATTAATATTTGTAGTAATATTATTAATATGGAGAATATAATATTATTATTAATATAGTTATTATATTATTATGATTTTTGGTGTGAATATGATAATATAATGAATAATAGTAATATTGGTGGGGGTATTATTATTATTATTATATATTATTATATTTATTAGTATTATTAATATTATTATTATTTTGGGGAGATAATAATATTATTACTATTATTATTATTATTATTATTATTATTATTATTATTATTATTATTATTATTTTGGTGAGATAATAATAATATTATTATTATTATTATTATTAATAGTATTATTATGATTTGTATTATTAATATTAGTAATATTATATTAGTATTATTAATATTAAGATTATTATTATTAATATTATTTTATTATTAGTATTATATAATTGTTATTATTATCATTAGTATTATTATTATTATTATTATTATTATTATTATAATTATTGTTGGGTGTATTACTATTATTATTATTATGTTGAATATTACTATAATATTACAATAATAATAATAATATTATTATTATTATTATTATTATTATTATTATTATTATTATTATTATTATTATTATTATTATTATTATTATTATTATTATAATGATTATTATGATTATTATTATTAGAATTATTATTGGGAATATTAGTGGTGGGAATAAGTAAAATAAGAAGTGGAAGGGTTATGAGGAAGTTAGAATGGAAATATGAAAAGGCACGATAGAAACCGTGAGGAAGGAAATATGAAGGGGTAGCAAGGAGATATTAGAAAAGTTGGAATAGAGAGAAAAGGGATTACCATAGATTGTGGGAAATTGGTGTGATAATAATAATAATAATAATAATATTATTATTATTATTATTATTATTATTATTATGTTATTTTTATTAGTTATTATTATTATTATTGGGATATGAAATAAAAAGGAAAATAGAATATGAAGGGGTGGGGGAAGTATTAGAGAAAATAACACGGTAGAAAGAGGGAAGAGAGAAAGAGCGATAGAAAGAGAGAAGAGGAAAGAACGAGAGAAGTGAGAAGAACGAAGGAAAAAGGGAACGAAGAACGGAAAGAAAAGAGGAGGCCAAGAGACCAAATCCAGGAAGAATTTCATCGATCAACCGATTAACAAGGTAAGGGGGGAGAAACTTGATTGGGAATGGTATATACATGTATAGGGTAGTGGGGATTCCTTAACCCCGTAGGAATGTATCGTTGATGAAGTTTTATATTGACATGCTATTGATTGTTGAGTTATGTTGATGTTGATGGATTGAAATATGTTGATTGTTGGTGAATTGTTGTTTTTGGTTAATTTGGCGTATAGGTTGGGTTTACGGTTTTAGGGAAGTTCTGTGTGACCTTTTTGATGTGTCGATAGATTGTTTAAGTGATTACTTTGGAATAATATGTATATGATGATGTACGGATGTTTGATGTTGCCATTGTTGATTGACTGTTGGTGTTGGTTTGGTTTGAGTAAGGTTCAGAGTAACTCTAAAGTGCCGGTAGTATGCCGTAATGTTGATCTGGAGTAGAATTATAGGAAGATTGATAAGCCTAATATGCATTGGTCGTAATACGGATAGTATAGGAAGTGGATGTTATAGAATACACTTGAATCGGAGAAGAGTGAGGATTCTGAACTGTGAGAACTTGAGAAGTTGCAGGCAACTCGCTAGCACTTCGCTTAGCGAGAAGGCAGCGAGCGTTCGCTAGGTGCTCGCCTAGCGAGTGAGGTAGCGAGTGAGCCCAGTAGGTTCTGTTATTTTGTGTGCGCTAAGAGTGTAGTGCCCTTGGAGTTTGTTGATTATAGGGGAGATGATTGAGGGTTATAGGGTGAGTACTCGGTGATAGTATGTGATTTCCGTTACTAATTATTTAAATAGATAATTAGTTGGTGTATGAATCATGCGGAGCATGGTGTAGTGATCAGTAGGATCGTGTATTCCCGAGTGGTGGGACGTGTTTATATCTTGGTGATAAATTATGAACTTGTTTACTTGGTGATGGTACTCGTTTTCCTTGATATTGTTGGTGAACAATTAGTTAACGTATATGTATGTAGTGATCAGTAGGATCGTGTGTTCCCGGGTGTTGGGATGTGGTTATATATGGTGTTATAGTATGAATTTATTTACTATCTGATTGATTTATATGGTGTTGGTGTAATATATCTACACATATATGCATTGATGTATGATGATATGATCAGGAGGATCGTGTGCACTTAGTGTGCCTAAATATGATAGTTATGCATTGGTGTGTGCATATCATGGTGTTTTGGTGGGATGAATCATGTCTCAGGAGGAGCGTAAGTGATTCATCCGTACTCCTTTGTGGAGAATGGTGGGGGATAGATCATGTCTCAGGAGGAGCGTAAGTGATCTATTCAGGTTCGATTGAATGAACCAATGAGTCGGTACCGCATGCATGGTGTTGAGTTGCATATTTGCATTATAATATGTTATGTTGTAATTCGAATAGTAGGTTCGTTATATGGAGTTGTTGGGGTGAATATTGGTGGGTTGGTGTGTTTTACTACCTTGTTTACATGTATTACATTACCAATATATTTTTGATCATGTTTTCTCACCCCTTGGTTGTTGTTGTGTCTGTGCTTCTCCGGAAGTACAGATAATCCAGATACTTAGATAGCTTGGATGGTGGTGGGCCAGTCGAGTCTAGGATGCTCTGATACGTAACACGGGATATGGGTGTTTTAATTGTTTTATGTCAAACTTGTTGTAATCCTGTGACGTATCACCTTTTTTGTGAATTATAATAATAAATATTTTACGAAATTTGGCGGATGGCCGAGAATGTTGGAATAATGTTTTCCGTTGTATTATTTTTGAGAATAATTAATAAAGTATTTTTATAAAAATTTGGTGATGTGATATCCCACTATTTTGGTGAAAACTCTGATGTTTATTTATAATGTTTATATTTTATTTAATTTGGGAAGTGAGGTGTTACATGTCTTCCCTGGTGGAATTTGTGTCCCCTGTGTGGAAGATTTCCTTGAACGGCATCTTTAGTCATGTTTGAACTATCTTGCTTACTTTGTTTGGAATCTTTCCCCAGCGTGTTGGGTCCCACGTGAATGGTAACTCATTGTATTGCCGTTCTTTTATCTTTGCTCGTGTGTCTGCATTTGTCTTTCATTCAAGCATCATATGACATCATTTAGATTCATGGCATGTTTGCATTCGTCCTTTTGCATACCATCGGATCTAAGGGACAAAATTTCTGGTTTGTTATATTTAAATACCTTTCACTACGATTCTATGAGGATTGTCATCTCTCATTATCATCTAGTGAAGATATTTAAATAGGGGCATCTGTTGCAACCTAAATTTTGACCCCTTAGATCCTCATCACCATTTTAGGATCATATTCACTTGATTAACTAACCTTAACCAATTTCAAGTTTATCTTTGTTAAGATGCAAATGAATTAGGGTTTCGTACCGTCAAAATCGAGGCTTCGATGGTTTGATCAATCAATGTGTTGGATTGATTCAACTATAAACAAGATCAAGGATACTACATGAGGTCAATTATGAATCCAATTTGAGGTTGTCATCCAGGAATTGAGAACGGTGCAGTTCAGGATACCCGATTAGGGTTTTGATCAGGAAAAGTCAACCGTAGTTTGACTTTTGATTTAAAAAGTGTTCCAATGGTGGGATCATGGTCCATGAATTTCCTATGGCTTAGTAAAGTCTACTCAAGAAGCTTCAAGGCTTCAAGATACCCAGAACACCAACAGTCGATTCAGAGTTCTTCAATCAATCGGTTCGTCTGACTGAAAAGTCAACTCATTGACCAACATGGTTTTGACCCAAAATTGAATGAAATTATGTTCCTAATGGTATATCACATCTATTCATTAATTTTGGTGACCATCGAATCAAGAATTGATAAGTAATCGAAAAGTTGGGAAATTAAGGTTTTGAAAAGGGCAAAGCCATAACTCCTTAACCACACAAGGGTTTTTGACCTAGTTTCAAGGGGAATGAGTTCCTAACACAAGCATAAATATTGTAGTACCTAATTGGGGATTTTTAAAAAGTGCAAGTGGGTTCCATAACTCTTCTTGGTTAGAGAGAACCAAGATCCACAAGTTGGCAAAAACTCACATTCGCAAAACTAGGCCAGCATGAGTTTTTTTATTCCAAAACCTCTCCAAATGATGCTAATCAAAGACTAATCCTCATTTATGATGTTTATATTGATAATGAACATTTTTACATCAATTTCCACAAAAATGGTACAAAGATCAAAGGAAATCATTATTTAATGCAAGTTGCAAAAGTGAATAGTGAAGAAAGAGAAAAAAGGTGGCTACCCTTGTCAAATCATCAACTTTAATTCAACAAGTCACCTCCTATCCTATCAAGCATGATAAAAAAATCTATGGGGTATGGATAATATCTTATTATAGTGGCTTAAATATAAAGATGAAGATTGCATTGAAAAACTCAAAGATTTTCATGATGGAAAGTTAAAATTGGCAATTTGCTTCACTTTTGCCCATACCTTGATCCAAGGCCTTTGGCTATAAATAGAACTCACTTCATACATCACAAACACACAAGTTCCATGCTAGAAACCAGCTAGAACTTTCTTTCTTACACAATCACAAGTTTTTACAAAATCTCATTAAGTTTCCAAAATCCCTCAAAATTTGCTTTTGAAAAACACCTTTCAAAACCATTTCCAAACTTCTTCCAACTCAAGAAACACTTCAAACACATAAAGTATGATGTATTGAAGCTATCCAAGTCACTTACACACTTATGTAACAAGATCTTGGAAGAGCTCTCAAGATCTCTGGTTTTCTTAATGCTTAAGCTTGCTTCAAGAGGTAAACCTAAAACTCATAAATGTGAACTTTCCACTTGCATTCCACATGTTACCATGACTGTTTTTTTTACCATGATGATCTTGAAAATTTTCAACTTGTAACTTGATTTTTCTTGTGAGATTGATCTTGTATTATTCTTAAAATTTTGTTAACATGTTTAAATAATCAAATTTGTTTGATTCATTGTCTTACCATGTGCATTTTATTCCTTTTATCATTTAGATTTTCATGTTTTGTTCATCCAAACTTCAAAAAATCATAACTCATCCATTTTTCATCATTTTGAACCCATTCTTTTTGCATTGTGTTTGTCTTGATTCCTACTTTCATGTGATATTTTTTAATTCCATGTTTGTTCATATTTCCATGCCTTTTGGTTGCTTGTAGGTTGCCTTTATATTGAGATCGTTATCTCGCGTATGCAGATGAATTTCTTTTTCGCCGTGATCATTTGTGTTATGATATTCACTCATTCTCATTTATACTATGTTAGTTAACATGTTAGGGTACTCTCCCTTGATTGTTACCATTATTTCATATTGCTTTCCTCCTAAATTATGAGGTTAAACTAATTTTCTTGTATTTGATTGTCATCGATACATGTGGTTGTTACCTTCAATCTTTGTTAAGATATACCTTTAATCTTTGTTAAGATATGCTTTCATCTTTGTTAAGATACATGATCTTTGGTTGTAACCATGCCCCTTTTGTTTAAAGTATTGATTACTTTGTTAATTATTTCTTCCCCAAGTGATGGAACTTTTTTAGTTCTCATCCAAGTTGCCTCATCTCCTCCCTTCCAAAGGAAAGTCTCTCTATTGACCCTTGGGTCATAGATAGCTCAATACCCTCATTGGCCTCGAAAGATCCTTAACCCCCTTTTTGGTCTGGATAGAACCAATAGGATATAAACTCATAGGTCTGTATAAAACCTTCCCCTCTTTTGGTCTGGAAAGAACCAATTGATTCCTTAGTTCGAGGCCGAACTACGACCGCTCTGATTTCTCATTGGACAATGAGAATACGTAGGCACAAGATGCGATATCTTGACGAGCAACCTTCCCCCTCACTAGGAGTGTTTACAACTAGAACCCTAGGATAGAGTTGTTAACTCTATGTAAGGATCATGGATATGATCACTTACTTCCCCCTTTGAGTGTTACAATATAGACATTGAGAGTTTTGTGAAACTCTACACAAACATTATTATGTTTGTTCCCCTTTTAACCTTGATCGCAATCAAGCGTTCTTCAACCCTAGTGAGGTGAACTACGATTGCTCTGATTCTATCCTAGTTAGGATACGTAGGCAGAGGACGCGATGTCTTTGCGAGCAAACTTAGAAACAATCTTAGGTCTTCATCTATCATAACCTTCACCTTTTTACCCAATACCCAAACCTTAGCAAATATTTAACAAACTTAGCATACAAATAAACAAAAGGTTCCTGTAGAGTACTACAGATGTTTAGGATGTGAAATACCTACCCTATGCATAACCAACCCCCGATCCCCGAATCTCTTAGCGTTGTTGTAACATCGTGCAAAAGGTTCTTTCTTTCTTTAGACCTTTCCTTTGGATAAATTAAAGTCTGGTTGTAAAAGAATTAAGGTTCAAGTTAATTCAATAGCTTGATATCCAATTTTCACTGCAACACATAACATAGCCCTAACATTGACATAGCATAGCATCATTCATTGTGCATGGGATCAAGGGTGAGATATGATAGAAAGGGCCTAGCTGGAGGTTCACACAAAATAGAAAAGTCATCAAGAGTATCATGTCAAAAGAGAGTGTCCTTGAGGAGTTTGATCATCTGTGTGAGGCCTATCTTCAAGTGTGAGGAGGTATCTGAGGAGCCTCTAGGGTTTAAGGAGTCTTGATCAAGGGTATGATGTGTGAACTAAGCTTAATGAGTCTCTATAAAGTCAAGAAGGAGCTTAGACAAGTCATTGTATCAAGTTCAAGAGCCATGGTTGAGGTGTGTACAAGTAGGGTTTCATCTGGGTAACCCTAGGTCAAGGAGAGCCAAGAAAGGGCATAAATACCTAGCTCTAGGTCATAGAAGTCATGGATTGATATTTTGAAGCATGTGTATGGATGAGTCAAGACCAAGTTCAAAATAATCAAGAGTGGTTGGAGGTGTTTGAGACAGGGTTCCTAGGGTAAAATCCCTTGTATAGCACTGGACTTCCAAGCCACATAAGTCAAAATAAAAGTTTCAAATGGATCTTTTGACAACATGAAACTTGTAGAGCTTCTCAATACCTTTAATTTGAGTACTAGAAGTCTTCAAGAAGATTTGTAGTACTCAAGTTATGGTTCTTGCAAGTTACAAGTCACCAGAGGGCACTAAAATTTATCTGTGAAAGTCACTTGACTTCCAAGCAACATTTGCCATTCAAGGAGTTTTCAAATGGATTCTTGGCCAACATAAGAGTTGTAGGTCTTGATCTTAGTTTTAATTTGAGTACTAGAAGTCCTCAAGAAGATTTGTGGAACTCAAGTTATGATCTTGGCAATCCAGGGGTATTTTGGGAAAAGTTGGATTATAGGTCTTTTTCAACATGTGCCAAAATCTCTATCTTCCACTCCTCAAATGAAAAAGTGTTCAACATGAAATGTGTTTAGAATGATGTTTTTCGGTCGGATAAGAAGTCATGAGGGATTGAATTGGCTTGTATCACAAAGTTGCTAAAAGGGCTTAAAAAGGAAGAATTTAAAGTCATTTAAAAGGCCAAAAATGGGATTTTATGTTTTATGGTCAAAACAAGGCATATGGCATATCAAATTGATCAGAAATGATGTTTTAAAGATGATGGCAATGTTACTTTTGGCAATTGAGGCATATTTCCAAGACTTGTATTTTGTAACTTCACATGTAAGTAACACTTGCCAAACACTTCATGAGATCAGAACCAATGCATTAACCAATCTCAATCACTTCAATATGTCATGTGGAGAGAAATTGGATCAAAATCAAGTTGTGGAACTAAGCTGAACCCGACTGTCATGAGATGAAATTTTCAAATGCATGAGAAATTGAAATTATCACATGGAGTGTTCCAGAACTTTCTTGATCCTTCCAACATGTTCTATATATAAAGTATAATTGATTCAGTTGGTTTTTTGGCCAAGAACTCTGAAGAATTGAGAGAGAGCATAGTGAGTTTCAACCTTGCAACTCAAAATCGGATTTGGTGATTAAGAAGGATTCAAGGCAATTCAGCGCATACAGAAGCTTCACAAGACTTCATTGATTGTATCTTGAGAAGATTGAAGGGTGACTTGAAGGATTTCTTGCTCTGTTCACTCAATTTTCACAGGTTTGCAATTGTAGACATTGCTAGGTTGGATTCTGGTAGGGAAAATTGGTGATTAGAGACAAAACCTAGGGCGATGCAATTTCTGTTGAGGGTCGTTTCTCTGAGTTCTTGATGAATTAAACATGTTTAGATGGTGACGATTAATCAGTGTAACATGTAGATGATGATAGGCTTGTAAATTTTAAGAATGGTGATGATTGAATGTGGAGCATGTTCTGAACTTGGAGTCGTGTTTTGAGATAGAGTGGTTTTCAATGAGAATGGAGGGCATGGTTGGATTCAGTGAGAAAAAACGAGTTGAATGATGTACTCATGTTTAGATTTTGGTGAGGTTTTGTGTTGTTGATATTTGGGGACGACGGTGGCGCCACCTCCGGCCACCGTCCTGTGTTTTCCCTCCCAGGTTTTTGAAATGGAGAAGATGATAAAACAACCATTAGATCTAAGAAGACCTTTGACTGAAATCACCCACCAACGGCCACGATCGGTTTCAATTTTGTGAAGAATTCTGAATTCCCCTCAACGCACCGTTTCACTTACGTTTTGCTTTGGGCTTATGACATTCGTTGCTATCCACACACCACCTTAGGCCCACTCGAGAGAATACAAAGGAATTAGTTGCTATTTGCCACAGAGTTTTTCCATTTTTCATCATATTTTCCATTCTATTTTCTGTTTGGTTTAGGCCTAATACGCACTTACTAAGGACACCCCCTGGGCCCAACTTTAGTTTACAACTGCACCTGATTGCTATTTGCAACGCATGTTTGTCATTTTCTTTTATTTTCATAGTTTTATTTAGGTTAGTTTTTAATTCATAATAAATTGAAAAATGATCATTTTAGGATGAGACTTTTTTCCCTAGTTCCCTTAGGATCTCTAGAATTTAATGAAACCAAAAAAATATTAATTTCATGCATTTTATATTTTCTGGCATATTTTTATAGTTTTATTGCCTTTATTTTACTTTTGTTTGATACTTCATCTTTCTGAATTTTGTGTGAGAGTTTGGTGAGGATTTTTTTAGTGATTCTTGTTGGATTAGTTAGATTAGAGAGGCATGTACCCATAGAAATTTTATCATATTTTTGTGATTAAATTTTAGGCCAATTTGAGTGGTGAACATAAAGAGTGTTAGGTTTAGGGTTTTAAAACAACTAGTTGTAGTTTAGGGGATAGTTTGGGGACTTAGTTTTTGATTTAGGTCCTGGGATTTATATGGGGTATTGGGTATAGGCTTAGGTTCCCTTATAAATTTAATTAGGATTTTTTGATATATTTTAGCATTTTATTTGTATTTTCCCCATAGGAAGAGCTTTTTAGACTTAGTTCATTTCTTTTCTCAAACATGGAATGCTTTGTTTGCTTCCATCCTATCCTATGATTCAAAGTCCTCTTAAGGAAGCCCATCTCTCTCTTGGAGGGATGATTGGCATGCCTTAAAGAGTAGAACTTTTGAGGATACCCTTCTTTGCAGATGATGGTTTCTAGTGATTTCCTTTGGTCTTCACTGATTTCCATTCATTATAACTTGATCCCAATAACAAATATTTATTGGTGGAGCTTGCTAGAGCTTAGGTATGAAGATCTAAGATGTTTAAGATGCCTTTCATGAGGTTTGCTTGAAGATGGAGTTGTGTTACTGTCAACTTTGCTGTCAGGAGTTTGCTGGAGGACTGAAGCTAGGGTTTACTGTTGCTTTTGAGCTGGAGTTTTCTGTAGCTATGGAGCTTCACTGTTTAGGTATTGAGGAGCCTTATTTGAAGTGTGCTTTCTCTTCCCTGGAAGTTGGAGATTGAAGTTTATTGAAGTTTGAAGATGAAAGTTGTTGCTGTCAGAGCTGCTGTTTGCTATAGGAGTTTGGTGCTGCTGCTTGGGCTGCCTCCTTTGGGTTTTGTTTTTCTGTATTGTTTGTTGGCTTGTACAGCTTGGCCCTTTAGGTTTGAAGTGAATGTTGATTCACTTTGCCTGTTGTTTTCCCAGGTTCGAGGTTGAGCAGGACTCCCTTGCCTCACTTGTATTGTTGCATTGCATGCATTTTACTGTACTTGCTTACTTTCTTTTCTGTTTATCCCCTAGGATCTATGATTTCCTCTGTGCAGGAGGGAATTATGACAGACATAAGGATTCTTATCCATGCATGACAACATTAGGTTAGTTTTTATTCCCTTTTCAACCCTAGGCTTTTTAGAGCTTCTTTCTCTTCTTATCTCAAAACAACTCAAAAATACAGTAATAAGGTTAATCGATGTCGTACGTCACGAGCCTTAAGCTATTTGAGAAAGGGTTGATGGGGAGCTTCTTTCCAGTAGTCTGGCTGCTTAGTGTGGCACCCTTTGGGTGACATGCGACGTAGTCACTCTCAAATCATAGTCTCTAGTACGTCAGAGATTGTACACAAACTAAAAAACACTTCTTTCGTAAAAGATTCAAAACAAACATCAAAGTGTCATTTTTGTCCGCTTGGACTCTTAATCAAGAAAAACCCTTTCATAAGGTAATAAAAAACCAGTCATACAAGCTTGTGTCTTTCGTAGCCCGAACTACGTTTGCTCTGATCTTTCATGCTGTATGAAAGTACGTAGGCATAGGATGTCGTATCCTAGCGAGCAACCTTCCCTCCTTTCCCGTAGGTAGGCGAACTACGTTGACTCTGATTTCTCGTTCCAGACGGGAATACATAGGCATAAAGTGAGATACTTTGCCGAGTCATTTTCTTTTCTTTTTAACCCAGACCTTTAGAGTAGATAGAATAACAATTTGTACCAGAAAACAAGCGTGGATCCCGTCGTGTACGGCGGACGTGAGGGGTGCTAATACCTTCCCCTTGCGTAATCGACTCCCGAATCCAGGAATTTGGTTGCGATGACCATTCCTTTCCCGTTTTGCGTTAGGTTTACTCTAAGCGTTTCCTTTCCCTCCGTTGGGATAAGTAACGCACGGTGGAGACTCTTCTGTCATAGTCGGCGCCGATTTTCGCAGTAGCGACACATACCAGCTTCTGTCAGATGACCAACCAATCCATTCTTAGCAATAGTTTCAAAATCTATCAAGAACTCACATAGAACTTCCAGTTGATCAACTGGTGTGAGGAGAGTTCTTTCAGGAACTGTGACCGGAGTAGGACCCATTGCAGAAGAAGAAACAGCAGCCATTGTTGATTCAAACTGTTGAGAGGTTGAAGATGAGGTTTCCATTGTTGAAGAAGTGAGATAACGAATGCTTCTTTGGGTTTTAGGTTTGGAGGAGATGAAGAAACAATGGAGCAAACAGAAATGCATAAACGTGTGTGTGTGTGTGTGTGTGTGTGTGTGTGTGTGTGTGTGTGTGTGTGTGTGTGTGAGAGAGAGAGAGAGAGAGAGAGAGAGAGAGAGAGAGAGAGAAAGAGAGAGAGTGAAAAGTGTGAAATGTGTTGTGTTATGGAATTTATAGGGCAACAATTAGGGCACACTTACACACGTTCAGCATTTAATTCAAATAAATTAAAAAAACAAAAGGTCACATCAAAAATAATAATAATTAAAAGCAATTAATGATTCAGACAAGCGTGGGGAGGAAAACGAGAAATTGAGAATTCAAACAGTACCTCAAAACGGCATCTCATTGAGTACACTCCATCTTTTTAGATATCATGTGATACGTGTTTGATGTTTATGTGCCTCTAAATCTCTTAAGAATAAGAAACGTTAAACAACGCTCAGATCTTCTGAGACTTATTAGATCAGAGTTTCACAAAAATAATAACGTACCAAAAGAAATAATCAGAAAGAATACTTCAGATAATAGACATTATTCATATTTCATCAGAATAAATTTTCTTCTGAATAATAGTTTTATTCTGGACAAAAATCCATACTAATATTCTTCAAAATAAACTTAAACCTATCTTCAGCAAGGGGCTTTGTGAAGATATCAGCCCATTGATGGTTGATATCAACAAAGTTCAGACTAATAATTCCCTTCTGAACATAGTCTCTGATAAAATGATGCTTAATTTCTATGTGCTTTGCCTTAGAATTTAAAATAGGATTCTTAGAAAGGCGAATAGCAGAAGTATTATCACAGAAAATAGAAATGTTACTCTCATGAATCTGATAGTCTTCTAGTTGACTCTTCATCCAAAGCATCTGTGTGTTACAACCAGCAGCAACAATGTATTCTGCTTCTATTGTTGATAACGCTATTGTGGGTTGCTTCTTGCTGAACCAAGAGATCATATGACTTCCCAGAAAATGACATCTTCCAGGAGTACTATTACGCTCTATTTTGTCTCCAGCATAGTCAGCATCACAGAATCCAACTAATTTATAATCATCAGATTTTTTGTAACACAAACCCACGTTAGTAGTACCTTTCAGATACCTCAGAATCCTCTTAACAGTTGTTAAGTGGGATTCTCTAGGATCTGATTGGAATCTAGCACATAGACAAACACTAAAGAGAATATCAGGCCTAGAAGCAGTCAGGTATAGAAGAGAACCAATCATACCTATGTAGAGCTTCTGATCTACCTTTTTACTTACCTCTTCTTTACCTAGTGTGCTTGTAGGATGCATTGGAGTCTTTGCTACCTTGCTTTCTGACATGTTGAACTTCTTCAGAAGTTCCTTTACATACTTTGTCTGATGTATGTAGGTTCCTTCTGGAGTCTGATTCAGTTGAATTCCCAAAAAGAATCTGAGTTCTCCCATCATGCTCATCTCGAATTCTGCCTGCATAGATTGAGCAAACTCCTTTCCAAGCGTAATATTGGTGGTTCCAAATATAATATCATCAACATAAATCTGACAGACTAAAATGTCTTTCTTAATTGATTTATGGAAGAGAGTAGTGTCAACTTTTCCTCTGACAAAGTTGTTTTCCAGAAGGAAATTACTCAGCCTCTCATACCAAGCTCTGGGAGCTTGTTTTAAGCCATAAAGTGATTTCTTAAGTTTGAAAACATGTTCTGGAAAATTTTCATTTTCAAAACCAGGAGGTTGATAAACATAAACTTCCTCTTCTATGAAACCATTTAAGAAAGCACTTTTAACATCCATCTGATACAGAGTGATGTTATTTTGTGCAGCAAAGGAAATAAGCAAGCGAATAGATTCTAACCTTGCCACAGGAGCATATGTCTTTGTGTAATCTATACCTTCTTGCTGACTGTATCCTTGAGCAACCAGCCTAGCCTTGTTTCTGATAACTTCTCCTTGCTCATTCAGCTTGTTTCTGAAGACCCATTTAGTTCCAATGATGTTGAAACCATTTGGTCTTGGAACCAGATCCCAGACGACATTTCTGGTGAATTGGTTAAGGTCTTCTTGCATAGCAAGTATCCGATCATTATCATTCAGAGCCTCATCCATAGAAGTAGGTTCAATGATAGATACCAAACCAAACAATGACGTTCCAGAAGATCTGAGAAATGACCTTGTTCTGATAGGGTCATCCTTCTTTCCAATTATCATTTCCTCTAGATGAGAGGCTTTGATTCTGAATGATCCTTTAACATTTGGTTCTTCAGAAATTGTCAAGCTATCCATCTGAGCAGTCAAGGGAGTAGCATATGACGTTACTTCTGGTGCTTTTGCTTGAGCTTTGTCTGCCTCTGATTCTTTAGAGTCTGTGAGAAGGACTTCTCTATCTGCAGAAATTTCAAGGTGCTTTGGCTTTTGATTGCCAAGCTTATCATCAAATCTAACATGAATTGATTCCTCTACAATCTGTGTCTCAGTATTGTATACTCTGTAGCCTTTAGAGCGTTCAAAATATCAAAGCATGAAACACTTCTGAGCTTTAGAATCAAACTTGTTCAGATTTTCCTTAGTGTTCAACATAAAACATACACATCCAAAAGGATGGAAATAAGAAATGTTGGGCTTTCTATTCCTCCACAGTTCATAAGGAGTCTTCTCCAGAAGAGTTCTTACAGACACTCTGTTCTGAATATAACAAGTTGTATTCACTGCTTCTGCCCAAAAATGTTTTGCCATGTTAGTCTCGTTGATCATGGTTCTAGCTATTTCTTGCAATGTTCTATTTTTCCTTTCTACAACTCCATTCTATTGAGGAGTTTTAGGAAAAGAAAAATCATGTGCAATGCCATTTTCTTTAAAAAAAAAAATTCAAAGTATTTGTTTTCAAATTCTCCACCATGATCACTCCTGACTTTAACAATTTTAAATTCTTTTTCGTTTTGGACTTGTTTGCAGAAGTCAATGAATTTAGAGTGAGACGCATCCTTGTGTTTCAGGAATTTTACCCATGTCCATCTGCTGTAGTCATCAACAATGACTAATCTATACTTCTTGCCTCTGATGGATGCAGTTTTCACTGGTCCAAACATATCAATATGAAGCAGCTCTAATGGTCTAGAGGTTGAAACAACATTTTTTGTTTTGAAAGAAGATTTTGAAAATTTTCCTTTCTGACATGCTTCACAAAAAGCATCTGAGTTGAACTTCAATTGAGGAAGTCCTCTGACCAGATTGAGCTTATTAATCTGAGATATATGTATCATACTAATATGACCCAATCTTCTGTGCCAGATCCATTGCTCATCGTTAACAGACAGAAGGCATTTTACATTCTGAACTTTAAGTTCTGAAAGATTGATTTTGTAAATGTTGTTCTTCCTTTTTCCATTAAAGAGGATTGAACCATCTTTTTGACTCACAGCTTTACAACATTTTTGATTGAAGATTATATCATAACCATTGTCACTTAATTGACTTATGGAAAATAGATTATGTGTTAATCCTTCAACAAGTAAGACATTAGATATGGAAGGGAGGTTACCATTACCAATAGTTCCAGAGCCTATTATTTTGCCCTTCTGGTTCCCTCCAAACTTCACGTCACCTCCAGATCTAAGTTCCAGGCTTTAGAACATAGACCTTCTTCCCGTCATGTGTCGTGAGAAGCCAGAGTCCAGGTACCATGATTGGTGTCTCAACCTTGCTGCTAAGGACATCTGCAACAAAAATAATTTTGTCCTTAGGTACCCATATTTTCTTGGGTCCTCTAGGGTTAGTAGGTATGAAATTCTTTATGAATTTATTTCCCTTAAAGGTATCTTTGTTTTGCTGAGGTATTGGTTTATTAAACACATGTTTGTTCTGATCAGAATGTGTGTGCTTAATATCATTTAAATGACCATATTTGAAGTGAGTATATAGAGGAGAATACTTAGTGATCAGTTTATCAACAGGTTTTGGATTTAAATCCTTCCCATGAGGTGATTCATATCCAATTCCCTTTCTGTTGTTTATGCTTACGCCATAGATCATTGAAGCCATCTTGCTTCTATCTAGGCCTCTGGCCAGAAACTTCTGAAAGCTATAATCATACTCTTCTAAAATGTTTTTAGAGCATGATATAGGATCTGAGTCAGATTTCTGAGCTTTTTCTAAATCATTTTTCATTTTAAGATTGTTTGCTTTAAGCTCAGTAACTTCTGATCTCAGCTGATCATTCTCAGATGCAAGATATCTTTGAAGCTTCTTGTATTTGAGTTTGATCTTGTTGTAGCTTTCAAGAATTTCAGATAAACTTTCAGCAAGTTCAGCTCTAGAAAGTTCAGAAAATACCTCTTCTGAATCTGATTCTGATCCAGATTCAGCAGTTTCTGCGTGGTCTTCCATGTCAGCCATCAGTGCTACATTAGCACATTCATCTTCTGATTCTGATGAAGATTCAGAGGCATCTGAATCATCCCACGTGGCCATTATCACTTTCTTCTTCTTTTCAAACTTCTTTCTGGGTTTCTCCTTCAGAAGTTTGGGACATTCATTTTTATAGTGGCCAGACTCCTTGCACTCGTAGCACACTACATCTTTCTTTCCAGATTTCTTATGTCCAGAAGATTCGCCATGCTGATCAGATCTCTTGAAGTTTCTGAACTTCTTTTGTTTGTGATTCTAGAGTTGGTTTATCCTTCTGAACAGCAAAGACAATTCATCTTCTTCAGAGGAAGATTCTTCAGAGCTTTCTTCAATAACCTGTACAGCTTTAGCAGATTTGTTAGATTTTAGTGCAACAAACTTACCTTTCTTCTGAGGTTTGTCTTCTTCTAGCTCAATCTCGTGACTCCATAAGGAACTAATCAGTTCCTCTAGAGTGATCTTATTCAGATCCTTTGCAAGCCTCAGCGTTGTCACCATTGGTCTCCGCCTTGTTGGCAAGCTTTTGAATATCTTCTTGACGTGATCAGGAGTAGAGTAACCTTTATCCAGAACCTTCAGACCAGCAGTTAGAATCTGAAACCTTGAGAACATAGCTTCTACAGATTCAGATTCCTCCATATTGAAGGCCTCGTATTTCTGAATGAGCGCCAAGGCTTTTGTTTCCTTTACTTGGGCGTTTCCTTCAAGCGTCATTTTTAGAGATTCAAACATATCAAGTGCAGTATCTCTATTTGTTATTTTCTCATACTCAGTATGAGATATTGCATTTAATAGAATGGTTCTTGCCTTGTGATGGTTTCTAAACTCCTTCTTCTGTTGATCAGACATAGACTTTCTGTCAACCTTTTTGCCTTCATCATTTGTAGGATGAATATAACCATCAGTAACCAAATCCCATAAGTCAGCGTCATAGCCTAGAAAGAAACTTTCTTTTGTATCTTTCCAGTAATCAAACTTCTCACCATCAAACATGGGAGGTTTGGTGCCGATTTTGTCTCTATCATTGTATTTGTTGTTATATGAAGTTGAAGTTGAGGCTTGATCGCGACTTTCTATGTCTAACTGAACTAACTGCAAGTGCACAGTCCATCGCGTAGTAATATAAGATATCGATCCCACAGGGACTCGTAATCAAGCTAGTATTTTCGGGTGTTACTGTGTTTAGCTAGGTTGGTATGGTTTTAGGGAAATAAAAGAAAAATAAGTGTGTAAACCAAAGGGAAACTAAAAACGTTACTTAAGGTATAAATGCGTGAATCGGTATGCAATATGTTGGTTCTTCAAGGATTCGACAAGTCACCGGTGTTTTGGGTGTTTTCAAAAATAGTTTAAGAAGAAAATGACGGTTTAAAGACCTTTGTCTCACGATGGTTGTTGACGCTAGTCGCAACTCTAAGGCGGAACGTATGTTGTCGCTATTCCGTTCGCGGTTAAAATTACTTTTTGAAAAACATTAAATTCTAATCCTTTTTAAAGCGTTGTCGCTGTTTTTAAAACGAATGCTTAGTTTTTACTATCTGGTCCTAACCTCAACTGTCGCTTGTTGGTTCATACCTTTATGAATTTCCCACTGTCGTGGCAAAACTGCTTTTAAATAAGTTCTCGCTGTCGCGACGAACATTTATTTAGAAAAATCGATTTAAAACTAAAGCCAGAAATAAGTTTGAAAAGGAAAGTATACACTGGTTATTATCAAATCCCATCTGACTACCTATTACATACCGATTACTTTAATTTATCCAGACATGGAATATAAACTAAAAACACGTGAACAATGGTAAAATATATAAACATGCATCATAATGGAAAGTAAAATTCAATTAACGATTATAATAAGAACCTGTAGATAATTCAATTGGCCTTTGGGAAATCCTCCAAAATGTCGGCAAGATTTAGTCTTGGTACCAATCACTCGTACATAATAGAATTGGAAAGTAAAACACAATTTCAAGGAAAGGAAAGAAAATAAAAGGAAACAATAAGAAATTCTGAAACTCAAATTCGCTCTGAAAATAAATTGGCAGCACTTCCGTGTCTTGAATGCCGTCCCCCCTTTCTGGTCTCATCTCCCTCCTTTTATAGATGGAATTTCCAACGGTTAGTTGCTACAGGAAGTGGGATTGATGTCAGAGAGAGTAGGAGTTAGTGGTCCACTCCTTTTGGTCTTTGAAGGCACTTACAGCACGTGTACGTTTTCTGAACTTTTTGTCTGCATGACGGTCGTCATGGGTTGTGACGGTCGT
The DNA here is from genome assembly GCA_963859935.3 of Lathyrus sativus. NCBI lineage: Eukaryota > Viridiplantae > Streptophyta > Magnoliopsida > Fabales > Fabaceae > Lathyrus > Lathyrus sativus. Next base: position 241,829,319 of record OZ012738.1, on the reverse strand, counting down.
AATGGGCATGTGACGACCGTCATATCAGCAAAATTCGTATTTGCTGTTTTTGGTCTATTTTTCATCTGGTTTTCATCTGTAATTGCTTGTTTTCTTCATCTTGCTCCATTTGAACATGAACTTTGAATACCTGCAAAATACTGGACAAATAACGTGGAAAAACCCGAAATCAAAGTGAAACCAGTCATAGGTTAGTTAAAATGTATGTCATTATATATATACGATTTCGCGTTATCAAGGCTTCAACAGCCATGATGAATAAAGAACAATAGATTAAGATTTTTTCCCAACAAGATCTTTTTCTGTCACGGTTAAGTGAGAGCACTTATAGAACCAGGCTCTGATACCAACTGAAGGTGAGAAAAACCCTTAAAAGGGGGTGTTGAATAAGGGTTTTAAAACAATTAAGATGATAGAAAAAATAACACAGTATTTTTATCCTGGTTCGTTTGAACTCAAACTAATCCAGTCCACCCTACCAAGGTGATTTGCCTTTCTCAACAAGGACTTAATCCACTATATCAAACTTGATTACAGTGTAAACCACTAAGACAACTGTCTTAGTCTTCTCAAGAAATTCTGACCACAACTTGGTCTTCTTAAGGAAATCTTTTTACAAAAGATAAACTAACAAATTTGTGTTTAAGATGTGCTTCTAAAAACCTATATCATAACAGTGATTTTTACACAAGTTTTAGAACGAAAATAAACTATTCAGCTTTTTAAGAAAGTTTGTATGAGAGCTTGTTGAATAACTTGTCAAAAATTTGGTTCAAGTTCGTTAATCTTTGAAGTGATGCTTAGACTTGCTTTTATAGTCCTTTGAAATCCATTTCTCAAAGACTGTGCAATCTGTGCATTCTGTTCTTTTTGTCTTCTTTTGACTTTTCCTTTCTCAGAAGAGGAATGTTCTGACAAATCCTTTTTGTCTGAAATCCTGTGTCATGCACGAATGAGGAAAGAGTTGTTTATGATAAGACAAGGAATATACCAACGAATCTTTATTTGAACAGCATCTTCTTCACTACTTTGGAACGTCTTGCATCAGAACTTCTGATGATGTTCTTAGTTTTTCAGATCAGAGTTAACTCAATCAGAGTTTCTCTATCAGAGTTTGAAGTAAAGTGCTTTAAGCGTGAAATCCTTATCAGAGCATACTTGCTTATCAGAACTTCTGTACGTGCAACGTTGAGTACTTCCAGAGTCTTCTGAAGCTTTACGTATGATCTTTGCTCAAGTTCTTCTTAGCTTCGCTCAGAGTCATTGTAGCAGATCAGAGTCTTCTGATGTGTTGCTTCTGACGCTCAGAGCTTTTCCGTTTTGTGGTGTTCAGAGGCGTTCTTGCTTCTAGAATAATATTAATTTTGATATCTGAAACAAATAAACACTTGAACAAAAATTAGAGTATATAAATTCTCTATACAAAATTTCATTAATGTTATCATCAAAACTATGAGATATATTAAACACCAATCTATGTTCTAACAGATAATAGCTTCAATCCCCTCTGTCTCACGGCGCTGCTTATCAGCGAGCATTTTCACAAAGCTCTGTCTGCAATCCATCTGGCTGATCATGAAAGGCAAGTTTAGGTGATCATAATTTTGACAATGTTTTGGATTTTGTTTGGTCATCCTTGTTATATTAGCATGATAATTATCTTGAAGACAATGAAAGACCACAACAAGTGCCCCTTTTAAAGATGACACACTACCTTCTATCTCAGTAGCTTCAAAAGCTAGTGAGTTATCCTTATGGATGAGATCTTGTTCAAGCTAAAAACCAAACTTGAATCATTAAAGCAACAATTATTTCCTGTAATAGATAATACCATGCCACTGCATCACATGTCGCATAATAGAACAAAGAAATTGGCTCACTAATCACTTTTGAATTTCAACTTATGACCACCCATTGACTTTGTAGCATCATGAAGTTTCAAGGAGGTAGGTAATTAAAAAAATGGATTAGATACAATTTTAGTGATGATGAATTGAAATAAAAACTCCACCAATACGTTCTACTAATGCACACCTTGATTAAATCTGACCCAAAATCCACACTTGAGATTTCTTCACCAATCTTTGATAAAATGAATGAACAAATCTTAGACCACTGAATAGCTTACAACTAAAGAACCTGTCATTTGAATCCACTTGAACTTTTCATAATTTTCTGAATCTCATAAATCACTTCTTGGTAGCTGGATGAATTCTAGCACGAGACAACATGGCCTTGAACAATCACATTTCTTGAGAAAATAGCCCACTACAATGGGTAAATTATAATTGAAGCAAACTCTTGATAGTTTGACCAAGATGAGGTCAAACTTCCATCTGATCTATACTTGAATGAATGTCCTTACCATCAATCTCCTTGCAGAACCCTAAACATACAGAAGAAGAAGAAACAAACAAATTGCAAAATATTTTTGGTATTTTGGTTAGAGGTTAGTAAACATAAACAACAAAAAGCAAGTAAGAAACACACAAGGGTGCCGGGAGAACCATAAAGTATGATCTTGTTTGCGTATGTAATGATGCAAATGAAATGTGGGATCTTAGGGGTAAAAATTAGGGTATTACAACTGCCCCTATTTAAGATTCTTCTATCCGGAGATATGAAGATTGACATCTTTGTCTCGACCAGATAGAAGAGACTTAAATATAACAATAAACCCAATTTTTGGCCCTAAGAGGCCACAAAATGATATGATTATGCTAATGATATGGTATGCAAACACAAGACCACCGTGGGGAGAAAATGCCACAGGAGAAAAACAAACACCGGAGTAAAAGAAGAAAAGAGACTCAACAGGGGAAAACAAAAAAAAGCAAGATCCTATTCCGATAAAGGAAAGGAAACGAATCAACAGGGAAAGAGATACCAACTGCCAGTTACTGGGCAAAGATAGTTGATTCAAAGAGAACAGGTAAAATGCTTCTACTGGTTACTGAGTAGAAAATAAGCATAATAAACCAAAGGGGATGAGAAATATTACCAACTACCAGTCAATAGATAGCACAATAAAGGCAATATACTCAAAAGGTGAAGAAACATTACCGGATACCCGTTACTAGGTAGAAAATTTTGGGTAATGAACTTACAGGGAAAGATTACCGACTACCGATTACTGGGTAGAAAAATATGTTGATAAATGACCAAAAAGGATGAGCAAAATACTCAAAAGGGTGAAAAAACATTACCGGATACCCATTACTAGGTAGAAAAATTTGGGTAATGAACTCACAAGGAAAGATTATCGACTACCGATTACTGGGTAGAAAAAATAGGATGGTAACTAACCAAAGGGAGGAGACAAATGCTACCTACTACCTATCACTAGGCAGAAAATAAAGGCAACAAGCTCGGGAGGAAGGATTATCTTTTACCAGTCAAATGGGTAAAGAATAACCAACCAAAAGGGGTGAGAAATATTACCAGTCAATAGAGGCAATATACTCGTAAGGTGAAGAAACATTACCGGATACCCAGTACTAGGTAGAAAAATTTGGGTAATGAACTCACAAGGGATACCTGCTACCGGTCAATGGGCAGCTCAAATCACACAACAAACTTCTTAAATAAAGAGACAACCATTTGTTGGGGGTGAGGTTTATCTTGCTGGAGACATACAAATTGCTCAAATAAAGAGTCTGTCACATGAAGTCACACAAGCAATCACTAAGAGAGTGTTATCAAAACACCGCTAGGGAAATCAAATCTTCATCTTCTGATGGGGATCAATAACATATACCTGCCGAGGAAAATAAATCCTCAAAACTACCTTTTCATCATCCAGGTTTCACAGCCCAGGGAAATTCAAAATAACCGCTGCAAGAGACCAGAGTTCAATCCAGGAACAAACTGGAGAGAAACGGTCAAATAAGACTCGACCCAATGAGGAAATAACTCAACTGGGGAACAATTCCATCCAGATAAAAGCTGGGGAGGAAAGCTAAACAAATATCTTCCACGAGGCATAAACTCAGTGGGGAATTAGAAAGGATATGTATTTTCTGCTTAGGGGTCGACACTTTAATGGAAAGAGGACACACGCACTCCACGGGGATAACAACACCGGGGAAAGGGAAACACCAACAAAAAAATGCAGGATGCACAATGCAACAAAACATTATATGCTCAAAAATGAATGCGCATGCAATGCATATGAGTATGAATTTGCTGACAAAATAAACAAAAATGGCAAACAGAAGTTGAACAAAACATCACAACACCACTGAAATACTCGGCTAATCTCCGCAAGTTAGAGATATCATTGGAGATCATGCTGGGGATCAGCAACAGAAACCCTGCAAGAGATACACAAGAGCCATCAAAGGAAAATAAATCCTACTACAAGGCTCAAACCTCGCTGAGGAAATGAAGATACCGCTTGGGGAGAAAACCCAAAGATTAATCTTTAGACATCAATAATTCAACAAGAGGGAACAACAATATGAACTCCGCTTCAAGGAAAAGATATGTTAGAGAAAACATGGCAACATAAATCTTCCAACTCTGCCAGGGGATAAGAAAAATCCATATGAAATCTGGTTCAAAGGACTGAAGAGATCTGCTGAGGATTGGAATCATGTAAAAAACTACATAATTCCACAAGGGAATAACACAGCTCTTTTGGGGATACAATAAAGAATTCTGAGAAATATCCAATTCTGAAGGAGCTATCCTGGCCTTGCCGAGGGATTATAAGTTTAACATCATAGCAAAAAGTCAAGTTGTGGGGGATTTTAAATCAACACCCAATCACAAGGTGAGAGAAAACCCGACAGGTGACGGATATGTCAACATATGCATAACCTCTACTAGGAATCATTAAAGACAAATCTCCGCATGGGCCATAACATCAAGGAGAAGTGGTCCTCAAATTTCTCAATTATCTGATCATAACATGGTTGGATGAAAGAAACATACTCACCATTTGAATCAAGACTTTGTTGTGGAAAACCGTTAAACACTCGTCTGGTTTAACCAAAGGAACAAAACTCTGCTAAGGGAATATCATCAAACTCTACTGAAGAGACCTCGATATAGCTCAAATGGGGAAACATCAACACAACTCTGTCGAGGAGCTGCCAATAAATTCTACCAGAGGAGCAAGAAAGAACCCTGCTGAGGAAAACACTTAAGCTTTTCACTTCAAGATTCTACCATTCTTGGGATTACTGTTGACATCCTTTTTTTATTTTCACAAACCAAAGAAAACTATTTTTATAATTTTCAAAATTTAAATCAATTATTCAGCTTTGTTTCAAAAATCATCATCAAAAATAAAATGAAATTCTATAAACATAAACAAAATAAGAATTGCAAACAAAGGGACAAAGGCCCAAATTCTATTGATAGAATGGTAGTCCGCAAATGGCGTAACTCCATGGATCATTACAAAGTTTGAAAAATGGTAAGTACAATGGAAAGTGCTACATTGAAATACAATGACCATTATTCTCCCTAACAACTTTGAATTTCAACTGTGCTTGTGACTTTAGCAGGGAATAATTGAAGTAAAACTTTTGATAGGAAATGTTGCTTTAAACGATCAAGATTGGCCAGATGCAGTTACTTTCCATGATCCCTAACTTTTGCCTAAATTTCCCTCTCGGGTTTTCAATCTACCGGGATGATTATTTCTGTTTTTATCCCTAATTTTTTCCTGGACCGCCCTTTCGGGTTTTCAATCCACCGAGACGCTCATTTTTGCCTACGCCACCCTTTCAGGTTTTCAACTTAGCAAGCTGTTCCTTTTTTTATTTTTTAGGCGAAGTATTTCTTGACTGCATCGGCATTCACAGGACGAGTGAACTCTTCTCCATCCATAGTTGTAAGAATTAATGCACCGCCAGAGAAGGCTCTCTTAACAACATATGGGCCTTCATAATTAGGAGTCCACTTGCCCCTAGAATCAGTAGTAAAAGTCGAGATCTTTTTGAGCACGAGGTCACCTTCTCTAAACACACGAGGTCGAACCTTCTTATCAAATGCTTTCTTCATTCCTTGTTGATATAACTGGCCATGACACAAGGCCGTCATTCTTTTTTCTTCCATCAGATTCAACTGGTCGTATCTACTTTGACACCATTTAGCCTCAGACAATTCAGTTTCCATCAAAACTCTCATGGAAGGGATTTCAACTTCTATCGGGAGCACTACTTCCATGCCATAAACAAGAGAGAAAGGGGTTTCCCTTGTTGAAGTGCGAATGGATGTACAATACCCATGCATAGCAAAAGGAAGCATATCATGCCAATCCTTGTATGTAACAACCATCTTTTGAATAATCTTCTTAATGTTCTTATTAGCAGCTTCAACAACCCCATTCATCTTGGGTATATAAGGAGAAGAATTATGATGCTCAATCTTAAACTCATCGCATAATTCCTTCATCATCTTGTTATTTAAATTCGACCCATTATCAGTGATGATCTTGCTCGGAACACCATACCGACAGATGATTTGATTCTTGATAAACCGGACCACTACTTGCTTAGTCACATTTGCATATGATGCCGCTTCAACCCATTTGGTAAAATAGTCAATAGCCACCAATATGAAACGGTTTCCGTTTGACGCTTTAGGCTCAATCATTCCAATCATGTCAATGCCCCACATTGAAAAAGGCCATGGAGAAGAGATAACATTGAGAGGAGTTGGAGGCACATGAATCTTGTCAGCATAAATCGGGCATTTATGACACTTTTTCACATATTTACAACAGTCAAATTCCATTGTCAGCCAATAGTAACCTGCCCTTAACATCTTCTTAGCCATCGTGTGTCCATTGGCATGGGTGCCAAAGAATCCTTCATGGATTTCTTTCATCAACATGTCAGCTTCGTGTCTATCCACGCATCTGAGCAAGATCATGTCATAATATCTCTTATACATGATATCATCATTCAAGAAGAAACTACCAACCAATCTTCTCAAAGTTTTCTTATCCTTCTTGGATTCCCCAAGCGGGTACTCTTGATTCTGAAGAAAGCGTTTAATATCATAATACCAAGGTTTATCATCAACAACCTCTTCAACTGCAAACACATGAGTTGGTCTATCAAGACGCATCACATCAATCTTCGGCACATCATTCCAACGATTTACCACAATCATAGAGGATAAAGTCGCTAAAGCATCTGCCATTCAATTCTCTACTCTTGGTATATGGTGAAACTCAACTTTATTGAAGAAAGTTGACAACCTTCTTGCATAATCACGATAAGGAATCAAATCAGGTTGACGTGTCTCCCACTTCTCTTTAATCTGATTAATCACTAAAGCTGAATCTCCATACACATCAAGGATCTTGATTCGTAAATCGATAGCTTCTTCCAAGCCCATAATACACGCTTCATACTTAGCCGCATTATTTGTGCAAGTGAAAACCAACCTTGCAGTGAAAGGAATATGAGAACCATGAGGAGTAACAATAATTGCACCAATACATTTGCCATATTCATTAACATCTCCATCAAAAATCAAACCCCAACGGGATCTAGGCTCAGGTCCTTCTTCAAGTAATGGTTCCTCACAATCTTTAACCTTTAGATACATCACATCCTCATCAGGAAAGTCAAACCGAATAGGTTGATAATCATCAATTGGCTGGTGTGCCAAATGATCAGCCAAAACATTTCCTTTTATTGCTATTTGAGTTTGGTACTCGATATCATACTCTAATAAAAACATTTTCCAACGAGCAATCCTCCCAATTAAAGCAGGATTTTCAAAGATATACTTGATTGGATCCATTTTAGATATCATCCAAGTTGTACAATTCAACATATATTGGCGGAGGCACTTGGCATCCCAAGCTAGAGCACAGCATGTCTTTTCAAGCATCGTGTACCGAGACTCACAATCAGTGAATTTCTTGCTCAAATAATAAATGGCAAATTCTTTTCTCCCGGATTCATCTTGTTGACCCAGAACACAATCCATAGACTCTTCTAGCACAGTCAAATACATGATCAAAGGTCTTCCTTTTATGGGAGGAGACAAAATAGGAGGTTCAATCAGATACTCTTTAATTCTTTCGAAAGCTTTCTGACATTCTTCTGTCCAGACACAACCTTGATCATTGCGGAGAAGTTTGAAAATCGGTGCACAAGTGGTAGTCATATTGGATATAAATCGGGAGATATAATTCAAACGTCCCAAGAATCCTCTCACTTGTTTTTCTGTTTTGGGTGCAGGCATCTCCTGGATAGCTTTAACTTTACCAGGATCAACTTCAATGCCTTTCTGACTGACAATAAAGCCTAACAATTTTCCAGAACGGACACCAAAAGTGCATTTATTAGGATTCAGACGGAGCTTAAACTTTCTCAAATGTTGGAATAACTTCAATAAATATTCAATATGATCTTCTTCAGTCTTCGACTTACAAATCATCTCATCCATATAGCCCTTAATTTCTTTATGCATCATATCATGGAACAGAGTGGTCATAGCTCTCTGGTACGTTGCACCAGCATTTTTCAAACCGAAGGGCATCACTCTGTAACAGAATGTTCCCCATGGTTAGGGCTGGAAATGAGTCGAGTCGAGTTGAACTCACCTCACCTCGGCTCGACTCCTTAAGAATTGTTCGAGTTCGAGTTCGAGTTCGAGTTCAACACGAACTTTTTTTTAAGCTCAAACTCGACTCGTGATAAGTTCACGAACAGTTCGGTTTGACTCGTTAGGTTCATCTCATTAGGTTCAGCTCACATGATTCACGAACTTAAAAACTATTTTTTAAAATATATATATTTTTTAGTATATTTGACATTTTAAATAAATATATATTTTTTAAATAAAATATTAAAATAAAGTAAAAGTTATCATATTGAAATTTAATTTTATCTTCGAAATCTACTAATTCAAAACCTACACAACTTTCAAGAGATACATTTGAGAGTCTAATTCAAAAACTACTAAATTGAAGATTAAATTCGTCTAAGATTTGAAGTAAATATTTAAATCTAATCTTAAAGACAGTATAATTCTTTTCATATGTAATCGAGTTGACTCATGAACCTAACGAGTCGAACTATGTATAGTTCAAGTTCAGCTCATTTAGTTAACGAACTTAATTTTTCGTTCATACTCAACTCATTTGGTTCATGAACCTAGTTCAACGATTTAATTGTCGAGTAGAATTCTGAACTATCTTCGAGTTGGTTTGGTTCATTGCCAGCCCTACCCATGGTGTAATAAATGTAGTTTTTTCCATATCCTCAGGTGCCATCTTTATTTGATTATAACCAGAAAATCCATCCATAAATGAAAAGATATTGAACTTAGCAGTATTATCTACCAGCAAATCAATGTGTGGTAGTGGAAAATCATCTTTTGGACTTGCTTTATTCAAATCTTTATAGTCAACGCACATTCGGACTTTTCCGTCTTTCTTTGGAACAGGCACAATATTGGCCACCCATTGAGGATATTCAGCGGTCACAAGAAAACCAGCATCAATCTGCTTTTAAACCTCTTCTTTAATCTTCACGGCCATGTTAGGATGAGTTCTTCACAGTTTCTGCTTCACGGGTGAACATTCAGGCTTTAATGGCAAATGGTGCTCTACAATATCAGTGTCAAGACTAGGCATGTCTTGATAGGACCAATCAAACACGTCAACATATTCTCTAAGAAGCTCTACCATCCTCTTCTTAACATCTGATTGAAGCAGTGCCCCAATTTTGACTTCTTTCTTATCATCATTGGAACCCAAATTAACCAATTCCACCGGCTCTTCATGAGGCTGAATGGCCTTTTCCTCGTGCTCAAGAAATCGAGAAATCTCATCAGGAATTTCTTCAATATCCTCTTCTTCCGCTACAAATACAGGGAACTCAAAGTTAGGAGAGGGTATATGGTCATTGTTTTCAATGGGTTTCACAATCAATCTTCACAATGATTTATGTTTGATTTTAGAATGTGAACAAAAAATGCAAATATTATGCAGATAAGAGTGATTATGACATTATTATACTTTTTCGATTTTTTATGTTACCATTTTTCAAAAATAAAGCAAAAAGGGAAAATAACATATGGATAAACAGAATAACATTTTATTGATGATGATAAAAGTTGAAACAAAGCCCTCACAAATTCTCCTTCACCTCGGGCAGAGTGAAGGTTTTTTTTGAAAGAAACAAAAACAAATTACTTTGAAACATGAACAACAGTAGGAACGTCAACAGTGATCCAATTCTGGCATATCAATCCACGCGTCACAAAGTTGGGCATTTCTTCCTCTTGGTCATCTTTAAGAATTGCAGCTGTAGAATGATCTTTGCAATGGATGAACCCAGCAATTCAAAAAACTTCATGAATACTCTTCAGCTCTTTTCAAGTTGAACCAGATGTAAAACCCAAACCAGCTCTATCTTTTTTCTCAGCAACTTCAATGATTCGTCCCCATCCATCAGCTTGGCCATTATCCATTACATGTTGTGCATCTTTTAGAGAAGACATGGACACCCCATCCTTCTTAACAGCTTTATCAACCATAGAAAGAGCCTGAAACGGAGTTCCAATATCCTCTTCCGCGTCGATATAAGAAAAAGACGACAAACTGCTTACCAACATAGCCTGTTCTCCACCAACAACAACAAGTTTACCATTCTGCACGAATTTTAACTTTTGGTGGAGTGTTGAAGTAACAGCTTCAGCTTCATGGATCCATGGGCATCCTAGAAGACAACTGTAAGCAGGACGAATATCCATGACTTGAAAAGTAATCTGGAAAAAACACGGACCTATCTTGATAGGGAGATCAACCTCTCCAATCACGGTTTTCCTCGATCCATCAAAGGCTTTCACAATGACCCCACTGAACCTCATAGGAGTACCTTGATAAGATAATCTGGACAAAGTAGATTTTGGCATCACATTCAACGATGACCCGGTATCAACCAACACATTGGATAGAGCGTCTTCCTGGCAATTCATGGAAATATGGAGAGCCAAATTATGATTTCTTCCATGCTCAGTCAACTCTTCATCACAAAAACTCAGATTATTACACGCAGTGATATTGGCAACCATGCTATCAAACTGGTTAACAGTCACATCATGATCTACATAAGCTTTTTCCAATATTTTCTGCAACGATTCACGATGAGCCTCAGAGCTCATTAATAGAGATAAAATAGATATTTTTGACGGTGTATGTAATAGTTGATCCACCACATTATATTCACTCTTCCTGATCAATTTCAATACCTCATCATTATCTAATTTATGATTTACATCACTTGATTGACCAGACTCAACAAGAGTCTTCAACTAAATTTGCTTACCCACAGTATCTTCACTTGTCTTCGAGGGCACATTAGCAAATACTCGACCACTTCTGGTTACACGTCCAACATCAGCAATAGTCACAACTGAGGGAAGAAAAGGAATGGGAACCTCTTTTCCATCCTCCAACATAGTAGCATTGTATTTGTAGGGAACAAATTTATCTGATTCATACGGTACCGGGCCAGGCAAACCGATAACCAAAGGCGTTACAGCAGATTTCTGACTATTGTAAGAAATTACAACTCGCTCAAGAATATTGAAACGTAGGACTATGACATTAACCTCGTTCTCAACTTCATTTCTGTTTGTCGTAACCTGAATCAAATTCTTGTCAATCATCTTTTGTAAGTCCCTTTTTACAATCATACGCCCACGAGGATTCACAGAACAAATACAACAGGCGGCATAATCTTGCTCAATATCATGGAACTCACTCAAAGTAGCATGCATTTCAACAAGCGACCTCCGAATCCAGCGAATATCGAAAATACGGTATGTGCCAGGACAACCATATACCATATTGACAGTTGCATTACCATGATTAGGTAACGGATTTGATTGCACATTAGGGTTGGTATCTTCAAAAGACAGAATACCACTTTTTACGAGCTTTGCAACTTCATGTTTCAGGGGATAGAAATTTTCAATATCATGTCCAGGGGCACCTTGATGAAATGCGCAATGAGCATCTAGCTTATACCACCATGGAATTTCAGTAGGAACATTCGGCGGATCACGAGGTTGAACCAAATTCTTCTTTATTAAAGCCGGAAATAGCTCAGTATACGTCATTAGAATGGGATCAAATTGTGTTTTCCTCTGTGTACGACCTTGTTGAGTTGTCTTCTGTTGGAAACGTGGTTGATAACTTGAAGTAGCTTGAGCGGTAGGGGTGTCACTGATAACAGGCGTGACAGATGCTACTTGTTACAGACGACGACTACCATTGTTGTTCACAACTCTGCGTCTTCTAGACCTCTCCTGAGATATAACATTAGTTTCTCCATCTTTTTTCTTAGGGAACCCAACACCAGACTTTTTCGTACTTCCAGAATTTCCTTCTTTTATCAGACGTCCCTCACAGACAGCTTCCTCTAATCTCATTCCCATATTAACCATTTCCGTGAAATCACTAGGAGCGCTCGCTGTAACACCCATTTTAATTATTTAGTCTTTTGGTGTTATTTTATTTCGGTGAGTCGTGTGTCGGAGTGCGCTAGTGAGTGCCCTTAATTATGGAGATCATTCAATAAACTATAGAATTTAATATTAATATAATATAATTAATAATGATAATAATTTAATGATAATAGTAATATTGTTATTCTATTGTTATTATTATTATTATTTGTATTATTATTAAATTAAGAAAAGAAAATATAATGGAAGAAGGAGAATAGAAAAGGAGATAAGAAAAAGTGGAAATAGAGAGGAAAGGAAAAAAAGGGAAGAGAGAAAGATTAAGGAGGAAGAACAAGGAGAAAGAGAGACACAAGGCTAAAGCAGTCAAATTCTTCAGGATTCTTCGTCAGTCTGATCAATTAATCGAGGTAAGGGTGTGAAACTTTGTGATTCTATCCATGCATGTGATTAGGTAGGGATTGTTTGGATTGTTTGGGTGTTTTTGTGTAGTTTGCCATTTTAGGTCGGAAATGGTTTAATCGGTTGAATTGATGTTTTATCGGGTAAAATCTGGATTAAGTCGTGTACTTTAGTCGGGAAATGTTGGGCTAAGACTACAGGAACTGGTTTGGTGAAAATCGGGTGATTTGTGAGCTTCTGATGATTTTTGGATAGTTGGGGTTTTGGTGTATCGCAGTGTTCGCTAGGCGAGCAGCTAGCGAGCGAGCCAGCGAGTGTTCGCTAAGGCTTCGCTAGGCGAGCTGGGTAGCGAACCCTTCAAGTAGCCACTGTCTGTCTTTGCTAGCAAGTTCTCTAGGCAAGTGAGGCAGCGAGTGTTCGCTGAGGCTTCGCTAGGCGAGGGAGCCAGCGAGCATGACAACAACTTGTTTTATTTTTGTTATTTCCATTCAATGTTGATATTTCGATATATAACGTATAGCTTGTATGTTGTATTATAATATGTTGTGGGTAGCCGTATGACATGAATCCTAGATTGTAAATTGTGAAGTGTGAAATGTAGCCTTTTGGCAAATTAATCCCTTTGGTCATGATGGGTATAGATATGGTGTATAATGGTGAAGAGTGTATACTTGGTGTTAAGATGTGAATTTCCTAACGTTTAATGTAATTAATATAATTGATTGGTGTGTAATATATATATGATGCATGGTGATGTGATCAGGAGGATCGTATGCACTTAGTGTGCTTGAGTTTATTTATTGTGCATATGGTGTCGTGCATATCATGGTGTTTTGGTGGGATGAATCGTTGCTCAGGAGGAGTTTATGCGATTCACCCGTACTCCTTTGTGGAGAATGGTGGGATGGATCGTTACTCAGGAGGAGTGTATGCGATCCATCTGTACTCCTTTGTGGAGGATGGTGGGATGAATCATTGCTCAGGAGGAGTGTATACGATTCACCGTACTCCTTTGTGGGGAATGGTGGGGATAGATCATTGCCAAGGAGGGGTGTATGTGATCTATCCTGGGTTCGATTGAATGAACCAATGAGTCGGTACCACATGCATGGTGTTAAGTTGCATGTTTGCATTATTGCATGTCGTGTTTGATTTTTGGACAGTAGGTCGTGGTTGATGCATGTTGGGTGATATTTTATATAAATACTACTTTTGATCATGTATCTTATTACTGATAATTTTTATCATGTTTCTCACCCCTTTGTTGTTGTGGTGGTCTGTGCTTCTTCGGAAGTACAGATAATCCAGGTACATAACGAGCTTCGATAGTGGTGTGCAGGTCGAGTCTTAGGATGCTCTGATACGTAACATAGGACTTGGGTGTTTACTTTTATTATGTTGAATTTGTTTTATTCTTGTGACGTATCATATTTTGGTGAACCTTGTTAATGAATGACCTTATGTAATTTGGAGGATGGCCGAGAATGTTGAATTAATGATTACTTCTGCTGTTTTATTTTGAAAACCATCTATTGATGTAGAATTATTTAAGGTGATATCCCACTTTTGAGGAGAAACTCTGATATTTACTTGAATTAATTGTATTTTATTTTAATTTTGGGAAGTGGGGTGTTACAATTGGTATCAGAGCAGGTATGTCCGTCCGGTCAGTGTAGTAGTTGAGTCTGTCCTTAGGATAGAGATTGTGTACCTTTTAACCTAGTGTTGTTGTAGTTGAGCAGTATGGCAGGAATGAATGATGTTGCTTTGGCTGTAGCTATGCAAGCAATGGCGCAGGGGGTTACTAATCAGAATCTAGATGCGAGTGCGCAAATTAGCGATTTAGCTCAGTTTCGGAATAACAAGCCACCGAAGTTTGAAGGAGGAATTCTGGATCCTGAAGCTGCACATAAATGGCTGAAGGCAATTGAGAAAATTTTCAGGACAGTGGGTTGTAGTGATGAGCAAAAAGTGAAGTTTGGTACTCACATGATGAAAGGATAGGCTGAGGTTTGGTGGGACAACAGTCGCCAAAGATTGGAGACTGCAGGAACTGCCATTACTTGGGATGTGGTTCGAACGGGTTTTCTAGAAAAGTATTTTCCGGAAGATATACGAAGTGCCAAGGAGATAGAGTTTTTGGAGCTGAAGCAGGGTAATCTGACTGTAGCGGAGTATGTTGCTAAATTTGAAGAGCTGGTACAGTATTGTGCTCATTACAATACTGAAGCGGCAATGACCTCCAAGTGTTTGAAGTTTGAAAACGGATTGCGTCCGGAAATTAAGATGGGAGTCTCTTGTCAGAAGATCAGGAATTATCCTGAGCTGGTAAGTAGAAGCAGAATTTATAATAATGATAACAGGGTCAGGATTGCACACTATAAAATTGTGAATGACCGTAAAGGTAAGCAGAGATTTGGTTGTACTCCTTAAAGTGTTCCTATTGATAAGGGAAAACATGAGGCTGCTGCTGATAAGAAGCCCAGAGAAGGGAAAACATCTGCTGATTTGAAATGTTTCCGGTGCGGTAGCGCGGGGCATTGTGCTAATGATTGTCCTAATAAGGTAAAGAAGTGTTTCAAGTGTGGTAAGCCAGGCCATGTGGTGGCGGATTGTAGGGCCACTATGCCTACCTGTTATAACAGTGGTGAGAAAGGTCATATCAGTACACATTGCGAGAAGCCGAAGAAGTCTCAGGCGTCTCAGGCCAGCAGTAAAGTATTTGTTGTGGTAGGAACTCAATCGGCCAACGAGGAGCGTTCTATCAAAGGTACTTGTTTCATCAATAATATTCCTTTGACTGCTATGATTGACACGGGTGCAACCCACTCGTTCATTTCTGTTGATTGTGTGAACAGATTAGGATTGGTGCCGTCTACTCTTGAGGTACGGATGACTATTGAAACACCCTCTATTGGTTCGGTGACTACTTCTTTGGTGTGTTTGAAGTGTCCACTGACTATTTTCGGCAGAGGCTTTGTGGTGGATCTGATTTGTCTACCACTTGGTAATTTGGATGTTATTCTGGGTATGAACTGGTTGGAGTTCAACCGAATCTACATCGATTATTTTCGGAAGGTGTTGTTGTTCCTTACTCCAGAAGAGGAAGCGTTGGCGAATTCCTTGTCTAATAAGGAATTAAGAACCTTGTTGGAGGACGAAGCTAAAGTGTTTTCTTTATTTGCATCGTTATCTGTTGACAACAAAACATCAATGAAAGTGTTGGCAGTGGTGAATGAATTTCCCGAAGTGTTCCCTGATGATATTACTGAAATACCTCCGACGAGAGAAGTTGAATTTAGCATTGATCTTGTTCCTGGTACGAGGCCTATATATATTTATGGCGCCGTACAGGATGTCGGTGGTGGAGTTGGCTGGATTGAAATCTCAGATTGGAGAATTGTTGGATAGAAAGTTTATCAGACCGAGTGTGTCGTCGTGGGGAGCTCCAGTGTTGTTGGTAAAGAAGAAGGATGGTAATATGCGTTTGTGCATCGATTAACGTCAGTTGAATAAAGTGACCATTAAGAATAAATATCCTCTTCCAAGGATTGATGATTTGATGGATCAGTTGGTGGGAGCTCGTGTGTTCAATAAAATTGAATTCAGGTCGGGTTACCATCAGATCAGAGTGAAAGAAGGTGATATTCAGAAGACGGCATTTAGAACTCGTTATGGACATTACGAATATACTATAATGCCTTTTGGAGTGTCTAATGCGCCAAGAGTGTTTATGAAGTATATGAACCGAATCTTCCATTCTTATTTGGATCAGTTTATTATTGTGTTTATTGACGATATACTGATTTATTCTAAGTATGATGAAGAGCATGCAGGACATTTGAGAATTGTTTTGCAGGTGCTGAAAGATAATAAGTTGTTTGCTAAACTATCAAAGTGTGAGTTCTGGATGAAGACGGTGTGTTTCTTGGGGCATGTAATAACTAGTGATGGTATAGCGGTGGACCCATTGAAAGTGAGTGCAGTGTTGCAGTGGGAGCCACCGAAGACAGCAACAGAAATTAGAAGCGTTTTGGGATTGGCAGGATATTACCGAAGGTTTATTGAAGGGTTTTCTAATTTGGCATTGCCATTGACTCAGTTGACGAGGAAGGATCAAGTTTTTGTGTGGGATGCTGCTTGTGAAGAAAGCTTTGAGGAACTGAAAAAGAGATTGACTACGGCACCGGTGTTAATATTGCCAAATCCGAGTGAACCTTTTGTGGTGTACTGTGATGCGTCTAAGATGGTATTAGGCGGAGTTCTTATGCAGAATGGTAAGGTAGTGGTGTATGCTTCGCGGAAACTGAGGGTGCATGAAAGGAATTACCCTACTCATGACCTTGAATTGGCTGCGGTAGTTTTCGTGTTAAAGATCTGGAGGCACTACTTGTATGGTTCGAGATTTGAGGTGTTCAGTGACCATAAGAGCCTGAAATATATGTTTGATCAAAAGGAACTAAATATGAGACAGAGAAGATGGTTGGACTTCTTGAAGGATTATGATTTCATCTTAAGTTATCATCCAGGAAAGGCAAATGTAATGGCAGATGCTTTGAGCAGAAAAACAATTCATATGTTGGCTTTGATGGTGAAAGAAATGGAACTAATTGAGCAGTTTAGAGATTTGAGCATGGTTTGTGACATTACGGCAAGTGGTGTGATGTTGGGCGAGTTGCAAGTGAACAATGATTTGTTGGATATGATTAAGGAAAACCAAAAGTTAGATGTGAAGTTAGTGGATTTGATGTCGGGAGTAGGGAGTGACTTCAATAATGATTTTAAGTTGGATAGTGCAGGTGTGCTGAGATTCAGAGGCAGGATTTCTGTGCCGGATAATGACGAACTGAAGTCAATTTTGAGTGAAGGACATCGTAGTAGTCTGAGTATCCATCTGGGAGCTACGATGATGTACCACGATTTAAGGAAGTTATTTTGGTGGTCCGGTATGAAAAGAGATATAGCTCGATTTGTTTACGTCTGTTTCACATGTCAGAAATCGAAGGTGGAACATCAGAGACCCCCTGGAATTATGCAACCGTTGAAAGTTCCAGTTTAGAAATGGGATTGCATAACCATGGATTTTGTTACGGGTTTGCCGAACACAGCGAGGGGATTTGATGCTATTTGGGTAATTGTGGATCGACTTACGAAGTCTGCACATTTTCTGCCGATTAATATCAGTTTCCCGTTGGTGAAGTGTTGCACCCCAAAATTTGCCTAACCTTTTTCATTACCTAGCTTGTGTTTCATTGCATTCATTTTAGCATTATCATCTGCATTGCATTGACATGTGTGCAGGGGATCAAGAGGTATGACTACCAACAAAGGGCTACACAAGGTTATGAAGCTATCTGAGAGTCTTTAATTAAGTATTCAAGGGTTGATATCCTCATCAGAGAAGTTAAAGATCGTCAGAGAGAGGGTTGGACACAAGAATGCATATCTCCTAACTTGAAGGTTATGGGAGGCCATCAGATGATTCTGAATCCATGGAGTTGGACTTGAAGCCTTGAGAGAGCTCATGAGAAGTATTGAAAGTCATTTTGAAGCCTAGACAGGTCATCATGTGAAGGATATGAAGCTACAACCAAGATTGGTGCAACTTGGGTTTCATCTGGTCAACCCTAGGTCAACAGATGATTTGAAGAAGGTTGAGACCTAATTTCAAGGCCATGTGATCATGGATTGAGGTATTAAGATGCCCAAGAGATGATTCCAATACTAACTCATCATAAATCAAGAGTGTGAGGAGTTGCTAGGCTAGGGTTACTATGCTTGACAGTGTAAAATCCCCTGGTTTGGTGCCTGACTTCAAGACCACATAACTTAAAATGTGATTTTCATCTTGAAGGTGAGAAAATACTTAGAAGGGGGGGGGGGTTGAATAAGGATTTAGAAAATATTATGGCAATAAAAACACAAAGATTTTTATCCTTGTTCGTTGAACTCAACTACTCCAATCCACCCTATCAAGAGTGATTTGACTTTCTCTTCAAGGACTTAATCCAATATAATCAAACTGATTACAATAACAACCACTAAGAACAACTGTCTTAGTCTTCTCGAGAACTACTGACCACAACTTGGTCTTCTCAAGGAACTTTAACAATCAAATGTAAACTAAACAAGTGTTTAAATGCTTCTAAGAAAGTTGTATCACAACTGTGATTTACACTTAAGTTTAAGAACTTATGAAACTGTTCAATCAAAGAATAAATAATTTGTATGAGAGCTTTGAGAGAGTCTTCTGTAGGTAGCGCTCAGATTTTTTCGTAGGTAGCGCTCAGAGTCTTCTAAGAGATGCTTCTGACGCTTCAGAGCCTTGCATAGTTCAACGTTCAGATCCATTTTTGCTTTCAGAAGAATATTAAATTTAATATCTGCAGTAAAAATATTTGAACAAATTTAGAGTATATAATTTCTTAATATAAAATTTCATAAGTGTTATCATCAAAACATAGAGATATAACTAAGAACCAATTTGTGTTCTAACAATCTCCCCCTTTTTGATGATGAGAAAAACATAAGAAATTTTGTTCAATAAAAGGTAAATATAACTCCCCCTGATATTATGAATCTCCCCCTGAATTGAATACTAAGAAAGAATAGAAACTTCCCTTTTTGCATGAGTATTCTTTTCAGAATCAGAGCCTGAAAGTTTAAGATTAGAGCTTGATTTGGATGAACGTTTCAGAATCAGAGCCTGATTGGTTAAAACATGATCTGGGGATCTCATAGTTACTTTAAAGAATTTGTCAGATTTATCATTAGTTCTGAAAGACTAAAAATTCTCGTTAGTTATAATTTTATATGTTTGAATTCCATTTAGGTAAAGTTTATTTGAGTAGTCAGAATTTCATTTTCTCCCCCTTTTTTTCATAATCAAAAAGAAAAACTCTTAAAGACAAATAAAAGGAAACAGAGAGAAAAGATACAATCAGATAGAGAAACCATTCAGATTCATTCATTCATTCAAATAGTCAGATAAAACAGACAAAACATCAGATGAGAAATTTAAAACAAGTGCTCAAACATAAGATAAAAAAAAACATAAATCTAAGACTTTTTGGAAAGAAGCATCTTCAGAAGGTGGGTGATCTCAGAAGAAGATTCTTCTTGCTTAGACATCCACTTCTCAATGTTCTCAGTCTTCTGATCTTGCCTTGCCATCCAGGACTTGATCTCAGATTGACCAGCTTCCAGCACAGCAATCTTATCTTCTAAGTCTGGGTTTTCTTTCTTAATTTCAGAAGAAGTAGACGGAGCAGATTCTGATGCAGGAGTAGGAGCAGAGTCAATTTCCATTGGAGTTGCAGAGTCTGGAGCCACAGATGCAAATGATTTGTCCACTATTGTCAGAGCTAAAGGATTGTCTTTCAGAATGACTTCAGAAGTAGATCCTTCAATGGTCTCAGAAGTAGCAGACACTCCAGATGTTGAGGGTGCATCCTCAAGAAGCAAAATTGGAGATCTTTTCAAATTCCATAACATGGTTCTGGCAGTCTCAGCAAATCTGATCTTTGCATCATTAGAGCAAACATTCTTCAGATTTGAAGCAACAGTGTTGAATCTGGAGATGAAGTTATTCCAAATAGCATCAGATTCATCTGAGTTCATGGTTGACAAGCATC
This sequence comes from Lathyrus sativus, assembly GCA_963859935.3. Classification (NCBI taxonomy): domain Eukaryota; kingdom Viridiplantae; phylum Streptophyta; class Magnoliopsida; order Fabales; family Fabaceae; genus Lathyrus; species Lathyrus sativus. The sequence continues at coordinate 241,808,833 of OZ012738.1, read as the reverse complement.
TCTTCTTCACAGAGTCTAAATTCATCCTTATATCTTTCATTAAATTAGCAAATAAAATATCAACATTTAGCCTTGGTTTAGGTTTAAGAAAGGCTTCCAGAGTTGATGGTTTAATTTGTTTTGGTGGAGGTGGCATGGTAAATTTTGGATTGATGAACAGAGGACGAGGATAAGATGGTTTCTTTTGATCAGGCATGATGTGAAAGAATGGTTTAATTATGCGTATGGATGGTATGATAGCTCTTGGATTATCAAAGTAAGGAACAAAAGCTGATGGGTTTGGTTTAGGTGTTGGCGTTGGTTCAGGAATGATAGCATCAGATGAAATAGATGTATCTGGTTGTTTAGGTTCAAATCCTCTGAGAGAGGGGGTGAGCTTACCTCTGGGTGAACATCAGATTCAGATGAATCAAATGAGGTAGATGAGGGACATGATGTAGAAGATACATCAAACATAATTTTGAGGGGTTGGACATCCAGAACCTCAGAATCAGACATGTATGATTCAGTAGGTTTGGATTGCTCAGGTTGAGGATTTGGTTGTGGATTGGAAGGTATAGATTTTGGTGGTTCATATGCAATAGGTTCATATGGTATTGGTTCAGGTACAGAAGTTTGTTTTTGTTCAGGTTGTTATGGAGAAGGTTCTTGAGGTGTTGGTGTTGGTTCTGCTGGTTTTGTTGTTGGTGGTTTTGGTGGGGGAATGTCAGATGATTTTGAAGGTTCTTGTTGTTGTTCTGGTTGTTTTGGAGTTGGTTCTTCTGGTGGTGTTTGAACGTGAGGTTCAGAGTGTTTTGGTCTTTTCAGATTTTTCAGATGTTATTGGTTCAGATGATTGTTGTGGTGTAGGAGATATAGGTTTAGTGGGAACAGATTCAGTTGGAATTTGTGATTCAGAATCTTTTTGTTGTTCAGGTTGATCATATGTAATGGATTTTGTTGGTGGTTCAGAGAAATGAGATGGAACAGAAGTGGTTTGAGTTTGAGAAGGAGGGGGTTCAGCAATAGAGCTAATTGTTGATAATTCTACTGCAATTTCAGAAATAGTAGGTAAGGATTTTTTAGTACCTCTTATCTTGATGCCTTTGACAAGAGCAGAAGGAGCTTCTCCAGAAGCTTTTCTCTTCATTGTCTTCTGTGGTTTTTCAGCAATTTTCTGTTTCTTTTGAACAGCAGCTTCTTCCACCTCTAATTGTCTTCTCTTCTTCCTATTCTCCTCATAAACATCTGGGACTGGTTCTCTTGCACATAGCAGAATATCAACAGGTACAGGTGTTCCATCTGCCTTGCACATCTGGATGTATGTGAGAATTGCGTCTCTAGGTTCCTCAGCACCAAAAATAGGAAAGTCTTTTATTGGAATCCTCCTCTGACCGACTTCAGCAATATTCAGCTTTTTAAAAGCAGTTGTGAGTTCATCCACAACCCTCAGCCTTTGGAGACTCTTCCCATTCAAGGGTTTTCCTATAATTGAAACAAGTTCTTCTTTCACTCTAGCTTCATACAGAGAAGCTACCAGACCATTCTCCGTCAGAATGTCTGAGATTAATCTTCCAAAAGGGATCCAAGTTCTGATCTTCTGACCCTTAGTCTTGACAGATTCTTTGGATGCATTAATGTGATTCCACAGATGCATGAAGAGAATGTGTGGCAGATCAACTTTAGTACTCTGGCTCAAGCAGTACATGAAGTAAATCTGTTCATTGTTAACATAGTCTGGAGAGTTTGTGGATTTTCTATGGTTGATACAGCCCAGAAAAATCTTGACCCAGATCTTGTAATCAGGTTTTAGATCCTTGAACTTGTTGGAAGCTTGTCCAGATGAAATTACTTCAGCATAAACTTCATCCATGTCAACATGCCCAGTTGGCAGATGAGAAACTCCATCAGTTTCTTCATACCCAATTAGTTTTCTGATCAAATCTTCAGTGATAATAATCTCTTTTCCCAGAAATGAAGAGATTATGAACTTGGGGTAGACAGATGCATGAATCCAGAATTCTTTCACTAAATGTGGATAAACTGGTCCAAACAATCTATCAAAGTATTTCACCCAGCCTTGAGCATCAATGATAGGACGCAAATCAAAACCATTATCAGCCAAGGAGTCAAATTCCACCATTGATTCACATAAAACTTCAAGCTTATCAACTGGTGTTAACAGAGTTCTCTCAGGTTCCTTAAAAGGGACAACACCCATGTTTGATAAAGAAACAACAGCCATTGAAGATTGGAACTGAGCTGAGGTTGAAGATGATGTAGCCATTGTTGAAGATGATGAAGGTTTAGGGTTTAGATGAAGGCTAAAGAGCAAGCAGAAGTACATATACGTGTTTGTGAGAGTGAAAAGTGTGAAATGGTGAGATTTGTGGAATTTATAGAAGAAATTTAGAGCAAACAGAAGGTCACACGTTCAGCACGTTTTCATTTAACATTTAATGGCATTTAATGAAAAGAATACAATCATTTTAAAGCAATAAATGATTCTGACAATTTGGGGGGAAAATGAGAAATCAACTATTCAAACGTTACCTCAAATGTCTCTTCAGTATTATGCACGCCATCTTTTCAGATTCAGAGTGACACGTGTTTGCTTGCATGTGCTTCTGAAATCTCTTTGAGAAATGAAACGTTAGCCAATGTTCAGATCCTCTGAGACTTGTTAGTTCAGATACACACAAAAATAATAATTCAAGAAATTAAATAAGTGACAGATGAAATACTTCAGAGTTTTAAACATTTTGCATCTGAGAAATTTGCTTCTGATAAATATTATTCTGGACAAAATTCCATACCAATATTTTTCAGAATAAACTTAAACCTATCTTCAGCAAGGGGTTTTGTGAAAATATCAGCCCATTGATGATCTGTATCAACAAAGTTTAATTTTATAATATCCTTCTGAACATAGTCTCTGATGAAGTGATGTTTAATTTCTATATGCTTAGCTTTAGAGTGTAAAATTGGATTTTTAGATAAGCATATAGCAGAAGTATTATCATAGAATATAGAAATATTACTCTCAAAGATCTGATAGTCTTCTAGCTGACTTTTCATCCAGAGCATCTGTGTGCTACTTCCAGCAGCAGCAATATATTCTGCTTCTATAGTTGATAGAGCAATTGTAGGTTGTTTCTTGCTGTACCAGGAGATTAAATTTCTTCCCAGAAATTGACAACTTCCATAAGTACTTTTTCTTTCAACTTTGTGTCCAGCGTAATCAGCATCACAAAATCCAACTAGTTTAAACTCATCAGATTTTCTGTAACACAAACCCACATTAGAAGTACCTTTAAGATACCTTAGAATCCTCTTAACAGCTGTTAAGTGTGATTCTCTAGGATTTGATTGAAATCTTGCACACAAGCATACACTGAATAAAATGTCAGGTCTAGAAGAAGTTAAGTAGAGAAGAGATCCAATTATACCTCTGTAGAGTTTCTGATCTATTTTCTTACTTACCTCTTCCTTATCAAGAGTACTTGTTGGATGCATAGGAGTCTTTGCCATCTTACCATCAGTCATGTTGAACTTCTTTAAAATCTCTTTTAAATATTTGGTATGATGAATGTAAGTGCAATCTGGAGTCTGATTGACTTGAATTCCCAGAAAGAATCTCAATTCTCCCATCATGCTCATCTCAAATTCAGCCTGCATACATTAAGCAAACTCCTTTCCTAACATAACATTGGTAGATCCAAATATAATATCATCTACATATATTTGACAAATTAATAGATCTTTCTTAAATGTTTTACAGAAGAGAGTTGTGTCCACTTTGCCTCTGATAAAAATTTTCTCCAGAAGAAAATTACTTAATCTCTCATACCAAGCTCTGGGAGCTTATTTTAAACCATAAAGAGATTTCTTGAGTTTAAAAACATGTTTTGGAAATTTATCACTTTCAAAACCAGGAGGTTGGTGAACATAGACTTCCTCTTCTATAATCCCATTTAAGAAGGCACTCTTAACATCCATTTGATATAGAGTGACGTTATTTTGTGCAGCAAAAGAAATGACTAAACGAATAGACTCTAACCTGGCCACAGGGGCATAAGTCTCTGTGTAATCAATTCCTTCTTGCTGGCTATAACCTTGAGCAACAAGCCTTGCTTTGTTTCTTTCAACTTCTCCTTTTTCATTCAACTTGTTTCTGAAGACCCATTTAGTTCCAATTATATTGAATCCTTTTGGTCTTGGAACCAAATCCCAAACGTCATTTCTTGTGAACTGATTGAGCTCTTCTTGCATGGCAATTATCCAGTCATTGTCTTGCAGAGCTTCATCCACAGAAGTTGGTTCAATAACTGACACCAAACCAAATAATGACGCTTCAGATGATTTGAGGTAGGATCTTGTTCTTATAGGGTCATCCTTCTTTCCAATGATCACATCCTCTGGGTGAGAGGCCTTGATTCTGGAAGATGATCCTCTAACATTTTATTCTTTAGAAATATTTAAGTTGTTCGTTTAAGCAGTCAAAGGAGTTGCTTCTGGCATTGCTTCTGGTTCTTTCACTTGAACCTTTTCTGCCTCTGAGCCTTCAGAGTCTGTGAGAATTACTTCTCTATCTGCAGAACTTTCAAACTGCTTTGGCTTTTGAATGCCAAGCTTATCATCAAATCTAACATGTATAGATTCTTCCACAATCTGTGTTTCAGTATTGTATACTTTGTAGCCTTTAGAGCGTTCAGAATAGCCAAGCATGAAACACTTTTGTGCTTTATGTTGCACCCTGGAATTTTCCCAACCTTATCCACTTGGTTTATGTTTCATTATCATTAGCATTTGCATCTAGAGTCATGTACATAGACTAACCATCTGCATAGCATAAGCATAGCAAGACATTCAACAGGGGAACAATCATTATTCTCATCTCTAGAGGCCTATCAAGAGGTTATTATCCTAATTCCATCTCATTCAAGTCATCAGAAAAGAATTTGAGAGCAGAGAGTTCAGCAGATCAAGCCTTGAGCCTATCCCCTATCTGAGGGCATCTGAGGGTCAACAAGGTGGTTGTGAGCTGTGAATGGAAGGCATGGAGAGCATCTAGACATCATGAGAGGCTTAGAAAGTCATTTGGGGAGGAAAACAAGTTGTTGAGGTGACCACAAGAATTGCAGTTGGAGACAGTCAACTAGGGTCTCATCTGGGTCAACCCTAGGTCAATTGACTGATTGAAAGGCATTAAGGGCTATTGGAGGGATTTGGGGTTCATCACTTGACATATAGAGAAGAATATGGTGATATGCTAAGAATAAATCAAAAGAAATCAAGGAGAAGAGGAGTTTCTAAATTAGGGTTTCTATGTAAAATCCCCTAGTTTAGGTCAAATTTCCAAGCAAAATAAGTCAAAATGCAAGCTTCAAATGGCTTCTTGGCCAACATGAAACTTGTAGAGGATTTCAAGACCTTTAATTTTAGTGGTGGAAGACATTAAGGAGATTTATAGAACTCAAGACCTTGCAGGTTACAGGTCATCTGAGGTATCTGAAATTTTGTCTGTGAAAGTGACTTGACTTCCAAGCTATTTTTAACCCTCAAGAAGATTTCAAATGAATTTTTGGTCAACATAATAATTGTTACTCATTGTCTTAGCTTTCTAGAATGGTATAGTATGCCTTCATATGATTTGTGGAACTCTACTTATGATCTTGGCAAGCAAAGGGTATTTTGGTCATTTGTGAATTACAGGTCATTTTAACCTATGTCCAAAACTCATACAAGGAGGCCTCAAATGAAAAAACTTACAACATCAAACTTGCTCCAAATGACATTTTGAGTCTAGAAAAGTGACCATGAGAGATTGGAAATGTCCATAGCACAAGGTTTCAAAATTGGTGAATTTAATGAAGGAAAATGGCTTAAAAAATGGTATTTTTCATATCTTGGCCAAATGATGCAAAATTATAGGTCATTTTGAATGGAAAAGGCATTTTAAAGACATTGTCTAAAGTGGAATTTTGAGCTTAGGTCATGATTTGTGAGTTATCCATGGTTGTTTGAATTGAAAGTAACATAATCCAAATTGAAAGGGAAAAGTGTAAGGGAAATTTCTCCAATGTTCTAGGAGGTTCTAATGCAACCTATATATTCATGTAAGCTGATTCATGCAAGTTGTTGGTGCTCTCATTTGTCAAAAATCTCCATTTTCATCCATTTTCTTATTCTTCCATAAGATACTCAAACTCTTACAAATCTCTCAAAATTCTCACATCTTTGGATTGAATCATCATCATCATCATTCAAACCCTAGGATTCACATCAAGAAGTGGTTGAATTGATCAAGGATTACACCTATCATCTTCTTCTGTCCAACTTGCATGAAGGATGGAATAGCATGATTCACAAGGATTAAGCACAAATCATTGCAAACAGAAGCATATTCATTCATTGGAGATCGTTTTCAGCAAGTATCAAAGGTTGAATTGAGGTCTAGCTACCATCACCATCATCAAGTGCAAGGTATGTAAACTTCTTCGAATCTCACTATTCTGGCTGGTAGAGATCATGTGGCTAGGATAATGTTGTTTAGAAACCCTAGAGGATTAATTCTTGAAGTTTAGGGATAGATTCATGGAGATCCATGACAGGTTGCCATTTCTGTTGGCTTCGAGAATAAGCTGTGTGTTGAGTTATAATCAATGTGATGAAGCATAGAATAATGAGGCAAGCATATAGAATATTTGTGGATCATCAGGTTTGAGTTCTGGCAACTTTGAGCTCAGGCAAGCATGGTGTGCCCTGAATTTCGTGCTCTCTGTTGGGAGTGTACAAGGAGAGTTAGGGAAAACTAGAATTAGGCATGGATTCCTTGAGTTGTGTAGAGTATTTTAGGGCTTGGAGTTGTTATTTTTCATCAAGAAAGCATGGAGAACGAGTGGGTGGAACCTTCGTGCATGGAGTGCATGACTGAAAACCCTAGGCGCTGGAGGTTGAAGAAGGGTGGAGAGCCGTACGATGGAGGTTGGACTCTTGACTGGGAGTATCATCCAACGGCCCACGTTTGATCTGAGTTTTGGTGGGAGAATTTGAAATCCCAAACGCACCGTTTCATTAATTGGGGGGATTGGGCTCAGATAGCTATCCACACCCCCCCATTTCATAAGCCCAACGCGCTAACTTGGTTTTCTTGCTTTTCACACCTCCTCCATCTTATTTCTTTATATTTTCTTTTATTTTCTTTAATTTTTTCATGCATCTTCTAAAAATCATATAAAATCTAAAAATCATTATTTTTAATTCATTCTTTTTGCATTATTTTCTTTAGGATGTCTAGAAAATTATAAAAAATAAAAATTGCATTTTATTTTTAATTTGATATTTTTCCCATATTTTCTAAATAAATGACATTTTAAATGGTTTCATTTCATGCATGATTTTATTAATTTTTGTTCTATTAGATACTTTCATATTTTTCATCCATTCTTTTTAGGTTGTTTAGGTTAGACATTGAACTTGTAGATTCAATTTAGTTCCCATTTTTAGAAATTAAATTTAGGTGCTTAGTGTAATTGTGAACAACATGGATAAAACTAGGGTTTTAGGTGATGACTTAGGAGATTTGATTCTTTTCCCTTAGGACTTAGGGTTTGACTAGTTTAGTTATGGGACTATAGGGGCTATGGGTAGTTATTAGATCCCCTTAGAAAAAGTTAGGATTCCCCTACTGCTATTAATACTCTGTATATATCTGATTGACTGGTGTGGTGTGCCCTCTGGGGATTATTGCTTGCTTGCTTGGGTATTGGGATTGTCTGGGGACTTGGGAGCTGAAGACTTGAGGAGATGAAGGCCATTGGAGATCCAGAGATTGAAGATCAACTGCCAGAGTTGAATAGGAGGTTATTGCTAGCAGCTGCTGAGGGGACTAGGGTCTAGGAGCTAGGCAGAGCTCTAGATTAGAAAGCTTGCTTCTCAAACATAGATGGCTTTGTTTGCCTCTATACTTTCTCTATGATTCAAAGTCTCTTTCAAATATCCACCTCCTTCCTTTGGAAGGATCAGTGAATATATTTGAAAGATAGAACTTTTGAGAGGAAACTTTCTGTTTAATGTTAACAGTTGATGAACCACCCTTGGTAGGTAATTAACTGTCTGACATTCATTCACCTCATCTGGTTGACTGATGTTCATCCTAGAGCCTGAGACTTGAAGAAAAGCCATTACAGATGGAAGGCAGATGATCAAAGCCCTTGCCTGAAGGTCATGAAGATGGAGATTAATACTTGTTGAAGCCTGTAACTGAGTGGAGATTACTTGAAGTCAGATGTTGATTCAGAGTTGCTGATGCTGTTTCCTTTGCTGTTGTATTTCATTTCTTGATGTATTGATTGGTTTTCCTGATTGTATTGTTTGCTGTTTACCCTGTTGGGTTGAAAGTGAAGCCTGTTCACTTTTGCCTATTGTTTTCTAGGTTCGAGGTTGAGTGGGACTCCCTTGCCTCGCTTGTACTGTTGCATCCATGCATTTTACTGTTTTACTGTATATATCTGATAGTGTTTATGTTTCTGCCTATCCCTTAGGATCTCTGCTTCTCTCCGTGCAAGAGAGGAGCATGATAGACACTAGGTCTTAACCCATGCATGATAACATTAGGTTAATTTGTTTCCCTTCGCAACCGTAGGTTAGAGTCCTGTCTCTTTCTTTCTCAAAACAAACAGAAAAACACAATAAAAATTTCAAACTCAATAAAAGACACTTCTTCCGTAAAAGAATGTGAACTCATCAAGACGTCATTTTTGTCCGCTTGGACTGTTAATCAGAAAAAACCTTTTTCAGAAGGAATAAAAACAAACAACAGACAGACCTGTGTCTTCCGTGGCCCGAACTACGTTTGCTCTGATCTTTCATGCCGTGTGAAAGTACGTAGGCATAGGATGCGATATCCTAGCGAGCAACCTTCCCCTCCTTTCCCGTAGGTAGGTGAACTACGTTGACTCTGATTTCTCGTTCCAGGCGGGAATACGTAGGCATAAAGTGCGATACTTTGCCGAGTCATTTTATTTTCATTCTCTTTAACCCCTGACCTTTAGAGTAGATAGAATAACAATCCATACCCGAAAACAAGCGTGGATCCCGTCGAGTACGACGGACGTGAGGGGTGCTAATACCTTCCCCTTGCGTAACCGACTCCCGAACCCAGGTTTTGGTTGCGATGACCATACCTTTCCCGTGTTGTGCGAGGTTTACTCTGAGCGTTTCCTTTCCCTCCCGTGGGATAAATAACGCACGGTGGCGACTCTTCTGTCAGCCGGCGCCGATTTTCGCAGTAGCGACAGCTGGCGACTCTGCTGGGGATCCAACGTCCCCTGGCTGCTAAGGACTGCGATAGTTCTTATGCATTTGGGATCCAACGTCCCTTTGAGAGAGTCAATCCTAGCGCTTGTTTTCCCGTCGAGGATTTTGTATGAAGTTATTGTATATTTCTGACCCTTATTTTTCAGCATTATATATATATTGTTATTATTGCTGTATTGGGGTGATGGGTGGTTCTATGATTGAGAGATAAGCCGGACCTGGGCTTGAGTGCACCTAGAATTAGAGTAGAAAGTAGTGGGCGCGTGCCGGCTTTGCTTGCATTAGTGTCTCATGAAATCTACACTCGGACGAGGTTCTTCTGGTTGGCTTCTTTTTCTACCCTTTGGGTCGAAGGGGTTGTTGGTCAGCTGAATTGTCGACTCCGGGAACCGATCATTTGGAAGTTGGCTAAGTGAGGCCTCTTCAGGATTTGATGATGCCACTCCTTCTGGGAATCGTATCATCAACCCTGAAAGTCTGTGACGCCAACGACCACATAGGATGCCATACCTTTGTCAGTTACTAGGACATCCACCTGTGAGAGGGTTTGGGATTATGCAGGTAACTAGCCCTTCAGACTACCGGTTATTTCTTGATCAGAGATCCTGGGTATTTATGGAGAGTTAGGAGGTCTGTCAGAGACCATTTGGGGATGTGTTCTGAGGTCTGTCAGAGGCCAATTTGAGTGTTCTGAGGTCTGTCAGAGACCAATTGGAGATGTGATTTGAGGTCTGCCAGAGACCAGTTGGAGTTATGGTTTGAGGTCTGTCAGAGACCAGTGTTGGAACTTTGTTTTAGGTCTATCTGAGACCAGGGCTTGAGGACTTCTGGACGGTCTATCTGAGACCTTTCTTGATTGGGTTCAGGCTATTCAGCTACAGCTTTGGTCCCCGTTGCATGTTACTTGCATTGCATTGCCTACATATCCATCGTCACTTGCATTTTACTAACATGTGTCTGTGCTGCAGGTGCATTTGCATATTCCCCGGTTCTAGTGCCCAGACTTCTGAGTATTGACTATGGCTGGTTTGAGGAAAACAGTTGCGTATAAGCTGCCTTCACCTGATATTGCTTCTTTGCTTGGTCTGATATCTCTCGCTGATGAGGAGGTTAGAAGAAGCTTTAGAATGAGTCATGGGAGATTACTGAGATTAGTCTGCAAGCCCACGACTGATGAGATGAACGGGCTATACACCTTGATGCAGTTCTATGACCCCGCATTGAGATGCTTTACTTTTGCTGACTTCATTCTAGGGCCTACCATTGAGGAGTATGTGGAGTTTACTGAGCTTCCCGTGCAGAACAAGGTTCCCTTTATTCACTCTGCTGCTGAGCCCAAGTTGGAGGATTTAGCCAAAGCCTTGCATATGAATGCTGCTGAGCTATTGGTGACTTCTTGGCTTGGGGTTCCCGGTTTCTCTCTAGATTTTCTGGTTGGCAAAGCTCAAGAGTACGCCAAGAACGGTTGTTGGGTGGTTTTTAATGCTATTTTGGCTTTATGCATTTATGGAATCGTGTTGTTTCCTAACTTGCCCAACTTTGTAGATCTGGATGCTTTCTATCTGTTTGCTGCAGGCAACCCAGTGCCAACGTTGATCGGAGACTTCTATCATTCATTGCACTACAAGAACGAAAACCGAAGGGGAAAAGTTGTTTACTGCTGTACTCCTCTATTGAATATGTGGTTCAAAAGTCATCTCCCCATGAAGGGACCATTTGTAGACAGTGCAACCTCAGCCAGTTGGTCAGAGCGCCTGATGAGGCTATATTCCGAAGACGTTGTGTGGTTTGATCGAGACCTGTTGGGCTCTAAGCTCATCTTCAGTTGCTCTGGGTACCCTAATGTGCCGTTGATAGGAAGAAAAGGGTGTATCAATTACAACCCTTCTCTATTCATTCGTCAGTTTGGATATGCGCTGAAGAGTCCACCTCAGGAGGAAGAAGTACAGGAATCTCTGTACTTCACAGGTGACGTGAAGGGGGAGTTATTAGCCAAGTTGTAACATGCCTGGACGCGTATTAACCGCAGAGGGAAGCCGTTGTTAGGAAAGAATGACTGTCAAGCCTATGCCCCTTACAAGGTTTGGATCCAGGAAAGAGCAAGTCAGTTGAGGATGCCGTTTCCAGATGCACCAATCCTTGTTCCTATTCCGGTAGCAGAGCCAACCACTGTTTCTCGGGAAGCCTACGAGCAAGTTGTGAAAGAAAAAGAAGCCTTGATGAAGATCAATGAAGGGTTAGAGCAGGAGCTAGCCCAGATACGCAGTGAGAAAAACAAGGCCGTATATGCTTTCCAACAACAAATCGAGCTGCTAAACAGGTTAGGGGCTGAGTTGACTGAGGAAAAGAAAAAGCGTGAACGTTTGGGGCAAGAGTTCAGAAGCTCCCATGACATGCTGGAAGCCAAAAAGAAGGCGCTTGACGCAGCTCACCGAGAAATCTCCTCTTGCAATAAAACTTGGAATGCTACACTCACCAATAATAAAAAGAGGGAAGATAAGTTGAAACAGCAAATCTCCGACCTCGAAGAGAAGTTGAAGTCTAGCATCAAGAAGTGTGAGGAGGAAGTGATGACCCGGTATAGTGTCCAGCATGCACTGAACAAGGCAATCAAATCCAGAGATGAAGCGGTGTCTCAGAAGCGAAAGCTAGAAGATTGCTTCGGAGAAGCAACATGGGAAGAAACTGCTGAAGACGTGCGCCGTGTTCTTAAGAAGAGAAACCAACTTGTTGAGGGGCTGCTTGATCGACCAAGTCACCCAGAGACCAAGAAGTTGATAGAAGAGTACCAGACTTTCGGGAGGGTTTGATCATGTCATGTAGTAACTTGTAGTAACTTGTACGCTTTATTTGCATAAGTGCTGACCATCACCAGGGTTGTTGGTCGAGGTCATGCCTTCTTATCGCACTTTCAGCGACATTGTATTCGGGTTTTCTCAGCAATATATGAGGCTTTCTATGATTCAGCTCCGATATTCCTACTGTCAACACTGTCACTGCACAGGCACCTTCACACTAGAACTGGGGGAATGAATTTCCCTAATGCACAGACACATTGCATTGCATTCATATTCATATTGCATTGCAGGTAATCTTTGAATAAGGGTCTTATGTCCTGCTCTGTAACAGGTACTTTTCAGGATTGCAGATCAGCACCCGCACCGCTATTCTACCCGCACCAACTGTCGAAGAATCATGGATCAAATGCAGAACGAGATGCAAGATGTGCGCGAGAAGCTCACTCTCTTCATGCAGACCATGGAAGCTATTGCGAAAGGACAGGAGAATTTGCAGGCCATGGTCCAACCTCTGTTGGCTCGAAACGCTGGTCATGGTAACGAGGATCATCAGTCTGTACGGGTCGATACTGTTCATGGAGACGGCACTCCCACGCCAGTGGCTCCGCCTGTAATCAATACACCTGCTGCTAATGTCAACAACGCTACCGCTGCTGCAAATGGTAACGTCGGAGTTGGAAATGAGACTGCTATCCATAATGTTGGGTTGGGTGATGTCAATTTGGGAGATAATATGGGAGGCAACGCCTTCGTCAATGCTGGATTCGGATTCAACGATCAGGGATTCGATAACACTGGGAAGTATGGCTTTAATGCTCAAGGCTTTGGGCAAGACGGTTATGGCGCGACCAATCAGGGTTACGAAGGCTTTGGGAACGGAAACGGTACCGGATTTATGGCTTTTGGTCCTGCTGGAGGTGTTCAAGGGTACGGCAACAGAGGCCGAGGTCCGGGGATGAATCAGATCAGAGCTGGAGGTAATAATGGATATGATGGGTATGGGGCTGGAAACGGTATGTGGCAAGAAGATCAGCAGGAGGACGCTTTCTCCGGCGGAGGTTTCGAAGGGCCGATGGATGACTCCCAGAAGATCAGAATGCTGGAAGAGCAGATGAGGGGAGTCCTAAACCAAAGTGCTGTGGGTTTGGACATGGCCACAATGGGGCTGGTACCTGGTTTGAGGGTGCCGATCAAATTCAAAGCTCCTGCGTTTGACAAGTACAAAGGCGACACATGTCCAAAAGTGCATGTACGAGCTTATTACAGAAAGATGTCTGCATACTCAACTGATGAAAGAATGCTAATGCATTTCTTTCAGGATAGTCTGTCGGGTCCTTCCCTAGAGTGGTACATGGGGTTGGAGCCAACTGATATCAAGACATGGAAGCAATTAGCAGAGGCATTTGTAGCTCACTACAAGTATAACAGCGACTTGGCACCCAATCGGGTCCAATTGGCCGGGCTGTCGCAAAAGAAAGGGGAGAGCTTTAAAGAGTACGCGCAAAGGTGGCGCGATATGGCTGCCAGGGTCCGTCCTCCGGTGGAAGATAAGGAAATGAATGACATGTTTGTCGGCACATTCACAGGTCTGTTTCATGATATGCTGTTTCACACGTCTCTGGCCAGTTTTTCAGACCTAATTCTGATGGGAGAAAAGATTGAACGTAACATCAAGCAAGGAAAGTTCCAAGTCGAGGAATCAACTGCATCTGGCAGTAATAGGAAAGCCTTTGGTGGGCGCCGTCAGGGCGAGGCAAGCGCAGTATTTGGAGGCCGAGGCAGGGGACGAGGTCAATATCGTCAGCCGCAGCAGGTGGCGAGCGTTACTATCCCGTATCAACAAACACCATTCCAGCAACAACCATCGGGTCAGCAACAGCCAATGCAACAGCTGCAGCAGCCTCAGCAGGGGGCACAGCAAGCTCAGCGAAGATTCCAGGGTAGTAAACCGAGAAGAGTGTTTGAGAAACCTCCCTCAACCTATGTCGATTTGTTGCAGACATTGTTGGGATTAAACCTGGTAGAGAAAAGAACCCTGGCACCGATAACGGGAGCTCCCCCGTTTGGTTACGATGCAAGCAGGCACTGTGAGTTTCATTCTGGGGCTCCGGGCCACGATATAGAGGGTTGCCACGCTTTTAAGCATGTTGTGCAGGATCTTTTGGACAACAAGACTATCAATTTCGGAACGGCAGGTCCGAATATAGTGCAGAAACCCATGCCTAATCATGGGGCAAACGCCATTCTGACTGAGGAAGGGTTGAATCTGATTATGAATGTTGAAGATTTGAAGACGCCGCTGAGCGAGATAAAGAGCCGACTGTTGCAAGGGGGTGTTTTCCCAGGATGTAACGAGTATTGCTTAGAATGTTGGACCCTAGCTGGGGGGTGTGATGATTTGAAGAAAGGCATTCAGGCTTTAATCGATGAAGGCATATTGCAGTTTGATCAAGCAGCAACTGAAGAGCCCGCAGGGGCAGTGGCAGATAATCAGAATGATGTGGCCACTGTGACAATTCCTCGGAAGACGATCACTATCGCGGCACCTGCTCAACGACCACCGATTACCATAACTAAGGCTGGGCCGATCCCGTACGAGAACACGAAAGCAGTCCCATGGTCGTATGGGTTGGAAGTATATTGTGACGGAATAAAAGTTGATGTTAACAAGCGGTCAGCCGAGACTGTGGATAACGTTGTTGGTTCGGGAGGTATGACGAGGAGTGGTAGGATCTTTATATCCCCCGAAGTGGAGGCCGAAAGACTAGCGAAAGGAAAAGGGAAAGCAGTTGAGAATGTTCCGGTACAAGCAAGTGACAAAGAATCGGCATCGAAAGAAGTAGAAGAATTCATGCGCTTCATTCGGAAAAGTGATTATAAGATTGTGGAGCATCTGCAGCAGACGCCGTCCAAAATATCTATCCTGTCATTGCTGTTGTGTTCGGAAGCCCACAAAAATGCTTTGCTGAAAGTCCTGGACACTTCTTTTGTACCCCAAGACGTCTCCGTAAATCAGCTAGAAGGAGTGTTGGCACATGTGAATGCAGGCCACAGTCTGGGATTTACTGATTTTGACTTGACTCCGAAAGGGAGAGATCATAATATGGCACTGCACGTATCTGTCGAGTGTAGAGGATCAGTAATGTCGCACGTATTGGTTGATACCGGATCATCTTTGAATGTGCTGCCCAAGAAGGCGATGATGAAGTTGGATGTTAGAGGAATCTTGTGCACACCCAGCGACTTGGTAGTCAGAGCGTTTGACGGCACGCGGAGAACAGTCTTTGGATCGATTACGTTGCCTCTGCAGGTGGGGCCGGAAGTGTTTGCAACTGAGTTTTATATCATGGATATACAGCCTGCGTACAGCTGCTTGCTTGGAAGGCCCTGGATTCATGGGGCAGGGGCAGTCACGTCCACCCTGCATCAGAAGTTAAAATATATGGTCGGAGACAGCGTGGTCACCGTGTGCGGAGAGGAGGACATCCTGGTCAGCCATCTGTCGTCATTCAAATATGTGGAGGTCGACGGAGAGATCCACGAAACACCCTGCCAAGCATTCGAAGGTTTGCGCATCAAGGACAAAGGTCCCGGGCCGAGCAAAGTGCCAGAGATAGCCATCTCATCGTACAAAGAGGCTCAAGCCCTGGTAGAAGCAGGAGAAGCAAAGGGCTGGGGCAAGGTGCTGGACATTCCTGTGAAGATGGACCGGTTCGGGCTGGGGTACCAACCGTCGTCATCCACTCCTTCCGTGGGGGCGCCCCGTTTCAGAAAGCCAATCACCATCTCTGCCAGTGGAGTGTGCCACGAAACTGTCAATGCTGCTTCGGAGTCTGACGAAGGAGACAGTGACTGTGACATGGATGTCTGGATTCAGCCAAGCACGCCAGGACAAGGACTGTGCAACTGGTCTATTCAGGAGCTTGTTCCTGTGACTTTTAAACAGTAATGTTTTGCTTTATTAATTGTTGAATAATCTGATGTCTTGCCCGGGGCATCAGGATTTGCTTAGGGCTGTGTTGTTATGAACATTGCGCGTTAATCATTAAATAAAAGGCGTTTTTCATGTGCAAATACTGTAATCCCTGTCTTTCTTGTTTTATATTTTTTCAATAAAATGGCAACGTGGTCGTTCGCTTTATACGCATTTTGAAGCGCTTAACCGTTCCTTTTGCAGGATAACATTTTCAGATGACATCCTTGAACCACCTATGACTCGTCCCGACTTTGAGCACCCGGTGTTTCAGGCTGAAGAAGAGGTTGTCGAAGATAGTGACGTTCCTGAAGAACTGTCTTGGTTGGTGAGGCAAGAGGAAAGAGCCATTCTGCCTCATGATGAGGTCATCGAAATTATCAACTTGGGGTCGGAGGGGGTTGAGAAGAATATTCGTATCGGAGCCGCACTGCAGAGCGATGTCAAGCGAAGACTGGTTGAAATGCTCCGAGAGTATAGTGATGTATTCGCTTGGTCGTATGAAGATATGCCGGGGCTCGATACAGACATGGTTGTGCATCGCCTGCCACTAAAAGAAGATTGCCCGCCGGTCAAGCAAAAGCTTCGCAGAACTCGACCAGACATGGCAATGAAGATCAAAGAGGAGGTTCAGAAACAGTGGGACGCTGGTTTCCTGGCTGTGACGAAGTATCCTTCATGGGTTGCCAACATCGTACCAGTGCCCAAGAAAGATGGCAAGGTTCGAATGTGCGTGGATTATAGAGATTTGAATAAAGCAAGCCCAAAAGACGATTTTCCACTTCCTCACATTGACGTGTTAGTTGATAATACTGCTCAATACTCCGTATTCTCCTTCATGGATGGCTTTTCAGGCTATAATCAGATTAAAATGGCGCCAGAGGATATGGAGAAGACCACTTTCATAACGCCTTGGGGAACATTTTGCTACAAAGTGATGCCCTTTGGTTTGAAAAATGCTGGGGCAACATATCAGCGTGCAATGACGACTCTTTTCCATGACATGATGCATAAAGAGATCGAAGTTTATGTTGACGATATGATTGCCAAATCCCAGACAGAGGAAGAGCATCTGGTGAATTTGCTGAAGTTGTTTAAAAGGCTTAGGAAGTTCAGGCTGAGGCTGAACCCTAACAAATGCACCTTCGGGGTGAGATCGGGTAAGCTCCTGGGATTTATCGTAAGCGAAAGAGGAATAGAGGTCGATCCTGCTAAAATAAAAGCAATTCAAGAGATGTCGACGCCTAAAACAGAGAAAGAGGTGCGCGGGTTTTTAGGGAGGTTGAACTACATCGCTCGGTTCATATCTCACCTAACGGCCACGTGTGAACCATTATTCAAGCTGTTGAAGAAAGATCAAGCTGTAGCGTGGAACGAAAATTGTCAAAAGGCGTTCGATAAGATAAAGCAGTATTTGCAGGAGCCTCCCATTCTGATACCCCCAGTGGCAGGTAGACCCTTGATAATGTATTTGACGGTTCTTGAGGGAAGCATGGGTTGTGTTCTCGGTCAACACGACGAGACGGGGAGAAAATAGCATGCGATCTATTACCTGAGTAAGAAATTTACAGACTGCGAATCTCGATATTCAATGCTGGAAAAAACTTGTTGCGCGCTAGCCTGGGCCGCCAAGCGTTTGAGGCAGTACATGCTGAATCATACAACCATGCTCATCTCGAAGATGGATCCTATCAAATATGTGTTTGAAAAGCAGGCGTTGTCAGGTAGAATTGCCCGTTGGCAGATGGTCTTGACTGAATATGATATTCAATACGTCTCGCAGAAGGCTATAAAGGGGAGTGTGCTGTCTGAGTATCTGGCGGAGCAGCCTATTGAAGAGTACCAATCGATGAGGTTTGATTTTCCTGACGAGGATATCATGTACCTAAAGATGAAAGATTGTGAAGAGCCGTTGCCGGACGAGGGACCAGAGTTGGGTTCCAAATGGAAGATGATATTTGACGGAGCTGTGAATGCTTACGGTAGCGGAATAGGGGCAATCATCACCACGCCACACGGGTCGCACATCCCGTTTACCGCCCGATTGACCTTTGCCGTTACCAATAATGAGGCCGAATACGAAGCTTGTATAATGGGGCTTGAAGAAGCCATTGATTTGCGAATCAAACATCTGGACGTATACGGAGACTCAGCTCTGGTGGTGAATCAGATCAAAGGGGAATGGGAGACACGGCAGCCCAATTTGATACATTACATGAATTATGCAAGGAGATTGTTGCCTTTCTTCGACAAGGTTGAATTGCATCATGTGCCGCGGGCAGAGAATCAAATGGCTGACGCCCTGGCCACTTTGTCTTCCATGTACAAGGTCAACTTCTGGAACGAAGCTCCCCGAATCATTATCTCTCGGCTTGACAGGCCAGCTTATGTATTTGCTATTGATGAAGCATCTGATGGCAAACCATGGTATTTCGATATCCTTAATTTCCTGAAGAATAAAGAGTATCCGACTGGGGCATCCAGCCAAGATCAGAAGACTCTCAGGAGATTAGCGGGTAATTTCTATTTGAACCCGGATGGCGTCTTATACAGAAGAAACCACGATTTGGTGTTGTTGCGTTGTGTGGACGAAAAAGAGGCAAAGTTGCTCATGGAAGAAATACACGAAGGTACCTTTGGTACGCATGCTGGTGGACATGCTATGACAAGAAAGCTGCTGCGGGCAGGCTACTTTTGGCTGACCATGGAAACTGATTGTTTCAAGTTTGTGAGGAAGTGCCACAAGTGCCAAATCTATGCTGATAAGATCCATGTGCCTCCAAGTCCTCTCAATGTGATGTCTTCGCCTTGGCCATTCTCTATGTGGGGAATCGATATGATTGGAAAGATCGAGCCGACAGCTTCTAACGGGCATCGATTCATCCTAGTAGCAATCGATTATTTCACCAAGTGGGTAGAAGCGGCGTCTTATGCGAATGTAACGAAGCAAGTGGTGGCCAGATTCATTAAAAGAGATATCATTTGCCGATATGGGATTCCCGAGCGGATAATCACGGACAACGGTTCAAACCTGAACAACAAAATGATGAAGGAGCTCTGCCAGAATTTCAAGATTGAACATCACAACTCCTCCCCTTACCGACCCAAGATGAATGGCGCTGTTGAGGCGGCCAATAAGAATATCAAGAAGATCGTTCAGAAAATGGTGGTGACTTATAAGGATTGGCACGAAATGCTACCTTTTGCTCTGCACGGTTATCGTACGACGGTACGCACATCAACCGGGGCAACCCCGTTCTCGTTAGTATACGGAATGGAAGCAGTGCTGCCATTGGAAGTCGAGATCCCTTCTCTGAGGGTATTGCGAGATGTTCAGTTAAACGAGGCAGAATGGGTGAAAAACAGATTGAATCAACTGAGTTTGATGGACGAGAAGAGGCTAGCTTCTCTAGCATATGGTCGTTTATACCAGAGCCGAATGAAGAAAGCGTATGATAAGAAAATACATCCGCGGAGCTTTCAGACGGGCGACCTTGTGCTGAAAAGGATTCTCCCGCCGCAAGCAGATCACAGGGGCAAGTGGACCCCCAACTACGAAGGGCCATACGTTGTCAGGAAAGTATTTTCAGGAGGAGCGTTGTTGTTGTCCACCATGGACGGAGAAGACTTCACGTCGCCTGTGAATTCGGACGCAGTTAAAAAATACTTTGCTTAAAATAGACCCGCTGGACAGAAAAAAGAGAGTCCAGGCAAAAATGGGGCATCCCGGCGAACCAAAAACAGAATTAAAGGTTCGGGAAAAAGTTAGGGATAAAATTGAAAAAATGTACACCCGCGAAGTTGAAAACCTACACTGGGCGGCTTCGGCAAAAAAGGGTATCCCGGTGAACTGAAAACCCGTAAAGGGCGGTTCACGCAAAAGTTAGGGATTTGAAAAGCAAATGACTGCGGTCCGAATTTGATAATTGCAATAAGCATCAATGCGGGAGAATACATTTGAGGAGCCAGTTATCGGATACAATCTCTTCAGAAGTAGGGGATGCCGGGAAAGCATTAGGGTCGGACGAGTCATGGGAGGATCCATTCGTGGTGTTCATCTGTATCCCGTTGCCGACATGTGCACAAATTTAAGTTGTCAATATTTATGCTTCTTGTGCATACTTCTATATTTGTATATTTGCTTTGTGTAGCTTCCTCATTTCAGGAGTTACATCCCGTGTACAAAACTCCGCCCATTCAGGGGCCCGATCAATAAAATACGTTATTCAGTACTTGACACTGTTCTTTACTGTTTTGTGCATGATTAACGCCTAAGTTTGATGAAACTAGCATGAGTATAACGTCGCTGGCCCTTGCCAACAGTTGCTAGAGCCTTGAATTAACTGAAAACAACGTCACTAACCTGAGTTGATTTGGTTGCATAGGCTTGTCTTGTCTTGTTTGTGTTGTTGCAGGTTTCATAACCGTACGAGGAAGGCGATCGAAAGATTGCAATAACGAAAGACTCAGCCTTCGTGCAGGTCATGCAGGTTCTTCCTGAAGAAGGACCGAACTCTCCAGCTAGTCGTAGCTTGTGCAAAAAAGGATTGACGATTCCAAGATCGTAAGGCTGTATTCAGACAGGATCATCCTTCCCCGCAGGGTCATTCACTCTCCCCCAGCGGAGTCAGTGGATTTCCCCCGAGAGAATAGTCCCACCCCCCAGCGGAGTTCTCTCCTTGCAGCAAATGTTCTTTCCTCCCAGTGGAACCCGGAGATCAAGACTCTCCCCAGCAGAGTTGGTGGTGGGTCCTGTCATTTATTTTGTCAGGGATACCGTGTAATATCAGTTCACTCTCCAGCAGATAAGTCCAATCATACTTGGCATACCTGCTATTCCCCAGCAAGGGGTTACCTCAACAGGGTGTTTGGGTCGAGCTCCCAACTTCCCAGCATGGTTGACTTCGTCCTTCCAACATTTATTTTTGCTGGAATAATTTTGTAGCATCTGGCTATACCCAGCGGAGTTGACATTAACTTCAGCATTTATTTTGCTGAAGCAGTTTCCGTATTATAGCAGTTCAGGTGAAGAGAGCACTTGCTCAAACGAACTACCAAACACTCAAGATCTCGGCATGAGATATTCAATGATAATGTCAGCTAGGCAGTATTCCCCACAGAGTTACCAGGATAAGGTTCTCTTTATTTCCAAGCAGAGTTATTTGTCATCAAAAGGGGTTTCATGAATCAGAAGTTCAGAAGTTGCCTCCGGTCATCAGAACAGGCATCCGGTAGTTTGGTTTCCAGATATCCCCAGTAGAGTCCGCCTCAAAGTCGCTGCCATGTCAGTGCTAAAGAAGTTTGTGGGTTGGGATCAATGAAGAATTAAGTCCTGACATGGACAATTTATCCCTATAGTGACGGGATTTCTTCAGAAGTGGGTGTCCTAACGTGGACAGATTTATTTCCCCAGATTGATGAGATGTGGTAGTCCAAACGTGGACAGAATCGGGTTCCCGGAATTGATGGAATGTGGAGTCATGACGTTGACAAAACTGATTACTCTTTGTGTTGGTGTCCTGACGTGGACCATTTACTCTCAGCGGTTATCTTTCTTCGTGTTAGCGAAACATGGGTCCTGACGTGGACAGATCAGACGGAGGTGTGAGTCCTGACGCGGACGAGTTTGGCTTTCTCAACAGAGGAGATGGGAGTCCTGACGTGGACAAGTTTTATTTCCCCAGCGGGTCGAAGATGCCTGAGTTCTGACGCCACCAAATCAAGACGAAAGATGGGTCCTGACGTGGACGAGTTTATTCCTAACGTGGAAAGATGAGATTCCTTGCATGGAAAAATGGGTTTCCTTACGTGGAAAGATTGAGTCCTGACGCGGACAGATCAAAGGAGTTATTCCTAACGTGGAAGAAGAAGATAGATTCCTTACGTGGAGAGATTGGGGTCCTTACGTGGACGGATTCAAGAAAAGTTGATTCCTGACGTGGAAGAATGATGTACTCCTTACGTGGAAAGTTGAGTCCTGACGTGGACAGGTTCAGAACCAAAGGTGGATTCCTTACGTGGAAAGGTGTAGTCCTGACGTGGACAGATACAGGAGAGATGATTCCTTACGTGGATGGTGCATTCCTAACGTGGAAGAGTTTATTCCTAACGTGGATGATTTATCTCTAACGAGAAGGCAGACGAGCCGTCCCCAGCAAAGTTGTTGAAGTTTTTCCGAGTTGACAGCAGATAGAGTCCTGACGTGGACAAGCAAAGGACGAAGTTTCCGATGATTCCCCAGCATGGTCGCACGAGATCAGTGGGTTGCCGTAACAGTCAGATTAAGCTGATGAGTGTCATTCTCCAAGCAGGGGTGCAGTTTATTTCTGCGGTTGGCAAATTTCCGGGTTTCTTAGTATTCAACCGTCTCGTACCGCGAATGTCTGAAGGCTCCGGGCTCTTCACCCAATCGGGTCCAAGCCGCTTGAATAGGGGCAGCTGTTGCACCCTGGAATTTGCCCAACCTTATCCACTTGGTTTATGTTTCATTATCATTAGCATTTGCATCTAGAGTCATGTACATAGACTAACCATCTGCATAGCATAAGCATAGCAAGACATTCAACAGGGGACCAATCATTATTCTCATCTCTAGAGGCCTATCAAGAGGTTATTATCCTAATTCCATCTCATTCAAGTCATCAGAAAAGAATTTGAGAGCAGAGAGTTCAGCAGATCAAGCCTTGAGCCTATCCCCTATCTGAGGGCATCTGAGGGTCAACAAGGTGGTTGTGAGCTGTGAATGGAAGGCATGGAGATCATCTAGACATCATGAGAGGCTTAGAAAGTCATTTGGGGAGGAAAACAAGTTGTTGAGGTGACCACAAGAATTGCAGTTGGAGACAGTCAACTAGGGTCTCATCTGGGTCAACCCTAGGTCAACCCTAGGTCAATTGACTGATTGAAAGGCATTAAGGGCTATTGGAGGGATGTGGGGTTCATCACTTGACATATAGAGAAGAATATGGTGATATGCTAAGAAGAAATCAAAAGAAATCAAGGAGAAGAGGAGTTTCTAAATTAGGGTTTCTATGTAAAATCCCCTAGTTTAGGTCAAATTTCCAAGCAAAATAAGTCAAAATGCAAGCTTCAAATGGCTTCTTGGCCAACATGAAACTTCTAGAGGATTTCAAGACCTTTAATTTGAGTGGTGGAAGACATTAAGGAGATTTATAGAACTCAAGTTATGGTCCTTGCAGGTTACAGGTCATCTGAGGTATCTGAAATTTTGTCTGTGAAAGTGACTTGACTTCCAAGCTATTTTTAACCCTCAAGAAGATTTCAAATGAATTTTTGGTCAACATAATAATTGTTCCTCATTGTCTTAGATTTCTAGAATGGTATAGTATGCCTTCATATGATTTGTGGAACTCTACTTATGATCTTGGCAAGCAAAGGGTATTTTGGTCATTTGTGAATTACAGGTCATTTTAACCTATGTCCAAAACTCATACAAGGAGGCCTCAAATGAAAAAACTTACAACATCAAACTTGCTCCAATTGACATTTTGAGTCTAGAAAAGTGACCATGAGAGATTGGAAATGTCCATAGCACAAGGTTTCAAAATTGGTGAATTTAATGAAGGAAAATGGCTTAAAAAATGGTATTTTTCATATCTTGGCCAAATGATGCAAAATTATAGGTCATTTTGAATGGAAAAGGCATTTTAAAGACATTGGCTAAAGTGGAATTTTGAGCTTAGGTCATGATTTGTGAGTTATCCATGGTTGCTTGAATTGAAAGTAACATAATCCAAATTGAAAGGGAAAAGTGTAAGGGAAATTTCTCCAATGTTCTAGGAGGTTCTAATGCAACCTATATATTCATGTAAGCTGATTCATGCAAGTTGTTGGTGCTCTCATTTGTCAAAAATCTCCATTTTCATCCATTTTCTTATTCTTCCATAAGATACTCAAACTCTTACAAATCTCTCAAAATTCTCACATCTTTGGATTGAATCATCATCATCATCATTCAAACCCTAGGATTCACATCAAGAAGTGGTTGAATTGATCAAGGATTACACCTATCATCTTCTTCTGTCCAACTTGCATGAAGGATGGAATAGCATGATTCACAAGGATTAAGCACAAATCATTGCAAACAGAAGCATATTCATTCATTGGAGATCGTTTTCAGCAAGTATCAAAGGTTGAATTGAGGTCTAGCTACCATCACCATCATCAAGTGCAAGGTATGTAAACTTCTTCGAATCTCACTATTCTGGCTGGTAGAGATCATGTGGCTAGGATAATGTTGTTTAGAAACCCTAGAGGATTAATTCTTGAAGTTTAGGGATAGATTCATGGAGATCCATGACAGGTTGCCATTTCTGTTGGCTTCGAGAATAAGCTGTGTGTTGAGTTATAATCAATGTGATGAAGCATAGAATAATGAGGCAAGCATATAGAATATTTGTGGATCATCAGGTTTGAGTTCTGGCAACTTTGAGCTCAGGCAAGCATGGTGTGCCCTGAATTTCGTGCTCTCTGTTGGGAGTGTACAAGGAGAGTTAGGGAAAACTAGAATTAGGCATGGATTCCTTGAGTTGTGTAGAGTATTTTAGGGCTTGGAGTTGTTATTTTTCATCAAGAAAGCATGGAGAACGAGTGGGTGGAACCTTCGTGCATGGAGTGCATGACTGAAAACCCTAGGCGCTGGAGGTTGAAGAAGGGTGGAGAGCCGTACGATGGAGGTTGGACTCTTGACTGGGAGTATCATCCAACGGCCCACGTTTGATCTGAGTTTTGGTGGGAGAATTTGAAATCCCAAACGCACCGTTTCATTAATTGGGGGGATTGGGCTCAGATAGCTATCCACACCCCCCCATTTCATAAGCCCAACGCGCTAACTTAGTTTTCTTGCTTTTCACACCTCCTCCATCTTATTTCTTTATATTTTCTTTTATTTTCTTTAATTTTTTCATGCATCTTCTAAAAATCATATAAAATCTAAAAATCATTATTTTTAATTCATTCTTTTTGCATTATTTTCTTTAGGATGTCTAGAAAATTATAAAAAATAAAAATTGCATTTTATTTTTAATTTGATATTTTTCCCATATTTTCTAAATAAATGACATTTTAAATGGTTTCATTTCATGCATGATTTTATTAATTTTTGTTCTATTAGATACTTTCATATTTTTCATCCATTCTTTTTAGGTTGTTTAGGTTAGACATTGAACTTGTAGATTCAATTTAGTTCCCATTTTTAGAAATTAAATTTAGGTGCTTAGTGTAATTGTGAACAACATGGATAAAACTAGGGTTTTAGGTGATGACTTAGGAGATTTGATTCTTTTCCCTTAGGACTTAGGGTTTGACTAGTTTAGTTATGGGACTATAGGGGCTATGGGTAGTTATTAGATCCCCTTAGAAAAAGTTAGGATTCCCCTACTGCTATTAATACTCTGTATATATCTGATTGACTGGTGTGGTGTGCCCTCTGGGGATTATTGCTTGCTTGCTTGGGTATTGGGATTGTCTGGGGACTTGGGAGCTGAAGACTTGAGGAGATGAAGGCCATTGGAGATCCAGAGATTGAAGATCAACTGCCAGAGTTGAATAGGAGGTTATTGCTAGCAGCTGCTGAGGGGACTAGGGTCTAGGAGCTAGGCAGAGCTCTAGATTAGAAAGCTTGCTTCTCAAACATAGATGGCTTTGTTTGCCTCTATCCTTTCTCTATGATTCAAAGTCTCTTTCAAATATCCACCTCCTTCCTTTGGAAGGATCAGTGAATATATTTGAAAGATAGAACTTTTGAGAGGAAACTTTCTGTTTAATGTTAACAGTTGATGAACCACCCTTGGTAGGTAATTAACTGTCTGACATTCATTCACCTCATCTGGTTGACTGATGTTCATCCTAGAGCCTGAGACTTGAAGAAAAGCCATTACAGATGGAAGGCAGATGATCAAAGCCCTTGCCTGAAGGTCATGAAGATGGAGATTAATACTTGTTGAAGCCTGTAACTGAGTGGAGATTACTTGAAGTCAGATGTTGATTCAGAGTTGCTGATGCTGTTTCCTTTGCTGTTGTATTTCATTTCTTGATGTATTGATTGGTTTTCCTGATTGTATTGTTTGCTGTTTACCCTGTTGGGTTGAAAGTGAAGCCTGTTCACTTTTGCCTATTGTTTTCTAGGTTCGAGGTTGAGTGGGACTCCCTTGCCTCGCTTGTACTGTTGCATCCATGCATTTTACTGTTTTACTGTATATATCTGATAGTGTTTCTGTTTCTGCCTATCCCTTAGGATCTCTGCTTCTCTCCGTGCAAGAGAGGAGCATGATAGACACTAGGTCTTAACCCATGCATGATAACATTAGGTTAATTTGTTTCCCTTCGCAACCGTAGGTTAGAGTCCTGTCTCTTTCTTTCTCAAAACAAACAGAAAAACACAATAAAAATTTCAAACTCAATAAAAGACACTTCTTCCGTAAAAGAATGTGAACTCATCAAGACGTCATTTTTGTCCGCTTGGACTGTTAATCAGAAAAAACCTTTTTCAGAAGGAATAAAAACAAACAACAGACAGACCTGTGTCTTCCGTGGCCCGAACTACGTTTGCTCTGATCTTTCATGCCGTGTGAAAGTACGTAGGCATAGGATGCGATATCCTAGCGAGCAACCTTCCCCTCCTTTCCCGTAGGTAGGTGAACTACGTTGACTCTGATTTCTCGTTCCAGGCGGGAATACGTAGGCATAAAGTGCGATACTTTGCCGAGTCATTTTATTTTCATTCTCTTTAACCCCTGACCTTTAGAGTAGATAGAATAACAATCCATACCCGAAAACAAGCGTGGATCCCGTCGAGTACGACAGACGTGAGGGGTGCTAATACCTTCCCCTTGCGTAACCGACTCCCGAACCCAGGTTTTGGTTGCGATGACCATACCTTTCCCGTGTTGTGCGAGGTTTACTCTGAGCGTTTCCTTTCCCTCCCGTGGGATAAATAACGCACGGTGGCGACTCTTCTGTCAGCCGGCGCCGATTTTCGCAGTAGCGACACTTTAGAATCAAACTTGTTCAGATTCTCTTTAGTGTTCAGCATATACCATATACATCCAAAAGGATGAAAATAAGAAATGTTGGGTTTTCTGTTCCTCCATAATTCATAGTGAGTCTTTTCCAGAAGAGGTCTAACAGACTCTCTATTCTGAATATAACAAGTTGTGTTTATTGCTTCTGCCCAAACGTGCATTGCCAGATTAGTCTCGTTGATCATGGTTCTGGTCATTTCTTACAGAGTTCTATTTCTCCTCTCTACAACTCCATTCTGTTGTGGAGTTCTAGGGCAGGAGAAATCATGAGCAATGCCATTTTCATTAAAATATTTTTCAAAAAAATTGATTTCAAATTCGCCACCATGATCACTTCTGACTTTAATAATTTTAAAATATTTTTCATTCTGGACTTGTTTGTAGAAGTCAAAGAACACAGAATGTGACTCATCCTTGTGTTTTAGAAATTTTACCCATGTCCATCTGCTATAGTCATCAACAATGACTAATCCATACTTCTTGCCTCTGATGGATGCAGTTTTCACTGGTCCAAACAGATCAATGTGAAGTAAATCTAATGGTCTTGAAGTTTAAACAACATTCTTAGTTTTAAAAAAAGATTTTGAAAATTTTCCTTTTTGACATGCTTCACAAAGAGCATTTGAGTTGAACTTCAGCTTAGGAAGTCCTTTGACCAGATTGAGTTTATTAATCTGAGATACACGTCTCATATTAATATTCCCCAATCTTCTATGCCAGACCCATTGCTCATCATTAACAGACATAAGGCATTTTACATTTTGAACCTTAAGTTCTGAAAGATTGATTTTATAAATGTTGTTCTTCCTCTTTCCATTAAATAGGATTGAGCCATCCTTCTGACTGACAGCCTTACAACATTTTTGATTAAAGATTATTTCATAACCATTGCCACGTAATTGACTTATGGACAATAGATTATGCTTTAATCCTTCTACAAGTAAAACATTAGATATAGAGGGAAGGTTGAAGGTGAGAAAATACTTAGAAGGGGGGTTGAATAAGTATGAAGATAAAAACTTAGAAGTAAAAACTCAAGTATTTTTTATCCTGGTTCGTTGAACTCAACTACTCCAGTCCACCCTATCCAGAGTGATTTGCCTTTCTCAAACAAGGACTTAATCCACTATTTAATCAACTGATTACAATAGTAAGCACTAAGAAAAAATGTTCAATGTCTTCTCAAGAACTTTTGATCCCAACTGGATGTTCTTAAGGAACTATTACAATAAAATGTAAGATCAATACAAGTGTATGAATGCTTCTAACAAGCTTTATCACAACAGTGATATTTCACTTAATGTTAAGAACAAAAGAATAACTCAGCAGTAAGAATATTTTATGAGAGCTTGTAAGAGTTTCTATTTGAGATTCGTTGGTTATAGATCACTTTGAAGAAGATGATGAAGACTTGCTTTTATATGCACAGTAGTTCACAAAGTCTTGACATTGAAGGCTGTGTACTGAAAAGGCCTGAACCTTTTTGTCTTTACATCACATGACTTTTCTTGGAAGTAGAATGCACAGAGAAATGCTTTTGGTCTGTGTTCTAGTGTCAAGCATGAAAGAGGAAAGAGTCGTTGAGCTAAATCAAAGGATATTACTTTGAATTCTTCTTCAATAATTATTTCTTTTCAGCAGGGTAACCATCAGATCTTGCATGATCAGAGTCTTGGATTCCCATCAGATTTTGCTGAATCAGAGTAAGGCAGCAAGTGTGCTTTAGCATGTAGTTCTATCAGAGCAGAGTTTTATGAATTAGATCCTCAGTACATGCAGCGTGTAGTACTCTCAGAGTCTTCTGAAAAACTGTGCTTCTTAACTCTCATACAAAGGTCTTTAATGCTTCAGAGTCTTCAGATCTTATTAGAGTCTTCTGCTTCAGATTCTTCTGCAGCTTCTGCTTCAGATGCTTCTGTAGCTTCTGCTTCAGATTCTTCTGTAGTTTCTGCTTCAGATTCTTCTGTAGCTTCTGCTTCAGATTCTTCTGCAGACAGCGCTCAAATTCTTCTATAAGATGATTCTGACTCTTCAGAGCCTTCCATAGTTCTATGTTCAGATTAATTTGCTCTTGGATGTATATATACTTTAATTATCTGCAGCAAAAATTCATGAAAAAATTTTAGAGTATATAATTCTTTAATACAAAATTTCATAAGAGTTATCATCAAAACATAGAGATATTACTAAGAAACAATCTGTGTTCTTACAATCTCCCCCTTTTTGATGATGACGAAACATGAGAAATTTTGTTCAATAATAAAAAATAATAATTATAACTCCCCCTAAGATTAAGAATCTCCCCCTGAAATGAATACTTTAAGGAAAAGAATACTTCCCTTTTTACTTGAGTGTATTTCAGAATCAGAGTCTGATGACTTCTTTCAAACGCAGAGTCTGGTTAATCAGAGTCTGATGACTTCTTTCAAACACAGAGTCTGGTTTTGCGTTTAGACTCAGAGTACAATTTGCTTCAAGAATCAGAGTCTGGTTGGGTAATTCTCAGGATAACTTCAATGAATTTATTTTGTTAGATGAAAAAATAGAATCTGAAAGACTTAAATTCACAGATAGTTAATAATATGTCTGAATTTTGTTTTAGTATTTGCTTTTGGATTGAACAATCAGATTCTTTTTCTCCCCTTTTTTGTCATAATCAAAAAGATGTGTAAAGACAGAAAAGATAATAGAAGAAAAACAAATCAAACAATTTCATTCAATCAGATGATTCACATAACAAATGATGACAAACAAACAAGAGAAAACAGATTCAAAATAGCAGTGCAAAAACATGAAAAGAAACTAGGGTTTACGAGATGCAATCAGAGTCAGAAGATCTGTGATCTTTGAAGTAAACTCTTCTTTCTTGGCCATCCAAGTCTTAATATCTTCAGTGGTTTGTTCTTGTTTGATCATCCAGGACTTGATTTCCTTAACCACTTTTACAAGTTCTGAATTGTCAGCCTTTACTTCATGTGCAGATGCATCAATGTCCATATCAGATGCAACATCTTCAGATGGAGAGTCTTCAGCAGGAGCAGCTCCCAAAAGCAGCAGAGTTTGTATTACCAACTCAGCAAACTTTGCCTTAGCATCTTCAGCACAGACTGTCTTGAGATGAGAGGCCACCACGTTGATCTTAGAGATAAATTTATCCTAAGCAGCTTCAGACTTAACAGGGTCTATACTGAATAGACACTCTTCTTCCACACGTGCAATCCCCATTCGAACTTCCTTTTTGAAATTATCAAATAGTTTATCAACATCTGATCTAAGGTTGGGGTAATGAAATTCCTCAGGGGTCACTTTCTCAGCAGATTCAGAGTTTGGTTGAGGTTGTTCAAAAGTGATATTAGGAGGTGTTGGATCAGATGGTGGTTGGTCAGATGGTTGAAATGCATATGGTTGAGGTTCAGAATGTTGAGTTTCATATGGTTGTGGTATTGTGAGTTGAGGTGTAGGGGTTGGTGAAATTTCAGCTTCAGAGGATGAATTTTGAAAATCTGAGAGGTTGAAATTTGAACGTAGTGCAAGTCTACGATTTATTTGTTCAGGTGCTGATAGATCAGAAAATGCAGGTTTGAATGGATCAGGAATGTGTAAACAAAAGGGTGATGGAACTTCTGATTCCGAATCAGATGATTCAGTGGAGTGGCATGAGGTGGATGACAAGACAACCATGGTTGCAAGTGGTTCCAGATCAAGAATGTCATTTGAGGGTTCTGGAGCAGGTAACGGTTGTTCAATTATCGAGGGATGTTCAGATGGTGTTGATTGGGGAGGTTCAGATGAAATGGGTTTAGATTGATGTTCTGGTGATTGTTGTTGTTGTTCTGGTTGTGTTTGTTGTTGTTGTTGTTGAGGTTCTGGTTGTTGTTTTTATTGAGGTTCTGGCTGAGATGGTTCTTGTTGTTGATGTTCTGGTTGGATTTTTGTTTGAGGTGGTTCAGATGGAGTTTGTACAGAAGACGGTTGTGAAAGTGTAGTTTGAAATGAAGGGAGTTCAGATGTATGAATTCCAGATGATGGTGGTGCAGATGATTGTGGTCTAGAAGGTGATGGAGGAGGTGAAGGTAATGGAGAGTGAATGGTTGGATTTGGATCAGATGTTAATACCTGCTTGATAGTTTCTCTTATGTATTCCAGACTTGCTTCTGGAGGAGTGGGTTTCACTTTCTTTACCTTCCGAGGCTTAACAGCAACTTCAGAGGCTTTTCTCTTTGGCTGAGCCTCAGATCCTTCTTCAGCAATCTTCTTTGAGCGTCTTTCTCTAACAGGATTGAGCAGAACTTCTCCTTCCTTCTGTACTATGTTCACAGGCAGAGGAATACCTTCTTTTAAACAATCAGCAATGAATGTCTGAATGATATGCCTAGGTTCATCAGCAGTAAACATTGGAAAATCTTCAATAGGAATCCTTTTGTTGCTTACATCCTTAGTAGCAATTTTCTTGGGTTTGCTGGCAAGCTCTGTGATGACCTTCATCCTCTTCAGAGTATTGCCATTGATGAAAGAACCTATGACATAAGACAGATCCTCTATCAATCCAGTGTCATACAGATATTTCACAAGACCATTGTCTGTTAGAATGTCTGATATCAGCCTACCCATAGGAATCCAATTCCTAACTTTTCCAGTTTTGACTGTTACATCTTCTCTTGTTTCCTTTACATGATTCAGAAGGTGACTAAACAGAAGATAAGACAAGTCCACCTTATTTCCCTTGCTCATACAGAACATAAAGTATAGTTGTTCAGCACTGACATAGTCTGGGGAATTTGATGATTTTCTGTGAAAAATGGAACTCATGAAAATCTTGGCCCAGATCCTGTAGACTGGCTTTAGTTCCCTTACTTTGCTAGTTGGTGCCCCATAAATAGTCACTTCTTGAAACACATCAGCAAGATCCACATGAGCAGATTGTAGACTGGTTTCACCATCAGTTTCAGAGTATCCAATTAGTTGTCTGATCAGCTTCTCAGTAATCATTATCTCCTTCCCAAGGACAGAAGAATGGATGAACTTAGGGCACACCTGAGCATGTATCTAGAATTCTTTCACTAAGGTTGGATAAACAGGACCCATGAGCCTGTCAAAATACTTTGTCCAACTCTGAGTTTGGATGGTTGAGGAAAGATTAAATCCATTTTCTTCAATGGACTCAAGGTCTATGAAGCATTCACTCAAAACTTCCAGTTCTATGGTTGGAGTGAGAAGAGTTCTTACAGGTTCTTTGTAAGCTTCAGCATTAGGAACAGAACCAGCAATGGTTGATTGCATCTGAGCAGATGTTGATGAAGAAGATGCCATTGATGTTCTTGAGAGAGAGGTTTTAGGTTTAGTGTTTAGATGGAGAGCAAAGAGACGACAGAAATGCATAAAAGGTTCGTGAGGTGAAAAGTGTGAAATGGTGTGATATGTGATATTTATAGATAAATTCAGATACACAAACAGTCACACAGGCACACTTCACATAACATTTAATGAAAAAGTAAAAACATCATTGTACAACAATTATGATTCTGACAAATGGGGGGAAAATCAAGAAAATTTAGATTTTCAAAGCAGTACTTCAAACGTTAATTCAGTAAAGTGCACTCTACCTTTTCAGTTCTGAGCTACACGTGTTTGATTGCTTGTGCCTCTGAAATCTTTTGAGAAATGAAATGTTAGACAACATTCAGATCCTCTGAGCATTGTTAGTTCAGATTTACACAAGTATAATAATTCAAGAAAATGAATAAATTAACAGATGAAATACTTCAGAGCATTAAACATTTTGCATCTGAGAAGTTCGCCTCTGATAAATATTATTCTGGACAAAAATCCATACCAATATTTTTCAGAATAAACTTGAACCTATCTTCAGCAAGGGGTTTTGTAAAAATATCAGCCCATTGATGATCTGTATCAACAAAAGCTAGGTTTATAATACCCTTCTGAACATAGTCTCTGATGAAATGATGTTTAATTTCTATATGTTTTGCCTTAGAGTGTAAAATTGGATTTTTAGACAAACATATAGCAGAAGTATTATCATAGAAGATAGATACATTACTCTCAAAGATCTGATAGTCCTCTAATTGATTCTTCATCCAGAGCATCTGCGTGCTACATCCAACAGCAGCAATGTATTCTGCCTCTATTGTAGAAAGTGCAATTGTGGGTTGCTTCTTGCTGTACCATGAGATCAGATGACTTCCAAGGAACTGACAACTTCCAGAAGTAATTTTACGTTCTACTCTGTCTCCAGCATAGTCAGCATCACATAATCAGACTAATGTATATTTATCAGATCTTCTGTAACACAAACCCACGTTAGTAGTACCTTTCAGATACCTTAGAATCCTCTTAACAGCAGTTAAGTGAGATTCTCTAGGATCTGATTGGAATCTTGCACATAAACATACACTGAACAGAATGTCAGGTCTAGAAGCAGTCAAGTAGAGAAGAGATCCTATCATACCTCTGTAGAGTTTCTGATCTACTTTCTTACTTACCTCTTCCTTGCCTAGTGTACTAGTTGGATGCATGAGAGTCTTTGCCATCTTACTATCAGTCATGTTAAATTTCTTCAGAAGTTCTTTAACATATTTGGTCTGATGAATGTAAGTGCACTCTGGAGTTTGGTTGACTTGAATTCCCAGAAAGAATTTCAATTCTCTCATCATGCTCATTTCAAATTCTGCCTTGCCACTGGAGCATAAGTTTCAGTGTAATCAATACCTTCTTGTTGATTGTACCTTGAGCAACAAGCCGTGCCTTATTTCTTTCCACTTCTCCTTTCTCATTAAGCTTATTTCTGAAGACCCACTTAGTTCCAATTATGTTGAATCCTTTTGGTCTTTGAACTAAGTCCCACACATTATTTCTAGTGAACTGATTTAGCTCTTCTTGCAGGGCAATAATCCAGTCATTGTCTTGCAGAGCTTCATCCACAGTGGTTGGTTCAATTACTGACACCAATCCAAATAATGATGCTTCAGAGGATCTGAGGAAGGATCTTGTTCTGATAGGGTCATCCTTCTTTCCAATGATTACATTCTCTGGATGAGAAGCTTTGATTCTGGAAGATGATCCTCTAACAGTTGATTCTTCAGAAATGTTTAAGTTGTTCATCTGATAAGTCAAAGGAATTGCATCTGGCGTTGCTTCTGGTTCCTTCACTTGAGCTTTGTCTGCCTCTGAGCCTTCAGAGTCTGTGAAGACTACTTCTCTATCTGCAGAACTTTCAAACTACTTTGGCTTTTCAATGCAAAGCTTATCATCAAATCTAACATGAATAGATTCTTCCACAATCTGTGTTTCAGTATTGTATACTCTGTAGCCTTTAGAGCGTTCAGAATACCCAAGCATGAAACACTTCTGTGCTTTAGAATCAAACTTGCTAAGATTCTCTTTAGTATTCAATATATAACAAATACATCCAAAAGGATGAAAATAAGCAATGTTGGGCCTTCTGTTCCTCCACAATTCATAGGGAGTCTTTTCCAGAAGAGGTCTTACAGACACTCTGTTCTGAATGTAACATGCTGTGTTGATTGCTTCTGCCCAAAAGTGATTTGCCAGATTAGTCTCATTGATCATGGTTCTGGCCATTTCTTGCAGAGTTCTATTTTTCCTCTCTACAATTCCATTCTGTTGTGGAGTTCTAGGACAGGAAAAATCATGAGCAATGCCATTTTCATTAAAATATTTGTTTTCAAATTCATCACCATGATCACTTCTGACTTTTATAATTTTGAAATCTTTTTCATTCTGGACTTGTTTGCAGAAGTCAAAGAACACAGAATGTGACTCATCCTTGTGTTTTAGGAACTTTACCCATGTCCATCTACTATAGTCATCAACAATGACTAATCCATACTTCTTGCCTCTGATGGATGCAGTTTTCACTGGTCCAAACAGATCAATATGAAGTAATTCTAATAGTCTGGAGGTAGAAACAACATTTTTTGATTTAAAAGATGATTTTGAAAACTTCCCTTTTTGACATGCTTCACAAAGAGCATCCGAGGTGAACTTCAATCTAGGAAGTCCTCTGACAAGATTAAGTTTATTAATCTGAGATATACGTCTCATATTAATATGCCCTAATCTTCTGTGCCAGACCCATTGCTCCTCATTAACAGACAAGAGGCATTTAACATTCTGAACCTTAAGTTCTGAAAGATTTATTTTATAAATGTTGTTCTTCCTCTTTCCACTAAATAGGATTGAGCCATCCTTTTGACTAATAGCATTACAACATTTTTTATTAAAGACTATGTCATAACCATTGTCACTTAATTGACTTATGGACAATAGATTATGCTTTAGTCCTTCTACAAGTAAAACATTAGTGATAGAGGGAAGGTTACCATTTCCAATAGTGCCAGATCCAATGATCTTGCCCTTCTGATTCCCTCCAAATTTCACGTCACCTCCAGATCTAAGCTCCAGACTTTGGAACATAGACCTTTCTCCCGTCATATGTCGCGAGCATCCAGAGTCCAGGTACCATGATTGGCGTCCTGATCTTGCTGCTAAGAACATCTGCAACATGAATTATTTTACTCTTAGGTACCCAGATCTTCTTGGGTCCTTTTGGGTTAGTTGTTCTGAAGGTTCGTCTAAACTTCTGTTTTTCAACATAGGGTTTATTCTGACTAGCCTTAGATTTGAACACATGAATGTTCTTTTCAGAACGAGTGTGTTCAATATCATTCAAATGACCAAATTTAAAATTGGAATATAAAGGAGTCTTCTTGATGATAATTTTATCAACAGATTTTGGATTTAAATCAGAGGAAGATTTATATCCAATTCCTTTTCTGTTATTTCTGCTAACTCCATAGATCATAGAAGCCATTTTGCTTCTGTCTATGCTTTTAGCAAGAAACTTCTGAAAGTTGTAGTCATACTTTTCCAAAATATTTTTGCATTCAGACTCAGTTTCAGAATCAGAGTTTTGTTGAGCTAATTCAAAATCATTTTTCATTTTTAAGTTCTTTTCATTTAGCTCAGCCACTTCTGATTTGAGAATATTATTCTCAGATACAA
The DNA here is from genome assembly GCA_963859935.3 of Lathyrus sativus. Taxonomy (NCBI): domain Eukaryota; kingdom Viridiplantae; phylum Streptophyta; class Magnoliopsida; order Fabales; family Fabaceae; genus Lathyrus; species Lathyrus sativus. Next base: position 241,772,678 of record OZ012738.1, on the reverse strand, counting down.
GATTGCTTTGATGCTCCTTGTATTTGAGCTTAATATTATTATAGCTCTTCAGAACCTCTGATAACACTTTGATAAGTTCATCTTTAGTGAGTTTAGTCATTACCTCTTCAGATTCAGAGTCAGATTCAGAACCTGAAATTCCTTCCTCTTGATCTTCTATGTCTGCCATCAATGCTACATTGGCACATTCTTCTTCTACCTCAGATTCAGATGTATCTGAATCATCCCAGGTTGCCATTAGAACCTTCTTCTTCTTATCAAATTTTCTTTTAGGCTTTTCTTTCAGAAGCTTTGGACAATCATTTTTGTAATGCCCAGGTTCTTTACATTCGTAGCAGACAACCTCCTTTTTGCCAGATCTTCTGTGTCCAGAAGATTCCTTTCTTTGGTCAGGCTTCTTGAAGTTTCTAAACTTCTTTCCTTTATGCTTCTAGAGTTTGTTTATTCTTCTGGACAACATGGATAATTCATCTTCATCTTCAGATGAGGATTCTTCAGAGCTTTCCTCTATTACCTGCAACGCTTTAGCAGATTTATTAGATTTTAAGGCAATTGACTTACCTTTCTTTTGAGGCTCATCTTCCTCAAGTTCAATTTCATGGCTCCTTAGTGAGCTGATTAGTTCCTCCAAGGAAATCTGATTCAGATCTTTAGCCATTTTCAGCGCAGTCACCATAGGTCTCCATCTGGTAGGTAAGCTTCTGATGATCTTTTTCACATGATCAGCAGTAGAGTAACCTTTATCCAGAACCTTTAGTCCAGCTGTAAGTATTTGAAATTTGGAGAAAATGGCTTCAACAGATTCAGCTTCTTCCATCTTGAAAGCTTCATACTTCTGAATTAGAGCCAGAGCCTTTGTTTCCTTGACTTGAGAGTTTCCCTCATGAGTCATTTTCAAGGACTCAAACATATCAAATGTAGTTTCTCTATTTGTGATCTTTTCATACTCAGTGTGAGATATTGTATTTAACAATATTATTCTAGCCTTGTGGTGATTTCTAAATTCCTTCTTTTGGACTTCTGTCATAGATTTTCTATCTACTTTCTTGCCATTCCCATCAATGGGATGAACATATCCATCTATGACCAAATCCCATAAATCAGCATCATAACCAAGAAAAAAACTTTGAATCTTGTCTTTCCAATAATCAAATTTCTCCCCATCAAACATAGGGGGTTTGGTGCTGATTCTGTCTCTTTCTTCATACTTGTTAGATGTTGAAACATCAGCCATTATAAACAACCAAATATAAGTATCAAAGTTTTTCTCACTGGATCTTTTCTGTCACTATGAAGTGGTAGCACACACAGAGCCAGAGCTCTGATGCCAACTGAAGGTGAGAAAATACTTAGAAGGGGGGGTTGAATAAGTATGAAGATAAAAACTTAGAAGTAAAAACTCAAGTATTTTTATCCTGGTTCGTTGAACTCAACTACTCCAGTCCACCCTATCCAGAGTGATTTTCCTTTCTCAAACAAGGACTTAATCCATTATTTAATCAACTGATTACAATAGTAAGCACTAAGAATAACTGTTCAAAGTCTTCTCAAGAACTTCTGATCCCAACTGGATGTTCTTAAGGAAATATTACAATAAAATGTAAGATAAATACAAGTGTATGAATGCTTCTAACAAGCTTTATCACAACAATGATATTTCACTTAATGTTAAGAACAAAAGAGTAACTCAGCAATAAGAATATTTTATGAGAGCTTGTAAGAGTTTCTATTTGAGATTCGTTGGTTATAGATAACTTTGAAGAAGATTATGAAGACTTGATTTTATATGCACAGTAGTTCACAAAGTCTTGACATTGGAGGTTGTGTACTGAAAAGGCCTGAACCTTTTTGTCTTTACATCACATGACTTTTCCTGGAAGTAGAATGCACAGAGAAATGCTTTTGGTCTGTGTTCTAGTGTCAAGCATGAAAGAGGAAAGAGTCGTTGAGCTAAATCAAAGGATATTACTTTGAATTTTTCTTCAATAATTATTTCTTTTCAGCAGGGTAACCATCAGATCTTGCATGATCAGAGTCTTGGATTCCCATCAGATTTTGCTGAATCAGAGTAAGGCAGCAAGTGTGCTTTAGCGTGTAGTTCTATCAGAGCAGAGTTTTATGAATCAGATCCTCAGTACATGCAGTGTGTAGTACTCTCAGAGTCTTCTGAAAAACTGTGCTTCTTAACTCTCATACAAAGTTCTTTAATGCTTCAGAGTCTTCAGATCTTATTAGAGTCTTCTGCTTCAGATTCTTCTGCAGCTTCTGCTTCAGATTCTTCTGCAGATAGCGCTCAGATTCTTCTATAAGATGATTCTGACTCTTCAGAGCCTTCCATAGTTCTATGTTCAGATTAATTTGCTCTTGGATGTATATATACTTTAATTATCTGTAGAAAATATTCATGAACAAATTTTAGAGTATATAATTCTTTAATACAAAATTTCATAAGAGTTATCATCAAAACATAGAGATATTACTAAGAAACAATCTGTGTTCTTACAAAGGTTACCATTGCTAATAGTACCAGAGCCAATAAGCTTGCCCTTCTGATTCCCTCCAAACTTGACGTCTCCTCCAGGCTTTGGAACATAAACCTTTCTCCCTTCATGTGACGTGAGTAGCCAGAGTCCAGGTACCATGATTGGCGTCTTGACTTTGCTGCTAAATACATCTGCAACAAGTATTATCTTATCCTTAGGTACCCAGAACTTTTTGGGTCCTTTCGGGTTAGTTGCCTTAAAAGTTTGTTCCCTCCAAACTTCTGTATTTTTACAATAGGTTTGTTCTGACTAACTTTTGGTTTAAACACAGGAACATTCTGATTAGGACGTGTGTGTTTAATATCATTCAGATGACCAAACTTAAAATGAGAATATAAGGGAGTCTTATTAATGATAAGTTTATCAACAGGCATTGAATTTAAATCCTTTCCAGAAGAAGATTCATATCTAATTCCTTTCCTGTTGTTTCTGCTAACTCCATAGATCATTGAAGCCATCTTGCTTATATCTATGCTTTTAGCCAGAAACTTCTGAAAACTATAGTCATATTCTTCTAAAATATTTTTGCATTTTGACTTAGTTTCAGATTCAGAGTCTTGTTGAGCTTTTTCAAAATTGTTTTTCATTTTTAAATTATTTTCTTTGAGCTCAACAACTTCTGACTTTAACAGACTATTCTCAGATTCAAGATTGCATTTAAGCTTCTTGCATTTGAGCTTAATCTGATTATAGTTATTCAGGACTTCTGATAAAACCTTAATAAGTTCTTCCCTAGAGACATCAGAAAGTACCTCTTCTGAGTCAGATTCAGAATCAAATTCAGATCCAGATGATCCTTCATCCTGATCTCCCACATCAGCCATCAGTGCCATGTTGGTACATTCTTCTTCTAACTCTGATGAAGATTCATATGCATCTGAATCATCCCATGTAGCCATCAGAACTTTCTTTTTATGCTCATGCTTTCTTCTTGGCTTCTCCTTCTGAAGCTTTGGACATTCATTCTTGTAATGACCAGGTTCTTTGCATTCATAGCAAATAACCTTCTTCTTTCCAGATCTTTTGTGTCCAGAGGACTCTTTGCGTTGATCTGGCTTCTTGAAGTTCTTGAACTTCCTCTGTTTGTGCTTCCAGAGTTTGTTGATCCTTCTGGACACCAAGGACAGTTCATCTTCTTCTTCAGAAGAAGACTCTTCAGAACTTTCTTCTAACACCTGCAATGCTTTAACATATTTGTTAGATTTTAAAGCAATTGACTTACATTTCTTTTGAGGCTCGACTTCTTCAAGTTCAATCTCATGGCTCCTCAGAGAGCTGATTAATTCCTCCAATGTGATCTTGTTCAGATCCTTAGCTAGCTTCAGAGTAGTGACCATAGGTCTCCATCTGAGGGGCAAGCTTTTGATGATCTTCTTCACATGATCAGCAGTTGAATAGCCTTTATCCAGCACTTTTAATCCAGCTGTGAGTATCTGGAATCTAGAGAACATAACTTCTATAGATTCAGATTCTTTCATTTTAAAGGCTTCATATTTCTGGATCAGCGCCAGAGCCTTGATCTCTTTAACTTGTGAGTTCCCTTCATGAGTCATCTTCAAAGACTCAAACAAATCAAATGTTGTTTCTCTGTTGGTAATCTTCTCATACTCAGTATGAGATCTAACATTTAATAAGATTGTTCTTGCTTTGTGATGATTTCTGAACTCCTTCTTTTGAGCTTCAGTCATAGATTTTCTATCAATTTCTTGCCATCCCCATCAGTAGGGTGAACATAACCATCAATGACTAAGTCCCAAAGATCAGCATCATAACCAAGGAAGAAACTATCTATTCTGTCCTTCCAATAGTCAAATTTCTCCCTATCAAACATAGGGGGTTTTGTGTTGATTCTATCCCTTTCTTCATATCTGTTGTTGCTGTTAGATGTTGAAGCTTCAGCCATAATATCAACCAAGAATATATATCAATAGTTTTCTCACTGGATCTTTTCTGTTCATGGTGAAGTGATAACACACACAGAGTCGGAGCTCTGATGCCAACTGAAGGTGAGAAAATACTTAGAAAGGGGGGTGTGAATACGGATTTAGAAAATATTATGGCAATAAAAACACAAATATTTTTATCCTGGTTCGTTGAACTCAACTACTCCAGTCCACCCTATCAAGAGTGATTTGCCTTTCTCTTCAAGGACTTAATCCACTATAATCAACCTGATTACAATAACAACCACTAAGAACAACTGTCTTAGTCTTCTCAAGAACTACTGACCACAACTTGGTCTTCTCAAGGAACTTTTACAATCAAATGTAAACTAAACAAGTGTTTAAATGCTTCTAAGAAAGTTGTATCACAACTGTGATTTACACTTAAGTTTAAGAACTTATGAAACTATTCAATCAAAGAATAAATAATTTGTATGAGAGCTTTGAGAGAGTTTTCAATGAATTGTTCAATTTTTATCAATGTTCGTCAACTGAAGAAAGGTGTTGAAGTCTTGCTTTTATAGACTTAGAAGTCCAAGACGTTGCAAGCTTGAAGACCGTGTACTGCAAAGTAGCTGTAACCCTTTTGTCTTCACATCACTTGACCTTTCCTAGAAGTAGAACGTTCAGAGAAATCCTTTTTGCCTGAGTTCTTGTGTCTAGCATAAAAGGGGAAAGAGTCGTTTGGCATAACCAACGGATATAACTTTGAATACTCTTCTTCAATAAGTTTCTAATTCTCAGCAATCAACATTAGAGCCTTGAGTGATCAGAGTCTTGATGTCTTCAGAGTTTGTTGTATCAGAGTATTGCAGCAAGTGTGCTTCAGCGTGTAGTTAATCAGAGCAGAGTTTGGAGATCAGATCCTTAGTACTTGCAGCGAACAGTACTATCAGAATCTTCTGAAAAACAGTGCTTGAAACTCTTCATACAAATTCTTCAGTCTATGCTTCAGATGCTTCTGTAGCTTTTACTTCAGATCCTTCTGTAGGCAGCGCTCAGAGTCTTCTGTAGGCAGCGCTCAGAGTCTTCTAAGAGATGCTTCTGACGCTTCAGAGCCTTGCATAGTTCAACGTTCAGATCCATTTTTTCTTTCAGAAGAATATTAAATTTAATATCTGCAGCAAAAATACTTGAACAAATTTAGAGTATATAATTTCTTAATACAAAATTTCATAAGTGTTATCATCAAAACATATAGATATAACTAAGAACCAATCTGTGTTCTAACACATATCACCTTGACCCCAACATGATTGTTGTAGAGCATGATCATAGCTTTAATTTGAGTACTAGAAGTCTTTGATATGGTTTATAGAACTCAAGTTATGAAGCAGACAAGTTACAGGTCATCAGATGAATGTGATTTTGGTGCTTAAAAGTCAACCAACTTCCATGCCATTTTTGACCTAGAAATATGATTCTCCTTAACTTCAGTCCAACATGAATGTTGTTCCTTATCTTCTTAGCTTTCCAAAAAGTACTAGAAGTCCATGATTGGATTTGTAGAACTCAATATACATTGCTTACAAGACAAGGGCATTTTGGGAAGTTGAGATTATCGGCCATTTTTTATTATGGGTCAATTTTACCATCTTACACACCTCAAATGGAATTTTGTTCAACTTGAAAGTTGTTCAAAATGATGTTATTTACTCCACCAAGCACCAAGAATTCATTGACATGGATTGGAATGAGAAGTGTGTGAAGTAAGTTTCATGAATGAATCATTAAAGGCATTTAAATGAGAAAAATCCAAATTTATTCATATTGGTTCAAGATATTGCAGGTTTGTGCATATTTTTTAGTGTAAAGGATATTTGGAACACTTTGGCATTGGTAGAATTTCAAATTGGAGCATATTTCAGGGTCAATTTTGAAGATACTTCAAGAGGAAGATACATGATAAAGATCATCCATTGATTGGAATTAAGGATGGAATCATAGCCCTTCATACTCACCACCATACAAGAAATGAATTTGAACACAATTGGAAGAAGAATAGGGTTGTATGCATGCACTACCATGAAGAAAAAGTAAGGAAAATTTGAAAATTGAAATGGATTGTGTGGGCCATGGATGGGCCTAAGATGGATCCAAACATCATCTATATAAACTCTAGATGGAGTTCAGATGAAAAGGGATGGAATTTGGAGGGAAATTTTGTTAGAACAGTTGAGATTTTGAAGCTTGAAGAGTAAGATTTGATTTTGGAGTTTGAAGCAAAATCAAGAAGAGTTAAGCATCAAGATTGATCCAGCATTGAGCATTGATCGATTCTGCACAGTTTGGAGCAAGGATTCACACTTGAGAGTGCCACATTTGAAGCTTCTGCTCAGGTTTTTTCATCTCACGAATTCTCCTTATTTATGTGTGTTGCACCCCAAAATTTGACCAACATTTATTTACCAAGCTTGTGTTCATTTTATTCATCATCTGCATCTCATTGATAGGTGGGCAGTAGATCAAGAGGTATGGTTGCCCAGCAAGAGTTATATGAGACTTTGAAGCTAGCCAAAAAATTTATTCAAGTGTTCAAAGGTTGATATCTTTGTCAGAAAACTCAAGAGATCCTCAGAGAGATTGGTTGAAACCAAGGTTGTGTGCCTCATAACTGGAGAGTTGTGGGATCCCCTCAGATGATTCTGAGACTATGAGGATGAACTTGAAGCTTTGAGAAAGCTTATGAGAGGTCTTGAAAGCCATCATGAAGCCTAAAGAGGTCATTGTACAAGAATTCAGAAGATTCAGCCATGAGTGGTGGAATTAGGGTTTGACTGGGTCAACCCTAGGTCAACTGGTGATTGGGAGAGGGTTGAGACCTAATCCAAGAGCCATGTGATCATGGAATGATGCATTGAGATTCTATAAGGATGATTCCTAAACCAACTGATCATGATTGAGGAGTTTGAGAAGTTTCAAGCTAGGGTTTCTAAGGCTTGACAGTGTAAAATCCCCTAGTTTGATCCCTATCTTCAAGGCAGTTTAGCTCAAGATGTGATTTTCATCTCATCTTCCCCACAACATGAATGTTGTAGAGCTTGTTCTTAGCTTTAATTTGAGTACTAGAAGTCCTTGATAGGATTTGTAGAGCTCAAGTTATGACTTTGACAAACTACAGGTCATCTGAGGTATGTGAATCTGGGTCCTTGAAAGTCACCCAACTTGCATCCAACTTTTACCCTAGTAGGATGATTCCTATGAACTCTTGGTCAACATTACTGTTGTAGAGCATCTTCTTAGCTTTCTATAGAGTACTATAAGTCCTTGATAGGATTTGTAGAACTCAAGTTATGGCTTTGACAAGTCAAGGGCATTTTGGTCATTTGGAGGTTATAGGTCATTTCAAGCATAAGGCCATATCTCCTATTTCCAAGCTTCAAATGGAAAAATCTTCAACATAAAACTTGCTTAGAATGATGTTTTTAGGATATTAGGGAGGTCATGAGATGTTGAAAAGGCTTGTATCAAAAAGTGATAAAAATGACCTAAAATGGAGGCATAAGTTAAATAAGTTGAAATTGGAAATTGGAAATCCCAAGTTACACATCCAAAACATGTCATATAATAGGTTATTTTGACTCTAAAAGACATTCTAAAAACAATGGTTCAGCCACAATTTTGATTTGAGGCTTAGATCATAGGGCTGCTTTGGAAATGGCTTGCTTGCATCTTAAGGCACAAAAGCAAAACTTAAGAAAACTCAATGTACAAGTTAGTTAAGGGTTTCAACACATCATACATCTCATGTGGGGAGAATTTCAAGTCAGAATTGGTGGTTACAAGGACTATGGCATGATATGATACATGATATGAGATGAATTCATAATACCATGACATGAGATTTCCAATTTCTCATGGGAAGGTCCTAGATGGTTCTAGATGATTCTAAACCACTCTATATAACATGTAGAACTTGCTCAGATGCAAGGTTGGTGTAAGATTTGAGAGAAGAGAAAGTTGGCCATTTCATTTGCTTCCATTGCAAGTTGAAAGTGAATTCCCTATTCTGACCATTTCCATTCATTCTTTCCATTCATACACACTCCATTGATGATAGTGAAGCTGTGCAGATCAATTTGAGAGCAAATCCATGGTGAATTGAGGAATTGGCAATTGGATTTTCAAGGTAGCAAGTCAGAATCGAATTCTGAGATTCAAGCACTCTCCCTCAAATCTTTTGCAAACAGTAGCAAGATCATCATCCAAGGAAGCTTTCTGAAGAGTTTCAAGGCTTGAAGTGAGGGTTTTCACCATCTGTTGATCAAGAAATACCAGGTTTGCAAATTCTCCACTACACCATAATTTATGCATTGCTAGGTAGAATTGTTAGTGTAGAAAGGTTAGAGACACATAGGTGATCATTTCTGGAGAGTTAGGGATCAATTGATGAAGATTGAGTTATGGACCCCATTTCTTTGATGATCAAGAACTCGTGGTATAGTGAGATATAATGCATGTGTGATAGCTAATTTCATTCAGTGTGAGTTGGTGAGTATTCTGATGCAAGAAATTTCAAGAACCATGATAGTTGAGGATTGAGCTTCTTTTTGAATCACGATCGGGTTTTAGGTTTGAAGATGTTTCAATTGATTCTGATGTTAGGGTTGTGATCAGTATGGAATTTAGAACATGTTAGTGTTTTAAATCTTGGTTTTGGATGAAAGATTGATGAGATTCGAATCGAGGAAGGGTGAGGTTTGAAGTTCTGTTGCTATGGAGTTTTCCCTCCACGTTCAGGGCTCAACGTTGATGATGATGTTGTGACCGTCAGATGCACCAAGACCTGTTGACTTTAGCTTGATCCGTTGGCCACGATTTAATTTCAAGTCGTGAAGACTTAGTCTAAAAACAACCCTAAACGTAGCGTTTCACTTAAAATAGGGTTATGGGCTTAAGTCAGGATTTGCTAACCACACCACCCACCATGGCCCATTGTGAATATGAACTGATTTCTATTACTTTTCACACCGTGGATTTTCCTTTTTATTTCTATTTTTGCTATTGTTTTCTGATTGGCAACTTGGGCTTAGCGCATTACTATCTGAACCCCCACTTTTAGCCCATATGAAATCTGAACTGGACATAGTTACTATCTGCACCCAAGTTTTATTTTTTTCATTTCTTTTTCTCCATTTTATATTAAACTTTGAAAAACCATAATAAATAGGAATTAATGATTTTTGCATGGGGATTTTTTCTCCCATTTCATGATAATGTCTAGAAAATTATCAAATAAAAATATTTGCATTTAATGCATTTTTAATATTTTTTGTGTATTTTCTATTTTAATTGCTTTTTAATTCTTTTATGTTGATACATGAATTTGTAGAATTTTGTTTAGGTAATTCCCTTAGTATTTTTAGGCCATTCTTTTTAGGATAGTTAGATTAGGACTTTAGCTCCCCCCTGGATTTATTCCATAAATTTGTGATGAATTTTAGGTTAGTTTTGATTAGATGACATTAGGTTGTGTAGAATTAGGTTAATCCTTAACATAGGTCCACAATAACACTAGAATTTTGGGTTTCTAGGTCAAGTTAGACATGGGGGCATATAAGGCTATTAAGGGTAGGTATATAGGATCCCCTAGAAATTATATTAGGTTTTAATATAGTGGTATACTATTTTTAGATGATTTTTGTAGTTGATGATTGTTTGTGTTGCCCTTGTGGGCTTGTATTTTTGTTTGCTTTGCTTTGTGGGCTTGGAGAGCTTGGTTTTGTTCTGAGGAGCATAGTAGGAGCATTGAGGAGCTTGGGAGCTTGATCTTGTTAGTTTTGTTGATTGTTTTAGGGTTAGGGATTAGGAAGAGTTTAGACCTAGTTAACTTCTTTCTTAAACATGGATGGTATCTGTCACCTCCATTCCTCCCTATGATTCAAAGTCCTTCCATGGTATACACCTCTCTCCTTTGGAGGGATAAGTGATTGTACCTAGGAAGTAGAACTTTTGAGGGAACCATTCCTTTGATGTTGAACCCTTATAGGTCACCTTTGGTGGTCAGTAAGCAGTTCAATGTCCCAGCTTATCCAGTTTAGTGATTTCCTCTGGTTTGATTATCTTGAGAGATGTTGAGCTTGAGTTTGAAGATGAAGACTTCATTGAAGAGTGTAGAAGAGGATGAATCCTTGAGTATTGCCATGCCAGCTGAAGCTTGAAGAACAAAGGAAGTTGATACTTACTTTGATACCTGGAGACCCTGAAGGGATCAAATTGATACTTGTGGTTGTTAGTGAAGCCTGAAGGTGGAACTGATCAAGGAGCTGAAGCTCAGAGAAGATAAGTTGAAACTTATGTTGAAGGGTTGAAACCTGGGACAGCAAATTGATATTTGTCAAGAGTGATGGAAGTCTGAAGACTGAATTGCTGTTGGAGGAGCTGAAGCTTGAGGTTGAGAGAGGAGTTTATCTGCTTTCTTTTCTTTTTCTTCTCTGTATTGACATGTTTTGTTTGACTTGCTTGATGCATTAGGATAAGTCCATATCTAGAATAAGTAGAATCTAGGGGCATGATTGCACTAGAGGTTGAGTTGCTCCCTCTGCTTGTATTGTTACTGTGTGGCTTTGCTTGCGGGTATTCGGTAGAGCCCAGCTCCCTTGCCCATGTGGTTTGTTTGTCTGATGGCATTTTATTTCATTTCTTCTGTATGATTGCAGTTTACTGTATTTTGCTTGATAGCATGTTTTATCTTTCAGTATGATTACTGTTATCCATTCTGGCTTGAGGTTGAGATGAACTTGTGGAGGCTGAAGCCCCACACACATTTCCTCCCTCACTTGTATTGCATGCATTTTACTGTTTAAAGCTGATGCTTTGTCTGTTTTGGTGTATCATTGACATGATCCCTTAGGACTCTCATTTCCTTTGATAAGGAATTGATGATAGAACTTTAGGTTGAAACCTATGCATGACAACTTCTAGGAGTTCCCTGTTCAAACCTCAACCATAGGATGAATCCTTGGCATGACAACAGTAGGACTTGATAGTCTCCCTCCTAGTTGAGCCTGTTCTCTTCTCATTTCAAAACAGTTTAAGATACAGTAATCATGAATGATTTCTTTCGTACGTTACGAGCCTTAAGCTATCTGAGAAAGGAGTGTGGGAGAGTTTCTTTTCCACAGTCTGGATGTTTAGTATGGTACCCTTTGGGTGACATGCGACGCATTCACTCTCAGGTCATAGTCTCTAGTGCGATTGAAATCGCAAACACAATAAAAAACACTTCTTTCGTAAAAGACAGGAAATAAACCGTAGTGGCCCGAACTACGTAAGCTCTGATCTCTCATACCTGTTGAGAGTACGTAGGCACAATATTGATGTATTTGCGAGCTACCTTCCCCCATAATCCGTCGTAGCTCGAACTACGTTGACTCTGATTTCTCGTTCTTTGATGAGAATACGTAGGCATAAAGTGCGACGCTTTGCCGAGTCAGTTTCTTTTTTAAGCCAGCTTTGATAGGTAGATAGATAAAACCAACCCGTCCAGTAAACACAACAAGCGTGGATCCCGTCGAGTACGACGGACGTGAGGGGTGCTAATACCTTCCCCTTGCGTAACCGACTCCCGAATCCAGACAATGGTTGCGATGACCTTGTCTTACCCTTTTTCGTCAGGTTTCTCCGATCGTTTCCTTTCCCGCTCTGAGGGATAAATAACGAAAGGTGGCGACTCTTCTGTTGTGCCGGCACCTTATTTTCGCGCAAGCGACAGCTGGCGACTCTGTTGGGGACTCCAACGGTTCCCTATGCGATTCAATCCTAACGCTTGTATGTTTACTTGTTGGGTTGCGTTTATTTATCGCATTTTACTTCTTGCACTTTATTTCCCGCATTTTATTTTCAGTATGATATGATTATCTGTGCTGTTGTGGGAGGGGCATTCTGATGAGTGAGAAGCCAGACCCAGGCTTGAGTTCACCATAGCATTAGTTGTGGAAATTAGTGGGCACGTGCTTGCTTTGCAGGCACTAGTGTCTCATGAAATCCACGCTCAGACGAGGTTCTCCCAGTTGGCTTCTCTTTCAACCCTTTGGGTTGAGACGGTTGCTGGTTTGGTGGATTGTCGACTCTGGGGACCGATCATTTGTGATTCAGCCGAGTGAGGCCGCTTCATGAGCTGGTGATGCCACACCTTCTGGGTATCGTATCACCCCTCTTGAATGTCTGTGACGCTGATGAACACATAGGATGCCGAACTTGAGTCAGTTTAGGTCCATACCTGTGAGCAGAGTTGGGTTTATTGCAGGAAACCGTGACCTTCAGACTACCTGGTTTTCTTGACAGTGAATCAGTTTTGTTGGTACCGGGGTTTCTCAGTTGCAGATGTGTATTTGTTCTTGATAGAGCAGGTTTTGATCAGAGGATCTTATCATCAGATGTGTATTTGTTCTTGATAGAGCATGTTTTGAATAGAGGATCTTATCAGCAGATGTTGTTTGTTCTTGATAGAGCAGATTTTTGATCGGCGTCTGAAGATCTCATCAGCAGATGTTGTTTGTTCTTGATAGAGCAGATTTTTGAGTGGGGTCTGAAGATCTCATCAGCAGCTGTATGTTTGTTCTTGATAGAGCCGATTTTTGATTGGGGTCTGAAGACCTCACCAGCAGATATTTCTTGATCCTACATCTGAGGTCCTTATTATCAGACATTTGTTCTTGACAGAGCAAAATTATGATCCTGTGTATATGGCCCTATCAGATGGTGGTTCTTGGCAGATCAGATTTGTGGTCCTACACCGGGGTTTTCTTCTTATCAGTGGTTGTTGATACAGAATCTCCACAGCAGCAGTTGCCTTGGCCTCCTATTGCATGATTGCATTTTGCATTAGTTTGCATATTCATTTGCATTTCATTAACGTGTGTCTGTGTTGCAGGTACCGTTTTCCCCAATCCAGGATTTCTTGCCTCCTATTGTATTGTAATGGGCTCTCTGAGGAAGACCGTGGCTTACAAGTTCCCTGCCCCTGATGTGGTTAAGCTGACTGGTTTGATAGCTTTAGCAGATGATTCTGTCAGGGATGAGTTCAGAAAATCTTACGACAGGTTGCTCAGTTTGGTTCACAAACCCTCTGCATTCGAGATGAACGGGTTGCACGCTCTGCTGCAGTTCTACGATCCTCCGCTGAGATGTTTCACTTTTCAGGACTTCGTTCTCGCACCTACGCTGGAAGAATATGCTGATTTGCTAGGGGTTCCTATCAAGAGGCAGATGCCTTTTGTTCATATAGATGCTGAGCCTGATCTGGCTGGTTTAGCTCATTCACTTCACCTGGACGCCTCCGAGTTAGTATTGACTAGTTGGAACAAGGTTCCTGGGTTCTCCTTGTAGTTTCTGGTAGGTAAAGCTCAGCAGTGTGCCAAGGACGGATGTTGGGTCGCGTTCAATGCCATCCTCGCTCTGTGCTCATATGGCATCATTCTGTTCCCCAACATGCCCGATTTTGTAGACTTCGATGCATTTCACATCTTCGCATCAGGGAATCCAGTCCCTACCTTGATAGGAGATGTCTATCATTCAGTCCACTACAAAAACGAGAACAGGAGGGGGAAGAATGTCTCGTGCTGCGTACCCTTGCTGTACAAATGGCTTGATAGTCATCTGCCCAAGATGGGTCCTTTTGTCTCGTCTGCAGCCACAGCTGAATGGTCCGAGCGTCTGATGAGTTTATCTGCAGAGGATATCGATTGGTTCGACAGAGATAGGTTGGGTACTGAGGTGATCTTCAGTTGCAGCGGGTTTCCAAATGTGCCTTTGATAGGTAGGAAGGGCTGTATAAACTACAATCTGTCGCTGCTGGTTCGACAGTTCGCGTATGCTTTGAGAACTCCGCCGAAGGATGAAGAGGTACAGGAATCTCTGTACCTCACTGGTCTTCTAGAGGGGGATCTGTTGTCCAAGCTTCAGCGCGCCTGGAACGGTATCAGTAAGCGAGGGAAGCCTTTGCTGGGAAAAAGCAACAGTCAAGCCTACCCTTCGTATTTGACTTGGATCAGAGCCAGGGCCGATGCTATAGCGATGCTGTTTCCTCATGCCAAGCCAGAAAGCCCCCCAACAATCGAAGAGCCTACTATTGTGCCCATTCAGCAGCATAATCAGGTGTTAGCTGAGCGGGATGAATTGAAGTGGGCGAACGAAGAACTGGAGAAGGAGTTAGCTCAGCTCCGAAGCGAGAGGAACGGAGTCGTTCATTCTTTCAAAAGGCAGACAGAGTTGGTGAACCAGCTGGGTACAGACCTGACTAAGCAGATAGCCGAGCGTGAACGCATGGGTCGAGACTTCAAAGCTGTCAACGACGTACTGGCTACGAAGAAGCAGCACTTGGGCGAAGCATATCGGAGGATATCCAAGTTCAACCAGCACTGGAAGGCTTCCCTGGCCACCAGGAAAGAGCGAGAGGATAAGCTGATGCTGCGGATCTCCAAGCTGGAAGCCCAGGTGAAGGACAGTGAAAAGAGGTTTGATGAAGAAACCGCCCGCAGATACGCCGCCGAAGGCCAGCTCAACAAAGCTCTCGCTAACCTGAAGGAGCGCAAGCTGACGTTTGAGTCCAAAAAGCGGAAGTTAGAAGATTGTTTCGGCGAAGGAGCATGGGAAAGTTCGGTTGAAGGACTTCAGTACACCATTGTGCAGAGGGAATTACTCGTCGAGGGGTTGCTCACTCTGCCAGATCATCCAGAGGCGAAGGAGTTGTTAGAAGAGTATCGCGTCCGTGGCCGTACTTGACTATTTGTATTCCTTTTGTTTTGATCATTGTTGTATGCTGACTATCACCAGGCTTGTTGGCTGAGGTCACGCTGTTGATTCATCTTGTACTCGCTGATGCTATGTACTGCCTTGATAGGCTTTCTTTATATATGAGATTGTTGTTTCCATGATTGGACCCGGACTTCTTCTTCTCATTATTATCAGCACTGGCACTCAGGCACTAGGATCGGGGGAGATCTCCCAAACACACAGACACACGCATGCATTTGCATGAAGCATTTGCATGACGAGCATTTTGTTGTTTTTCCTAACCCTTTAGTGTTTACAGGTTTTTCAGGTTTACAGGTTGTCCCAGGCTGTTTCCGGTGGCTCCAGGATTGATCAGAGACTAATTCACCGTTATCCGACTAGAGCTAATCAGACCAGGATCATGGATCAAGTGCAAACTGATGTTTATGAGCTCCGCGAAAGGATGGACCACTTCATGGAGCTCATGCAAGTGGTCGCCAATGGCCAGGATCAGCTCAGAACTTTGGTTCAGCCTTTGATCTCCAGGGTTGATAGCAACGGCGTACTCCACGGTGGGACCGTGCCTACTCCTCCACCATTTGAAACTCCACAGAACGGTGTCCCCGTGGCCGGGGGCAACGGCAGTGCACAGGGCAATGCGATCGCCAACATCGGACTCAATACGGCGGGCGTCGGTAATGGGGGTCTGGGAGCTAATGTCAATGTCGGGCCGGGCAACGGCAATGCAGGCGTCGGGAATCTGTTTGTGCCTCAGCCATGGCTTGAGGATCATCAGGATGATGTGTTCTCTCAGAAGGGTGCTGAAGGAGAGCTGAATGCCGAAACGCGGCTTAGATTCAAAGCACTTGAAGATAAAATGAGAGATATTGAGAATCAGAATACTTTGGGCGTTGATATGTCCAAGTTGGGATTAATTGCTGATTTCAAGGTACCTCCTAAGTTCAGGGTACCTGACTTTGAGAAATATAAGGGCACTACTTGCCCTCGTGTCCACCTGAGATCGTACTACAGGAAGATGTCTGCTCATTCCGAAGACGAGAAGTTGTTGATGCACTTCTTCCAAGACAGTCTTTCCGGACCATCCCTCGAGTGGTACATGGGTCTGGAGCCCACTAGTGTGCGCACATGGAAGGATCTTGCTGAAGCATTTGTGCACCACTACCAATACAATAGCGACTTGGCTCCGAACCGAGTCCAGCTGCAGAACCTGTCGCAGAGGAACAATGAAGGGTTTAAGGAGTACGCCCAGCGGTGGTGTGAGTTGGCAGCCAGGGTTCAGCCGCCGATGGTTGAACGAGAGCTCGTGCAGATGTTTGTAGCCACCCTCCCAGGGGTTTACTATGAAAAGTTAGTCAGCGGTATGTCTGGGACGTTCTCAGCTCTCATTATCATGGGTGAGCACGTCGAGAATGGAATCAAGATCGGGAAAATTCAAGGTGAGTCATCCTCAGCCGGAGGAGGTGGAAAGAACCTTATGCTGGTAAAAGGCAAGAAGGAGAAGCGAGCGCTATGACCAACGCTCGAAGGAAGGGCAAAGGCCCTCAGCAACAGGTAGCCAGTATAAATATCCCAGCGGCTCCGCAGCAGCAACCGAATCAACAGGGATATAGAAAGTACCAGAATCGGGCATCTTTTGCAAACCGTCACTTCGAGGCACCGCCCATGTCGTACGCGCAACTCTTGCAGACTTTGCTTCAGCTACAGTTGGTCCAGAAGAGGACGATGGCTCCCTTGACAGGGGCACCTCCACCAGGGTATGACGCAAATGCCACTTGCGACTTCCACTCAAGGGCACCAGGCCACACAATCGAGAACTGCAAAGCCTTCAAGCACAAGGTGCAGGATTTGGTGGATGCCAAGATCATTAACTTCTCCGATAATGTGCCCAATGTCACGAAGAATCCTATGCCGAATCATAGGGGAGACGGAGTGAACGCCATTATCGAAGAAGAGAATGCAGATATGTTGACTGATGTCAGAGACCTAAAGACGCCGCTAAGCTTCGTTAAAGCTAAGTTGCTGAAAAGAGGGTTCTTTCCAGGTTGCGGAGAACTATGCATGGACTGTGCCACGCATTCTGATGGATGTGAGCAGTTGGTAGAAGGAATTCAAAGTCTGATGACTGAAGGGATTCTGCAGTTTAGCCGGAGGGCTGAAAGTGGATCAGGAGAGGTAGTGCTGAAGCAGGCCGATGAATTCGCCACCATCACCATCCCTCGCCGGCCAATAACCATTTCTGCGCCCAGACCGCCCACAATTACTATTACCAAAGCTGGGCCAATACCCTTCGAGAGCACTAACACCGTCCCGTGGCATTATGGGGCTGAAGTTTATTGCAACGGACAGAGGTTGGAGCTAGATCCGTATGGGTCGACTGTGGAGAACCTTGCGGGAATCAGTGGTATTACTCGCAGCGGAAGAGTATTTGCACCGCCAGAGGTCGTAGCGGATAAAGCGGTCAGAGCTGATGCGGCTGATAAAGGGAAAAATAAAGTCGTTGAAGAGGTCCCGTGTGGGGTAGAGAAAGACTTGCTTGTTAAAGATGCCGAGGAGTTTATGCGGTTGATTAAAAAGAGCGACTACAAGATTGTAGATCATCTCCATCAGACGCCCTCCAAGATTTCCATTCTCAACCTGTTGCTGTGTTCTGAAGCACACCGCAATGCGCTGCTGAAGGTGTTGAACGCCGCCTACGTACCGCAAGAGATATCGGTGAATCAGCTAGAAGAGGTGGTAGCCCACGTTAATGCTGGAAATGGGCTAGGGTTCACAGACTTAGAGCTGACGCCAAAAGGGAGGAATCACAATAGCGCTCTGTACATCTCGATAGAGTGTAAGGGCACAATCATGTCGCACGTGCTGGTGGACACGGGTTTGTCGCTTAATGTTCTTCCGAAGAAGGCGTTAATGAAGTTGGATACTCGTGGAGTGATTTGCACACCCAGTGATCTGGTTGTGAAGGCGTTCGACGGAACTAAACGACACGTTTTCGGGGAGGTGACCTTGCCGATCCAAGTCGGTCCGGAAACGTTCAACGCGGTCTTTTATATTATGGACATCATGCCGGCCTACAGTTGTCTCTTGGGCCGGCCATGGATCCATGCTGCTGGTGCCGTGACCTCCACGTTGCACCAAAAGCTCAAATATGCTGTCGGGGGAAGCATCGTAACCGTGTGTGGCGAGGAAGACATAATGGTGAGCCATTTGTCATCCTTTAAGTATGTCGAAATGGATGGCGAAATCCATGAAACTCTATGCCAAGCGTTTGAAGTTGTCAAAGTGAAGGACGTAGCTCCTGTGGTCGCAGGAAAGCCAGAGATGAATCTCTCCTCCTTCAAAGAAGCTCGGGCCGTTGTCCAAGCCGGATCTACCCCAGGCTGGGGGCGAATTTTGGAGATACCCAACAAGCAGGATAAGTTTGGGTTGGGATATTCCCCTGGAGCTGAAGCTTCTTCTTCTTCGTCTAGCAGTGCGTCTCGAGGTAAGGGGCCGATCCAATTTACCAGTGGCGGAGTGATTTTCGAAAGCATCAACGCGGTGTCTGAAGACAGCGGGGATAGCGATTGTGACCTCGACTCTTGGATTCAGCCAAGCAAGCCAGGCGAGGGCCTCAACAATTGGACCATCAAGGATATCATCTAGATGACAAGTGAAGAGTAATGATTTACTTTTTCCAATCATTGTACAACCCTATGGCCTACCCGGGGCATAGTGGTTTTATTGTCAGGGCCTTGTTGGATTATGTACGTGCATTTTGTTAATAAATCAAAGGCGTTTTCTTCGTATTCAAATATTGTGATCTTTGTTATTCCTGTTTTATATTTGTTTTGAAAAACAGCAAAATGGCAATGGGGTCTGTGCTAACCTGCACGTCCTTGTTTTAAAACTTAACCCTTGTTATTGCAGGATCCACATAACAGATGACATCGACTCTGGACCTTCTACGGCTCACTTCGACTTCGATTGCCCGATCTATCAAGCCGAAGAAGAGATTGATGAAGACGAAGACTTTCCTGAGGAGTTGGCCCGCTTGTTGAAACAAGAGGAGAAAGTTATTCTGCCTCATGAAGAGGAGATCGAAATCGTGAACCTGGGTTCTGAAGAACTCATCAGAAACGTCAGGATAGGGGCTGCGCTGCAGAGTGATGTCAAGCAGAGATTGGTCGAGATGCTAAGAGAGTATAGTGACGTCTTTGCTTGGTCATACGAAGATATGCCCGGACTTGACACGGACATCGTGGTCCACCACTTGCTGCTGCGAGAAGATTGCCCTCCCTTTAAGCAGAAGCTTAGGAGGACGAGACCAGATATGGTCGTTAAGATCAAGGAAGAAGTGCAGAAACAGCTTGATGCTGGCTTCTTAGCGGTCACCACTTACCCTCCGTGGGTCGCCAACATAGTGCCTGTACCGAAGAAGGACGGTAAGGTACGCATGTGCGTCGATTATCGGGATTTGAATAGGGCGAGCCGTAAAGATGATTTCCCGCTGCCTCATATCGATGTGTTGGTCGACAACACAGCCCAGTTCTTCGTGTTTTCGTTCATGGATGGCTTCTCCGGGTACAACCAGATCAAGATGGCGCCGGAGGACATGGAGAAAACGACGTTTATCACACCTTGGGGGAACATTTTGCTATAAGGTAATGCCCTTCGGTTTGAAGAACGCAGGGGCCACTTACCAACGAGCAATGGTAACTTTGTTTTATGGCATGATTCATCATGAGATTGAGGTCTATGTTGATGACATGATTGCGAAGTCCCAAACGGAGGAAGAGCATCTGGTCAATTTATTGAAGCTTTTCGAGAGGCTTAGGAAGTTCAGGTTGAGGCTGAATCCTAACAAATGTACTTTCGGAGTACGGTCCGGAAAGTTACTGGGGTTTATCGTGAGCGAACGAGGCATCGAGGTTGATCCTGCGAAAATAAAAGCCATTCAAGAAATGCCAGCGCCGAAAACAGAAAAAGAAGTTCGTGGTTTCTTGGGCAGAATAAACTACATTGCAAGGTTTATCTCTCAGCTCACGGCCACGTGTGAACCGATGTTTAAGCTTTTAAAGAAAGATCAGGCAATTATCTGGAATGAGGATTGCCAGAAGGCATTCGACAAGATAAAGCAGTATCTCCAAGAACCTCCAATCTTGATACCCCCAGTGGCTGGACGGCCATTAATCATGTACTTGACAGTTCTTGAGAATAGTATGGGGTGTGTTCTCGGTCAGCACGACGAGACGGGCAGAAAGGAGCATGCCATTTACTACTTGAGTAAAAAGTTCACTGACTGTGAATCTCGCTACTCGATGCTGGAGAAAACGTGTTGTGCACTAGCCTGGGCTGCCAAACGTTTACGACAGTACATGCTCAATCACACCACCATGCTAATTTCGAAGATGGATCTGATCAAGTACGTCTTCGAGAAGCAGGCTCTTTCGGGCAGGATTGCCAGATGGAAAATGGTGTTAACGGAATATGATATTCAGTACGTGTCCCAGAAGGCCATCAAGGGAAGCGTATTGTCTGAATACCTGGCCGAACAGCCGATCGAGGATTACCAGCCGATGAAATTTGAATTCCCTAACGAGGATATTATGTTTCTCAAAGCGAAGGATTGCGATGAGCCGTTGCCCGACGAGGGGCCAGATAGGAAATCCCAGTGGAAGTTGATATTCGATGGGGCAGTTAGTTCCTATGGGAATGGCATCGGGGCTATCATCACGACTCCCCACGGATCCCACATCCCATTTACTGTGAGACTGACGTTTCCAGTCACTAATAACGAGGCGGAGTACGAAGCATGCATCATGGGTCTAGAAGAGGCAATTGATTTGAGAATCAAGAACCTAGACGTATATGGTGACTCAGCGCTTGTGATCAACCACATTAAAGGGGAGTGGGAGACTCGTCAATCAAATTTGGTGCCGTACATGAACTATGCCAGAAGGCTACTTTCGTTCTTTGATCGAGTGGAACTCCATCATGTGCCTAGAGCAGAAAATCAGATGGCTGACGCCTTAGCCACGTTGGCTTCAATGTATAAAGTCAATTTTTGGAATGAGGCTCCAAGAATTGTCCTTTCCCGTCTTGATAGACTGGCATTCGTCTTTGCAATCGAGGAAGTCGCCGACGGCAAGCCATGGTTCCATGACATCCAGACTTTCCTTATGACTAAGGAGTATCCTGCGGGTGCGTCAACCCAGGATAAGAAGACTCTGAGGAGGCTGTCTGGAAACTTTTATCTCAATTCTGATGGAATGTTGTATAAGAGAAACCACGATCTCGTGCTACTCAGATGTGTAGATGAGAAAGAGGCGAGTATGCTCATGGAAGAAGTCCATGAAGGCACATTTGGTACGCACGCCGACGGGCATGCTATGACGAGGAAGATCCTGAGAGCAGGATACTACTGGCTGACGATGGAATCAGATTGCTTCAAATTCGCGAAGAGATGTCATAAATGCTAGATTTATGCTGATAAAGTTCATGTGTCGCCGTGCCCGTTAAATGTCATGTCCTCCCCGTGGCCGTTCTCCATGTGGGGCATCGACATGATAGGCAAGATCGAGCCCACTGCATCTAACGGTCATCGCTTCATTCTGGTAGCTATCGACTACTTCACCAAGTGGGTGGAGGCAGCCTCATATGCTAATGTGACCAAGCAGGTGGTGGCTAAATTCATAAAGAGGGACATCATTTGTCGTTACGGAATTCCCGAACGGATCATTACAGATAATGGTTCGAATATGAATAACAAGATGATGAAGGAGTTGTGCCAGAGTTTCAAGATTGAACACCACAACTCATCTCCTTACCGGCCAAAGATGAATGGCGCCGTTGAAGCAGCCAATAAGAACATAAAGAAGATTGTTCAGAAGATGGTTGTGACCTACAAAGACTGGCACGAGATGCTGCCATTTGCACTGCACGGTTATCGTACAACGGAACGTACGTCGACCGGGGCAACTCCTTTCTCCTTGGTGTACGGTATGGAAGCAGTCCTACCGTTAGAAGTGGAGATCCCTTCTTTGCGAGTTTTGGTTGATGTGAAACTCGACGAGGCAGAATGGATTACGAACCGACTGAACCAACTCAGCCTGATGGACGAGAAGAGGTTAGCATCGATTGTGTTTGGTCGTCTATACCAAATCCGAATGAAGAAAGCTTATGATAAGAAGGTGCGTCCTAGAAGCTTTCAGACGGGTGATCTCGTCCTGAAAAAGATTCTTCCGCCATACTCCGATCACCGGGGCAAGTGGACTCCGAATTACGAAGGTTCGTACGTCGTCAGCAAGGTCTTCTCGGGAGGAGCTTTGTTGTTATCCACGATGGATGGTGAAGATTTTGCATCCCCGGTGAACGCGAACGCAGTTAAAAAATACTTTGCTTGAAAGCGACCCGCTGGACAAAAAAAAGAGAGTCCAGGCAAAAAAGGGCATCCCGGCGAACCAAAAACAGAATAAAAGGTTCGGGCAAAAATTAGGGATATAAATTGAAAAAATGTACACCCGCGAAGTCGAAAACCTACACTGGGCGGCTTCGGCAAAAAAGGGTATCCCGGTGAACTGAAAACCCGCAAAGGGCGGTTCACGCAAAAGTTAGGGATTTGAAAAAGCAAATGACTGCGTTCCGCGTGTGGACTTTCTTTGTTTAGTGGTTTGGAAGACCTGAGGGCCGTTTATCTGAATCAATCTCTTCTGAAGCTGATGCGTCGGAGAAGTATCGATGTCGAGTGGGTCATAGAGGGATCAACTCATGGTGTTCGTCTACGCCTCGTTGTCGACATTTGTATATACTGATGTATATTTATGTTTTATTTTTTTGCGCGGCTTCCTCATTCCAGGATCTTGCCTCTGTTGTAAAACATTTTTACCCATTCAGGGGTTCGTTATCAATAAAAAGCATACTATTCAGCAATTCTGTTTGCCTGTTTAGCGTTTATCTATTTTGTTTGCGAAAAAGAACGCCGATGTTTTTGATAAAACGCGCATACATAAACTTACTGGCCTAGGCCACTGATTGTTGAAACAATGAAATTACTTGAACATTGTCACGAGATATTAACCTTGATAAGCCCCTTTGAGAAGGGTATCTTGTCTGTTTGTTTGTGTTGTTACAGGTGTAGCATATTCCAGACAGTGCGCCGTGCGCATCCCGAAGAAGGATGATTCCTCCTTCTCCAGCAGAGTTCAGTAGCCTCTCCCCGCAGAGTCTGAACACGAGATCGTGAGCATTGATATGTCTCCCCAGGCAGAGAGGATTCTCTCCCCCAATCAGATGTGTCCTGAAGGAACGTCATCTCCTCAGCTGAGTGAGGCGCCGAAGCGCGTGTTCATCCCCCAGCACCGGGTCACAAGTGCAGGTCTCGTAGGAAACTATTCGTTCACTGAAGTGTGCAGCGACTGATAGTCCAGACGGAAGTCTCTAGCGGAATTGAAATTCCCCACCAGAGTCGTACTCTTCCCCGAAGTCGGATGATTCCTTCTTCCCCAGCGGAATTGAGATTCCCCCGCAGAGTCGTACTCTCCCCAAGCGAAGCAGAATGACTTCTCCTTCCTCAGCCGAGTTTGCAGATACCCAAGAGAGCCGAATCCTTGGAAGCTGTCCAGACCATGATTGGTTTTTCCCCCAGTAGCGTGTTGGAACAGCTGATGATGTGTTTCCCCACAGAGTCGTTATCTCCAGAGAAGTAGCCATGAAGGCCACGCAGTTCATTCCCGCGATTGACATCGCTTTCCTTCAGCAGGTCCCGGTTCTCGTAGAGCTTCGTTCCCCTGCAGCAGTCAACTGAAGTTGTTTCCCCCGCAGCAGTCAACTGAAGTTGTGTCCCCTGCGGAGTCCAATTGAAATTGGCGTGACCTTGTGCTCCTCAGCAGGATGATTCCTCTATCTGAGTAGTTCTTTCTCCTTGATAGGAGGATTCTCCCTTCAGCATTTATTTTGCTGACGGGATCGCATCATATTGCATGATTGCATAGCATTTATCATAAACGCATAGCATTTCCACCGTGTGGAGCATTGCGCCATTACCGAAGCATATGCATAATAAACATGATCTAGGTTGTTACCGTTCTTGTTTTGCAGGTTCCGCCGCAGAATCGATTGCTCAGGATGATTCCCGACATTCTCCCCAACGAAGTCGCTTGCTCAAGATGATTCTTGAGGTCCCCAGCAGAGTCTTCGGTTCAAGATGAGTCTTGAAGTCCCCAGCAGGGTCGTTTGCTTAAGATGATTCTTAAGTACCCAGTGCAGTCACCAGAGTTGGTTGCTCAAGTTGATACTTAGAGTCCCCAGTAAAGGTTGCCCAGGATGATTCCTGAAATCCCCAACAGAGTGTTCGCTCAGGATGATTCTTGAAATCTCCAGAATGGTTATCGGTTCAAGATGATTCTTGAAGTCCCCAGCGGAGTTATTTGTCCAAGATGATTCTTGAAGTCCTCAGCAGAGTTGATTCATCCAGAATGATTTCGGGACCCCCGGAGCGGAGTTACTTGATAGTTCTCCAGAAGCCCCAGCGGCGATGCGTTATCCCCAGCAGGTTTCTAACGGCGAAGTTGAAACCTCCCTTGAAGACTCCATGGTTGAAGTCTGACCGTGTTAATGAAGCAGTTCTCTCAGCTAATGCGGAGTGCCTGATGGCAGAGGTTTAGATATTCCCAGTTGGCTCATGATTGACCAA
This sequence comes from Lathyrus sativus, assembly GCA_963859935.3. Taxonomy (NCBI): domain Eukaryota; kingdom Viridiplantae; phylum Streptophyta; class Magnoliopsida; order Fabales; family Fabaceae; genus Lathyrus; species Lathyrus sativus. The sequence goes on along the minus strand of OZ012738.1, from coordinate 241,747,785 downwards.
GAATTCTATTCCTGACTTGCTAATGAAGTTCGGCTGATGCCCGACGAGGTCTTTGAATGCCTGATGGCATGATCAACCTGATGGTTGAAGTCCGGCTGATGCCCGACAGATGTCTTTGGATGCCTGATGGCATGATCAACCTGATGGTTGAAGTCCGGCTGATGCCCGACAGATTTCTCTGGAATGCCTGATGGCATGATCAACCTGATGGTTGAAGTCCGGCTGATGCCCGACAGTTTCTTTGAATGCCTGATGGCATGATCAACCTGATGGTTGGAGTCTGGCTGATGCCCGACAGTGTTCTTTGAGTGCCTGATGGCATGATCGACTATGTATTACCAATTACCATGTGATCAATTCTCCAGCTAGTTGTCGTGCAGCTATTATTTCAGTGTTCGAAGATTTGTTCCAGTCAGAGTACCGTGTACTTGTGCAGTTGGCAAATTTCCGGGTTTATCGGTATTCAACCGTCTCGCACCTTGATTGGCTGAGAGCCGTTCGCTCCTCACCCAGTCAGGTTCAAGCCGTTTGAATAGGGGCAGCTGTTGCACCCCAAAATTTGACCAACATTTATTTACCAAGCTTGTGTTCATTTTATTCATCATCTGCATCTCATTGATAGGTGGGCAGTAGATCAAGAGGTATGGTTACCCAACAAGAGTTATATGAGACTTTGAAGCTAGCCAAGAAAGTTATTCAAGTGTTCAAAGGTTGATATCTTTGTCAGAAAACTCAAGAGATCCTCAGAGAGATTGGTTGAAACCAAGGTTGTGTGCCTCATAACTGGAGAGTTGTGGGAGCCCCTCAGATGATTCTGAGACTATGAGGATGAACTTGAAGCTTTGAGAAAGCTTATGAGAGGTCTTGAAAGCCATCATGAAGCCTAAATAGGTCATTGTACAAGAATTCAGAAGATTCAGCCATGAGTGGTGGAATTAGGGTTTGACTGGGTCAACCCTAGGTCAACTGGTGATTGGGAGAGGGTTGAGACCTAATCCAAGAGCCATGTGATCATGGAATGATGCATTGAGATGCTATAAGGATGATTCCTAGACCAACTCATCATGATTGAGGAGTTTGAGAAGTTTCAAGCTAGGGTTTCTAAGGCTTGATAGTGTAAAATCCCCTAGTTTGATCCCTATCTTCAAGGCAGTTTAGCTCAAGATGTGATTGTCATCTCATCTTCCCCATAACATGAATGTTGTAGAGCTTGTTCTTAGCTTTAATTTGAGTACTATAAGTCCTTGATAGGATTTGTAGAGCTCAAGTTATGACTTTGACAAACTACAGGTCATCTGAGGTATGTGAATCTGGGACCTTGAAAGTCACCCAACTTGCATCCAACTCTTGGTAGGATGATTCCTATGAACTCTTGGTCAACATGACTGTTGTAGAGCATCTTCTTAGATTTCTAGAGAATACTAGAAGTCCTTGATAGGATTTGTAGAACTCAAGTTATGGCTTTGACAAGTCAAGGGAATTTTGGTCATTTGGAGGTTATAGGTCATTTCAAGCATAAAGCCATATCTCCTATTTCCAAGCTTCAAATGGAAAAATCTTCAACATCAAACTTTCTTATAATGATGTTTTAAGTCTAGTAGGGAGGTCATGAGATGTTGAAAAGGCTTGTATCAAAAAGTGATAAAAATGACCTAAAATGGAGGCATAAGTTAAATAAGTTGAAATTGGAAATTGGAAATCCCAAGTTACACATCCAAACCATGTCATATAATAGGTCATTTTGACTCTAAAAGACATTCTAAAAACAATGGTTCAGCCACAATTTTGATTTGAGGCTTAGATCATAGGGATGTTTTGGAAATGGCTTGCTTGCATCTTAAGGCACAAAAGCAAAACTTAAGAAAACTCAATGTACAAGTTAGTTAAGGGTTTCAACACATCATACATCTCATGTGGGGAGAATTTCAAGTCAGAATTGGTGGTTAAAAGGACTATGGCATGATATGATACATGATATTAGTTTGAAGTTTTTCATGCCTTTAGTCATGATTGCATTTTGTCACCACAAAGTATATTCATTTCAGAAATTTTAAGATGAGCGAAAGAAGGATATGATGGGTGATACGTTGCATCTGGTTTAGTGGATCTGGAATTCATACTTTCCAGTCTATCCTGGGAGTTTGTCATCATCGAAACCTGCATTTACCAATGTCTTGCAGACTTGTGTGATATGTGGCGATTTGCCTCCACACTTGGTTCCGTGGTACTCAAAACTCTACAAACAACTTGTGTTCACGCATGAATTGATATATTGGAATGACAATAATTTGGTTTATACATCCGGATGTTAAAATACACCAATGTCTTGTTCATGACATGCAATGAATCTCTTGCAAACATGGGTTAAAACAAACATGACTTTAAATTTACGAGCTAAATCTAAGTTTGTCACAAACTGATTTAGAATCCAAACATAACTTGACACTTGCAATCAATTCGAATAAAGCTTGAGGCAAAATTGACCATGTCTAGAAGCAACATGTGAAGTATCTTTGAACAACTTGAATTAAGTGCAAATCATAACAAGCAACTTGTAGTGAGGCTTAAACAACCTTTAGAGAAGCTTGTAATCAAGTTGAAATAGAGCTTAAATTTTCTAAAAACCAACAATTATGTTACGAGATAGATCCAATCATGTATTTGACGCCATTGTCCATATCATATCTGCCTGATCGTGAAAACGAGGACACACATGAGTTTGGGTATAAGGGTTGGAGGCACGCTCTTCCCACATAAATTGCTAGGGATTATAACCACAATGAGTACATATAAAGTCTTTATAAACGAAGTCTTAGAGAATCATGGCCAAAAGTCGTGAAACAGTCAAACATCCATTAAATACCGAAGTAGGACAAACTTGGGGTATGACAGATGCCCCTATCTAATTGCCTTAAACCTGAGCGAATGAACTGCCGCAGGGCGTTCATTTTAAGGTGGAAGTCAATTAGATACAAGAAGACCCCGAAATTTGTCCGGTAGAGGAGTGAAAAGTACCATGAATGGGTTAATAGGATGAACAAGATAACCTGATCTGTCTCCATTTTCTCACAACTAATCAATATGCAAATGTTGTTGTCTTGTCTATATGCATTGTTATATAGTGAATATTAGGAGTGTGAAAAAATATGGTTAATTAAATTATATTAATTTGAATGACATTTTATCATAAAAAATACTAAACCATTCATTAATTAAATTATTTAACTTAAATAATTTTAATTCAGTTTAAAATCGACTTAGAAACAATTTCTTTCTATAAATTATTTTATTATACAAAAATTTCCTTATAAAAACAAGAAGGAAAACAATTGAGCATGAAAAACAAAAATATCTTTATGAATTTTTCTTTGATAATTAAAAAAAATGAATTTCTTTCTAAAAATAGAAAACATTATTTTTCCTAGAAAAATATTTTCTTTCCCAATAAAAAACATGATAAATTTATTTTTTGTTCCGAAAAAATAAAAAACATAACAATTTTTTTTATTCAAAAAAATAAAAAAGAAAAAAATTTTCTAATTTCTTTTTATTCTGAAAATAAAAAATAAAGCATACTTGTTTTTGGAAAAAAAAATTATTCCAAAAATATTTTTATATTGAAAAAAAATCTGAAAATAAAAAAATTTTATATATACTTTTGTCGAAAATAAATAAAAAATTGTAATTTTTTTCTGAAATTTAAAAATATATTTTACTTTCAAAAATAAAAATAAAAATTTTTCTTCAAAAGTCAAAAAAATTCAAAATTTTATATTAATATCCATATCTATAAATTTTTGAAAAAAAGGTCATTAGAGTTTGGATCAGTTGGATGTCATAATTTTGTCCCGCCCAAAAATAAGGATAATATTACACGAATAGAGGGAATAAGGATAATATTATCCTTATTTTAATATTACACGAGTAGAGTGTAGATTTTTTTAATAAGAATAATATTATTCATTTATAATAAATTTGTATTAAAATAATGATTTAAAACTTAATTTTATATTTTAATTAAGTTTCTACACAATTTTTAAGATAATATTTTTTAATTTAATTCTTAACTTATATTTTAAAGACACAAATTAGTATTACTTTTTCAATAAATTAAATTAATACAATATTAATTTAATTTATTAATATCAGATATTGATACTAGCATAAAATGGTCCTTCTGTTTTTTTTAAAGAAAATTAAAGTAAATTTTCTTAGTGGCTATATTTTTATAAATCTACATCGAAAGATAATGGCAACCAGCATCAATTCTTTTATTTTAGTTTTTGCATTAATGTGAATGGCTTCATCAATGGTTGTTCGCTTTGTTTATACGTGTGGAATTGTTTTTAACATAGTAAATGCATTGTTTTTAGCATAGTAAATGCAAAAGCCTTTAAGTTGATGTTGGAAGTTATGGTCCTCATTTAAAACCGCCAAGTTTTTATAAACTTAGGGTTCCACTCCTTTTTAAGGAGTTGGAATATACAAAAGGTTTGTTGACAAATCATAAGGTGCAAATGAATAAGCATGAATGTTCAATTATGTCAGATGGTCAAACGGATAGAAAAGGTAGAATCTTGATTAATTTCTTGGTCAATTGTCCGGTGGGAACCATGTTTGTGATAAGTGTCGATGCTTCTAACTATGCCAAGACGGGGGATAAGCTAGCTGAGTTGTTGGACACTTTTGTCGAGAAAATGGGTGAAAAAGATGTTGTTCAATTGATTACCGACAATGAGAGTAATTATGTAGCGGCAGGTAAAATATTAACTTCGAATAGGCCAAACAAGTTTTGGACTCCATGAGCAGCCCACTGTATAGACCTTATGTTAGAAGACATAGGAAAATTCCAAAGGTTCATAAGGTTATACAAAATGGAATTAAAGTTGTCGGTTACATTTATAACCACACATTTGCTTTGAATCTAATGAAAAAGACTACTGACAATGTTTAATTGGTTAAAAAATGAGTGACAAGGTTTGCTACCTCTTTCCATACTCTACAAAGGTTGCAAGGACTAAAAAACAAGCTTAGAGAGATGTTCACTTGTGAAGATTGGGTGAGTTCCAAGTGTGCCAAAGATTCTAAAGAAAAAAGGGTAACTAGTATTATATTTATGCCATCATTTTGGAGTGATGTTGTCTACACTCTTAAAGCCATGGCGCCTCTTGCAAATGTGCTAAGAATAGTTGATAATGAAAGTAAACCCACAATGGATTACATATATGCCGCAATGAGGGTAGCGATGGAATCAATTGATAAGGCTTTCAATTCAAATTCAACCAAGTACAAAGTCGTATTTGAAATCATTGATAAAAGATGGGAGTATCAACTTCATCATCCGCTACATGCTGCAGGTTACTATCTCAATCCTGGATATTATTATGATAAACCAGAAATTGAGAATGATCCTAAATTGGTGACATGCCTCCGTAGATGCATTGAGACACTTAGTGGAAGCCATGAGGTGGAAGATAGAATTTCAGTACAATTGACAGAATACAAAGGTGCTACAGTTAGACAAATGTCGACATTAGCTCCAAATAAGATGAAAGTTCATTTTTTTACAAATATTGGTCGCATGTGAGACACTTTGTTTTGTGTATATCCTAATGTAGATGATTTTTTACTTGCAGCTTAGTGGTGGAAGTCTTATAGAGCCGAAACTCTGGATTTGCAATTATTGACGGTTAAAGTGTTGAGTTTGAGTTGTAGTGCTTTGCAATTATTGACGGTTAAAGTGTTGAGTTTGAGTTGTAGTGCTTCCGAAGGTGAGCGTAACTGGAGCATCTTTGAGCATGTAAGTATATATTTTTTACTAGGATATTAAAGTATCTTACATTCAAGTATTATTAAATTAATATTTCAAATTATTGTATTTTAGATTCATTCCAAGAAGAGAAATAAATTGAAGCATCAAAGGTTACAAGACTTGGTTTTCATTAAGTCTAACCAAGTTTTAATTGAAAGGCTTGAAATTCGGGACAAGATTGATCTTATGGTTTTTAGCAAAATTAATTATCATTCTGAATGGTTGGTGGGAGAGATGGGAGAGATAGAAGAAGACCTCTTTCATGATGATCAATGATATCCATGTTTGCTTTAATTTTCATATAATAGTTTAAATTTGAACTTAAGATGTGATGTTTTGAATCTTCTACTATGTTTTGAATCTTGATTAAGCATTGTTCTTTGACATTGGAATTTATAAATCTTATATGAATGTTGTGTTATTTGTTTAGTTTTATTTTATATATATCTATCTTAAATTCAAGTGAAACTAACCGCAATGACACTGCCTTTATTGCGTCCAATTCTAGTTACCAACTTTCCATCACTCCAGGTACCTGCACCACCCTGCCACACATAAGTCCTTGATAAATGACAGTAACAAATATCCAAAAACAACACTACTTTAAGTCAGAAGAATGATGCAACCATAAATGCAACAAAGTCTATTATACCAGATAAAATAAATCATCACTCAGAAATAAATAAAGATGAATAGTACAACCTCCCCAAAGCAGAAGTTACTTTCCAAATCTAAAATTCTCCGAACAATAAGACTACCAATATCATGCCCCCTCTTTTCAACCGGTTGACCTCTTTCTATTAGTGTGACATCTGCACCGAGCTCCGCAAGAACAAGAGCAGCAAATAGGCCAGAAGGCCCACTACCCACTACAGCAATTTTTGGCTTTTTGACATCCTGCTTTTTGTTCAACTCTTTTAAGAAGATGCTGTCCCCATTTTCCCCTTTCACTACACCTTCACTATTTTCTTTACAGTATTGTATGACACTCATCAGATTGCCAAAATCTCTTCCATCATCCACACGTTCCACAAGGCCAACTTTAGGTTGCAGCTGAGAAATATAGTCCCAAGAACGAGGCTCTAGGCTGAGGAGTTTCTGGACATCCATGTCGACAATATGCACAAATTTGGGCTCCTTTATTGATTTATAAAAACCATCAACAAAACATTATAAGTATATGCAAGTGCAACAATGACAGAAACTATACCATAATATAAAACGGGAATTCTGTTGTTACAAGCCAAAATTCAGATGAACTTTTAAAATATTGTACACATGAAAAGAGGTTTTAACTACTTCCATTTGCAACCATGTACTTTATTTTGGGTGACATGCATACCCTATAGGTCAAAACCAAATAGTTAAAAAAATAAACTAATTAACTCATAGATTTAACCTGCGACATAAGAGTCCAAAACTGCACCAAGCTAGCATTTTCTGTTTCCGATTTTTTTTTAACTTTTAATAATAATACCACAAGTGTTACATAAAAAAGGTTCATGACTACAAATGGGATGTGACAAAGGTATTTCATGTCTCCACAACTGCAACATGACTACATTCAAAGCCGGTATATTTGACTGCAAAATTGTCAAGGATCACGACAAAATCACTACTTAAAACCTTGAATATGACTATGTTAATGCTATGTATCATAGTATAATTATGCATAGTTAAAAAAAAATATTTTCAGTTCCTAGGCATAGGCCTCACTTGCCTAGCCTATGGACTGGCCCATCATTTGTATATCAAATTGGCAAAAAAAATATGACAATATACAGCAAATATCAAATATCAAAGTCTCCCCTCACAGGAAGGGACCAATTAGATTCATTAATTCTTAATTAGATTATTGAAAGTTCACTAGAGGAGGATATTGTAGATGCCGCGTGTTGAATTGTTGTAAATTATGAACTAAATAACAAACACAAATGTTTGAAGCATAAAAGAAAAATGTATCTTAAATAACTGAGAACATGACCATGCTACTGACATTTGGTGTTTCACTGTGCCAAATGCATTTGACCAACTTCTAACTTCTATTTCCAGATATTTAGAGTATCTATATACATGTTTTCTCAAGCTGATCATCATCCAAAATTGTAGTTACCACGTTCAGTAAGGTCCTCGCTTCGACTTCAATAAAAAGCATGCAAGCATCAGGTATGTATGCTATTCTACGATAATTGGGGAAAAGGCAGCAACAGGAATGATGTTGGAAAGTGTTAATTCCTGTCTCAGCGAATCTGTCTGGAGGACAGCATTGTTAGCTGCACAATATCAACAGAGATACCAGTTGGCATCAGTGCCGCTTCCATGAAAAGCTGAAGCTGACAAAAAGTGTAGAATCATAGCATTACCTCAAACGTTCTGGGGTGTAACTAGGATACAAAACCTCTTTTCTGCTATTTACTGTTTTGAGCTTATAGACATCTCAAGAAAATTGATTTCGACTAGTACTTCAGGAGACCAGCATTATGAGCCTTGCCCAGAACAGACTTAACATCTCCATGAAATAAGTTGAATTTTTTTGCCACAGCGAAACCAGCATTCATTCCATCCACCGCGGCACTAACGATACCACCAGCATAACCTGCTCCTTCACCAACTGGATATAGTCCTTTTACTGAAGTGCTTTCATAAGAGTCAATATCGCGGGGAATTTGGATTGGGGAACTGGTCCTAGTCTGGAACAAAACATTACTTAGGGAAAACTAAAGGGAATTTCAGTGGAAATGTACATATTGAGGCATTATTGATAGTAGACCAAATTGAAAAATAGATTATTTTAAGTACCTCTACACCATGAAGGAGAGCTTCGTTGCAGATAAACCCTGGTAACTGAAAAGTTTGGAAGTTCAAATTTAAAAAGGAAAAATGAGGAAATTTTTAGATCAACTTTGATGGAAAATTTTGAGACTATGATATTTGTAGGACATGGAAAGTGCAAACCTCTTTATCAAACATTACAATTGAATGCTTCAAAGCTTCGGTTATGTTTGTCGGAAATAGCTGATGAAGACGTGATGCCTTCACACCCAAGCGATAACTTGACGGCGGAACAGATGTAACTGGCACAAACTAGTTAAGCTAAGTTCATCTACAGCCAGAGCCTGAGTAGCATATAAACGGTATTATGGTAATTAATTGTCCATAATTTTACCTGACAACTTATTCTCAAGAAAGTCTGGAACTGTCTGGACAGGCACACAAAATTTTCCTCCTCCCATTAGAGCAGCTCTTCGTTCAAACTCTCTCTAAATAATAGTATTAGTATTAGACAAAACAGGCAATGTCAAATTTATAAAATTTAGGACTCTGCTATACGGTCATCAGGCATCAGGAACAAGGACAATGTTGTTCAACAAAATTTCATAAGATGCAATACTGGTCCATTTCCAAATCACTCAGGCTTATTAACAGAGTGTGAACTTATATACTCTACTGCTTAATAATTAAATAGTTAAATATATTATGGAAAAACTGAACAATGAAGTCCATAGTTAAATATATTAGGACTCTGCTATACGGTCCATTTCCAAATCACAGTTTGCTTTTAATAAATATAAAGATGAAAATGGGAATAAGGTAAAAAAAACATTTAGTGACAAATTTTAAATTCATAGCATATGAACACATCAAGCATGACAAGAATTCAAACCAACCTGAAATTCAACACCAGCAAGCGGACCATAATAATTCAAAGCTTCAAAATCATTCTTTGTAACTGATACAACGAGTGCAGCATTTGCCCACCTAGATGCTCTCCGGGAAAATGACATGCCGTTGATGCATATTTCAGATGGATTTGTACTTGTCAGAACAACCTATAAGTTCCGATCTTCCATACATCACTACCAGTTGATTACTTAGAGAAATTAAAACAAAGACTAAACCTTTTAAAGGTGACACTTTAAATCAATCAGCACAATATGTTCATGGAACCAGCACTGCAAAGAGGTTAGGTTCCAATTAATCTAATATGCAAGTAAAAGGAGAATGCTTACCTGCCCACCTGGACACATGCAAAAAGAGTAACAACTACGATTTTCCACCTTTGAATCAGATGATTCATTGAAATCGTTTTTGTCAATATAATTGGCAAGTTTGTAATCTGCTACTGGGACTTTACCACGTCCACAACAAACTTCAGATGCCAGTTCAGCATACTGCACATTTAAATTTGCATGCATCATAATCATAACAAAGAAATAAAAGTCTGAAAAACAGCTTTTTTGATAAACAGAAGAATGTCAGAAATTGAATAGGATCATATAATTCCTTATTTATTCTAACACATAAAATAGATGAAAAGGGATGTATTACAAAATAGATGTAGATGGTATCCTTAGTAGAGTTGGGTCGGACACTTAAACCTTCTTTTGAAAGGACCCTTGGTTAGGTCGCATTCCCTTAAAACCTAAGTACCATAATCTGTTCTCTAATTCTCTTCAGTCAAATGGGTTGGTGGGAGAGATAGGGTTGGTGGTCAATGGGGACCTGGTTTGAGATCTTAAGTGCAGGAGATCATTTTTTCTTAAAGAGATACATGTCTTTGAACTTTGAGGATCTTCTCTCTCTGCTTCGAGATGTCATTCTTTTTCTGAAAAGTGATAACTGGATGTGAAAGCATACTAGAGAGGGTTTTTTTTCAGTTGTCTTTGCTTACTATGTTCAGAGGGTTAGTTCTATCTCTACTTCGGCTACTCTTCCAACTGAGAACTTGACCTCCACCTTATATGAGCTAGTTGGCCTCCTTCTATGGTCTTGGTCTTCTCTTGCCAACTTTTGCAAGACAGACTCTCTTCAAGAGAGAACTTGTCTAAAAGAAGGGTGATTATTGACCCTATTCAGATTTCTTGCCCCTTGTGCCATGCGAGGCCTTGGTTGAGTCAGTTTTCCACCTTTTTATTACATGTGAGCTAGCCTTGTCTGTGTCGTATAGGATCTTTTAGTGGTTGAGATGAAGTTAGTTATTCTTAATGATCCTAAGGTTCTGTTTGAATATTTTCTTTCTTTAGGGGATACAATAAGTATAGGAGTGATTTTCTTATGTTTTGGCACGTTTTAGTCTGGTCCATTAAGAAAGTCCGTAATTATTTTATCTTTGAGGGAGTTACAAAAACAGTAAAAGAGGTGGAGGAGAAGAGTGTTTTTTTTTTGTCTGGAAATGGTTTCTTAATAGATCAGGGGTGAACTCTTGTACTTTCTCTGACCGACTTCAGAACCTTAGCCTCTGCCTCCACCAACAACGGATCGTGTGTTTGCCTTAATTCTAAGGCAGGTTGTGGCTTGTGGTTTTTGGTGCTCTTTTGATGGGTTATGATCTATTGATGATGAGACTGGTGATATGAGATCTAGTCTGTTTTTAGCGAAGTTGATTTTTAGTTGCTTGGACTTTTATCTACGAATCTCTTGTCTGGTGTCTTTGTTTGGGTTGTGTTGTTTTTTTTTATTCTTTTTGCCACTTTGTGCTTTCACTAGCTCTTTTGTACATTGGTGATTTTCACCCTTTTTTAATATATTATTTTGTCATTAATATTAATAATTATTATTATTATTATTATAATGTCATATGCCAAAAAACACATCCAAGAGCTAGCGCAAAGATGCATACTTTTTACAGATAATATAGTCCTATTTGGAGAGTCGAAGGAAAATTTAAATGAGGTTGGGGACTTGGAGACAAGCTTTAAAACGCATCGTTTTCGCTCAAGCAGAAGTAAGATGGAGTATATGTAGTATAAGTTCAACAAAAGAAGAAGTGTTTCTAACCTAGAGGTGAAAATTGGAGATCATATCATCTGTCAAGTCACACAGTTTAAATATCTTGGGTCTGTAATACAAAATGATGGAGAAATAGAAGGGGATGTATGTCATCGAATTCTACCTAGGTGGTTGAAATAGAGGAAGACTTCAAGAGTTTTATGTGACGCAAAGGTACCGCTTAAGCTGAAGGAAAAAATTTATCGGACTACAATAAAATTTGTGATGTTGTATGAGACAGAATGTTGGCCGGTTAAAAATCAACATGAGAGTAAAGTAAAGATAGCAGAAATGAGGATGTTGCGTTGAATGTAGGGGTGGAAATAGGTTAGGCCGATAACAGGGGCCTACGGCTTAGCCTACATAGGCTCAGGCCAGGGCAATTTTTTTTTTAAATAGAAAGGGCCTGACTTTTTTATAATCCTATTTAGTTAAAAAGGTTAGGCCTCAGGCAATGAAAAAAAAGTCTTTTAAATCTAACATGTCGACCTATTTAAATAAGGGTTAAATATGTTTTTGGTCCCTATAAATATCCCACACTTCATTTTTAGTCACTATAAAGAAAAACACATATTTTGGTCCCTACAAAAATTTTATGCATGCAGTTTTAGTTCTCGTTATTTTCTAAAATTTTGAAAACTATTTAATTACCCCTAAACTTTTTAAATTTTTGAATAATTTTTTTCATACGTGTTCAGATTATTATAAAATATTTCTTTACCAAATTATATAATTTTTTAAAACGAGAAGAATTAAATATGATTTTTTAAATTTCATAAGATAATGATAAAAGTCATGAAATTTTCGACTAATAAATCAAATTTTAAGTTCTTTTTTTTCGAGAAATTTTTTATAACGTTCTAAATATATCTGCAAAATAATCATCTACACATTGGTTTAACAGTAGGGACTACAACTATGTGCATAATTATTTTGTAGGGACCAAAACACGCTATTTTTTTTTATAGGGACCAAAAACAGAAGTTGGTAATTTTATAGGGACCAAAAATATATTTAACCCTTTAAATAAATCTGAATAATTTTTTTAATCATTATGTTATGTTTTGTACTTTGCATTAAAATACATAAATAAAAATTGATTATCTTGGATAACTTATGAAAATAAGATGAAAACACTTTATGAACAATGTTATAAGTTATTTTCATAATTTATCTTAAACAAATAGTCTCACAAAACTTATGTTAATAAGTAAGTTAAAATAAGTTAATGCAAACAATTTTTTAGTCTCATTGTTTTTTTTAGTTTGTTAGTCTATTTAAACATCATTTTAATTGTTTATTTACATGTGTCTAAAATAATAGGCTTTTATGTAGGCAAACAGGCTAACTAGGCCTTAGAAAAGGCCAGACTTAAGCTTAAAAATAAGCTTTTGTCAGGCCACAGGTCAGGCACAGGCTTCAAATTTTTTGACAGACCAGGCTTTGGGTATATCCTTTATCCTTATACACAAGACCTTTTCCTGTAGCACATTAGATTTATCTCAAAATCCGAATAACAGTATCCATGTGTTCCTGACAAGGGGAATTTAAGAACTGCCTTACCACACTGACTGCAAAAGAAATGTCCGAACGAGTGACTGTGAGATAATTCAACTTTCCAACCAATCTCCTATACCTTCCTGAGTCAGATAGAGACTCCCCCTGATTGGGTAATAGTTTAACACTTGGATCCATAGGAGTATCGGCTGGTTTAGCATTTAACAAACATGTTTCTTCCAAAATATCCATAGCATATTTCCGCTGAGAAATCACCAAACCATCTTTAGATTGGGCTACTTTAATACCCAAGAAATAGCGGAGTTTAACAAGATCTTTTGCCTAAAATCGTTTCGAGAGATGTTGTTTCAACTGGAGTATTCCCTGCTGATCACTACCAGTTATGACAATGTCATCTACATACACAATAAGATAAATACACCCTTGGGGTGAGTGACGACAAAAAACAGAATGGTCAGCTTCACTACGGATCATACCAAACTGTTGTATTACAGTGTTGAATCTGCCAAACCAAGCTCTCGAAGATTGCTTAAGACCATAAAGAGACCTGTGTAGCCTACAAACCATATTCGATGACTCCCCTTGAGCAACAAACCTAGGTGGTTGCTCCATATATACTTCCTCTTCAAGATCATCATGTAAGAATGCATTTTTGATGTCAAGTTAATGAAGAGACCAATGGCGAATGGCTGCAATGGCTAGAAGAAGTCTAACAGATGCCATCTTGGCTACAGGCGAAAAGGTATCACTATAATCCAACCCAAAAATTTGAGTGTATCCTTTGGCTACCAAGCGAGCTTTAAATCAATCAATCTTGTCATCTGAACCAACCTTCACTGTATAAAGCCAACGACAGCCTACTAAAGATTTCCCATGGGGTAAAGGAACCAGTTCCCAGGTACCACTGCTTTGAAGAGCACACATTTCATCAATCAATGCTTGCCTTCACTCAGGGTGAGATAATGCTTCACTTGGAGTTTTAGGAATAGAAACAGAAGACAAAGAAGACAAACAAGTATATTGTAAAGGGGAAAGACAATGATAACATAAATCAATATAATGTGGAGAAGGATTTCGTGTTTGACGTATACCTTTTCGAAGGGCAATCGGAGATCAGACTCAGGTTGCAGGATCGAATCCGGTGATAGCGAGAGTGTCGGAGGAGAGTCCGTAGTGACCTCAGGGACAGGTACGACTTCAGGGACAGATAGGACTTCAGGGACAGGTACGACAGACTTTGGGTGACGACACTGATATGTTTGAAGTGGGCGAGGAGTGGGGGGGTCAACCGTAAGGGTAACTAGTAGGTCAGGTTCCCTAGAATGATAGGGGATAATGACATATGGGACTTCCGGAAGAGGTGTGGGAATACTTTCCTATAAAGGTTCCGTAGTTACTTGGCTAGATTCGAAATATGGAACAGACTCGAAAAAGGTAACATCGGCGGATACGAGGTATCGTTGTAGAGTATGTGAGTAGCAACGATAACCTTTTTGAGATCGATGATAGCCAAGAAAGACACACTTTAGTGATCGAGCTGATAGTTTATCAAGACCAGGGGAGAGATTGTGTACAAAACACGTTGACCCGAAGACTCGAGGAGGAATTGAGTGGAGTGGAGAGTTTGGAAACAGGATTGATTGGGGGATTTTATTATTAAGGACAGATGAGGGCATGCGATTTATGAGGTAACATGTCGTGAGCACCGCATCCCCCCAAAACTGGAGAGGAACATTACCATGGAGAAGTAGTGTCCGAGTGGTTTCTACGAGGTGCCGATTTTTGCGTTCGGCTACCCCGTTTTGTTGGGGTGTAGGAGGGCAAGATGTTTGGTGCAAAATACCATTGGATGACATAAATGTTTGAAATTGTTGGGATAAATATTCACGTCCATTGTCACTTCTAAGAGTACGAATAGATAAACCAAATTGGATTCTTATTTCTTGATAAAATTGTTTAAAAATGGAAAACAATTCAGACCTGTTCTTCATTAAAAATAGTCATGTGTGTTGCGGTATGAATCGTGATACCAAGTTATTGATTAACTTGAATCTTAATTCTTAAATTCACAACCGGACTTTAATTTATCCAAAAAAGGAAAAGTTTAAAGAAAGAAAAACCTATAAAAATGTAAAGCAAAAAGCAAAGCTTAAAGCTAAGCGAAGAGAGATCTAAAGGTTCGGGGGTTGGTTATGCCTAAGGTAGGTATTTCACATCCTAAACATCTGTAGTACTTTACAGGAACCTCTTGTTAACATTTGTGTTTGCTAAAGTTGCTTGCTAAAGGAAAAGTGCTAGGGGTAAATAGATAAAGTATATACAAAGTTTGCTCGCGAAGACATCACATCTCGTTCTTACGTATCCTGACGGGAATGGAATCAGAGCAACCGTAGTTCCCCTAACTAGGGGTGAAGAACTCTTGACTATAGTTAAGGTTCCAAAAGGAAAGTAAATCTCTGCGGCGAGACACTTACATAGAGTGCGGCGACTCTAAACTAAAGTTAAGTTAGAAAAGAAGGGAATGTCCACGGCGGGACGACTAAATAGAGCACAGCGACTCAAATCCTAAGGTTAGGAAGGTGTAAGAATGTCCACGGCGGGACGCTAAAAGTGAGTACGGCGACTCAAATCCTAAAGTTAGGGTAAAGGGTAAAGGATGTCCACGGCGGTACGCTAAATAGAGCACGGCGACTCCAATCCTAAGGTTAGGATAAAAGGGTAAAGAATGTCCACGGAGGCACGCTAAATAGAGCACGGCGACTCCAATCCTAAGGCTAGGATAATAGATAAATGGTGAAGGATATCATATGTAAACACAATGTCACAAGATAGTTCAAGCATTAAAAAGGTTTCAACAAGAAACAAGGTAAACAACCTTAAAAGGGAACAATTCCAAGTGTGTGAAAAGTATTACAAACATGAACATCTTTGAAATATTTTCTCAACATGTGAAACTAGACAAGATTAAGAGCATTTTGCAAAAAGAATGGATCAAAAATAATGAAGCATGAGAAAGTTATGAAATTTTGAATTTTGTGAAGAAAATATAAACAAATGAGTGATAAAAATAAATGGAATGGTCAAGGAGAGTGTTGAACCAACGCCCTCATGCTCACAAACTCAAAACTTAACCAAATCAGCCAACTGTGCGCGTGTTAACCAAATGGAAAAGGAGAAGAAAATGATAAAAACAAGGAAAGAATCACAAATTTAATAAAAATGGCCTCATTGAGGCTCGAACACAGGTCTTGGCAGTGCAAGGTGACTTAAGGGCTAGTGTGTAACCACCGGGGTGGCAATAGATCCGTGTATTGATGCCCCCCATAAATATACATACCAAGGCAAGCAGAATGGCTGGGCAAAATCAAAACAAGAACATGAAAAATGCCAAATACGATTTCATCACAACTTTGTCAAATCTTAACCAATTTTAGCAAAATAAAAGTCTTAATCACTTGAAATTTCATGAGGATCGTGATGGTGCAGTTGGTTTTTCAAAATAATGTGCACACATAAAAATTCAAAGACAAATGCATAATGAAGTTTAAAAATGCATTTTGAGTTCAAGTAGTCAAAACAGATGAGTTTAAGATCCAACCAAAGTCTGTACAAGCTTGAAATACAATACTCATGGATCAAACTCAAAAGATAATCTCAACTTCTCACCAAATCCAAAGATGACCATCAAGTTGCAATTTTGATGAAATTGGTTTAAGGTGGACTTGGCATCTAAACAATGTTAAAACAAGTGACTCAATGACAATGCAATGTTTAATAACCCCAACTACAACAGACTGAGAGCTCAACACATAAGGTTGAGCCTGATGGCATCAGAGGTTATCAAGCCTTGAAAAGAAACTGGCAGAAACACACGCATCAAAACAGCATTACCAATGGTCTTGACAGCAACAGAATCTAGGCCTTTCATGCCAACAGTTCTTTTTCAAAGCAAAATGGTAGTTCATGACATGACAATGTTAAAAAAAACAAGATTCAAACAATGGCTCAGCAACACAAACTGTCATCACAATGATACAACACAATGAGACATCCACATCTTAATCATGAGTTGACAGGTTTATCACAACTTCTAACAGCAGCTCTCCCTCCCTCACACCTGAGCATTCTAGCAGAGAATCTACTTAAACTTAAACTGCCTAAAACAACAACAGGCCAACTGCTGGTTAAACAGTACCATAAGCTCAGCACTTAGTCACACTAAAACTCCAATTAACAACCTTAAACCCTTAAGACCACCAACCTGACTACAACTTTAGAAAACAAATTCAACCTCAAGATAACAACTCAAAGTGGAAAAAGAAGCATAAAAAAAAAGCAGTGGACAATGAGTTGACATAACTTATAACTTCAAAATAAACCAACAACAGAGTATACTAGCCGAACAATGTTGATCATCATAAGCTTCAGCATATGTGAATCATTTTCACAGGGACAGCAACACACATATAAACAAAATCTGACCAGCCTGTCAAAATGCTGGCAGTCCATGGGAGTTTAAATTTCAAGAGGATTCTTAATGCCTTTTAAATATAATAGATGTTGACCAAAAAACATCATATGTCCAACAACACCTGCACATCCTAACAAAAACTTGCACTTCTAATCACAGAAGTCAAACACAAACAAAACAGTCATGAACAACAAGATATATTGTCAACACCAAACACAGCAAATAGCTACAACCCTATTGTAACTGGAAAAACTCTAATTAGACCTAGGCAGCACCAAAATCCTGATGATGAAGGCAACACAATAATACATGATGAGGCAGTGGTTAAATCACCAATAAGTTTAGCTATGAGGAAAAAAACAAGGTTTTGTTGGTAGTGAGTATGAATTGATCAACACTTGCTTGATCATCCAATACTGCACTATGTCACACACTCACAGATTGCAAGAAATATCACTTGAGTTTGATAGCACAAAAAAGTTGACTAACTTCAAACAGCACACAACCTCACCAATGTCCATTAAATTTTGAAATTCAGTATGGCCTAAACTCAAACAAGCAATGGTTTTTAAAATCCAAATGAAGTTTGACAACACAAGAGATTAATCAACCTCAAAACAAAATCAGAACAGCAGGTGCAAATATATCATGTCTCAGCAGCATTCATGAGGAATTCTAACAATAATGCCTTCACCAAGTCAAAAAAACACACACTCAATTCAAGCTGATCTAGACAACAACTTACAGGCCATCATGCCTAAACATAATTACAAGCTTTTTACCATAAAAGCATGATCAAAGAAGTTTATTTGAAAACAAGAAGCAGAAACACAGTTTGTTTATCAAAAATGCAAACATTAATGCAAGGTATTGTAAGTGGAACAAGTTTGAACAACTAAAAATCAAAACAGTTCCAACAGTATGAGTTCACATATGACAATGTCAATTCTCGGCTTTCCATATGTTTCAATATCACACATCAGCATTTTTACCAACATTCAGCAGCCCAACAAACTTGTATAGGTTAGACCTGCTTAGCAGTTCTAAATCTGTTTCAAACAGCAGCAAACACACAAACTGGACAAGGTTCTCCCTATGAGTCACAAACTACAATCAAACCCTATCAACACTAAATCAAGCAGAAACAACAGCAAGTTCAAGACAACAAAACTAAACATCAATCCACTGTATGCTTCACATGATAGTTATAACTTTCATAAAAGCAAGCACAAACCAAAAACTCAACACATGATCTAATGATTCCAGCACTTCTAACTAATACATATAGATAAGAGAAGGCAAAGTTAGAGGTCACATACCTCTTGTAGACCTTCTTGAGCAAGCTTAATAGCAAAGAAACCCAGAGATCCTCTATTGGCACCAGTTTTGAAGCTTTCTTCCTCTTGAAGCAATAGGTAACTTTTAGGACAGTTTGAGTAAACCAATTTCCAGCAGGTTTTTGAGCTTTTGGACAGTTGAAACAAGATAGATATGAGGTGTTGGGGGTGCTGAAGTGGTAGGAAAGGCCTTAAGTAGAGACTTGGCTCCCAAAGTGCATAAAAGTCAAAATATGAAGGTATGAAGGTTGACTTTTAGATTGATGAGTTTTTTTATGAAAGTAATGATGGGAACGATTTCAAATGGCCATTTTAAGGGTGTGTATGTGGTCTTTGAAGTGTTTTGGTATTTGGAGCAAGGAATGGCATGAAAAGTGCAAAATGGTGGATTTTGGTGATTTTTGAGAAAATGCACTTTCAAGCAAGGAAGGAGATGAGAGAGCTATGAGTTTCTGTGTATTCTTGATAGCTCTGGTGTCCTTTGTAGAGTGTGAAGAAGTCTCTATTTATAGGCCATGAGAAGCTTGGGGCAGATTTGATTGCATTGGCCTTTGGAGGGAAATTTGGAGAAAACCTTCCACAAAATCTTGGTACATCTTCATCCATCATGCTCTTGGCTCAATGCAAGCAAGAAATCAAGTGGAATGAGATATGTGAGGTGACTGAATAGTGCATAGAGTGATAGGGGTCACAGCTGCTCCATATTTCATGGAAAGTTTCTCTTTCCTCTTTGATTTCTTTTGATTAAAATATTGCCACTTGTCTTGCCAATCTTGTCAAGCCTTTCAAGTTTTGTAATTTCTGCATCTCTAACCATCAAACCTCTTAATTATCAGATTAAAACATGATCAAATGGCTGAGGATGGTCCAAGTTGTTGAAATGTGGATTTGGAGAAAAATTGGAATGGTGCATTCAAGTATTGTAGCCCCAACTTCCTTGATTCATAACTCTCAGCTCATAAGGGTTATTGAAGAGTTCTAGTACTTTTTGGAAAGCCCTCATGGAGCTCTAAAACTTTCATGTTTTCATGAGTTTCAGATTCCCAAAGGAACTTGGCCAAAAACCCTCTCAAAGTTGTTGAAAAAACAAGCATAAAAGTGAAATAACTTGGAATTTTTCTAAGTTACTTTTTTCTCTTGTAATGAATTTGGTTATAACTCCAAATCTATGCATTTTCTTCTCATGGATCACTCTGGGACTTTTGTAGTATTTGTCAAGACCTTTCCAATGAGCTTTGAACCACATCAATTGGATGTGTGGTTAGGAAGTTATGGTCTTGCCCCTTTCAAAACCCTAATTCCCGACTTTTGCGATTACTACTCAACCCTTGATCCAATGGTCATGAAATTTTATGGGTAGGTGCAATATGTGATTAGGAACATTTTTGATTCACATCTTCAGGTCAAATTCCTTATGAGTGAAGAGTTGACTTTTTGGTCGACGAAACGATCGATCGATGACGATCGGATCAACTGTTGTTGTTCTGGGTCTTCCGAGACTTTGAAACTTCTTGAGGGGACTTGAATAAGTCATATGAGCTTTATGGGCCATAATTCCATCATTGAAACACCTTTAAAATCAAAAGTCAAACCACAGTTGACTTTCCTGATCAAAAAACCCTAATCGGGGATCCTGAACTGCACTGTTCCTGATCTTTTTGTGAAAACCTCAAATTGGATTCATGTTTGACCCAATGTAGTATTCTTGATTATGTAGATACTTGTTTCATGGAGAAACAATCCAATACATTGCCTGATTAAACTGTCGAACCCTTGATTTCCAATTGCTCGGAACCCTGATTCGCCTGTAGCTAAACAAAGACAAACTTGAAACTGGTTATGGTTAGATAAACAAATGGAAATGATCCTAAAATGATGAAGATTTAAGGGGTCAAAATTTGGGGTGCAACAATGTGCAACGTGAAAAATCATCAATAAAGGTTACAAAATACCTAGACTCAAAAGTAGACGCAATACGTGCGGGACCCCAAACATCGAAGTGAACTAAAGCAAAAGGGGACGCAGCCCGTTTATTGACTCGATCGGAAAAGTGACTACGTGTATGTTTCCCTAACTGACAAGACTCACAATGTAAAGTGGATAATTTAGATAAACTGGGCACCAACTTTTGTAGCTTGGGAAGACCTGTATGACCTAACTACGCATGTATAATGAGTGGAGAATCTGTGGTGGAGCATGTGGTAGATGACGTAGAGAAGTAGTAGAGGACTTGAGACTCACATCCGACGCCAATCATCTGTCCCAAACTCCGATCCTGCAGAGTAACATTACTGTTAGTAAAGGTGATAGAACAATTAAGGGAACGAGTTAAACGACTGACTAACAGTAAATTAAATGGGCAATTTAGGTACACAAAGGATAGAAGTAACAGAGAGAGATGGTAAGATTTGAACAGTATCAATCCCTTGGGATCGGGTTTGAGAACCATTTGCGGCAGTTATAATAGGCAAGAAACCAGAGGTAGAGAGGGAAGAAAAAAGACCTTTATTACCAGTAACATGATCAGACGCACCAGAATCAAGGACCCAAGGACTAAGAGGAGATGATTGAGAGAAGCAAACAGATGAATTACCAGTGTGTACAACCGAAGCAGTGGAACCAGAGATCTGATTAGTCTGACACCACCTGAGAAAATCTTCGTAGCTTGGCGTAGGGTTCTGAATAGAAGGTGAAGTCTGCATAGTTTCTGGGTTATCACTTTGAGCTGCATTTACCTAGCGCGGGGGTTTGCCATGTAGCTTCCAACAACGGTCGATAGTATGTCCAAGCCGGTTACAATGGTTACACTTGGGACGAGGTTTGGAGTTGGATGACCCTCCTCGAGGGCGATTCTGATTGTTGCCAAGAGATGCGAGGGCAGCAGTGTCACCTAGTGTTGGAGCAACAGTAGATGGAGGGGAAACCGGACCAAATGCATCAGGTGTAGCCAAGCGCAACAGTTGTTCACTAACTGCATCATAGTTAGGAACAGTAGTACCTGATAAAATCTGGTTACGAACGGAGTCAAGTTTGGATGGTAGTCTTTTAAGTGCCATGACCATGAAAAATTTACTCTGTTGTTCGGCATGAGTTGTTGCATCTTTTGTGTACGGCATGAGGGTTGCGTAACT
This sequence comes from Lathyrus sativus, assembly GCA_963859935.3. NCBI lineage: Eukaryota > Viridiplantae > Streptophyta > Magnoliopsida > Fabales > Fabaceae > Lathyrus > Lathyrus sativus. The sequence goes on along the minus strand of OZ012738.1, from coordinate 241,725,747 downwards.
TGCTTTCAAGACATCAAGCTTACTCAAATAGGTTTGCATATCCATATTTTCCATCTTCAGCGTGTCGAGTTTGAGGATGACACTGTATAGACAATGAACGTCGTTGGAGAAGACTTTCTTGGCCTTTTCCCGAACTTCATAGCAAGTGGAGAAGGCTTGATACTTTGCTTGGAGGTTAGGTGCTATGGAGAACCATAACACGGTAAGTAGAGAGGCATCTGTTTTCTTCCATTTAGCGAGTTTGTCGGAGGCAACCTTAGTCAATTGTGTGGTTAGGTGATCTTCATATCCCTAACCACGAAACCACATACCGACAGCACAAGCCCATATGTTATAGTTTGCTGATCCAGTTAGTTTTTCACATGGGATAAGAGGAACTTTAGTAAACGAGACACAATCAGCGTCTCCCATAGCTTAATGACACAAAAAAACAGAGTGAAGTCGAGGCTGTTTGCACTAGAGCACCGTTTTTCGTGAGTCGGAAAGTAAAACAGACAGAGGCCGGATATGGAATGGGTGAGGAGAGGTGAGAAGATCAGCAGAAAAACGGTCGGAATCAGCCGCCAGACGCGCTGGGGCAACAGCGGGAAAAAGGGCGACAACCGGATCGGAGGACAGCGAGTTGGATGGTTGGGCCTAACTCAACCCTACAAAACTGATTTTTCGAAACGTCGTCGAAAGTTTTGCCGGAACTGTAACGGCGGCAAGACGATTACCGGAGAATTTTGAAAAGTGAGAGGCAAACCGGAGTGGCAACACGGTTTGCCAAAAAAAAAATTCTCACCGGAAGACAGTAGGTCAACCGGATAAAATACGACGAAGAAAGAATTGCCTCTTAGTAGACTCTAGATACTATGTTGAAATACAAAAGACTAAGAGACATGAATAAACTGTATGTTTTGAAAAGCACTACGAAGACATTATTATATACAAATATATTACAACTAATTACATGATATAGTCGATGTGGGAGTATTCTATATACAAATATTCTCAACACTATATATATATATATATATATATATATATATATATATATATATATATATATATATATATATATATATATATATATATATATATATATATATATATATATATATATATATATATTTACAAATATCAACAATTAACATATATACTAATAATTAAAACACGCACGCATGTACACACAAATTAATTAATTATAGACGTTGAATGTTGGGAGAAATTTGATTTTTATTTTAATCATATATATGTAATGTTGGAAGTTATTAGAGATAAGTACAGAATCAACAGATAATGTGTTATACAGTTCAGCATAATATTCATTGTAAATAATAATTAGTAATTAGCTATTAATAATTAGTAATTAGTTGTCTTCTACCATATTTAGAATTAGCATTTAAAGGGAGGATAATTGTTCTGATTCTCAGGCCAGATTTAGGATTATTAATCTATCCCTTGTATTATATAAATACCTTTCATGTATTACTTACTGAAATATCAAAGAAATACAGATTATTTGTTTCTTAATGGTATCAGTTGCTGGAAGAATTCCTTAGGTTTTTTTCTTTTGCTTCCGTTTTTTTTTCCATCCCACATAATGTCTGATACCGAGTCCTAACATTCGCCCAAACATTCTTCACTTAAACCTGAAATACCTCAATCTGTCAGGACATACCATGAAAACCACCCTGTTCAGATCACAACAATTCGATTGAACGGTCCTAATTATTTTCGGTGGTCACAATCTGTCCGTTTGTATCTCAGGGGAAGAGGAAGAATTGGCTACATCACTGGAGACAAGAAACAACCAGACAAGGAAGGTGCAGACTATGATAGTTGGGATGCTGAAAATTCCATGGTCATGACATGGTTAGTCAATTCCATGACCGAAGAGATAGGTGCAAACTATCTTTGTTATGCTACTGCAAAAGATCTTTGGGAAAGTGTCTTTCAGATGTATTCTGATTTGGACAACCAATCCCAAATTTATGAATTAACTCTCCAGCTTAGAGAAATTCGTCAAGCAGAAGATTTTGTTACCAAATACTTCAATTGTCTCAAGCGAATTTGGCAAGATTTGGATTTGTTCAATGTATATGAGTGGAAGTCACCCGAGGACTGCAAGCACTACAAGAAGATGGTGGATGTTCGTCGAGTCTTCAAGTTTCTTGCAGGTCTAAATATTGAGTTTGATGAGGTTCGTGGCCGAATTCTTGGCAGGAATCCTATCCCTCCAATTGGTGAAGTATTTGCTGAAGTGCATCGCGAAGAGAGTCGCAGCTAAGTGATGCTTGGAAAAAAGGTTGTCATTGTCCCTCCACCAGTCGAAGGATCTACATTGGTTGTTCCTCAAGTCAATCGCAAACCTTTCCCTAATCCACGAGGTGGTGACAGGAACCATTTAGTTTGCGATTACTGTGGTCAAAGTCGTCACACTCGACAAAACTGTTTCAAACTACATGGTAGGCCAAATAATAGAAAGGCTAGAAGGTTTAATGACCGCCCTACGTCTACAACCAATGAGGCTGACTCGTCTCCATTTACTAAGGAGCAAATGGATCACCTTTGTAAACTTTTAAAGTTCAACTCATCACCTAATATTCCTGTTGGATGGCACAAACAGGTAAGAATTCTTGGGCATTATCTGTCCAAAACCACTCCAACCCTTGGATAATAGATTCAAGGGCATTTGAACATTTGACCAATTGCTCTCATTTACTCAGTTCTTATTTCCCTTGTTCCGGGTCTGAAAAAGTAAGGATTGCTGATGGTAGTTATTCTAGTATTGCAGGCAAAGGCAGCATAAAAATTTCAGAAAAAATAACGTTGCAATTTGTTTTACACGTTCCTAAATTTGCTTGCAATCTTCTATCTATTCATAAATTGTCTAAGGACACTAATTGTTCTATCATTTTTCGTTCTTCCGCTTGTGTTTTTCAGGACCAGAACTCGGGGAAGATGATTGGAATTGCTAGAGAGATGAATGGATTGTACTACTTTGATGAAACTCCTCTTGGAAATGCAATGGTTTTTGGTTTAAACAGTGCAAGTTTACCTCCCGTTTCAGATCAAGTTATGTTATGGCATAAAAGATTAGGCCATCCTAGTTTCCCTTATCTTAAGTATTTATTTCCAAAATTTGCCAAAGAAATAAATTCCTCACAATTTCATTGTGAAGCTTGTCACTTAGCTAAAGATCGTCGTGTGTCTTTTACTTCAAAAGTTTATTCTGCTTCGCAACCTTTTTATTTAATCAATAGTGATGTTTGAGGTCCTTCAAAAATTAAAACTATGTCTGGAAAAAAATGGTTTATGACATTTATTGATGACCATACACATGTGTGTTGGATTTATCTCTTAGAAAAAAAATCTGAAGTGGAACAAAGGTTTAAAGATTTTTTTCAAATGATTGAAAACCAATTTCAAACTAAGATTGGCATTCTAAGGTCTGACAATGGCACTGAATACTTCAACAAATATCTAAGTACATTCCTAGTAGCTAAAGGGATAATTCATCAATCCACTTGTCGTGATACTCCATAACAAAATGGTATTGCTGAAAGAAAAAATAGATATCTCCTCGAAGTTACTAGAGCTATTATGTTTTCTATGAATGTACCTAAATATCTTTGGGGAAATGCCTTATTAACTGCTTGTTACCTCATTAATAGAACGCCATCTCGCGTTTTAAAATATGAGACTCCTGTGCAAGTTTTACAAAATTATTTTCCCACACCCCGCATCATTGCGGATCTTCCCCTTAAAGTTTTTGGTTGTCTTTGTTATGTCTACATCCCAAATATTTTCCGTTCCAAATTGGATCATAAAGCTGAAAAATGTGTTTTTCTTGGCTACGCTTCAAACAAAAAGGGCTACAAATGTTTTAACCCAATAACAAAAAAAAAAATTGAAAGTATGGATGTCAATTTTGTTGAAAATCAACCTTTTTTTAATAAAAATTCTCTTCAGAGGGAGAATCATTGTGTTGATAAAGAAGATAATTTTTAGGAAACTTTACCTGCATTGGATGATATTGTGACTACAAATCATCCAAATACAAAGATAATAGAACCCAGAATGCTTAATCTTGAAATGTCGAATAATATAATGTCTGAAACAAGGGGGACAAAAACTGATTGAGGATCATAATCCTCAACTTCAAGTGTATGTCCGAAAAAGATTTCACAAAGGTATTACAAATCCAATTGTCTCTCCTGAAAAAATCCAATCTGATTTATCAAGTGAAGGCCCTACTGAAATTTCACTTTCCAGTTCTTCATCTGGTAATCAATCTTACTCTTCCAATTATTTACTGGATTTGTCTTTTCCTGATATAAGTCTTCCTATTGCTTTGAGAAAAAAAATTCCTGACCTTAGTATCCCAATTGCTGATAGGAAGCGTACTCGAACATGCACTAAACACCCCATTTCTAATTACTTGTCATATGACAAGTTATCACACACTCACAAGGCATATGTGTCGATTTCGAATTTGTTTGTGCCCAAGACTATTCAAGAAGCATTAGGTGATCCGAATTGGAAATTAGCAGTGAAAGAAGAGATGAGTGCTCTAAGGAAAAATAATACTTGAAGTATCACTGATCTATCTCATAACAAAAGGGCAGTTGGATGTAAATGGGTCTTTACGGTGAAATGCAAGGCTGATGGAAATGTAGAAAGGTACAAAGCAAGGCTAGTAGCAAAAGGTTTTACTCAAACTCATGGTATAGACTACCAAGAGACCTTTGCCCCGGTTGCTAAGATTAATTCCATCAGAATTCTTCTCTCTCTTGCAGTAAATTTCAATTGGGCGCTACATCAATTTGATGTTAAAAATGCTTTTTTGAATGGAGAATTACATGAAGAAATATATATGAGTTTACCTCCTGGATTTGAAGAAAATCTTGGACAGGACAAAGTTTGCAAATTGAAAAAGTCCTTATATGAATTAAAACAATCACCAAGGGTCTGGTTTGAAAGATTTGGAAGTGTTGTTAAGAAATACGGTTTCACCCAAAGTCAAGCAGATCACACATTATGCTTTAAACATTCAGATGAAGGTAAGATTGCTATTTTAATTGTGTATGTCGATGACATTATCATGACAGGAGATGATGTTAACGAGATAGGTGATCTAAAGCGAAGACTTGAAGCTGAATTTGATATCAAAGACCTTGGAAAATTAAAGTATTTTCTCGGGATGGAGTTCGCAAGGTCTAAGGAGGGAATCTTTCTCAATCAACGCAAATATATACTTGATTTACTCACAGAAACAGGGATGACAGGGTGTAAAGCAGCAGAAACACCAATGGATCCCAATGTAAAACTGAAGGCAGCATCTAAAGATGAAGTGGTAAATAAGGAACGCTACCAACGACTGGCCGGTAGACTAATTTATTTGTCTCATACAAGGCTTGATATAGCTTTTGCAGTAAGTGTGATAAGTCAGTTTATGCATGCACCAGGACCTACTCATTTTGAAGCTATTTTCAGAATATTGAGATATTTAAAAGGAACTCCAGGGAAGGGGTTGATGTTCAAAACAGAGGGCATATACAAGTGGAAGCTTACACAGATGTTGATTGGACAGGTAATCTAAATGACAGGAGGTCTACTTCTCACTATTGTACTTTTGTAGGTGGAAACTTAGTTACATGGAGAAGTAAAAAGCAAAATGTTGTAGCTAGGAGCAGTGCAGAGGCTGAATTCCGCTCAGTGGCCCGTGATTTTTGTGAAGTATTATGGATTAAAAAATTCATGGAGGAATTGAAGGTCTCTAGCCCAACAACAATTAAAGTCTACTCTGATAATAAGGCAGCTATTTCCATTGCCCATAATCGTGTCCTACACGACAGAACAAAACATGTTGAAGTGGACAAGCACTTCATTAAAGAAAAAATTAACAGTGGTGAAATTTGTATGTCCTGTGTACCTACCACAAGTCAAGTAGCAGATGTTCTTACAAAGAGTCTTTCAAAGAGACAATTTGATGATATGGTGAGCAAGCTTGCAATGAATGACATATTCATGCCAACTTGAGGGGGAGTGTTGGAAGTTATTAGAGATAAGTACAGAATCAACAGATTTTGTGTTATACAGTTCAGCATAATATTCATTGTAAATAATAATTAGTAATTAGTTGTCTTCTACCATATTTAGAATTAGAATTTAAAGGGGGGATAATTGTTCTGATTCTCAAGCCAGATTTAGGATTATTAATCTGTCCCTTGTATTCTATAAATACCTTTCATGTATTACTTACTGAAATATCAAAGAAATACAGATTATTTGTTTCTTTATATATATATATATATATATATATATATATATATATATATATATATATATATATATATATATATATATATATATATATATATATATATATATATATATATATATATATAAAAAACAACACAAGGGTGCAGTTTTTTTTAATATATATAAACCTGTATTCTATTTATTAGCTCCTGAGGATGCTCAATCCGTAGCCCTACCTGTTTACAATGTATAAAGGGGATTAAAAAAACGAAAAAAAGAGATTGAAAATCTTGACATGAACAAATGTAAAAGCAGACGTCACATTATCATTTGATTCCTCTAAATATTAAAATACACAAATCGGCCATAACAGGGTGCACCATGTTACAATGACAAATAAGAACTTGGCTAATCTACAACTTTCCATGAGAATTGGGTCTACCTTAAAGATCAGATCTACATAAGTTTCTCCTGATTTAAATTAGAACTTTGCCAACCTACATCAAATAGTGGCAAGTCTTTCAAATTTATCGACATGTCATGTGATTCCTATCGGTTGTTAAACATTTTGGTGGTAATTATCCAAGTCATGTACATCGCAGGCTACATTCTCTTTGGATTTGGTTCACTCTAATGTTCGGGGTTAAAGTCGTATTGCGTTCACTGACCACTATTGAGTCCAAATATTTTGTAACATTCCCTGATGATGATTATTCTTAATGTAATTGAATGTTTTAAATAGAAAATGGATCATAGTTGTAAGTTATCCTCAAGTCCTCTAGTCAAGAAAACAAAAATCAATTTGGTGTTCCCAATTGTATTTTACAAAGAGATAATGACCCTAATCAATATCTAATTATTGGAAAAATCAAGTCTCATATATCGATAATTCATACCACCCACTGTTTATATCCACGCACCAAGCCCAATAATGGTGGGCGTAAGGGGGTGTATTGGAAAAAAAAACTCAAATCTCATATTGGTTAAATATACAATCTACAAAGGATTTATATAGAGTGGCACCCCTCACTTTACCAACCGATTTTGTAAGGTTGAGTTAGGCCAAATTCTAATTCTATTATGGTATCAGAGCCTATCGATTTGGGTCACTGCTCGCACACGGTTTTCACACGAACAACCTCTGGCCTCCTAACGCAGGTTTACTTGCGGGACCGGCCAAACAAGTCCTAGAACAATCTGGTCAAGTCTATGCAATGTTGGTAGAATGGTTTTTGTTTAGAGTAAGTCGAAAACAAACTTGAAGAAAAAGTGTACACGAATTGATAAACAAGCAAGTGAACAAGTAAAAGGCAAGATATCTTAAAATTTGATAATGTAAATTGCTTTAAAAAGAAATGTGGACGCTATTATACATTTTGCAGGAGTGAACTCTTTTCTCTTAATAATTGGTACTCAGAGTGTATTCCTTTGACAATGTTACAAAATGTGACACCCTAAATGAAAATGGACATTGCTTTAAATAGAAAAGGAAAATAATTGACTTTCTCTCAATGTTGGTCCTGGTGGTGACACATGTTGCTCCACCATCTTTGTAACTTCCCCACGTTCTCAGCCTTTCAAATTCCTTCTCGCTCAAAGGTTCCCACACTTTATGTCGGTTTCATTGGTCATCAATCAACACCTTCGACGGCATAGCTTTGGGTCGACTCACAATACATCTCCTACTGGCGTCGACTTGCGATATATCTTTCGCTGGTGTCGACTTGAGTCTTTTCCTTCATCATCTTTCTGACTTGTCGACCCACATGTTAGCCTTTTCGTCAACTCTTCTCAGTCGAAATCTTCCAGCCAACAAGTTGCCCCCCAAAAAGCCAGTTTCGACTGAGCACTATGTCGACTGAGAAACTTGGCGTTTTTATTTCCTGCGACATTTCGATTGTACCTTGGTTTTGACCCAGTAACTCAATCATTTTCCTTCCGTCGAATCAGCCACGCGTCACATGATGTTTGACGTAATACTGGCGCCATTCTGCGCCACGATTTCCAAGAAATTTCATTATGCCTAGTCTCGTCCTAAGTTATGAGCTTTAACCCACTCCCACTCACTTTAAAATCGGAACAGTTCATTTTCCTTTCAGTTGCATGCGATTTGTCTATAAATACTCCTTACCCATGTTTGATTTTCTTTTCCACATTCTCTCACACTTTCATTTTCTTCCAAACTTTCTTGCTCCCAAAGTTCTCTTAACTTCTCTTTCAATGGCTTCTTCTGCAACATTAGCCGCTTCTGCTACTCACACAACTGGGAACAACCCCATTGCCTTAGTCCTTTCTGAAACTGAATCTCTCAACCCCTTCCCAATCCAACGTCTGCTGATGATGCGGTGATAGCAACCTGGCAACGCCAGATGATCATTCCTTTCGTGGTGGCTGATAAACTGCACGTTTTCCATGGGTTGTATCCTAACAAGAAACCCAGTCATGAAGAACTCCAAGCGTTCTTTCTCTGCTACGTTCCTACCATACCTCCTGCTTTTTAGAAAGGTGGCACCTTCGACCTCAAGTTCATGGCACCAAAAGCTAGGGTTTTCCGATCGATGCCCACTCCTAGCAACAAAGACTATATCTCTTGGTTTAACAGAGTCCAAGGCAAGCATCAAGAGCAATGGAAAACAGCTGGCATCTTCGACGCCATCCAACTCTGTAGAAACACTCACAGGGTTAACCCTTGCCTATTGCCGGCGTCGATGTATTTTTGAGAGGGGTTGACCAACACATTCGACTTCCCTTGTGGTATGTTGACGCCGACACTTTTCGACATGGCGGTCATCACAGGCCTTTCTCTTTGGGCGAAACTTTTGATCTGACTCTGGAAACGACCAGCACTTTCGACTTCGATCGTGCTGGTTTTCAAAACTATATCGAGGATCATCATGATAAGGATTCCGACGAAGTGTCGGATGAAAAACATATTGCTTCCTCACTCTTTGGCTGTCATACTATCTTTTCAGTCTTGCCTCTTTGCAAATAGCCAAAAGTTACATCAACCTGGCGATCCAAATTCATGAGGGTCGACAGGTACCATTGGGTAAGCTCTTATTATCCTCCCTCTATCATTCTCTTGGTCTATCGACCTTGAGATTGAAACTTCTCCATGAGACCACCAAAGCCTGGAATGTTTCAGAGCCTATGTGGCTGTTACAACATTGGCTTAATGCCACCTTTGAGCACCAGCTGGGTTACCCTGTGTCTGCAAAAATGCAGCGTTTAAACTAAGAACGTCCCATAGAAGGCGTTCGACTTGCTCTGATGACCACTCAAGAAACCCCCAATAAAACCTTCTTCATGAAGTATATCAATATGTTTGTGGAAACAACATCTTTCGTCCCCAGCATGGCTCCCTTCGTGAATCGACGATTTGTTCCGACGTGGTTCAAAAATTTATTCCCTGGTGTTTCCCCTAAAACGGCAGCATTGTCGAACTCTATATGGAGGGCGTTTCTAACTCCACCATGTTATCATTCTGAATTGAGATGGGGAATACAGGTTATGGGTTTATGAACTAGCAGCCCAACTTGGTGGCCGATCAATTTGGCTTGAGCCAGATGCTGCCCAAGTCCTTGGTGTGGCATTCTTCTGATTTTGTTTGGGCTAGTCGACGACTAAACCTGACAGGCCACAAGAATTGCCTTAAAATTTCTAGGTCGACTCAACGCCTTGAGTTTCCTGTTTTTGCTTTCCAACCATCCTTCTTCACTACAAAAGGCTTTAATGTCTGGTGGTCAGAGTACCAAACTCAATGTTTTCAACGTGACATTTTCCTGAAAAATATGGCCGATGCTTTTGCTGCCCTTGCTGGCGAAGTTCCTACTCCGACAGTTGTTGTGCCTGTCGAGAATACCCAGAGAGCTGGTGCCACAGAAAACCCCTCAAAGAAGGTACCTCCTATGCTCTTCACTTGTATTTTATTAATTGTCATTAGCTAATCGTTTGTCCTTATCTCCAAGTCGAAAACGGGAACCAACTGCTGCATTGACCTCAACAAGGCTTGTAAAGAAACCAAAAGTCTTGAAACCACAAGTATCACATGTTTCGACGTTTCTTTGCACTCGTTTTCTACTGTCATCTTATCATGTTGTTTGTTAGGCCTCTGAGAAGACGTTGACTCCTGAGGTTGACGTGTCGGATGAAAGCACATAATCTCAGGTCTTTCCCTCTGAAACCTCAACATCCCCTCCGGCTACTCCGGTGGCCAAGAAAAAAAAAGTCTCAGTCAAAAAGACACCTTCCAAAACGGTCACTTCGACCGTTAAACCTGCTGCTCTTGACAATCCTGCTAAGGTCTTCAAACCTGTCGACTCTGAAGTCCCCCTCCAAGACACTATTGAGGTATTCATCATCTCTGTTCTCTTGGTTCATATATATTTGCTTACTTAATCTTCTTTCTGCAAAATACCGCGGTCGACTCGACTATTGCTGAAAACAATGAAAATGTCACGGCTACCGCTGGAAATCCGCCTGAGACGACGCCCCTTTTTAGTTCCCAGAAAGTTGATGAGTTCCAGGGAGCGTCGACAGAAGACATCCCACGGCGAAGACACCTCCTATTCAAAACACCACCAATGAGGTTAGCAGGGACGGTACAGCTACTAGTGGTAATGAAAACACTTCGATTATTTCGACTGCCGGCGAGGACAACTCGAATCCTAAAGGCTCTCCTGAAGGTGGCCCTAATATCGACAAAACTCTTGCTCCGGAAGAGATTTTGACGACGAAGTAGTCGAACCCAGCAAAAACTTTGAAGGCACTGCATAAGCTTCGTAAGGAGTCTATGGACGCTTACCCTGCTGGTTCGACGACCATTCTTAACCCAGAAATGGATGACTCTTTTACCCTCAAACTCCAACAGTTGAGGACGTACCTATTTGAAGACGAATTTTTGGCCGCCGTCACAGAGGAAGCAACTGTAGTCTATGACGTTTTCAAGATATTGGACAAAATTTCCCAGTTTCGAGTTCCTGCTCCCATGGCCAAATACTTAATTGAATTCGAGGCCTTCTTTACCCAGTTGGCTAAAGACCTCTCTGTTTGTAAACAGGCTGATGCTCAAATCAGGATGAAAACCAATGAGATGAAGCGTGAGTGGTACCTCAGTTCTCTTTGTGAAAAGAAACTTGGGGACTTCGAGGCCAAAAAACAAGAACGTTCTGATAAGCGTCGCGCTTTCGACCAGCAGATATCCGACTATCAGGCCAAATGGCTGAACTTACAACGAAAATTGCTGAGGTCGAAAAACAAAAGGCCTCTTTGGACTCCGCTGAACCTCTACCTGCTCAAGAAGTAATTGACCAAGTCTCCCAAAAAATTGTCCATGTCGAAACGGGCCATTGCACTGAAAGGTACGATCGACCAAATGCAGAAGAAGTCCCTTCTTGACAATAAGGTGGCTTACGAGAAGAACCTTTTTGAAGACTTCAAGTCCAGATTCCCTGCATAATTGTACTTTACATTTCCAGTCGAACTCTTGTAACTCTGTTTAGAGCTTTTGTAAACTATCTTGACCCTCTATCCATGTTGGCCAATTATTAATGGAAAATTACTTTTGGATTCGAATCTCTTGTAACATAGGCTTATATTTTTTCAAATATTTCTCATTCACTCTTAGGATTTGCTGATTCATACCTATCTCTTGGACCTCGTATACATTGTTACTGAACACTTAGATCACTTGGAATGGTCCCTCCCAATTTGGTGACCATTTTCCTAACGTTCGATCCCTTCGATCCATAGGCAACACTGTTTTCCACACATAATCATTAACTGCAAAGGTTTTCTCTCTGACCTTAATATATGCTTTGGCCACCTGTGCTTTTTGGCCTAGTAATACATCTAACGTTGTCATCCTTTCTTCGTCTAAGTCCATGGTTTCGTCTAGCATCATGTTCCAATATTGCTCCGACAGAATGTCATGCTGACGTTGCACTCTAATTGACTGTAAACAAATCTCTGCTGGCAAAACGGCATCGTGACCGAACGTCAAGCGAAATGGAGTCAAATTAGTCGACTCCTTAGGGGATGTTCGACAAGCCCATAAAATTTGATCTAAAGTCTTATGTCAATTCTTAGGTTTCCTAGCAACGTGTTTCTTGATGAGTCCAATCACTATTTTGTTGGCGGCTTCAACTTGATCGTTTGCCTGAGCATAATACGGTGTCGAAGTAATTAACTTGAAACCCGTTTCTGCTGCAAATTCTTGCATCTTCTGGCCAACAAATACGAAACCTTGGTCTATGGTGATGGTTTCAGGAATCCTGAATCTATACAAAATATGATTTTGGATAAATTCAATCACAACCTCCTGGTCCACTTTTACCAGAGGTACATCCTATATCCATTTTGTGACGATTGTGTATAATTCGCTGACTGACACGTGCTGAATGTTCGCATGTTTTTGACAATTTTGGCACCCTTTTGCAAAGTCCATGAAATCTTTGAGCATGTTTGGCCAATATACACCTTGCCAAAACAACCATTTCATCTTATGGCCAGCTTGGTTAGCTACGCATGTCCCACAATGGACTTCAAAAATTGCTAGGTATGCATCTGCGTCTCCCAGACACATGAGCAACACCCCTTCTGGAGTCTTTTTTAGCAACTCATTTCCCATTAGGACGTAACTTAAAGCTCTGTACTTAATCTTCCTATCAGTACTTCCCACTGGATTTTCCAAATACTCGACGATTGATTTTCTCCAATCTGACGGTGATAGATTGTTGATAGCGAAAATTTCATAATTTTCCAAACTTTCAATTAAGCTTTTTGTCGGAACGTTTGCCCCTCCAGCTTTTGGGATTGATAAGCCTGATGATGGTAGCTCGTTCGACACCACCTTTTCCTTAATCTCGATGAAGTCTCTCAGCTTCCCTTCCGACACTTTGTACCCGGAAGCAATTTGTGCTAAATCGTTTGCCTCTTGATTTTCTATTCTTGGCACGTGTGTAATGCTGACAACCTCGTTTTGCCCACACATTAGTGCGAGATGGGCTAAGGGTTTAGCCTCGCACCCTCTAATGTGTCTATCCTGCTCCACTCTTTTTTTTGCGGGTTGTAACATATATTTTTACATTTTTAGCCTTAAAAAGTGCAATGTCCACGGACCTGCTCTGCCCCGCCCTCAATTTTTTGCATGACGGGTCAAGGTTTTAGACTTGCACCCTCAACTATACTCGTCCCGTCCTGTTCCATTTTTTTGCGGGTTTTTACGAAAGGAGTCTAAATGGGATGGGCATGCCCATTTACCACCCCTACCTTATATGGCCTCAAACAATTTCCTAGGTCCTGGTTCGGTAAGTTTAACACTTTTGTTTAATATTTTGGCATGAGTTTGAGTAATGTTGATCACTTAGTGTTCTATTGTCAGATTTTTTTGCTTGACCGTATACGTTGGTGATATGGTCACTGCAGGTAGTGATTACTATGGTAGTAAAGCAATATCTTTGCCATCAGTTTCAAACAAAAGATCTTGACAAACTTCATTGCTTCTTAAGGTTAAAGGTTGTATTGCACAGTCCAAGAATGACATTGTGAGTTCTCTACCATGTTAGGGTGAGCCTCTTTCAGACCTAGAGAGATACAGAATCGAAAACAATGTTATCTCTATGTAACATGTCTAGATATTTCTTTTGATGTGAGTGTGGCAAGTCAATTTCTTAACTCTCCCTATGAAGGAAGTTGGGATTTGTAATTCACATTCTAAAATATATTAAAGGAGAAAGAAAAAAAAAGGACTAATATAGAGAAAGGACATGCCCGAATTGTGAAATATTTAGATACAAATTAGATAAGCTCTTCTACAAAAAGGAGATCTATTTCTGGTTATTGCATCTTTGTTGACCATAACCTGATCTCTTGAGCTGAAAACAGAATGTTGTCACAAGTTCTAATGCAGAAGTAGAATATTGAGTTATGGCTTCAACCACTTGACAACTTATATGGCTAAAAGCAATAACTATATGAACTAAGGTTTTGGAATGTTTCCCATGACACTCATTTGTGATAAACAGACTGCCCTAGGATATCCCCTCAAATCCAATTTTTCATGAGATGACCAAATTCATTAAGATTGTCACTTTCTTAGGGAGAAGATATTATTGAGAAACTTTCTAACAAGCTTTGCAAATGAACAACTGACATATGTCTTCACTTATTCATTCAGAGGTCCTCGAGTCCACTATATATGTAACAAGTTTGATGCATATGTGATGTAGGAAGGCTAGTTGCACGTACCGAAGAAGAAGTCGCGTGTCAAAAAGGTTCGGCAAGATTTGCCCAAGTTTGACGTCCGATGTCAAAATGACTATTATTGTTAAGAAACGTGGTTGGGCCTAACTCAGCCCTACAAAACCGGTTGGTAGAGTGAGGATTGCCCCCACTTATAAACACATGTTCATTCCATATATTGTCCGATGTGGGACTTTTAACACACCCCCTCACGCTCAGGATTGGACAACTGAAGCGTGGAAATAAATGGTGGGTGGCCCGATAGCGGAAACCATAGAAGGTGGCCCACCGGATCTTAAACGAGACTCTGATACCATGTTAAGAAACGTGGTTGGGCCTAACTCAGCCCTACAAAACCGGTTGGTAGAGTGAGGATTGCCCCCACTTATAAACACATGTTCATTCCATATATTGTCCGATGTGGGACTCTTAACAATTATTATACCTTTCTGGATAAAGAATTGGCTCACAAGTCCAATTCACCGCTTCGCTGTGACATATGGGCTTTTTAAGCTATCCGAGTTCGTTTCAGGCCCGAAAACAGCATTTTAATACTTTCAGCAATTTTCTGTTTATATCGTTTTGGATAATTTATTTCTGCATTAGGGTTTCTTTTCTATATTTAAACATTTTTGAGCATGGCCGTCAGGGTTATCTTTCATCATAATAAAATTTGAGGATTTTTCTTTTTCGGGTGGATTCCAAAACTTTATCTAACAGATTTGTTGTTTGCAAACTTGTGTTTCCATTCTAGACTTAACGCTTGCTAATCTTTCGTGATTCCGACGGCTTCAATATGATTTATATGTTTAAGCTTCGGGGAGAGTTTTAGTATTATTGTGAATAGGATAATCATGTAATTAGAAAAAATAGGGATTTTATACACACTTGAATTTATGCCTCCATATATATATAATATTTTCCCATGAGTAATTGAGGCATTATAGATTCATTCAAATTTTTTTATCAACAAAAACAAATTTATGCCTCCATATATATAATATTCTCTATTATAAAACTCTGGGAATCGTGTATAAAACTGAAGCGACAATTCATGAAATCCATTCAGACCTTCTCCATCTCCAAACTTTGCTACGACACAAGATTTTGGTGATTCAAGAATTATATCACCTTGATTCATGTCTCATGCAATAGGTCCCTAATGAAATTTTTCCTCAGTAACTGCAAACTATTCACAGTGAGGAAAGGACAAGGTAAAACTTTAGGGGGATTATTAATTATCAATACCTTATTAGTTGACGGAGTAAAAGATGATTATTAATTAGTGAGTTTATAGCACACCAGATAGACAAAACTTACATGAGAAAAGGCAACAGACAAGTATCACAATTTCCATAGACTGAAATTAGGATTAAAAGATTATGTATAAAACTCACAGCAAAATCTCTGTGTAGTAATTCCACATTGTGAGTAAGAAGCATTTGATATACATCACGGGCAGAATGACCCACCGCCAGAATAACTGCATCACATTCCAACTTTTGGCTTCTTAAACGCAATTCATCAGCTGATTCTGATACCATAACCCCGAGGACATGTCCATCTTCTATATGTAGATCATCTACTCGTGTTCCAAACTTAATTGTTACCTGCAAAAGAAAGAAGCAGCACTGTTAATTGGATAGTATGAAGACAACTGCAAAAGGAAAATAACTAAGCAAGATAGAAAATTACACCAACAATAATTTGTTTTTAACGCAAACAAGTTAATGGAACTCACACCCAAATCTTGCAGATGTTTCCTGAAGTTGCGAAGTAATGGAACCAACCTATCTGTTCCTAAGTGAGGTTTTCCATCAATCAATATCTTTTTGCTAGCTCCAAACTGCACTAGAGTTTTCATAACCTAAAATGAAGATATCAAGTCAACCAGTCCATGACTTAGAAAGTTAGGCATAAGGGCATAATGGATCAATTAAAACAACACAAATCTTGTTGATCTAGTTATAATTCTTCTACTAGCTAATAAAACCCTCCCAAGTAAAAGAGCTATGTTTGGGATCCGGGAGTACTCAGAGCAGCGAGCAAATTCGATCCACGAGAAAATTATCCTATTTGTTGTACAATCCAATCTCTTCAAGTTATGAGATTCAGAAGAACATATTTTTCTATGGTATATTTCTTTCACCTTGAGGACAAGGTGAATCTTTTGTATTGTTAGACCTCTCATATGACTTAGCAATTATGTTTTCTACCTCCATTCCTTTTTAAGTGTCATTTTTTGACTTTTTACACATACCAAGAAAGCTAATCATTATTGTTACTTTTATGTAGGTTTAGTGGAGAATCATTATTGTTACTCTATAACAATGATAACAATTATTATATTATTAAGAGTGGTTAGTGGAGAATCATTATATTAATAAGAACAATTATGCATATTAATTATGTAGGTTTATGTTTAGAATAAATAGGGGAAGATAGAGGGGAGTTCATTATCGTGGAATTTGATTGGAAAATGGTCATTTTGACACTAAAGGAAGTCCAGACTCTCGAAATTCTAGTTCTGTAATATTTTCTGTAATTCAAAAGGATTTTCCCTAATCCTTTGGTATATCAGTTGGTTTCTATCAACACCTCTTATGACTTAAGAATTATGTTTTTAAATATCAATTATCATCATATTATTAAAAATGGTTAGTGGATAATTATTATATTATTAGAAGTAGTTACATTTATTAATTATGTAGGTTTATGTTTAGAATAAATAGGGGAAGACAGAGGGGGTTTTTCATTATGGCGGAATTTGACAAGAAAGGAACAATTTTGGCATTATGGGAGGTGCAGACCCTCGAAGTTCTGCTTTGCATAACTATCTATTTCTGAGTTTGATTTGTCTCATGTATTACTCATTTATCGATTTAAATCATATCTTTCTATCTTCTAAGATCCACAATAACAACATAACTATTCATTCATTGCATTGATTTGATTTGGTATTACTTATGAGCTTCCATGCCGTAAAGTTTCACAGATCAATCTTATTATTGACTCTCCTCATTTCAACTCTTGCTCAATCCCTTTGTTTGTTATAGTCCCACATAACACTTCCCCCTAACCTACCTATTAGCTTTCGAAAGCACCTTACTCTCGATCATCATCACAAATGTATAATTGAGTTTTCATCAATTGTCTTTCTTTCATTCTTCTTTGCATTTGCTTTATCATTTGTTACCATTCCTAAGAATGTTCTAGAAATTAGAAGAACTATCCAATACGTAAAAATGCTAATAATAGGAGGTCCAATTCAGGCTTTTGTATGCTTATTGGAGGTAACTAGATCTTGTGAAAAAATCACAATCACATTATTGTTGCAAGATCAGGCATAGTTTGAATCCACGATGTTACCTATAGAAGAAATATGTTGTATATTTCATTGTAATTGGAACTCTTACGTTGTGAGGTATAAATAGAATACATAAGCTGAACACTAATTTGTTAATAAACAGCAAAATAATTTCCTATAATTGCTGCTACCTAAATAAGGAAATAACAACTACCTAAATAAGAAAATAACAATAATAGATAATAAATCTATTTACACCACTGTCTTGTAACAGTTTGACAAATCAGAATCAAATGATTATGATTTGATGTGCTAATCTTCAACACTCCCCCTCAATCTGGGTGGTAGATGTCTATCATACCCAAATTGGATTTGATATTTTCATAAGTATTCCTTGGAAGAGCTTTGGTTAAGATATCTGCAGTTTGCTTGTATGATGGGACATGATCAATACTTATAATCTTATGATTAATTTTTTCTTTAATGAAGTGTCGGTCAATTTCCACATGTTTTGTTCTATCATGTTGGACTGGATTCTTTGCAATGCTTATAGCAGCTTTGTTATCACATAGTAACCTTACAGAGTGGTTGACATGAATTTTGATTTCATCTAGCATGCTCTTAAGCCACATTCCTTCACAAATACCTAGGGCCATAGCTCTAAATTCTGCTTTTGCACTACTCCTCGCCACTACAGATTGTTTCTTACTTCTCCAAGTTACTAGGTTCCCCCACACAAATGAACAATAGCCTGTAGTCTATTTTCTGTCTGTGGAGCATCCTGCCCAGTCTGAATCTGTATAAACTTCAATGTCCCTGTTTGAATTCCTCTTGAAGTGGAGGCCTCGGCCTGGTGTGCCTTTGAGGTATTGGAGGATTCTATTCGCCATTTTCATGTTAGACTCAGCTGGATTTGACATGTAGCGACTAGCCAAGCTTACAGTTAACCCAATGTCGGGCCTAGTGTGAGATAGGTAGATTAGTTTCCCAACTAGACTTTGATATCTATCTTTGTCGGCTGGTGGACTTTCATTTTCTCTTCCTTTAATTTGTTCTATTGGTGTATTAGCTGTCTTGCACCCGAGCATTCCAATTTCTTGAAGTCAAGGGTGTATTTCCTTTGTGATACATAGATACCATCCTTTGTTCGAGCAACTTCCATCCCTAAAAAATACTTAAGTTGTCCCAAGTCCTTAACTTCAAATTCCTTTGCCTAAGAGTCCCTTTAAATGATCAATTTGATCATAATAATTTCCTGTAATAACGATATCATCAACATAAACAATAAACAAAGCTACCTTTCCTTCCATGGAGTGTTTAATAAACATAGTGTGATCTGATTGACATTGGTTGAACCCGTCTTTCTTGACAACTCGAGTCAATCTATCAAACCATGCCCTTGGAGACTGCTTGAGGCCATAAAGGGATTTTCGGAGCCTGCACACCATATTTGCGGTGCTAGATGATTCAAGTCCAGGAGGAATTTGCATATAAACTTCCTCTTCTAGGTCACCATTTAATAAGGCATTCTTGATGTCTAGTTGATGGAGTGGCCAATCTAAATTTGCAGCCAAAGAGAGAATAACTCTAACCGAGTTTAGTTTGGCCACCGGTGCAAAAGTCTCTTCATAGTCTACTCCATATGATTGAGTAAATCCCTTTGCTACAAGTCGAGCTTTGTACCGATTTACACTCCCATCTGCATTATACTTCATGGAGCATATCCATTTGCATCCTACCGACTTCTTCCCTGCAGGTAGGCTTGTGATCTCCCAAGTGTCATTCTTAATTAAGGCCTGAACCTCTTCAGTTACGGCTGCTGCCCATTCAGAATTTTGGAGTGCCTCATGGATGTTGCTCGGAATATGTGTATTGTCAAGAGCTGTTACAAAACTCTTGTAACTCTGGGACAGTTTTCCATAAGATACAAATCTTTCAATGGGATGTTTAGTACATGATCTTACATTTTTTCTCAAAGCAATAGGAATATCAATATCATCAACATTCACAGAGTTAGGAGCAGTATTACCTGAGGGAACGCCATTTTCTAGAGTCTTGGAGGTTTCTTGGTTCTGCCTTGGAGCTGTGCAGGACTCTATTACCTTCTTGCTCTTCCTGGAGTACACTTTCATGTTGGTTCCTGGTGCAGTTTCTGTTGTAGGGACTGTTGTTTCTACTGCAATTTCCTCTGCATTTTCTGACGTAGTTTCTTCTAGTCCACGTGTAGGTTCTGCAGTTTCTGTTGCATTTTCATTTAGTTCAGGTGTAGGTTTTGATGCCTCAGCAGTGAATTTGGGTTCAGTTAGCTCAAGTTCTAAAAGTTGGGATTCTACCACTTTAATTGGATAGGTGTTCTCCCCCTGAATGCCAACTTTGGGGTAATATGGTTGATTCTCAAAAAAGGTTACATCTATGGTGTGGTAGAATTTTTTGTTTTGAGGTGAATAACATTTGTATCCCTTTTGGTGAGGAGAGTAGCCGAGGAATATACATTTAATGGATTTCGGGTCAAGTTTACTGCGTTGGGGATTAAGATTATGGACAAAGGTTGTGCATCCAAATATTTTCAACGGAATAGATGTAAGGATACGATTGGTTGGGTATAATGTTTGGAGAGTGAAGTAAGGCGTATGAAAGTTAAGGATCCAGGAAGGCATTTTGTTTATTAGATAGGATGCAGAGAGGACAGCTTCTCCCCAAAACTGGTTAGGTACATTTGTAGCTAGCATGAGAGATCGGGTTACTTCTAGGAGGTGTCTATTATTTCTCTCAGCAACCCCGTTCTGCTGAGGTGTATCCACACATGAAGTTTGGTGTATTATTCCATGTTGCATAAAGTATGAGCTTAGTGCAGAATTATAGTACTCACGACCATTATCACTCCTAAGCACTCTAATTTTGCTTTGAAATTGTGTTCGCACCATGGTATGGAAACATTCAAATATCCTACCAACTTCCGATTTGTCTTTCATAAGGTAGAGCCAAGTGATCCGTGTGTGGTCATCAATAAAGGTGACAAACCATCTTGATCCAGTTACATTTCTGACCCGTGATGGTCCTCATACATCACTATGAATAAGATAAAAAGGTTAGGAAGGTTTATAGGGTTTAGGTGGGTGGGGGTTGCGTGTATGTTTGGACAATTGACAAATTTCACATTGAAACAACTTCTGATTTTTATTGAATAATTTAGGAAGCATTTCTTTCATGTACATAAAATTTGGATGGCCTAGTCTATAGTGCCACAGCATTGCAGAATTTTCACTACATGCAGAAACTACAGTGCAAGAGGTTGCCTCGGATTCTGGTTTAGATGCTTCAGCCTGAAGAATATAGAGTCCAGCACATTCTTTAGCATTGCCAATCGTCCTCCCCGACTCCAAAATCTGAAATTCACTAAGGTTAGGAAAGAATTTAGTGATGCACTTCAAATCCTTTGTAAGTTTACTAATGGACAGCAAGTTACAGTCAAGTTTAGGCACATAAAGTACTGAACTAAGAGTAATATTTTGTGAAATAATGACTGAACCTTTACCCATGACCTTAGAAAGGGTACCATCAGCAATTCGAACAGTCGAATGATTTTGACATGGAGAAAAGCTATCAAAGCCATTCAAATCTCCAGTCATGTGATCAGATGCTCCTGAGTCAATAATCCATGAATTTTGTTTTCCCCTGCTAGTGTTTAGAGCATGCAAAAAATTACCTTTTTGTGCCACAGTAGCTGTACCAATTGTTTGTTGAAGCATTTTTTGTAAGGCTTCCATTTGCTCCTTGTTGAATGGTGATGAGTGAGAATTTACCTCAGCTGTGTTCCCTCTGTTGTCCCGGTTTTTGGTCCATAATGGCTTTCCATGAATGATCCAACATGTGTCCTTGGTATGACCCGGTTTCTTGCAGTGGTCACACCAAGGCCGAGTTTTGTTTTGGAAAGAACGTTGATCTCCCCTGCTGCCATTGCAGATCCTTCTATAGATGAGGCTGCACTAGATTTTACAAGCAACACTTTTCTCCTGCTCTCCTCTCTTCGTATTTTCGAAAATGCTTCTCGAATTTTTGGAAGAGGTTTGGTTCCAAGGATTCTCCCACGAACTTCATCAAGTTCTGTGTTCAAACCTAATAGAAATTTGTAGACTCTATCTTTCTCCAACAATTCTTTGTACTTCTTTTTATCATCTGTGCAGCTCCATTCAACTTCATCATATACATCCAATTGCTGCTAGTGACGATTGAGAGTATTAAAATACTCTGTGAATGAGCGGTCATCTTGACGCAAATCATGGAGTATGCTCTTTATTTCAAAGATTGCAGATGTATTGTCGACATTAGAGTAAGTTTCCTTAACGGCATCCCACATCTCTTTGGCAGTGTCATAGTACATGAAATTTTCTCCAATTTCATTTGTCATGGTGTTTAGTAGCCATGACATTACTAGACTGTTTTCTAATTGCCATTTTTCGATGTTGGAATCCCCCTTTTTTGTACACTTGGAGTCTCCCGTGATATAACCTTCCTTCCCTTTTCCTTGAAGGTAGATTTTGACCGAGCGCACCCATTGATTGTAATTATGGCTATTCAATTTGTGACCAGTGATAGGAAGAGCATGTCCTTCAGCCAAACTGTTGGCTGAATTTTCTGCTTTAGTACCTGCCATGGGTGGTGCTCAAGGTTTAAGGATGGTTCAGATCTTGTGCTCTGATACCATATAGAAGAAATATGTTGTATATTTCATTGTGATTGGAACTCTTACATTGTGAGGTATAAATAGAATACATAAGTTGTACACTAATTTGTTAATAAAC
This sequence comes from Lathyrus sativus, assembly GCA_963859935.3. Taxonomy (NCBI): domain Eukaryota; kingdom Viridiplantae; phylum Streptophyta; class Magnoliopsida; order Fabales; family Fabaceae; genus Lathyrus; species Lathyrus sativus. The sequence goes on along the minus strand of OZ012738.1, from coordinate 241,703,148 downwards.
AGCGAAATAATTTCCTATAATTGTTGCTACCTAAATAAGAAAATAACAATTACCTAAATAAGAAAATAACAATAATAGATAATAAATCTATTTACACCACTGTCTTGTAACAGCTTGACAAATCAGAAACAAATGATTATGATTTGATATGTGCTAATCTTCAACACCCTTAATTTTGAAAGGGTTAAAATACGAATTATTTTCTCTCATGTTCTCTTCTCTCTCTACTTCGTTCGTCTTTTGTCTTTGCTTCTTCTTCTCTCGTCCTCAACCCTATCGGCTATTTTCATCTTTCCCCGTGCCACCCTCCGTCGCTCCTCTGTTTTTCAAGTGAGTTCTATTTTCTTTTATGTTTTTTCCTTTCATCCCTTCACTCTTTTTCTATTCTTTTCTTTTTATTTCTCGTTTCTGTTTTTTTATTTCTTTTTCTGTTATTATTCCTAGAGAATATGACAACATCTTCTACACCGAATTCTACCTTAGTTGTTTCATGTGTCAAACCTGTTGGTTGCTGATCTGAAACCATTAAGGCACAAATATGCAGTCATTAATAAGGGACAGCAATGCAGATTTTATAGTTGTATACATTTATACTTATTTACACAGCCATATAGAATATTTTCATTTTTGTATATAAGGATTAATTTGAGTTAATTAGGACTTAATTAGTTTCTTTAATTACTTGTACTCCCTAGGTTATATATATCCTATTCTATTATGTACAAATTCAATAAGAAATACATAATTTCTACAAAACCTTCAAACCAACCAGTAGTAATATTGACATAGCATGACAATATAATCATTTGAAAGATTTAAATAATAAAAAAAAAAGGTGACATGTGATTTTTGTAATCTAACAAGTAGTGGGAGAATAAGTAGAGCAAAAAAGCATCAACTAGGAATAAAGGGTGATGTAGTTCCTTGCTTGAAAAAATCTGCGGGAGTGAAAGCAACATTAGATGCTGATATGGTTGAGAAAGAGAGAATTAAAAAAGGAATAGAAGAGGTGTTAGTGCAATTAAATGCGGATGATACAAATGAAATTGAGGAAATAAGTAGAATTCGAAGCGGAAAGAGGCTTGCTAAGACTTCTTCAAGGGCTAGCAAGAAGACTAAATGACCATTGAATTAAGTGTTTAAGAAGACTGAGGAAACAAGCATCAATGATGTGTGTGATAAAGAAGCAAAGGCATGAACCGTACAATATATTGTTCGCTTTGTTTATACGTGTGGAATTGTTTTTAACGTAGTAAATGCAAAAGCCTTTAAGTTGATGTTGGAAGTTATGGTCCTCATTTAAAACCGCCAAGTTTTTATAAACTTAGGGTTCCACTCCTTTATAAGGAGTTGGAATATACAAAAGGTTTGTTGACAAATCATAAGGTGCAAATGAATAAGCATGGATGTTCAATTATGTCAGATGGTCAAACGGATAGAAAAGGTAGAATCTTGATTAATTTCTTGGTCAATTGTCCGGTGGGAACCATGTTTGTGATAAGTGTCGATGCTTCTAACTATGCCAAGACGATAAGCTAGCTGAGTTGTTGGACACTTTTGTCGAGAAAATGGGTGAAAAAGATGTTGTTCAATTGATTACCGACAATGAGAGTAATTATGTAGCGGCAGGTAAAATATTAACTTCGAATAGGCCAAACAAGTTTTGGACTCCATGAGCAGCCCACTGTATAGACCTTATGTTAGAAGACATAGGAAAATTCCAAAGGTTCATAAGGTTATACAAAATGGAATTAAAGTTGTGGGTTACATTTATAACCACACATTTGCTTTGAATCTAATGAAAAAGACTACTGACAATGTTTAATTGGTTAAAAAATGAGTGACAAGGTTTGCTACCTCTTTCCATACTCTACAAAGGTTGCAAGAACTAAAAAACAAGCTTAGAGAGATGTTCACTTGTGAAGATTGGGTGAGTTCCAAGTGTGCCAAAGATTCTAAAGAAAAAAGGGTAACTAGTATTATATTTATGCCATCATTTTGGAGTGATGTTGTCTACACTCTTAAGGCCATGGCGCCTCTTGCAAATGTGCTAAGAATAGTTGATAATGAAAGTAAACCCACAATGGATTACATATATGCCGCAATGAGGGTAGCGATGGAATCAATTGATAAGGCTTTCAATTCAAATTCTACCAAGTACAAAGTCGTATTTGAAATCATTGATAAAAGATGGGAGTATCAACTTCATCATCCGCTACATGCTGCAGGTTATTATCTCAATCCTGGATATTATTATGATAAACCAGAAATTGAGAATGATCCTAAATTGGTGACATGCCTCCGTAGATGCATTGAGACACTTAGTGGAAGCCATGAGGTGGAAGATAGAATTTCAGTACAATTGACAGAATACAAAGGTGCTACAGTTAGACAAATGTCGACATTAGCTCCAAGTAAGATGAAAGTTCATTTTTTTACAAATATTGGTCGCATGTGAGACACTTTGTGTTGTGTATATCCTAATGTAGATGATTTTTTACTTGCAGTTTAGTGGTGGAAGTCTTATAGAGCCGAAACTCTGGATTTGCAATTATTGACGGTTAAAGTGTTGAGTTTGAGTTGTAGTGCTTCCGAAGGTGAGCGTAACTGGAGCATCTTTGAGCATGTAAGTATATATTTTTTACTAGGATATTAAAGTATCTTACATTCAAGTATTATTGAATTAATATTTCAAATTATTGTATTTTAGATTCATTCCAAGAAGAGAAATAAATTGAAGCATCAAAGGTTACAAGACTTGGTTTTCATTAAGTCTAACCAAGTTTTAATTGAAAGGCTTGAAATTCGGGACAAGATTGATCTTATGGTTTTTAGCAAAATTAATTATCATTCTGAATGGTTGGTGGGAGAGATGGGAGAGATAGAAGAAGACCTCTTTCATGATGATCAATGATATCCATGTTTGCTTTAATTGTCATATAATAGTTTAAATTTGAACTTAAGATGTGATGTTTTGAATCTTCTACTATGTTTTGAATCTTGATTAAGCATTGTTCTTTGACATTGGAATTTGAATTTATAAATCTTATATGAGTGTTGTGTTATTTGTTTAGTTTTACATTAAGTATATGGTATATGTTTTATATAGTTATTAGTACAAAAAGTTATCCCACTTTTGGGGTCGGTCCCTCTGCTCCGCTATTCGAGATTAATAATTCTGATATATATATATATATATATATATATATATATATATATATATATATATATATATATATATATATATATATATATATATATATATATATATATATATATCTTAAATTCAAGTGAAACTAACCGCAATGACACTGCCTTTATTGCGTCCAATTCTAGTTACCAACTTTCCATCACTCCAGGTACCTGCACCACCCTGCCACACATAAGTCCTTGATAAATGACAGTAACAAATATCCAAAAACAACACTACTTTAAGTCAGAAGAATGATGCAACCATAAATGCAACAAAGTCTATTATACAGATAAAATAAATCATCACTCAGAAATAAATAAAGATGAATAGTACAACCTCCCCAAAGCAGAAGTTACTTTCCAAATCTAAAATTCTCCGAACAATAAGACTACCAATATCATGCCCCCTCTTTTCAACCGGTTGACCTCTTTCTATTAGTGTGACATCTGCACCGAGCTCCGCAAGAACAAGAGCAGCAAATAGGCCAGAAGGCCCACTACCCACTACAGCAATTTTTGGCTTTTTGACATCCTGCTTTTTGTTCAACTCTTTTAAGAAGATGCTGTCCCCATTTTCCCCTTTCACTACACCTTCACTATTTTCTTTACAGTATTGTATGACACTCATCAGATTGCCAAAATCTCTTCCATCATCCACACGTTCCACAAGGCCAACTTTAGGTTGCAGCTGAGAAATATAGTCCCAAGAACGAGGCTCTAGGCTGAGGAGTTTCTGGACATCCATGTCGACAATATGCACAAATTTGGGCTCCTTTATTGATTTATAAAAACCATCAACAAAACATTATAAGTATATGCAAGTGCAACAATGACAGAAACTATACCATAATATAAAACGGGAATTCTGTTGTTACAAGCCAAAATTCAGATGAACTTTTAAAATATTGTACACATGAAAAGAGGTTTTAACTACTTCCATTTGCAACCATGTACTTTATTTTGGGTGACATGCATACCCTATAGGTCAAAACCAAATAGTTAAAAAAATAAACTAATTAACTCATAGATTTAACCTGCGACATAAGAGTCCAAAACTGCACCAAGCTAGCATTTTCTGTTTCCGATTTTTTTTTAACTTTTAATAATAATACCACAAGTGTTACATAAAAAAGGTTCATGACTACAAATGGGATGTGACAAAGGTATTTCATGTCTCCACAACTGCAACATGACTACATTCAAATCCGGTATATTTGACTGCAAAATTGTCAAGGATCACGACAAAATCACTACTTAAAACCTTGAATATGACTATGTTATTGCATTTAGTTTCCTAATTGTAAAGATGTGTAAAATAATTCTCTAGGGTCCGTATACTTCTGGTGTTTACCGTTTCTGTTTCCACGCATAAAAAAATCAAAATTAGAGAATGCATTGTGGAACTTTTTTGAAAACCCATTTTAAAATAGATCGAATGTTTTGGAAACTCTTGGAAATTTTCAACACAGTGATTTCAGTGTTGTGGAAATGCATTTTCTCTGGTTAGCTTCCATCTTCATTATATCACAATTAAACAAGTATAATTCATAACCAAATGGCATTCCAACAGCCACGAATATACTGACTGCTGAATGCATCAAGGGTATTTCATGATTGAAGGGGATCTGATTTCATATTTATCACACGGATTTGGATTCAAAATGAAGCTTTTGTAATTAAAAATGAAAAGCAGAAAACTATGAAACCGGGACACGGACACCAACACTTTGACGCTGGTAATAATTTAAAAAAATAAATAAATTGAACATAATCACATGTGTCAGCATCACGGACACGGACACGCCTTTCAGAGGTGTCAGTGCAATCGAGACAGAATCTTCTCAACAACCAAAACATTTTCCTATCCCATAGAAGAAAATTACATACCTTCCTATTCTTAAAAAGCATTATCAAAACTCACACAATTGCTTCTCTAACAACAGAAATGAACATAGGAAACACTAGAAGTAAACAACCCTAATACATTGCTATTTCTTATACAGATTTGGAGGCAAATTGAAGTTTTTTGAAATTAAAAACTCAATGGATAATCATCTCAAAAACTAAAACATTCTCCAATCCAAGTCAATTCCATGGAAAATTGCATACCTTCCTAGCATCAAAAGACTTTCTAACAACCGAGAAAGGTTCTCGTGGCAACATCGAAACAACCTGAAACAAATTAAATCCTAATTCAAATTAACTGCTAAAAGCCTAAAAAAAACATCAAATAGAAAAGAAGATAAAGCTAAAATTCTCATTACCGGAAACTTGAGAAGTTTGGCGATTACTTCCAGAAGTGCATCGGAAACTTTTAAAAAGTCTTTCCCAGGGTCTTGATCGAGTGGAACAGCGAGGTTGCGTAGTCTCCATGTACCCTCGAATTTGGTCTTATCGTCATTAGAAGTAGAGAAAAGGTCTTTGTGCTTTGATTTTAGCTTCTTCTTCTCTGACGGGTACTGTTGTTTTCCGGTTCTCTTGGTGGCACATTTTATAATATTTCTGTTGCGGTGCGTTTGGGTGTTCCGGTGACTGGGAGTGGGAAACCAGAAAGCGGTGTGTAGCTTAGAGGAGGAGGGAAGAAGAAGCATGGTGTGGTGTGGATACTGGTGAGTGTGAGCTTAACTGATTTGTAGTCTGGATATGGGGTGGCTTTGTAATTATATTATTTAAAGGACAAATAAATAAAAAATTGAAACAACTAAAAATAAGGTTGTCTATGGTAGGGATGTTGAAAACCGAGCCAACTCAATTAAATTAAATTAAATTAGTAAAAAATACATTTTTTTAGATATTTTTTAACAAAATTGTGCGGTTTGATTTGATTTGTAATTTGTATTTTGCAAATCGAATTAAATCAAACAAACTCGCATTGTGTTACAATTTAATCTTCACTTATCTCACATCCAATTCAAAACTCAAATTCTTACTCATACTTATGGTTTCAATTTTAACATTCTCAAATATCTTATAGTATCGCGCATTTTTTTCATCTTTTTTGTCAAGTATATCTCGTCTCTTCTACTATGATATCTTCTCTCTTATGTTATTTATTTTTTATCTTCTCATTTTTATATTATTGTTCTCATTTCCAAGTACGTCTTTATCACAACATTCTTCTCGAATCCTGCATCTCTTATGCTTTTTCTTTTTTTCTTCTCTAATCTTATATCTCCTCTATTCTTTTTATTATAATATTTTGATATTGCTTTGTGATACTATTTTATGTTTTTTATTTCATTTTTGTCTAATCTAAATTTTTATACATTGAATGAGAAGTTTTTGTCTAAATATGATGAGTTTTGTTGTTATTTGATAATATATGAATGACTAAACATAAAATTATGTTGTTCTCTATAGATGTATGTCTACCTCAATAAAAATCTTGTAAGAAACCAAATCAACCGAACCAACCTAAATCGCATTAGTTTTTGGTTTGGTTTGGTTCAGATTTATATCTAAAAGTCAACAGAACCGCATGTTTTTTCTCTTGCAATTTAGATGATTTTAGCGTTAAAACTGTTCAAAACACACCGCGGACACCCCCCTAACTTCTAGAGTTACGGCTCAACTAAGTCATTCTCAATTTCTATTGTAATTTTTAAAAATTGTGTTGCTTTTAATTTTTATTGATTTCAAATATATGAATCTCTATTTTTTCAATTTTAATTATTTTGTTCATTTGTGAATTCCTTTCTTACTCCCATTACTTTTAATTCTTTTGAACAATAATAAATATATATATTCAACAATTAAACTACACAACAGCATGAATAAACTTTGAATTAATAATAAGATTGTTTAATAAAAAGGGTCTAACAATTACAAGGCATAACTATGCAGAAATCTAACATCAGAATCTTTCATAGATATCTTTAAACTTGCCTCTCTAAATTTTAGATGAATCAGCCTCTGAACTTATGATAACCCCCTGCTGAACAAGTAATTCTGAAATAACTCGTTCATAAGAAATGAAGAAAATATTTCCCTTGTGAAAGGAAGAAAGAGTCCTCTTCAAATAGTCAGATATAACTTGAGGAAGATCAATCTACAAGTCTGAATTGAGAAGTAGAAGCAAGCATATATTTTTCAATATGGTCTACGAGGTCTAAATCCTTATCTTTAGGAAGTAAGTTTGAATTTGGAATCTGAACCCAAACAACTGCATCAGCATGAAGATTTGAGACCACTGATGTTTTAGATGGATCTGCAAAGATACGCCAAGTATGAAGATAGTGTTCCCAAACAAGAGTTTCTGGAATTTCTCCAATCCCCTCACAATTGATCACATTAGCAATCGCTTTAGAGGTTACTGTTATAAAAATACCAGTTACTTTAGAAAGAATAGCACACTCAGAATTTAGCTCAACAATGGAAGCATTAATCCAAAACTCTTTGACAAGATTTGGGTAAGTAAAACCATAGAGCATCTCAAAGTATCCATTCCAGCTTTGTTTAGACAAAGTCTTCCAGAAGTTAAAACCTAACTTAAACAACTCATCAAAATCCACAAACTTTTTATTGATGGCAACTAGTGAATTCAAGGAAGAATTAACTAAAGAATTCATCACAAGTTTGGCTTGATCAGCATACAACCAAAGAGAAAATAAAATAAAGAGAACTGAACAAGATTCCTAAAGGAATGAGAATCTTGTCAAAAGAAGGACACAAAATGATGTTTCACAAGACAGGGGATAGTGATAATAAATATATAAAAAGAAAATATCATTACCCAAAGGTTCTTATCCAGCAGATTTCTTGAATCCACTAGATGAAATTCACCTTAATGAAAATTTAAGTAATATAAAACTTTTTGGAAAACCTTTTCCTTAAACTTATTTATCAGAAGTAAAGAATCCTATTCTTAATCTTAGAATCTGATAACTTTCAGAAGTTATCATCCATCAGAGTCTAGTAGTTCTAGACTTATAGAGATAGATGTCTTATGTCAGTCATTAGTCTCCAAGATTCTATTTAGAACCAACACTCCCTCTTGAAATAAGAGTCATGAGTGATAGAAGAGTATTGAATTGTTTCTTTTGACAACTAACAAATAGCAGTAACATCATAAAAAGTGAGAAAATTGTTTCCATACATATGATCACCATCTAGCTTAATGAAATATTCAGTATAGATAAATGCAATAGAGTTTCTTCTTAAAGATTTCTGAAGATCCTTTTTCCAAAAGAGCTCCTCTAGAAATCTAACAGAAACTTTGTATTTACATCTACACAAATATCCCATTGAATCAAGAGATAAGCCAGAAAATAACAAGCATATCCTTTTTTTTCTAATTTTCTCAATCAGACTCGTATCAATATTCAAACTTGACCATAGAGTCTGAACACCGCTTTAAGTGGATTCTGATTCATTGGTTGTTAAACCAATGACTCCACTTCTCTACAAAACTCAGTACCTCTAGCACTTGAGTATGGGTTGTGGGATCTTCTTCCATCAAATGTTGTAAACAACATTTGGTAAATACCATGGAAGATGCCTTTGTTCCTTTCTTTGATATCTGCAGCATATACTTTTGAATAATGAAACTCATATTTCTATGAGATCATACATGTAAGTACTGGCAGACTTTTCTTTACCTTATGATTCAATCTGATAGCACAACCATAATTCATTCCAGAGTATAAGTCTCAGATGAGTTATGATAAGAACAAAATATTTTTCTAAGCAGAGTCACTGATCTCATTGTCTAGGATTAAATCTGTTGACTTTGAAATCATTGACAAGCACAGAACCAGATAGTGTTAGCTATCAAAGTTTGGCACAAAAGAAAATTAATGCACTGTCATAGTGTTGTTGACAGAACTCAAAGAGAAATTAAAGACTTCTCATAAAATTATCTTTTAACACAAATTCCATGATGACCCTCAATTAAAGAGCAATGGAGACCCTTAATATATCACCTTAAAGAGCGGACTCCTTATTATAAAATATTGAAGCAAGATAGATTTGGCATAATCTCTTTCTCTTTAATACTTGATTTTTATTTTAGGACTCAGATGCTTTTTCAAAAGCAGAAATGATTGGTAGAGCCAGATTACTCTTTTATCTGAATCTTGCACTAACGTCATCTTCAAAAGAATATGCAATGAAGATTAACTGACATTAGGTTCTTCTAGTGTTTCTCCTTGCTTTCAGATCTGGAAAATCAGTTGAAATACTAATATTTCAGAATCTTCTAAAGTTACTCTTCTATCAACAGATGTTACAGCCTATTTAGTTGGTTAAAAATTTCTTCTCACAAGAAATATAAATTCCTTATCATCAGACATTCCAAAGAACCAAGCTTTAGGAAAGGTGATCTGTTAGATATCTTTTCATCATATAAGTTCATTTCTTTTCTTTGAAGATTTGCAAGATAAACCAACAGATCACAATAAATTCAAGTTGTATAACTTTTTGAATAACTGTGACCTCAGGTTTGAATCTAAACCAATCTTCTCAAAATTTGCTTAAAAGATTAGATGAAATTTAACTAGACAAGCTTCTAAACTGATTCCCACAAATCTGAGCACAAGGATTCAAAGATATTCCAAGCATCGGACATATCAATGATGTTGACATGCTCAGAACTGAGATAGAGCACCTACCAGAATGCAACTACCTCTAAAGATATTTTATAAGCTTCTTCTGAGCTAGTGACAGAGACTTTCAAATAGACCATCTTTACACCATCAACTTCTATAGTAATACCTTTTTCAAGGATATTCTATAAACCTTTAGAAACCCCTTTTGCTTTTCCATCATTTAAATTATGTGGAATCACTCTTTGAATATGGTAGCAAAAGAAGTATGATATCTTTCATGTGGCAATTGATTCCTTCTTGAAGTAAAGTCTTTAATGGTAATACTTTTCTTACTGGATCACTATCTCCACCACTGTCAAGTGTTATACACAGACCATGCTTTGATACCAATTGAAGGTGAGAAAAGTACACAAGAAGTGGGGTCGAATTGTGTTTTTTGTTTTCTTAGTTTGCATCTGATCAGAGTTCAGAATCTAAACTGGTGTTCAGATTCCGGTTAACTCTTAGCAGCAGAATGTTAACAGAAGCAAATAAATAATAGCACAAGACACAAAGATTTATATTGGTTCCTCCCAAATTGAAAGTTGTCCAGTCCCTTTTCTTCACAAGAGATTTTCACTATAATCAAATCATGATTACAATCGGTTATGCATTCTGAATAAGACTTTTACATTTGCTCAGACCCAAGGTCCAAGACTTCTTGCTTAAGCTCTTCAATCAAAACTTCTTGCTTAGTGTTGCACCCCGATATTTTCCCTCTTGTATCTAACCTTAAATGGATTGTGTTTCACATTCATATGCATCATCCACTAGGTCATAACACTCATAGTCATGCATTTTATTAGGTTCTTAAGACACGATATCAAAAGTTTTCTTGTGATTTAGATTTTCCCAGTCCAAAGGAGAGTAGTAATCTGGCTATCACATTCAAGTTCATGCGCTCAAGTTAAGGAAGATTTTGAATCCTTATCATATTGATTATCTCATCAAGTCACAAGTTCATCAATTATTCAAGGTTTCTCAAGAAGCATCAAGTTAAGGTTTCATCATGGTTTCAACTAGGGTTTGCTCAAGGCGGGGATTTAGATGGTTCTCCATCTCTCAAGTCTTTTCTCTTCATGAATCTCAAAAGGCTAGGGTTCCTTCATTATTTGCTTCATTGGTTCAAGGTTGATTGCAAGTTTCTTTTTCAATTGCTCAAGATTAGGGTTTTGGTCAAAGTCAGCTTGAGGTTGACTTTTTTTTTACCAAAACTTGATTCCTTGGTTTTAGATATTATTTAAGGGTTCTTAGTGCATCTTATTGTGTCGCTACTGCGAAAATCGAGGCCGGCAATGACAGAAGAGTCGCCACCGTGCGTTATTTATCCCAAGAGAGGGAAAGGAAACGCTCAGAGAAAACCTAACGAAAAGAGGGATAAGATCGGTCATCGCAACCAAATCTCGGGTTCGGGAGTCGGTTACGCAAGGGGAAGGTATTAGCACCCCTCACGTCCATCGTACTCGACGGGATCCACGCTTGTTATCTATCTAAAAGGGTGATTGAGACTATCTAACTACAGGCTTAAGGACAAAAGAAAAAGAAATGACTCGACAAAGCAACGGCGCTTTGTGCCTACGTATCTCATCTGGAATGAGAAGTCAGAGTCAACATAGTTCGGCTAACTACGGGTGAAAGGGGGGAAGGTTGATCGCCAAGACATTGCGTCTTGTGCCTACGTACTTTCATCTGGTATGAAAGATCAGAGCAAACGTAGTTCGGGCTAACGAGGGAACACAGGTTTGTTCAACTATTTTTTAGGCCCGAGTAGGGTTAACAAGTAGTTCTAGCAGTTGGTGTATGCAACTCGACCATTGGAGACTTAGGCGTTACCGTTTGCGGTAGAACTAAGAGTTAACAACACTCTTGTTATGAAAATGATTTTCCTGATTACGATCCCGAAGGATGAAAAAGGTTTGAAGTATTTTTGTGTTTTTTAGAGAAGAAGTGTTTTGAATTGAAGTGTTTATAATGTATGTTGTACTAAAGTCTAGAACCTAGGATCGAATGCGTCGCATATCGCCCTAAGGACGTATACTAAACACTCTAGGCAATTGAGAGGTGGCCCCTCAATCACCATTTCCCAAGTATAAGGCTCATGTCACAACATCCATTATCTTTATTAAGTGTTTTATGATTGTTTTGAGATGAGAAGAGAAAGGACACTAAAAGGGGGATTAGATCCAAACCTAAAGTTGTCATGCAATGGTGATCCTAATATTGAGATAAAGGAAATGCTACCTAATGTTATCATACATGGTTAAGATCCTAATGTCTAACATAATCTCCCTTAAGAGATTAGAGGTCCTAAAGGAAAGGAGCCAAAGAAACAACATGAAACAACATAAACATGCAAGGACACTGTTGCACCCTAAAATTTGACCAACCGGTGCCGCTTTCGGTTTATGCTTCGACACATTCTGCATCCGCACTTGCATATTGCATATAGCGCATTTCTGCAATTATGGTGATTTTATCGGGATCACAGCCTTGCTGTCGCTTTTCAGGTGTTTCAGGCTGGTTTGGATAATCGGAGGTTATTTTGAGTAGTCGCGCGCTTCCTGGGTGTTTTCAGTTTATGCAGTGATTTTTGAGATTCTTGGTGTCTGGGTTTATTGTTTTGCTTCGATCTGGTCTCGCGCTCTCTTTAATATTGGTTATTTGCATTTGTCTGCATTTTTTAGAATTTAATAGTCTTTTTTAGATTTTTAATAGGCTTTTTAGATTTTTTTAGAATTTAAATAGAGTTTTTAATATTTTTTTAATAGCTTTAAATCATTTTTTAGAATTTTATAGATTTTTTAATAGGTTTTAATGTTTTTTAATAGTTTTAATATAATAGATTTTTCTTTTATTAGTTTAAATAGAATTTTAATAGATTAATAGAATTTTAAATAGGAGTCATTAGAGCTTGTTATTTTTAGATATAGATTTTAATCTAGATAATAGAAATTAATAGATTTTTTTTTAAATAGAGGTTATTAGAGTTTTATTAGTTTTAGTTTAATATAGGTTTTATTAGATTTTAATTTCTCTTTTAGGTTTAATTAGAGTTTAATATTAGTTATCTTTTAATTAGAATTAGTCAGATTTTAAATAGATAATTAGGATTAAATCTTTGTTTAGTTAATTAGGTTTAATTCATTGTTCTTAATTCAGTTTTTTTGGTCCAAGCAGTTTTTTTCGTGGGCCCAGTATAAGTCTTGGAGGCCCAATCATTGCAGATCCGTTTTTCTTTCTTTTTGTCCATTGCAGCGCCAAGTGTCAGCTATATAAGCTGCCACGCGTGTACACCAAAGGCTGGCCACCACATTTTCACTTCACTCAGAAAGCTCCCACGTGTAATCCCATTACCCCTCTCCCATAACACGTGGCGAGCATGCATCACCCACCAGTGCCACTTGTCTGACTCCAACCTTCACCGGTTGCATGGCCGGCGGCCATGCAACCACCCCCCCCCCAACCTCTCCGACCACCGTAACTACCCAGCAACCACTTCCGGCCACCACCGCAACTCACCGGAAAACTGGAAATTTCCAGATTCTTCACCCTCAACCTTCATCTTCCCGATGATCATCATCATCAATGTTCATGCAAACCGCCGGAAATGGTTATCAGAGAAATCAACGACAGCTTTTGTGGCTGAATTCACTGGTTCTTCATCTAATCTCCAGAAATTGTTCAAGAATCTTCGTGTTGTTCATGTGTTCTTCGTATGGTTCATGCGGATCTTCCAGACACTCATCAACCTTCATCAAAGATTTGCCCAGAAATCTTCAATCCTCATCAGGTTCAACATCAAACTTCATACAGATCTTTAGATCTTCGCCGTCTTTTTCAAAGGTGTTCATCAAATCTTCAGATCTCCTTCGCTTCCCAATGAATATCATCAAGAGCTTCAACTTCACCCAGCGGACGTTCATCCATCTATGAACGCACTTCAATCCAGGTTCAGAAAACCTTCAAGAACTTCTTCAAACATGATCGTCTCAACGCCAGAAGCTCCAATTTAGTCTCCACCTCACGAATTATTCGTCAGAATTTCATCAAGATCCTCAGCGTCAAGATCGTTGTCCAGGTTGTTGAAGTCATCGTTTCAGAAATCATCACCATCATTATCGTCACGCGAAATCTCCAGAAGACGTGAAGCATCATCCAAGATCGTCTTCATCTTTGTGCATCAAACCTTCAAGTCACCGTCAAGAAGCTTCATCAAATCTCCAGATCTCCATCGCTAATCAAGAACATGCACTCAGATTTCCAGGGTTTGCATTACGTTCTTCATATGACATGAGCGATGCACGTATCTCCGTCTTCGTCGTGATTCTCCATCAAGAGCTTCAGTAAAGTTGTTGAGTTTTGGTTGTGAAGGAGGAGTTTGTGGATCAGTGATCATTGAGGAAGAGTTGAAACAGAATAAAGGTTAAGAGTTGAGGGAGAATGACGCTGAGGCAAAGCGGAGAAGAAGGTGAGAGGGATTAGAGATAATGGAGGAAGAGAGTGGAAACGGCGTTGTGAACAGTGCCAAGAGGGATTAGGTTTTTTCATTCTGAAGCTGGAATGAGGGAGAAGGGGTCGTGGGAGGATTGGGCCAGGCCCAATCAGCTTTTTTTCTGATCCACCCTCCTCGTTTTGGACATGCGCCCCCCGTTTCAGTTTCTTATTTTTTTTGGCGAACATTGGGCTGGGCCCAACGCCCTGATTGCTGACAACACATACCAGTTTCAGTATCCCCCCCCCTCCGTTTTTGCAGCCACAGTTATTGGGTTGGGCCTCTCTTTTTTTGTTTGTTTTATTTTTTCTGCTGGAAACACCCCCTGTAATAATCATTGTACCCCCCTTTCCTTTTCTTATTTTCTTTTTGTTTTTTTTTCTTTATTATAGTGTATGAAAAATAATATTGAAAAAATAGAGAAAGAAATATATAAAAAAAGTATTTAAAAAAAAAAGAGAAAGAAGAAAAAGAATAAAGAAAGAATATTAAAAAAGATAGTGAAAAATATAGAAAAAAGAGGAAAAATATTTTGAAAAAAGAAAAGGGAAAAGAAATATTGAGAAAAAATATTAAGGTAGATTTAATATTTTTTAGAGTATATTTTCTTCACGGGGTTTATTTTAGGGATAGTTTTAGAAGTCCACTTGTTAGGGGACTATTTTCCATTTGATTCTTCATATGATAGGATAGTATTTCTTAGGGGTTTATTTTCAGTATCCAATCATTGTAACCATTTTCAGAATGTTAATAAAATGAGATTTGAACTGTGGTCCCGAAAGTAGCCGAACTATAGCTGCTCTGATTTCTCGTACCAGACGAGAATATGTAGGCATAGGATGCAATATCCTAGCGAGCACACTAACAACTAACCTTTGTTCTCTCGCGGCTGTGCGATCGAGACTCTCCCGCTGACGCTGTTTGTTATCCCTTTTCTCTTGCCCGAGTGCATTTGAGACCAGACCGTAGTTGTAGGTTCCCGGACCCTTAAAACCAGATTAATTTTCTCACTGCTGTGTGAGAACGCCCTGTTTAGCCGTAGTTAGTCGAACTACGTTTGCTCTGATCTTCCATGCCGTGTGGAAGTACGTAGGCACAGGACGCGATATCCTGGCGAGCAACCTTTCCCCGTCTAGACGTAGGTAGTCGAACTACGTTGACTCTGACTTTCCCATTGCACGAGGGAGTACGTAGGCCCAGAACAGCGTATGTTCTGTCGAGTCCTGTCCTTTTCTTTTCTTTTCAGACTGACCATTAGCGTAGATAGATAAACACACCCTTTTCCTTATAAACACAAAGCGTGGATCCCGTCGAGTACGACGGACGTGAGAGGTGCTAATACCTTCCCCTTGCGTAACCGACTCCCGAACCCAGGTTTTGGTTGCGATGACCATACCTTTCCCGTTTTTTGCGAGGTTTACTTCGAGCGTTTCCTTTCCCTCCGTTGGGATAAATAACGCACGGTGGCGACTCTTTTGTCAGCCGGCGCCGATTTTCGCAGTAGCGACAGCTGGCGACTCTGCTAGGGATCCAACGTCCCCTGGCTGCTAAGGACTGCAATAGTTCCTTACTCATGTGGGATCCAACGTCCCCTAAAGAGAGAGTCAATCCTAGCGCTTGTTTGCTTGTCTATTGGTGTTTATTTATTGATATTATCTGTTGCTGTTGTGCTATTGGGGTGTGACGGGTGTTCTATGATTGAGAGATAAGCCGGACCTGGGCTTGAGTGCACCTTAGACTTAGAGTAGAAATTAGTGGGCGCGCACATGCTTTGCATGTCCTAGTGTCCCGCGAAATCTACACTCAGACGAGGTTCTTCTGGTTGGCCTCTTGTCCCACCCTTTGGGTGGCTCAGGTTGCTGGTTAGTTGGATTGTCGACTCTGGGAACCGATCATTTGGAAGTTAGCTAAGTGAGGCCTCTTCAAGACTTGATGATGCCACTCCTTCTGGGAATCGTATCGTCAGTTTTGAAAGTCTGTGACGCTGACGACCGCATAGGATGCCGTACTTTGACAGATATAGGTCCATACCTGTGAGTGGGGTTTTTTTTTTTGCAGGAAACTTGACTTCCAACCTACCCGTTATTTTGGTCTTCTCTTCAGAGCAAACATACTCCGTCAGCAGCGCAGCAGTATTCAGATTGTGTGGGGGCTGTGATCCCGTGTTTGTTGCATTGCATTGCATTTGCATAGGCATCTTCACATCATATTGCATAGCATTTCTCCAGCTAGCCAGAGTTCTGATCCAACCTTTGTTTCCTAAAGGTGAGTACCCGGAGTTTGGATTGAGCAACTGTTGATTGTCAGAGGACGACCAAGGGGCTGAAGCAGATTTGAGCAGAATCAAGCAGTGTAGCCAGTTACAGGTAATTGGTAGCTATGTCTGAAGACAATTTCCAGTCTCCTAACACCTTGACAGGGTTTACTATGACGTCCCACCCTCGGTATGATTCTATGGAAGACTTCCCGCAAGCGAACAACGTTACTGCAGACCAAGTTGTACAGCCTATTGTTGAGAACCAAGATCGACATGAGCAGTTTGTTGCCCGAAATGAACAGCTCCCCCTGTTAACAATCAAGGTGCTGTTTTCCTTAAGGGGAATCCACGCAGAGATATCCCGGTAGCCAGGACTGTAAACTCAAGAGCTCTTGAAAGTGATAGAAGGTTCCGAGTATTGGAAGAAAGAGTTAAAGCTTTGGAGGTCAAAGATGCTGTTAACCTGAATGCTGCAGACATGTGTTTGGTCCCTGACCTGGTGTTGCCTTATAAGTTCAAAATGCCGGAATTTGAAACGTACACGGGAGATAGCTGTCCGAAGCTGCATTTGATGATGTTCTGTCGAAGAATGACTTTGTTTGTGCGAAATGACAAGTTGATGATCCATTGCTTTCAGTATAGTCTGACTGGGGCATCTTTGAGGTGGTATGTGCAGTTAGAGAGTAATCAGATTCGATCATGGGTGGATTTAGCCAGAGCTTTCGTGAAGCAGTACGATTACAACCTGGATATGGCTCCCAGTCTCGTGCATCTGCAAGAATTATCTCGGGCGGAGAATGAATCATTCAGAGGGTATTTGCAAAGATGGAAAGAATTAGCTGCTAGTGTTCAACCACCGCTTCAGGAAAGAGAAATGGTTGACATCTTCTTGGGTACTCTGAAAGGCCATTATTATGACAAATTGTTCGGTTGTACAAGCTTTGTGGGCCTGATGAGAATGGGGGAGCTTGTTGAGAGAGGACTCAAGAGTGGAAAGCTTCGAGATGTTCCTTATATCCCAGTTGATAAGAATGGATCAGTTGTCAGTTCTCAAGAAGAGTGGGAAGAAGGAAACGACGTCATCTCAGAATCTCTAGCATCTCAGGATCGGTTTTCAGACACTTCAAGTCAACGGTCATCCTGTCGTCGATCGCGTCAGCACGCCCAACGAAGACCAAGGAAACCTGAAAGGCAGTTTACTCAACTACCGGTGTCGTACAGTCAGTTGTTTCCAGATCTGGTCAGAAGTGGATTGATAGTGCCGAAAGAGACTAATCCAATGATTCCACCATATCCTCCAGGTTTTGATGCCAGCGCCCGCTGTGAGTACCATGTTGGGGCACAGGGGCATTCAACAAATGATTGTAAGGTGCTTAGAAGCCAGGTTCAGGATCTGTTAGACTCTAACCGGATTTTCATCACGCCCCAGGGTCTTGTTCAGATTAATGGTTCTCCGTCATCCAGTTGTGTGGGTTCGTCAGTTAATGTCATGGAAGACTCCACGGGAAGTGTGTGTTCTGAAGAATATCAAACGGAGAGTTCAGTTGAATATGGGAGAGGTTTTTAGAGGTTTCTGTGCCGGGTGTCGCATTTGTTTTCTCTGCTAACCCGTTAGCTTTTGTGCACTAGTGTTTGCTGACCACCACCAGGATTGTTGGCTGGGGTCATTGTATTCGTACTCATTTGTGCTTACGTGCTGCTTTTGTTGGTTATACATGTGTGGGAGATGTTCGTCTGTGTGTTTATAGCTTGAGTTTCTCTTCGTCTTGTCATGAACATGTGCTTGCTTTCTGCTTTGCATTATCATTTATCAGGTACATCAGAACCGTGGGTCTTATTTCCTCATCGTCCAGATTGTTGCAGGAATTCCTTCAGAGATATGGAACAGAATCAGGTTGAATTGGTTGAAGTCCGAAGCCAGCTGGGGCAGATAATGAGAGACATGCAAGAGATGCGTCTGGAGCAGAAGATCCTCAAGGAGGAGAATAGTCAGCTGAAGACCCAAATGAGCTTGATCATGGAAGTCGTCATGAATGTGCTTAGGAAAGAGGAGGATCAGCTATTTGAAGCCGCAGTGAAAAAGCTCGTGCCACCTGGGCCTGTGGAACCTGAGCAACAACAACAAAGGGTGCATCCGGCTCAACGGAGGATTCAGGAGGGGAAGCCAAAGAGGATATTTGAGGCGCCACCTACAACGTATGCTGAGCTCTTACAGACTTTATTGAGGTTCAAAAAGGTTGAGAAGAGAACAATGGAGCCACCCACCGGAGCGCTTCCTTATGGGTACGATGCCAGTAAGCAGTGTGCATTTCATTCTGGTGCACTCGGACACGACATCGAGAGTTGTCATGCTTTTAAGCACAATGTTCAAGACCTGATTGACTCGAAAGATATTGAATTCACGCCAAGCGGCGTAGCTGTACGTATTGCTCCAGTCTCAATTGATGCTAAGATGATGGATGTTTCTAAAGCCGTAGTAGGTCAGAAACGTATCCTGGACTCCATGGTGTCAGAATCTCCATGCCCGCAACTGTTGTCTATTCCTGGGGCAGATCTGAGAAAGAAAATGGCTAAGCATAAGGAGTGCCTTGATCAGTACAGTGAAAGTCAAGAAACAGATGGTGTATTTGCTACGAAGGTTGTTCAAGAGCCAACCCGGTACCAGCGACAACAGCAACGATCTCAACAGGGGAAGAGGCAGCAGCATCCCAATCAGCGAAGAGCTCCAAATCAGAGGCCATTGAGGGTATTTAAGGTGCCTCCAATGCCATATGCCGAACTTCTTCAGGTGTTGCTACGATTGCAGTTGGTTGAGAAGAGGAAGTTAGCCCTGCTGACAGGTACGCCTCCAGCAGGTTATGATATCAAGGAGCGCTGTGATTTCCATTCAGGAGCACAGGGGCACAACATTGAAGATTGTCTGGCCTTCAAGCATAAAGTACAGGACCTACTTGACAGTGCAGCAATCAACTTCGGGCAGGAAGGGCCCAAAAGCGTCTGAATGGGGAGGAAGGGCTCTATAATTTGGTTGGGTCGCTGAAAGCAGATCAGGACAACATTGAATTGCCTCTAATAAATGATTGTGGAGATAGCTGGTTCAGCAGCAGGACAGATGTGAAAGCCCGGTTCTAGGAAGTTGGCATTTTTCTGTGTTTTATCTTGTCATTTCTTTACATTTGTAGTTTCTTTCCTGTTTAATTTGCAATCTTGTTTGTAAAACTTGTTGTTTTCATTCAATTGATGATAATGAAATAAATATGCATGTTTTGATTAAATCCATTCGTGTTCACTAGTTGTTTTTACAAATGTCCAACACCTGGTTAAGAGGAATCTGGGGAGGATGACGAAAATGAACGACATGCAAGCTTCTGATTGTATGCTTTTGAAATAAAACCTGCTGATGATGTACAGGCATTGTTTCAAATCCCTAAACACCGGTGATATAAGGAAGATAATCCCTCGTCAACCCTTTGAGCCTAGTAGTAGGAGTTCTTTCTGAAAATGAAAAACCCTCAATCTTAACCTGGGGCAGGGTAGGTGTTAGCTAATTTGGTCGAGCGTTCAAGTTGCGAAAGGAGTGTCCACTCGAGGATCAATCACACCTCTAGAGGTCGTGCCTAAGAAACCACAATGGTTAAATCAAGAGTGAGACAGTCACATTATTACCCAAAAAGTCAGACAACCAGCGTCACACGACTTGTTCGAAAAAAGAAAAAAATCAAAAGCCCGCTAAGTCAAGAACTTCAAAACAAATGGCTTAGGCAAAAATGAGGGCATCCCGCTGGACTTAAAGAACCAAAAGAAACTCAAAGGAGTCAGTCCAGGCAAAAGTTAGGGATATGAAAAGAAAAAAAGATGAAAGGATGACAAAAGAAAAATCCTCAAATGAGATACGAGTCGTGTGACCTCTGGTGTCAAAGACGAAAAGTGAGTGGCTGTCACTCCCAACAATCATAATTTCTCGAACTATCACTCCTATCTTTTAGCCTCTGAGAGGTGAGCGCTAAGGTCGAATTAGCTAAACGTAGGATGGGAGAACATCAAGGAGAATGGGTGGGTTAAGATAAACTTTGAGCCTTTATCCTTTCCTTCAAAACCGTGAACCTGACCATGCTACAACCTTCAAAAGTCCTAATTGAAGCAAGTTATTTCGAAAGCATACCTCGGTAAAGGTCGCGTCGGTTCTGACTCCTGAAAGGGTTCCTCTTACCATGTTGGTACTGATGTTGATAAATGTTTTGTGCATTATATGCCATGAACTGTTTTTTCCTTTTCCCAGTGAACAGATTGGATGTCAAAGATGTCATATGTGTTGCATTAATATGTCTTTTACACAGAACAACTTGTTTTACTTGCAAGTAAGCGCTTGACAGCAGGAGAGTTTCCTACAATGGAAAGTTTGGTCAAGATAGAATGCAGAACGCCCGAATGTTCCGAGAGCAGGGGCAAGCTATTATTGTGGTCCCCAGTCAGGTCAGCCTTTTGAAGTCAGTTATCCTGGGGCAATCAGGTTAAGATTCGGTAAGTATGTCGTAGTCAGGGGGACTACTCTGAATCAGATAATCAGGAGCGAAGTCATTGCAGTCAGGGGCAGGCCATCTTAAGAGCGCAGAGGTTATTCTTTACTCGAGGGGCATTTGGTATGAAGTATTTCTCCGAAGTTCAGAATACTGGGGCATTTCATATCAGACCATCAGGGTACAGATTTGCAGATTTCTTCTTGAGGACTATCCCCACAGAGGTCCCGCAGGCTGGGGCATATCAGAAGCGAAGGGGTTTGTTCTTCTCCGCATCATCAGAGCTACTCAGAGCTATTCGAGCAGATTCAGTCAATCTTAAAGTGTGAGACGAATGTCGGGAAGTCATGTTACGGTCTTCCGATTCTTCACCCAAATCCATGTTGGCGATCACTGTGAGGCCCATCCATGTTGGCGCATCAGTTTTCCAAATCCAATTGTCATCAGTATGCAGGAAGACTCCGGCTATTTTTCTCCAGCGAAGCCTGTAACACCCCACTTCCCAAAACAAATAAAATATGAATAACATAATAAAAATCAGAGTTTCCTTCCCAAGTGGGATATCACATAAAAATCACGTTTCCTTATAAAAAGGTTTTTCTCCAAATACAGCGGAATATTTAAATAATACAATTAAATAAAAATTTTGATACATTCGCAGGAAAAAAATAGGAGTTCAACATGAAACAATAAAAATGCCCAAGTCCCGTGCTACGTATCAGAGCATCCTAGACTCGACAGTCACACCAATATCCAAGCTAGCTAAGCACCTGGATTATCTGTACTTCCGAAGAAGCACAGACCACAACAACAACAAGGGGTGAGAAATCATGATCAAAAATATAATGGTAATGTAATACATGTAATAAGGCAGTAAAACACACCAACACATCAATTATTCACCCCAACAACACCATATAACGAACCTACTGTTCAAATTACAATATAACATATTATAATGCAATTATGCAACTCAACACCATGCATGCGGTACCGACTCATTGGTTCATTCAATCGAACCTGGATAGATCACTTACGCTCCTCCTGAGACATGATCTATCCCCCACCATTCTCCACAAAGGAGTACGGATGAATCACTTACGCTCCTCCTGAGACATGATTCATCCCACCAAAACACCATGATATGCAAGACACCAATGCATAATTATTATATTCTGGCACGCTAAGTGCCCACGATCCTCCTGATCATATCATCATACAACAATGCATATGTATAAATATATTACACCAACACCATATAAATCAATCAGATAGTAAACGAATTCATACTATCACACCGGATATAACTACGTCCCCCCCCCACTCGGGGATACACGATCCTACTGATCACTACACACATATACATTACTAATTGCTCACCAACAATATTAAGGGAAACGCGTACTATCCCCAAGTACACAAGTTATATCCCATACTCATCATTTTCACACTACAGCAAGGCTAGAAGGATCACACGAGACCAATTCAGACATCTCACCAAAAGTCTCTGAGGTTACTCAGAACCTCCCTAAACCAACACCTCAGCCTATACACCAAAATCAATAATTCATCAACATCAATCCACAATCACAAACATGCCAATAGATATTATACTTACCAATTATCCTATAATTTCTACTCTAGAACCGACATTACGGTACATTACCGACATTTCAGAGTCACTCTGAATCTCACCAAGGTCCTAACCATAGTCATTAACGACGCTATAGGGAAACAACACATAACTTTTCCCAAAGCTATAATCACGGTCATTGCTAACACTACGGTAACAACACATAATCTCATCAGCTTTATATTCCTAGTTACTATCAACACTACAGTAACATCAACAATCCAACAAAATGGATCAATACTACAGTAACACCATCACCATATATATATATACCCCAAAATGCATCATCAGCATTCATCAATCCCCCAACATCAACAATAATCATAGCATGCCAATATAAAACTTTATATAACGATAAATTCCTACGGGGTTAAGGAATCCCCTCTACCCTATACATGTATAAACCATTCCCAATCAAATTTCTCCCCCCTTACCTTGACAATTGGTCGATCGATAGAATTCCTCCTAGAATTGGTCTCTTGGCCTTCTCCTTCCTCTTCCGTTCTTCGTTCCCTTTTTCCTTCGTTCTTTTTCACTTTCCTCGTTCTTTCCTCTTCTCTCTTTCTATCGCTCTTTTTTCTCAATTTTCTAAAATGTATCGTAACTCTCCTAACCCCTCATATTCTATTTCCCTTTTTAATTATTCTAATCCCAATAATAATAACTAATAAAATAATATAATATTAATAATCTTAATAATAATAATAATACTAATATAATCTTACTAATATTAATAATACCACATATTAATAATAATAATAATAATAATAATAATACTAATATTAATAATTCTAATAATAATAATAATGATAATAATAATAATAATCTTAATAATAATAATACTATTAATAATAACAATAATAATAATATTATTATCTCTCCAATAATCATAATAATACTTTTAATAATAATAATAATAATAACACTAATAATAATAATAGTAATAATAATAATAATAATAATACTATTATTATTATCACACCAATATCCCACGCCTATGGTAATCCCTTTCCTCTCCATTCCAACTTTTCTAATATCTCCTTGCTACCCCTTCATATTTCCTTCCTCACGGTTTCTATCGTGACTTTTCATATTTCCATTCTAACTTCCCAATAACCCTTTCACCTCTTATTTTACTTATTCCAACCACTAATATTCCCAATAATAATTCTAATAATAATAATTATAATAATCATTATAATAATAATAATAATATAATATAATATAATACTATTATAATATTATAGTAATATTCAACATAATAATAATAATAGTGATACACCCAACAATAATTATAATTATAATAATAATAATATTATCACACCAATAATAATAATAATAATATTAATAAAAATAATATAATAATAATAATATAATAATACTAATATTATTATTTCACCAAAATAATAATAATATTAATAATAGTAACAAATATAATAAATATAATAATAATAATAACACCCCCACCAATGTTACTATTATTTTTATATTACTATATTTCACACCAAAATATCACCAATAGTCCTCCCACATTAGGGACACCCACCAAACATCATCAAATACACCCCCACCAAAGGGCACACCAACATATAATTTTTAAAATAATAATAAAGTGACTAAATAATTAAAATGGGTGTTACAACTCTCCCCCACTTTAATTATTTTCGTCCTCGAAAATTACCTGATGGAAATAGCTCCGGATACGCTTCTCGCATCCTGCTTTCCAACTCCCAGGTCACACTGCCTCCTGCAGCACCTCCCCAAGCTACCTTCACCAAAGGTATCTCTTTCCCTCGGAGCTGTTTCATCTTACGGTCCTCGATCCTCAACGGCATCGTCTCAATAGTAAGATTCTCCCGAACCTGAACATCATCTCTCTGAATCACATGAGATGGATCAGAAACATATTTTTGCAATTGCGACACATGAAACACATCATGTAGATTCGACAACTCCGGCGGCAACGCCACCCTATAGGCCACAGCACCAACTCTTTGCAAAATTTCATAAGGTCCAATAAACTTAGGATCCAGCTTCTTGGACTTCAACGCCCGACCCACACCAGTCATCGGGTTAACTCTTAGGAATACGTGATCACCTACACAGAATTCCAACTCTTTCCTCCGATTATCATGATAACTCTTCTGCCTACTCTGAGACACTTTCATTTTCTCACGAATCATCTGAATCGTCTCAGTAGTCTGCTGAACAATTTCTGGTCCAAGCACCACACTCTCACCGGTCTCATACCAACACAGAGGAGTCCTACACCTCCTCCCATACAAAGCTTCAAAGGGTGCCATTCCAATACTCGAATGGTAACTATTATTGTACGTGAATTCAATCAATGATAAATGAGTGTCCCACGCACCACCCTTTTCCAATACACAAGCTCTTAATAAATCCTCAAGCGACTGAATAGTCCTTTCCGATTGACCATCAGTTTGTGGATGATAAGCTGAACTTAATTTCAACTTAGTACCCAAAGCTTCTTGCAAGCTCTTCCAAAATTCTGAAGTAAACCTCGGATCTCTATCCGACACAATACTGGACGGAACACCATGTAACTTCACAATTACCCGAATATAAATCTCCGCCAGCTTCGTCAACGGAAAACTAATATTAATTGGCACAAAGTGTGCAGACTTCGTTAACCGATCCACAATCACCCATATAGCATCAAAACCTCTCGCCGTATTTGGCAATCCTGTAACAAAGTCCATAGAAATGCAATCCCATTTCCAAACCGGAATTTCCAACGGTTGCATAAATCCAGAAGGTCTCTGGTGTTCTACCTTCGATTTCTGACATGTCAAACAGGCATAAACAAATTGAGCAATGTCTCTTTTCATACCAGACCACCAAAATAATTTCTTTAAATCATGATACATCTTCGTAGCTCCGGGATGAATACTCAGATTACTACGGTGTCCTTCACTCAAAATCAGCTTTTTCAGTTCCTCATCATCTGGTACACAAATCCTGCCTCTAAATCTCAACACACCTGTACTATCCAATTTAAAGTCACTATCGGAGTCACTTCCTACTCCAGGCATCAAATCTACCAATTTCACATCCAACTTCTGATTCTCTCTAATCATATCCAAGAAGTCATTATTTACCTGCAACATACCCAACATTACACTCTCTGCAGTAGTTTCACAAACCATGCTCAAATCTCTGAATTGTTCAATTAACTCAATTTCTTTCACCATCAGAGCTGCCATATGAATTGTCTTTCTACTCAAAGCGTCTGCCACTACATTGGCCTTTCCCGGATGATAACTCAAACTGAAGTCATAATCCTTCAAAAATTCTAACCATCTTCTCTGCCTCATATTCAGCTCTTTCTGATCAAACAGGTATCTCAGACTCTTATGATCACTAAACACTTCAAATCTTGAACCATACAGGTAATGCCTCCAAATTTTCAACACAAAAACAACCGCAGCTAACTCAAGATCATGAGTAGGATAATTTCGCTCATGCACTCTCAGTTGCCGCGAAGCATATGCTACTACCTTACCATTCTGCATAAGAACTCCTCCTAATCCCATCTTAGACGCATCACAGTACACCACAAACGGTTCACTCGGAGTCGGTAACACTAACACCGGTGCCGTAGTCAATCTCTTTTTCAACTCTTCAAAACTTTCTTCACAAGCAGCGTCCCATACGAAAACTTGGTTCTTTCTCGTCAACTGAGTTAATGGCAACGCCAAATTAGAGAACCCTTCAATAAACCTGCGGTAATAACCAGCTAAACCCAGAAAGCTCCTAATTTTTGTCGCTGTCTTCGGCGGTTCCCACTGCAATACTGCACTTACTTTTGACGGATCCACCGTTATTCCATCTTCAGATATTACATGCCCCAAGAAACTCACTCTCTTCAACCAGAAGTCACACTTTGACAGTTTAGCAAATAATTTATTTTCCTTCAACACTTGCAAGGCAATTCTCAAATGTCCTGCATGTTCTTCATCAGATTTAGAATAAATTAATATATCATCAATAAACACTATAATGAATTGATCCAAATAAGAATGGAAAATTCTGTTCATATACTCCATAAATACTCCCGGCGCATTAGTCACTCCAAACGGCATTACAGCATATTCATAATGTCCATATCGAGTTCTAAAAGCAGTCTTCTGAATATCACCTTCTTTTACTCTTATTTGATGATAACCCGACCTTAAGTCAATCTTACTAAACACACGAGCTCCCACCAGCTGGTCCATCAAATCATCAATCCTCGGGAGAGGATACTTATTCTTAATCGTCACTTTATTCAACTGACGGTAATCGATGCACAAACGCATACTACCATCCTTCTTCTTCACCAACAACACTGGAGCTCCCCACGGCGATACACTTGGCCTAATAAACTTTCTATCCAACAATTCTCCAATCTGAGACTTCAACTCAGCCAATTCCACTGCAGACATCCTGTACGGCGCCATAGAAATAGGCCTCGTACCAGGAACAAGATCAATACCAAATTCCACTTCTCGCGTCGGAGGCAATTCCGTAATGTCGTCAGGAAACACTTCCGGAAATTCATTCACCACTGCCAATTCCTCCATTGACACTTTGCTATCCACCGATAAAGTTGCAAATAAAGCAAACACTCTAGTTTCATCTTCCAACAAGGCCCTCAATTCTTTATTAGACAAAGAACTTGCTAAAGCTTCCTCTTCAGGGGTCAAGAACAACAATTCCTTCCGAAAACAGTCGATGTAGACTCGGTTGAACTCTAACCAGTTCATACCCAGAATAACATCCAATTTACCAAGTGGTAGACAAATCAAATCCACTTCAAATTCTCTACCGAAAATAGTCAGCGGACACTTCAGGCATACCAAAGAAGTAGTCACTGAACCTATAGAGGGTGTCTCAATAGTCATTCGTCTCCCTAGAGTAGACGGCACCAATCCTATCCTCTCCACACAATCCACAGAAATAAACGAGTGTGTTGCACCCGTATCAATAATAGCAGTTAAAGGAATATTATTGATAATACAAGTACCTTTGATAACACGCTCATCACTGGCAGCTTGAGTTCCTGCCAAAGCAAACACTTTTCCACCAGCCGGAGACGTCTGAGGCTTCTTCGGCTTCTCACAATGGGTACTGATGTGACCCTTCTCACTACAGTTATAACAGGTCGGCATAGTTGCTCTGCAGTCAGCTATCACATGACCTGGTTTTCCACACTTAAAACACTTTTTGGCTTCATTAGGACAATCATTAGCACGGTGTCCCATACCACCGCACCGAAAACATTTCCCTTCAGCAGATGCTCTCCCATCTCTAGGCTTCTTATCAACAACAGCTTTACGTTTTCCCTTATCAGCAGCAACACCATAAGGAGTACCACTAAACCTCTGCTTACCCTTACGGTCATTAACAGCTTTGTAGTGTGCAATCCTTGCCCGGTTATCGTTATCATAGATCCTGCTCCTGCTTACCAGCTCAGGATAGCTCCTGATCTTCTGACAAGCAATCCCCAGCTTAATCTCTGGACGCAGTCCATTCTCAAACTTTAAGCACTTAGAAGTCATTGCCCCTTCCACATTATAGTGAGGACAATACTGCACCAGCTCCTCAAACTTAGCAGCATACTCTGCTACAGTCATACTACCCTGCTTCAGCTCTAAGAATTCAATTTCCTTAGCACTCCGAATATCTTCCGGAAAATACTTCTCCAGAAAACCCTTCCGAACTACCTCCCAAGTAATGGCAGTTCCAGCAGCTTCCAATCTTTGGCGACTATTGTCCCACCAAGCTTCAGCCTCACCCTCCAGCATGTGAGTACCAAACCTCACCTTCTGCTCATCAGTACAATCCATAGTTCTGAAGATTTTCTCAATTGCCTTCAGCCACTTCTGAGCAGCTTCTGGGTCCAGAATTCCTCCTTCAAACGTTGGCGGCTTGTTGCTCCGAAACTGCGCCAAACTCCTGAATTGGGCATCTGCAGTTTGATTCTGATTAGCAACAGCTTGCGCCATTGCTTGCATAGCAGCAGCTAATGCAGCATCGTTCCTTCCTGCCATACTGCTCAAAACATAACAACACCAGGTTAAAAGATATTCAACTACATCATAAAGGACAGACTCAACTCGACTCAACAACACTGGCCGGACGGACCGACCTGCTCTGATACCAATTGTAACACCCCACTTCCCAAAACAAATAAAATATGAATAACATAATAAAAATCAGAGTTTCCTTCCCAAATGGGATATCACATAAAAATCACGTTTCCTTATAAAAAGGTTTTTCTCCAAATACAGCGGAATATTTAAATAATACAATTAAATAAAAATTTTGATACGTTCGCAGGAAAAAAATAGGAGTTCAACATGAAACAATAAAAATGCCCAAGTCCCGTGCTACGTATCAGAGCATCCTAGACTCGACAGTCACACCAATATCCAAGCTAGCTAAGCACCTGGATTATCTGTACTTCCGAAGAAGCACAGACCACAACAACAACAAGGGGTGAGAAATCATGATCAAAAATATAATGGTAATGTAATACATGTAATAAGGCAGTAAAACACACCAACACATCAATTATTCACCCCAACAACACCATATAACGAACCTACTGTTCAAATTACAATATAACATATTATAATGCAATTATGCAACTCAACACCATGCATGCGGTACCGACTCATTGGTTCATTCAATCGAACCTGGATAGATCACTTACGCTCCTCCTGAGACATGATCTATCCCCCACCATTCTCCACAAAGGAGTACGGATGAATCACTTACGCTCCTCCTGAGACATGATTCATCCCACCAAAACACCATGATATGCAAGACACCAATGCATAATTATTATATTCTGGCACGCTAAGTGCCCACGATCCTCCTGATCATATCATCATACAACAATGCATATGTATAAATATATTACACCAACACCATATAAATCAATCAGATAGTAAACGAATTCATACTATCACACCGGATATAACTACGTCCTCCCCCCCCCCACTCGGGGATACACGATCCTACTGATCACTACACACATATACATTACTAATTGCTCACCAACAATATTAAGGGAAACGCGTACTATCCCCAAGTACACAAGTTATATCCCATACTCATCATTTTCACACTACAGCAAGGCTAGAAGGATCACACGAGACCAATTCAGACATCTCACCAAAAGTCTCTGAGGTTACTCAGAACCTCCCTAAACCAACACCTCAGCCTATACACCAAAATCAATAATTCATCAACATCAATCCACAATCACAAACATGCCAATAGATATTATACTTACCAATTATCCTATAATTTCTACTCTAGAACCGACATTACGGTACATTACCGACATTTCAGAGTCACTCTGAATCTCACCAAGGTCCTAACCATAGTCATTAACGACGCTATAGGGAAACAACACATAACTTTTCCCAAAGCTATAATCACGGTCATTGCCAACACTACGGTAACAACACATAATCTCATCAGCTTTATATTCCTAGTTACTATCAACACTACAGTAACATCAACAATCCAACAAAATGGATCAATACTACAGTAACATCATCACCATATATATATATACCCCAAAATGCATCATCAGCATTCATCAATCCCCCAACATCAACAATAATCATAGCATGCCAATATAAAACTTTATATAACGATAAATTCCTACGGGGTTAAGGAATCCCCTCTACCCTATACATGTATAAACCATTCCCAATCAAATTTCTCCCCCCTTACCTTGACAATTGGTCGATCGATAGAATTCCTCCTAGAATTGGTCTCTTGGCCTTCTCCTTCCTCTTCCGTTCTTCGTTCCCTTTTTCCTTCGTTCTTTTTCACTTTCCTCGTTCTTTCCTCTTCTCTCTTTCTATCGCTCTTTTTTCTCAATTTTCTAAAATGTATCGTAACTCTCCTAACCCCTCATGTTCTATTTCCCTTTTTAATTATTCTAATCCCAATAATAATAACTAATAAAATAATATAATATTAATAATCTTAATAATAATAATAATACTAATATAATCTTACTAATATTAATAATACCACATATTAATAATAATAATAATAATAATAATAATAATATTAATAATTCTAATAATAATAATAATGATAATAATAATAATAATCTTAATAATAATAATACTATTAATAATAACAATAATAATAATATTATTATCTCTCCAATAATCATAATAATACTTTTAATAATAATAATAATAATAACACTAATAATAATAATAGTAATAATAATAATAATAATAATACTATTATTATTATCACACCAATATCCCACGCCTATGGTAATCCCTTTCCTCTCCATTCCAACTTTTCTAATATCTCCTTGCTACCCCTTCATATTTCCTTCCTCACGGTTTCTATCGTGACTTTTCATATTTCCATTCTAACTTCCCAATAACCCTTTCACCTCTTATTTTACTTATTTCAACCACTAATATTCCCAATAATAATTCTAATAATAATAATTATAATAATCATTATAATAATAATAATAATAATATAATATAATATAATACTATTATAATATTATAGTAATATTCAACATAATAATAATAATAGTGATACACCCAACAATAATTATAATTATAATAATAATAATATTATCACACCAATAATAATAATAATATTAATAAAAATAATATAATAATAATATAATAATACTAATATTATTATTTCACCAAAATAATAATAATATTAATAATAGTAACAAATATAATAAATATAATAATAATAATAACACCCCCACCAATGTTACTATTATTTTTATATTACTATATTTCACACCAAAATATCACCAATAGTCCTCCCACATTAGGGACACCCACCAAACATCATCAAATACACCCCCACCAAAGGGCACACCAACATATAATTTTTAAAATAATAATAAAGTGACTAAATAATTAAAATGGGTGTTACAAAGCCCATTTTTCAGTGGCACGGGTGAGCTATCCCCAGAGAAGTCCAATCATACTTGGCACATCTGCTATTCCCCAGCAGAGTTATATTCCTCAGCAGGGTGTTACTTCAATGAGGTGCGTGGTTAAGTTCCCAATTTCCCCAACGGAGTTGATTTCACTCTTCCAGCATTTATTTTGCTGGAATGATTCTGTGATATTCTGGTTTATCCCCAGCGGAGTTGGCTTCGTCTTCAACATTTATTTTGCTGAAGTGGTTTTCTGTACCCGACTTTCTCTAGCAGCTCGAGCCTGCATTAGCATGTTGCATGTCATCATATTTGCATCATACTTGCATTTCATTTTCAAAATGCGTAGCATTTCCATCCGGAATGGAGCATTACGCCATAGAAAGATTAAAGCATATGCATATGCATACGAAGCATAAGCCAGGTTTTCTATCAGCCTCATATGGCGCGTGAACTACGCTGTGATCAGTTCAGGGGCATTCATCCAGCGGCAGTGTTCAGGCAATTCAGTGGTTTATTTGTATTTCAGATCATACAACAGTTATGCTTTGATCAATCAGTCATCTGGTATCGACAGACTTTTCTTCCCGTTAATTCATATTGACGATGTGTCCCTCCAATAAGTGGATTTCTCCGTCTATCATTAGACGTCTTGAGTTCGAATATGGCTTTCTTCCCGTCTATCAGTAGACGATGTGAAGGTTCGGGGGATAATTTTCCAATGGGGTTTCAAGTTTCGGTTAATTTTCCAGTGGGGTTTCAAGACGGGGTTTCTCTAATTGGCTTTCTTTCCGTCTATCAGTAGACGATGTGAAGTTTCAGGTAATTTTGCAATGGGGTTTCAAGATGGGGTTTCTCTAATTGGTTTCTTTCCGTCTAGCAGTAGACGAGGTGAAGCTTCGGGTGATTTTTTTTCAGTAGGGTTTCAAGATGGGTTTCTCTAAGTGGTTGTTCTTCCCGTCTAGCAGTAGACGATGTGAAGTTTCAGATGAGTTTTCAGTGGGTTTCTTATTGTCAGATCATATGGATGGTGTGTTTCCCCAACGAGTCTTCTCCGGTTATCATTAGATGTTGAGGGGTTTTCAAAGCAATCTTTCGGATGGTGGGTTTCTTTCTGTTTATTGGATGAGATGACATTTCAAGAGGATTTTCCTGATTGTCGATTCTTATCGACGACATGGATCTTTGAAGGTGGTTTTCTTCCCGTCGGTTCTTACTGATGATGTGGCCCCTTTAAGGATATTGATCTTTCCATCAATTCCCGTAGACGAAAGGATTCTTCAATTTGATGGATGGTGTTGAAGTGAAGATGGGTGTCTTTCCGTCTATCCTTAGACGATGTGAGTATGGATTTCAGGGTGTCTTTTCGTCTATCCTTAGACAATGTGAGTATTGGTTTGTTTCTTCAGATTATGGGTGTCTTTCCGTCTATCCTTAGACGATGTGAGTAGGGTTTCAGGGTGTCTTCCCGTCTATCTTTAGACGATGTGAGTATCGATTATGGGTGTCTTCCCGTCTATCCTTAGACGATGTGAGTATTGAAGTTTTCCTTCGGGATTATGGGTGTCTTTCCGTCTATCCTTAGACGATGTGAGTATTGAATTTTTTCCTTCGGGATTAAGGGTGTCTTTCCGTCTATCCTTAGACGATGTGAGTATGGATTTTAAGGGTGTCTTCCCGTCTATCCTTAGACGATGTGAGTATGGATTTTAAGGGTGTCTTCCTGTCTATCCTTAGACGATGTGAGTATTGGATTGCAGGGTGTCTTTCCGTCTATCCTTATACGATGTGAGTATTCGATCAGGGTGTCTTTCTGTCTATCCTTAGACGATGTGAGTATTGAAGTTTTCCTTGAAACAAGGTGTCTTCCCGTCTATCATTAGACGATGTGAGTATTGGTTTTTTCCTTCGGGATGGTGTTGAATGAATCAAGGGTGTCTTTCCGTCTATCTTTAGACGATGTGAGTATTAATTCTCTTCCTGTCTATCAGAAGACGATGTAAGAGGATCAGGTGTTTTGTTGCAACCCTCGGGTGTGTTATATGGGGTATCACGCGGATAACTGGCATTCAAATCAGGAGTTCTTTATCAGATGATTGATCAGTTTGTTGCCGTAATGACTGGACTCGGTTCTGGATTTTATTCCCCAAGCAGTTTTACAGTATATTTTCTGCGGTTGGCAAATTTTTGGGTTTTATTGGTATTCAACCGTCTCGTACCTCCGAATGTTTGAAGGTTGAGCACTCTTCAACCCTTCAGGTCCAAGTCGCTTGAATAGGGGCAACTGTTGCACCCTAAAATTTGACCAACCGGTGCCGCTTTCGGTTTATGCTTCGACACATTCCGCATCCGCACTTGCATATTGCATATAGCGCATTTATGCAATTATGGTGATTTTATCGGGATCACAGCCTTGCTGTCGCTTTTTAGGTGTTTCAGGCTGGTTTGGATAATCGGAGGTTATTTTGAGTAGTCGCGCGCTTCCTGGGTGTTTTCAGTTTATGCAGTGATTTTTGAGATTCTTGGTGTCTGGGTTTATTGTTTTGCTTCGATCTGGTCTCGTGCTCTCTTTTATATTGGTTATTTGCATTTGTCTGCATCTTTTAGAATTTAATAGTCTTTTGTAGATTTTTAATAGGCTTTTTAGATTTTTTTAGAATTTAAATAGAGTTTTTAATATTTTTTTAATAGCTTTAAATCATTTTTTAGAATTTTATAGATTTTTTAATAGGTTTTAATGTTTTTTAATAGTTTTAATATAATAGATTTTTCTTTTATTAGTTTAAATAGAATTTTAATAGATTAATAGAATTTTAAATAGGAGTCATTAGAGCTTGTTATTTTTAGATATAGATTTAAATCTAGATAATAGAAATTAATAGATTTTTTTAAAATAGAGGTTATTAGAGTTTTATTAGTTTTAGTTTAATATAGGTTTTATTAGATTTTAATTCCTCTTTTAGGTTTAATTAGAGTTTAATATTAGTTATCTTTTAATTAGAATTAGTCAGATTTTAATAGCTAATTAGGATTAAATCTTTGTTTAGTTAATTAGGTTTAATTCATTGTTCTTAATTCAGTTTTTTTGGTCCAAGCAGTTTTTTTCGTGTGCCCAGTATAAGTCTTGGAGGCCCAATCATTGCAGATCCGTTTTTCTTTCTTTTTGTCCATTGCAGCGCCAAGTGTCAGCTATATAAGCTGCCACGCGTGTACACCAAAGGTTGGCCACCACATTTTCACTTCACTCAGAAAGCTCCCACGTGTAATCCCATTACCCCTCTCCCATAACACGTGGCGAGCATGCATCACCCACCAGTGCCACTTGTCTGACTCCAACCTTCACCGGTTGCATGGCCGGCGGCCATGCAACCACCACCCCCAACCTCTCCGACCACCGTAACTACCCAGCAACCACTTCCGGCCACCACCGCAACTCACCGGAAAACTGGAAATTTCCAGATTCTTCACCCTCAACCTTCATCTTCCCGATGATCATCATCATCAATGTTCATGCAAACCGCCGGAAATGGTTATCAGAGAAATCAACGACAGCTTTTGTGGCTGAATTCACTGGTTCTTCATCTAATCTCCAGAAATTGTTCAAGAATCTTCGTGTTGTTCATGTGTTCTTCGTATGGTTCATGCGGATCTTCCAGACACTCATCAACCTTCATCAAAGATTTGCCCAGAAATCTTCAATCCTCATCAGGTTCAACATCAAACTTCATAAAGATCTTTAGATCTTCGCCGTCTTTTTCAAAGGTGTTCATCAAATCTTCAGATCTCCTTCGCTTCCCAATGAATATCATTAAGAGCTTCAACTTCACCCAGCGGACGTTCATCCATCTATGAACGCACTTCAATCCAGGTTCAGAAAACCTTCAAGAACTTCTTCAAACATGATCGTCTCAACGCCAGAAGCTCCAATTTCGTCTCCACCTCACGAATTATTCGTCAGAATTTCATCAAGATCCTCAGCGTCAAGATCGTTGTCCAGGTTGTTGAAGTCATCGTTTCAGAAATCATCACCATCATTATCGTCACGCGAAATCTCCAGAAGACGTGAAGCATCATCCAAGATCGTCTTCATCTTTGTGCATCAAACCTTCAAGTCACCATCAAGAAGCTTCATCAAATCTCCAGATCTCCATCGCTAATCAAGAACATGCACTCAGATTTCCAGGGTTTGCATTACGTTCTTCATATGACATGAGCGATGCACGTATCTCCGTCTTCGTCGTGATTCTCCATCAAGAGCTTCAGTAAAGTTGTTGAGTTTTGGTTGTGAAGGAGGAGTTTGTGGATCAGTGATCATTGAGGAAGAGTTGAAACAGAATAGAGGTTAAGAGTTGAGGGAGAATGAGGCTGAGGCAAAGCGGAGAAGAAGGTGAGAGGGATTAGAGAGAATGGAGGAAGAGAGTGGAAACGGCGCTGTGAACAGTGCCAAGAGGGATTAGGTTTTTTCGTTCTGAAGCTGGAATGAGGGAGAAGGGGTCGTGGGAGGATTGGGCCAGGCCCAATCAGCTTTTTTTCTGATCCACCCTCCTCGTTTTGGACATGCGCCCCCCGTTTCAGTTTCTTCTTTTTTTTGGCGAACATTGGGCTGGGCCCAACGCCCTGATTGCTGACAACACACACCAGTTTCAGTATCCCCCCCCTCCGTTTTTGCAGCCATAGTTATTGGGTTGAGCCTCTCTTTTTTTGTTTGTTTTATTTTTTCTGCTGGAAACACCCCCTGTAATAATCATTGTACCCCCCTTTCCTTTTCTTATTTTCTTTTTGTTTTTTTCTCTTTATTATAGTGTATGAAAAATAATATTGAAAAAATAGAGAAAGAAATATATAAAAAAGTATTTTAAAAAAAAAGGAGAAAGAAGAAAAAGAATAAAGAAAGAATATTAAAAAAGATAGTGAAAAATATAGAAAAAAGAGGAAAAATATTTTGAAAAAAGAAAAGGGAAAAGAAATATTGAGAAAAAATATTAAGGTAGATTTAATATTTTTTAGAGTATATTTTCTTCATGGGGTTTATTTTAGGGATAGTTTTAGAAGTCCACTTGTTAGGGGACTATTTTCCATTTGATTCTTCATAGGATAGGATAATATTTCTTAGGGGTTTATTTTCAGTATTCAATCATTGTAACCATTTTCAGAATGTTAATAAAATGAGATTTGAGCTGTGGTCCCGAAAGTAGCCGAACTACAGCTGCTCTGATTTCTCGTACCAGACGAGAATATGTAGGCATAGGATGCGATATCCTAGCGAGCACACTAACAACTAACCTTTGTTCTCTCGCGGCTGTGCGATCGAGACTCTCCCGCTGACGCTGTTTGTTATCCCTTTTCTCTTGCCCGAGTGCATTTGAGACCAGACCGTAGTTGTAGGTTCCCGGACCCTTAAAACCAGATTAATTTTCTCACTGCTGTGTGAGAACGCCCTGTTTAGCCGTAGTTAGTCGAACTACGTTTGCTCTGATCTTCCATGCCGCGTGGAAGTACGTAGGCACAGGACGCGATGTCCTGGCGAGCAACCTTTCCCCGTCTAGAAGTAGGTAGTCGAACTACGTTGACTCTGACTTTCCCATTGCACGAGGGAGTACGTAGGCCCAGAACAACGTATGTTCTGTCGAGTCCTGTCCTTTTCTTTTCTTTTCAGACTGACCATTAGCGTAGATAGATAAACACACCCTTTTCCTTATAAACACCAAGCGTGGATCCCGTCGAGTACGACGGACGTGAGGGGTGCTAATACCTTCCCCTTGCGTAACCGACTCCCGAACCCAGGTTTTGGTTGCGATGACCATACCTTTCCCGTTTTTTGCGAGGTTTACTTCGAGCGTTTCCTTTCCCTCCGTTGGGATAAATAACGCACGGTGGCGACTCTTCTGTCAGCCGGTGCCGATTTTCGCAGTAGCGACAGACACAAACATGGAATGCAAATGAGGGAGGAAATTGTGTGGGGTAAAGACCACCACAAGCTCATCTCAACCTCAAACAACAATATGATAGATGCAGTAGATAAAAGGAACAAGAAATGCATCAATATAAACACACAAGAGCATCACAAGTGGGATGAAATGGCCTAAACCAAACAACATCAATCACAATGCCACAAAGCAAAACAACATGAAAAGAGAAAGGAAAAGAACCGTAACTCAAAGAGGGGTTAGAACAAGAGAAGAAAACAGCAAGGCATTCCCCAAACATCACTCAACCAAAACATCATCATGATTTGTGCAAAAGATACAACAAAAGTGTCCTCATGGTTCACTATTCAATTCATGTTTCAAATACCTCCAAAGGAGGGAACTTAGATAAGCCTAAATGGTGTTCCAAAGTCCTTGGATAGCCAGGGGAATGAAATAAAAGTTCTCAAAATAAAAGGAAAGTAAACCACAAGGAAATGCAAGCAAATTCCCAAAGGAAAGCAAGCTTGTTTCACAATGAAACCCTAATTGGAAACTCAAAAGTTACCAAGCAAATGAACAAGAAAAACCAAATGTTATGACCTAAAAATGAGCAAGAACCCTCCTTAACATGTTAAAAACATGATACAATAGGCATTGAGAGCTCAAAGGATCCAAAAATGTCATATCCAAGTCAAACTAGGTCAAGATGTATGTATGAACCTTCCTTTAGGGTAACTTGACTTGCAAGTTACTCTAAAAATAGGAAAATGATTCAAAAATTATCAAATAAAATGAAAGAAGCTCATAAATGTGTTGGCAACGAGAGGCCAAAAGATTGCAATCAAAATCACTTCACAACATCACCATAGAAATTGATTCACAAGGGTGCTCCATTGTGAAGGAGGATTGCTTAGGGTCAAATGAAAGGCATTAAAGTCAACTAAAAAGTCAACCAATCAGGGACAAAATGGTCCTAAAAAATTCTTCAACTCATCATTGATATGAGGATTGAATTTCATTCATTGGATCAAAATGAGATGAGAGGATTAAAATCAAGAACATAACATGTCAAGATTTAAGTTATATAAAACACTTCCAAAGTTAAATCCCATAATAGAAAAATAAATCATAAAATAAAATAAATTTTTTTAAAAATAAGAGGACATCTCAAAGATTCTAAAACATATTTTTTTGGGATTTTATGATCTTTGGAAGTATTTTAAAATAACTAAAATCCAAACAGAAATAAAATAAAACAAAAACAAAATGAAATAAAATAACAAATGGGCTGGGGGTGCAAGAAGCAACCCATAAGCGTTGGAAATGCAAAGGGCCCAGAAAGGGGGGGTGCCAATAGCAACCCAGCCCATCAGAAAAAACAAAAAGAAATAAAAACGTGTGATTCAGTGTGGCAAGTCAAGCCAAGGTCCATGGTGTGAAGCAACCAAGCGCGTCTGATCAATTGGTAATCAGATCAAGAGGTTCAAAACGTGCCAGCTCAATTAATTAATTTGCAGCATTATTTAGTGTGATTAGTCAAAGCAAGAACACGGTGGGTCTTAATCTGGGACGTTGAAATAAGAAGTAATCAAATCATGAGGCTGAGACGTGTCCACGTGGCTCAGGTGAGGTTTAAAAATGTGGAGGGAGAACCAGACGCCGGAACCACTGTTTCGGTCGTCTTCTCCGGCATACCATCACTCACCATTCACGGCCATAAACCCAGAACCTCTAAAACTTCATCAAAATGAGTAAAACAAAAGTCTAAAGTGATCTCCAGGTTACGTGGATCATGAATCCACTAGCCATTTTCATTGATCAGGCCTTATTAACACAAAATGAAAGAAAATAAAAAATGAGCTCAAATAAAAAAGTTCATAAACAGTCACGAAACCAACCCATAATCCATCTATGCATCAAGAGGTTTGCAAATATATGAAAATGGCATGATATCAATGCTTGAACAGAGAGATATTTTGAAATAAAGAAACCTAGAAAATAAGCTTCCTTAGAGCTCAATGTGCTATCAAAGCTTGAAGTAAGTTACCCAGAAACGTTCAGTGAAGTTCAAGAAATGTTTTGCAATGCTTGGTTTTGTTTGAAACTCAATGAAACTCAAAAAACAATTTTCACTTTTTCTCTCTTTTTTTCCAATCTGTTCTCTCTCTAACTCTCACCAAAATTACCTCTGAGGATTTGTGAATGATCCTGAGTTTATGTATGTTGGATTCAGATAAAGAAAATGCCCAATTCTGTTCCCTTTGGCCCAATTTGATTTTCACCTTTTCACTCCATGGTTATTTGAATAGTGCACGAATTTCACTTTGATTAGCTGTAAAAATGGCTTCTTTGGCTTGCATCTGAAGTTGGTGCATCAAAGGGCTGGAAATTACTCCTTGGTTTGGTCTTATGGCTTGTCTTTGATGTGTAACTTAGTCTTGAAGAAACCATGAAAATGGTCACCAAAATGCACTCAAAACCCAAATCCAAATATGGCATTGTGTTTCAAATGTGTTTTGGCACTCAAAATATGCACAAGGTTGGTACAAAATGTTTTCAAATGAATTAATTTTGATTTTTCCCTTTTAAGCCCTTTTTCATGAAAATTTCATTAGGGATCCTTCAATCTAGGCCAAACCTTTGATGTCTTGATGCTTGGTTGAGAAAATGACCCCATTTGGAGCAAGTTTTATGTTGGAAATATTCCATTTGAAGTGTGCAAAGTGGTGAAATGACCTATAATGAAAATGACCTGTAATCCTGCTTTCCCAAAATACCCTTGCCTTGCAAGCCTCATAACTTGAGTTCTACAAATCAGATGAAGGACTTCTAGTACTCTTTGGAAATATAAGATCATGAGGAACAACTTTCATGTTCATAAAAAGTTGAGGAGAAACATCCTTCTAGGTAAAAAATAACTTGGAAGTTGGTTGACGTTTGTTGACCAAAATCACATTCATCTGAGGACCTGTAACTTGTCTGCATCATAACTTGAGTTCTATAAATCCAATCAAGGACTTATAGTACTCAAAAGAAAGCTAAGGACACGCTCTATAAGTTTCATGTTGGTCAAAAGGTGAGAAGAGACTTGTATCTTGAGATAGGTGGTCTTGAAGTTAGGCACTGAACATGGGATTTTACACTAAGAACCCTAATCCAGTCACTCCTTACACTCTTGATTCTTGATGAATTGATCTTGAAATGATATCCCATGTATCTTAACACAACATTCCATGACCTTAAATACTTGGAATTGAGTCTTACTCTCCTTCATAGTTGACTCAGGGTTAACTAGATGAAAACCCTTATTGCACCATCTTCTACTGTAGCTCTTCAACCTTGGTATAAACACTTGAATGAACTCCACAATGACCCTCAAGGCCTCCAATGAGCTTAAATTATCATCTCTCTTCATAACCCTGGGCTTGTGATCCTCAGATGGTCTTCAAATGGCCTCCAAGAGAGGAGGTGAACCACATATACTTATCTGCCTATCCAAAGGGCTTTGACTTGTCTCTGATGATGATAACCCCCTTGTTGACTTGAATACAACCTATTGATTAGGCTTAGAACTCTTGGCACATTCCTCTTGTTGCACACACATCTCTTGATCCCTTGTAAAAAATGCAAAATGTTATGCAATGCAATATGCTAGAACAATGAAATGAAACATAAACCAAGTAAAGAAAAGGTTGGGCAAATTTTGGGGTATAACATATTTGCCTGCTTAAAATGATTCAAGTGGGTTCAAGAAGATATTTGAAGTAAAATAATTCATTTGCAAGAAGTCAACAAAGTGCTCAAAAGTCAAAGTTTGACTTTTAGGGTTTTTGGTCAACTATGGACATTTCAAGTCAAATTTCAAGAGGATGTGGAGGTTAGATGAGTTTCATCAAGTGGAATCATGAAAAATCAAGAGAAGTATAAAAAAGTGCAAAATTGGTGAAGTTGAAATATTTTCTAAGAGTCAAAGATCATGTTCATTTGGTCAACTTTGCAAGGTTGTATCTCATTCATTTGTGCACCAAAATTGACAAATAAGGGCTGCAATTGAAGCTTACATTTGATACTACATAATGGTGGAATATTTGGATTCAAAAGCAACCTCTAAGTGAAGGGAATTTAGAGTTAGAGTGGAGGTTCCATTGCTAGTTCATGTTCACACGAGTTACTAACCTCAAACCTAGCCTTTAAATCAGGTAAACAAACCTCTCACTTAAGCCTTGATCCAAACTTACTACCATGTGCTTTCTCCTGCATAACAAACTCTAAATTGGGTTACAATGGATTTAAAGCCTTTTCTTCATGCCAAACCACTTCATCCAACCCTAAATGATTCCCTTATATAAATCATTCACTCAGAATTGCTCAAGACACAGAATTCCAGATCTGAGAAAGCTCACACATTCTCTCAAATTTTAATTTTCGAGTCCTTCATTTCTTGAAGTTTTTCTGCCATTTCTTTCTCTAATCTCCATCAATACTTCATATTGAAGCTTCTGCGTGTATTAA
Source organism: Lathyrus sativus (assembly GCA_963859935.3). Classification (NCBI taxonomy): domain Eukaryota; kingdom Viridiplantae; phylum Streptophyta; class Magnoliopsida; order Fabales; family Fabaceae; genus Lathyrus; species Lathyrus sativus. Next base: position 241,661,090 of record OZ012738.1, on the reverse strand, counting down.
TTTGTTACTGAAGTCATTGTATTGCTCAGTCCAACTTCATCTTCTTCATCATGCAGGTTGATTTGGATGGAGTGTTTTAGAGGGATTCAAGGCAAAATAATCACATATTATTTTTTCTGGAGCATTAAGGAAGCTTAACGTATTATTTTCTTTCTAAATTTGTAGTTGTGGAGGTGCACCGGACATGCTCTAATAGGTAACATTATGAGTTTCCCGTTCTCACTCATTTAAGCATCATTTTCATTCAAACTTGTTACCAATCTATTGTTGTTTACCACAAGAGCCGAAGCCTTAGCTTGTTAGGCATTGATTGATGATGTTTCACATTTAAATTTTGCTTGAAATTTCTAGGGTTCATATATGTTTCTCAGATTGTTTGAGTTTGATTCATTGAAAATTATTAGCTTTTTTGAAATCGTCATGAGATACTGAGTAGATTGATGATGTAGGTGTTTGTGATTTCTGAAAAAATCACCATTGTCGCCGTCGCCCAATGGCGACTGGTACAGTGGTGGTGTTAATCTGAGAAGATGATGATGTGGCCTTTGCGCCACTAGTTTGAATTCAAATGAATTGAAGTGGCAGCGTGTGATTTGCACATGTGTTTCTGTTTGCTGACGTGTTTAAGTGATTTGGTGATGTGGATTGAAACATTGTTGATGGGCATGCACCTATTTTTACTCTTCACACTCCCTATGAGCCCACCAAACCATTTTTTGGATGAACTATCTGACTAGTTTTTTTGGCACGTTGGGTTGGGCTTGGATCTATTTGTTATTCACACATTGTTTTCACTACTGCACCTTATTGCTTCATTTTATTTTTATTTTCCTTTTCACTTTTAATTATTTTTTTCTTTTTATTTATTTTATTATTTTCCTTTATTATTAAATATTAGAAAAAATGATAAAAAAAAATATTTTGAAATGCTTGTTTTATTTTAGGGATTTATTTTCACATTTTTCTTCAAAAAATATTTTGTTTATTTTGTCATTTATTTTTTGGATTTTGATTGAAATGTATGATGATGTTCTTGATGAACTATTCTTTGATCATTGTGACATGTTCTTTTTATTCTCATTGATATTTGAGTTTGAGGATTAGCCACCAAACTATTATGCTTTGGTTCTTGAATTGGTTGATGATTTTACATGAATTATGTGATCAACCTTGTATGCCTTGCCATGATGTTAGCCTTATGTTTGATCTTGATGCCTTACCTTGATGATGATTGACTTGTGAATTGGTTCTTGATGTATGATAAATGTTCTAAATCCATTATGTTTGTATGTTTGATGTTCACATGCTTACTTGATTCATGTTTAGATGCTTCTTTTGGATAATCTCTTGATATTATCTTGATGCTCTCATTGATTGAATCTTGAGTAATTCTTAGTTAAATATTGGCATGTTTTTTAGTTGCCTTTTGTTTGATTGGTCATTCTTTTTGAATCATGGTGATTTGTCATATACTTGATGATTAGTTCATTACTTAATGTTGATGCTTGACATGTTCACATGCTTATATGATTACTTGATTCTTGATTGGTTTATTTGGTTGAGCTTAATGGTTTCTCTTGATGACTTATTGAATGATACTTCTTCTTGATGATTGCTTGATCTTTAACCTGTTGTGCACTTCATGTTTTTCTTTAAGCCTTACTTTGTGATTGATCTTACTTGTTGGTTGATATGCTTAATTGTTATGTTGATTGCTTGTGTTGTGGCTAGCTTTGCTTTCACACGTTCCCTTAGGTGGCCTTTAGTTCAATTTGATTAGGTTATCTAACCTGATTGATTTGAAATAGAGGTAGACATTAGGATGTCAATCCAAGCATGACAACATTAGGATAATGTAGCACCCCAAAATTTGCCTTCTCGTTTTTATACTTGGCTTATGTTTCATTTTCGCATTTAGCATTTTGCATTGCATAGCATTCGGTCTCGAGGCATGGGATCAAGGCGTTCCTGTGGCTCAGGCACATTTCAGAGCAAGAGATTGAACAACGAACAGAGAGCATCAGAGCTTCGGCATTTATTTTGCCTAGCAATCGAGCGATCAATTTTATTCTGTTTTACAGGTTAATTCCAGATCAAAAATCAGCATTCAGGCTCATAACAAGCATTTTCACAGTGACAACGGTCAAAAAAATGAGGTTCATCAGCTAAACAGAGCTCCAGACAGTCGAAACAGAACAAATGGACAGATTTCCCACCAAAATGCGCCAAATTCAAATTTTTGAATGTGTTAATCGGTTAAGACATATGGTTAACCGATTAACCATTTGAAAATCAGCCCAGAATTGAAGTTTAAACAGCGTTAACCGGTTAACGCATATGGTTAACCGATTAACCATATCAGAATTTGCCCTGTACGTGAATTTTCAAGTGGATTTGCTTTGGGGTCCAATTTTGATCACTTAAAAGCCCATTTTTGCACTTGGGAAGGATCTAGAACATCATTTAAAATTTGGTTAAATTTCATTTCCCTCCAAAATCCCAAACCTCATTCCATACCATAATTTCCAAACCAATTTCCAACCCTTGCTTTGGATCCCATACCAAGAGAGTATTAAATGATTTTACTCCAAAGCAAGCCATTCTAACCTTCATAACTTCCATTTCAAGTTCAGAGTTGATTAATTCTCTCTCAATTTTCTCAATTTCTTCCATAGCCAAAACCTTCACTCAAAGCTCATTTTCCTTGGAACTATTGATTCTTCATTGGAATCAATAGATTCTTGAGTATAATCCTACATCTACCATCATCATTTGATTAATTCTCATCTTCAATTTTCGTGCAAGTTCAGATCTGGATTTTGAAGTGATTGTAGAAGTGCTTATTTGGAGTAATTTGGCTTAATTATGAAGGATCTTCATTCATATATCATCAACTAGCTTGAATCTTGAAGTATTCCAGACTTCTTTGCTTAGATCTACACAATTTCAGTTGAGTCAACAATTACCGAATCAATTCTCTGATTCGTAGGTTGGATTTCTGATCCGATTTAATTTTCAAGCTTATTTGCATGTTTACCATGTTAATCTTCATATTCGATTGAATTGTGATTGATTTGAGTTATTTGATCCTTGATATGGCTGGATTGATCTGTTTACATGCTGTTTGAATCATGATTCTCTGGTTTAAGTTCGTGAATAAGTGATTATGCGATCATCCGGTTGATCGGGTAAGTGCTTATTTGCTGGAAAGTAGTTTTGTTTGCTATTTTTCTGCTTCTAGTACAGTGTTAACCGGTTAACGTATATGGTTAACCGGTTAACCAACTCAAATATTCAAAAAATTTCAAAGTTTTCAGGGTGTTAATCGGTTAACGCCTGGTGTTAACCGATTAACGCCTACGAATTTACAGATTTTCAGCTATTTTACACAGGTTAACCGATTAACCGTATGTGTTAATCGATTAACACTGTGCCAGAATGCCATGTTTTGCTGTTTTCTTGCATGTTCGCATACCGGTTCGATTCGAATCATCATAGATCAGTGCGATGCATTAGAATTTAATTGTTTTGGCTGTTTGCTACTGTTTGTGTTTGTTTAATCATGATGTTGCTGCCATGTATGATCATTCTTTCAATTATTTGCATGTTTGTATGTGGTTCGAGTCGATCATTCGTTTGCATGTATGTATGCTTTCATCTCTTGTTTTCTCCACATGTTTGCATCATTCTTGAATCGCTGTTGAGGTCGAGACGCGCTTGTGGCGGCTGCTTCCCCACACACTTTTCCTCCCTCCCACCATTCTAATTATGCGTTTTCATGATTGCTTTTATCTACTTGTGATTGATTCTTCCTTTGTTCTTCTTGTGCTTTGTTGCCATGATCCCCATAGGATTCCTAGTCCCTCCGTTTAGGATGGGAGTAGGAGAGACATTAGGTGCTCAATCCAAGTATGCTAACATTAGGGTAGATGTTTCCTTTATTTATCCAAACTATAGGAGTACTTTGCATGTGTCATACCCTAAATTTGCCCGCCTTTTTTTTTATTGATCAAAAGCATTGGTACAAGTCATCAGGAGCATGAGGAATAGAAAGGAGAAGCCTGTTGAGCATCTCAAAAGTCATAGTGGGGTTGGAATGATCATCCAATTCATCTGCACAGTGTCCAAGCAAAAAGGGGAAATTAGGGTTTTCGCACAACTAAAAGTCGAGGTTTCAATGGTTTGATCAGTCGACGTTGTTGCTACTCGAAAAATACGCGCAACGACGGAGAGGGCGAAAAGGACAGAAGAGTCGCCACTGAACTTTATTTATCCCATGAGGGGAAAGGAAAATATCGAGAAAACCTTAAGAAAAGAAAGGATAAGATGGTCTCGCAACCATAAATGGGTTCGGAAGCCGATTATGCGAAGGGAAGGTATTAGCACCCCTCGCATCCATCGTACTCGATGGGAACCATTTGTTTGTCGTGTGTGATTATATTTGCTTAAAGATTTTACTATGAAGAGTGTTCCAAAAGATACAAAAAAGGGTTTAGAAACGGGGAAAGAAAGGTAACAGGGGGAAGAAGGGAAAGAACGGACTCGGTAGGACTTTGCGGTCCTAGGCCTACGTATTCTCAACGAATATGAGAAAATCAGAGTCGACGTAGTTCGGGAAACTACTGATATGAGGGATTGTGCTTGCCAAGACATCGCTGCCTTGTGCCTACGTATCCTCATCTGGTATGAGAAATCAGAGCAGCCGTAGTTCGGCCTACGATTTGTTGATGTTTTTATGGATGATGCTATCGTACGCATTCTAGCAGTTAAATGTATTGCTGCTCGCTTGTTGGAGACTTAGGTGTTACCTGTTTGTGGTAAAACGGACGTATCATATTCTTTTTGAAAGATTAGTTTTCGCCATGCGAGGCAAAATGTCACATTTTATTTGTTGAATTGTTTTTGTTTTTGGGCGAGATAGGTCTTCGGATAGTAACCCCTACGGGTAGTACCCAATTCTTTATCTCAAAGTTTTTGTTATGAATGGGTGTGGCGAACATAGCGTCTTCGTATTGAAAGACGAGTATCAAAACCACACACGCTACATTGAGCATCTCGACACTCGGAGAGGAAGAAGTCTACACTTAATCCTCTCTCTTTAGTTCAATACAAAGAGAACTTCATTCTCTTATTAAAGTGTTTTTAGTTTTGAATGGTAAGTGCTTTCGCGACGGAGAACCCTACGGTAAACGTCAGCACTTGGGATAGGAGAAGGCCTACGCATAACCACTCCACGACTGTTCAAGTTTTGTTACGAAAATAAGTTTGAAAATGCGCTCGGTGCGGGACCGAGATTTTAGGTGGGGAAAGTTGCGGAAGGAAGTTGTAGAAGGAGATAGGTGGCGGATAGAGTCACGTCTTCGTATTGAAAGACGAGTATCGAGACCACCCACACTATAGTGAATATCCCAACACTTGGAGAGGAAGAAGTTTACACTCAATCCTCTCTCTTTAGTTCAATACAAAGAGAATCGATTTATTTATTGTAAGTGTTTTGAAAATGCACTCGGTACGGGGCCGAGGTTTTTTAGGAGAAAAAGGTGTGGATGAAAACGTCTTCGTATTGAAAGACGAGTATCAAAACCACCCACACTACAGCGAGCATCTCGACACTCGGAGAGGAAGAAGTCTACACTCAATCCCCTCTCTTTAGTTCGATACAAAGTGAACTTTATCCTTTTGTTAAATATGGTGAGTTGGTTTAACCATTATTTGAGAAAATCCACTTGACGTTGGGTCAAGGGTTTTAGTTGCTTAAAAAGATTTGAGGTGAAGCGAGCAAGGTCGATGGCGACGCACAAGGCAATCGGCTTACAAGGTCAAAAATGGCTCGATGAGAATCGAGAGTTTGTTTTCTTGAAAATAGTTTTTAGGATCAAAGGTAAAAAAAATGACCAACAATAAACATGCATAAAAAACATACCAACACAATGGGTTAATCGGCTTAAAAAAAACAAAACACAAAAAAAACGGCACGACGAACTCCTTGAGAAAAATTTTTTTGAGGTAAAAAGGTCGGAAAAACGTGAAAAACAGGGGTCTGACACGGGCGGCCGTGTCGTGTGACACGGCCCGTGTCACAGTTCCATGAAAAAGTGAGTTTTGAGTCAAACATCGGTGTGACACGGCCGCCCGTGTTGCATGACATGGCCCGTGTCACAAGGTCTGGGGGAAAAATGCAAGAAAAACTAAACAGCGGTGTGACACGGCCGCCCGTGTTGCATGACACGACCCGTGTCACAAGGTCTAGGGGAAAAAATGCAAGAAAAACTAAACAGCGGTGTGACATGGCCACCCGTGTTGCATGACACGGCCCGTGTCACAAGGTCTAGGGAGAAAATGCAAGAAAAACTAAAACAGCGTTGTGACACGGCCGCCCGTGTTGCCTGACACGGCCCGTGTCACAAGGCCTAGACCAAGAAACGTTAAGCAGCGGCGTGACACGGCCACCCGTGTTGCATGACACGACCCGTGTCAGCCCTGCTGTGTAAAATCTGACTTTTTTCTTCGTTTTTCCTTCCTTCTTGGGTTTTTTCAAAAGGGTTTCTTGGTCCCCCTTGGGATCTTACATGTTATACTCAATACAACAACACTCAAACAAAGAGAACAAATGATAAATGCACAATATAAAAGAAGAAAAGAGTTTGAAGAAATGGATACCCAAGAGTTGTTACCCTCCTTGCAAAGCCTCCACTGATTTTGGCTAGGTGTTCACTTCTCTTCACTCTATGCTTTAATGACTCTCCTTCTCAATGGCTCCCTTGTATTTCTCTTTTACTTTCTTAATCTTTGGCTAGTTTTTGCTCTCTCTATTTTTCTGGTTTTTTAGGGTTTCTTTGCTCTCAATCTCTCTATCTCCAAAATGTGTTGTGTATCTCCCCTGTGTATCTCTGGATAATGTGTGTCTATATCCTTTTTGCAGCCTCCTATCCCCTCCCATTTCAACTTTTCTGCTGCATTTTCTGCTGTACCAAAATCATAGCTCTTGCACAACTTTCAATCTTCAAAGTTTCCATTTTTGGGAGTACTTATCACCTCTTTCTTGGTGCAGCCCCACATCTTTCCATTTCTAGGCCTGTTTTGCTGTATTTTTTTGCAACACTCTACCTTGCCCTTCATCCTTGTATCCATTGGTTGGCTTATGCTTGGACACACACACACACACACATGTAACCAATAACACTACCTTTTGGACATCATTTTCAAATTCTGATTTTTGATGTGTAGATGTATCAACATAAGCTTATAGCCTTGGTTTTGTGACATAAAATGATTTTGTAATATGATACACATTGCCACTTCTTGCATGGGGCTGTTTTGGACCATATTCAAATTGCCCATGGTTGAACATGCATGGTATTGATCTTGAAATATTCCAACATTGAATTAGCTCTTAAATATTTTCCTTGCATGTTTGTAAGCACAAAGAGGACCATGTGGACTTGATGGGGCATGGGGGATACCATGGCATGAAGCTATTTTTAGAAACTTGAATTAAGACTAGAAATAGCTTAATTTCCTAAGCATTACCAAGAGTTTGGATTTTGTAACAAATGTGACATTCTTGCAAATGTCATGAAATTTCTCTTTGTAATATTCTTGAATCTAGCCTTGAATTTGGAATGATGGGCTTCCCTTATGTCATTGAATTTGAAAGAAATGAAGAAATAAGTCAAGCCTTGAAAGAGGGCAAATTTTGGGGTGTGACAGCTGCGCCTATTCAAGCGACTTGGACCTGAAGGGATGAAAAGCAAACGCTTTCAAACATTCGAGGTAAAAGGTGATTGAATACCAAAGGACCCGGAAATTTGTTGATCGCAGAATGAAACCTCTGACATCGCCGTCTGACATCTATATCAAGTAGAACATTTGACTTCGCCATCCGTCATCGATCAAATACAAACATCCGACCTTGCCGTCAGCTCTTAATAACATATAACTTCGCCGTCGGAACTCAACATCAAATATGTGAGATCTGACCTTGCCGTCAATATTCAACATAATCTGTAAAAACATCTGATTGGTAAAACATCTGACCTCGCTGTCAGTCCTCCATATCCTCTGACTTCGCCATCAACTTACAACATAATCTGACTTCGTCGTCAATTAAAATCATCTGACTTCGCCGTTATTTCTCAAACCATTCTGACGTCGCCGTCAACCCTCTACATGATCTGACTTCACCATCAATTTTCCACATAAAATTTGGAAAAACACCTGACTTCGCTGTCAGTCCTTAACATCAAATTGGTAGGACACCTGACTTCGCCGTCACCCCTCCATAATCTGACTTCGCCGTCAACTCCTCTCATAATCTGACTTCGCCATCAATTCTTTACATAATCCGACCTCGCCGTCAACTCTCAACATAACCTGACTTCGCCATCAACTCTCTTCATGATCTGAATTCGCCGTCGATTCCCAACATGGTCTGACTTCGCCGTCAACTCTCTTCATACTCTGACTTCATCGTCAATTCTCTTCATAATCTGACCTCGTCGTCAATTCTCTTCATAATCTGACTTCGTCGTCAATTCTCTTCATAATCTGACTTCGTCGTCAATTTTTAATAGCATCTAACTCGCCGCTAGCTATCAAAATCATTTGACTTCACCGTCACTTCATTTTGATAAAAAGCGAGCATCGAACCCAAAGGTCGGGTCAACCCTAAGTTTAGAAGAACATTTGTCGATTCACCATCTGGGTGAAGAAATCCGTTGGGGAAACATGAACTTGAATAAATAGACTCCACTAGGGAGACCGATAAGATGAACACATTTATCAATGACCTGGCTGGAGGTCTGGATACCATGCAGGATTGAGAAATATACTGATAACTGCTGGAGATACGCTTGAAAACAAAGGGGTGGCAACCCGACTTATGTTTTACATGCATATGTTTGAATATGGCGTAATACTCCATACGAAATGGAAATCCTACGTGTTTGGGAGGATGTTATGCATGATGCAAATGCAAAGGAAACACTTTAGCAAAATAAATGCCAAAGAGAAAGGATTAATTCCGTCGGGGAAAAGACTAGACACGTCTAGTACAAATGTCGGGGAAAACAAATCCTGGATGGTCTTCTGAGCAAACTTCTAGGTAAAATTGTTCCGCTAAGAGCAAATCCACCCTGCTGGGGATTAGAAAATGAGGGAATCAACATCAACCTTTGCTTGGGGAAATGAGCAATAAACTCAATAAATACAACTTCCGCTTGAGGAATGAGTCAATGACCTAGACTCTGATGGGAAAAGGAGCCAGTTGTTCAAACTCTATGGGGAAAACAAATTTCTGAATTCGTTCCACTGCTGAGGGATAAACCCACACCCGCTCACTGGAAACGATCCTGCTCTGCTGGAGATGTCAATCTTGACCTGCTGAGGATATCCTTTGATTGTCAAGGTTTCAAACTGCTGGGGGTGAGAACCCACTTAAACTGCACACTTCCTTTAGATGAGGAACTTCTGGAGAAGCCTCGAGGAAAGTTCTCTTGCAAATAACAAATAAAAAAGTATGTTTTATGCAGCAGGTACCATCTCAATTATCACTTAAGACGTTATTCAAGCAAATACAATGTTTCAATTATAGATAGCAAAGCCCACAAGTTTATGTATGCAAAGCTTTATCAAAAACATTAGGCGTCTTTTGCAAACAAAACGGTAAAAACAAAACAAAAGGTTTTCTGGATAGTATGTTTTATTGATAAATGGCCTGTAAATAGGCAAATTTACATGGGACACAACTCCTGAAATGAGAAAGTTGCGTAAGAAATATACAGAAATGCACAAGAATATCAAAATGTTGGCAATGTGGTACAGACAACCACCATAGAACGACTCAACTATGACTCGCATGACTTCGACGCCTTTCTGATGCTTCGTCTTCTGAAGAGATTGATTTGAATGACTGCTTCTCGAGTTCTCCCATAATCCACTATGCTTTAAAGATCAATGCGCAGGCCGCAGTCATTTGCTTTTCAAATCCCTAACTTTTTCCTGAACCGCCCTTGCGGGTTTTTGATTCACCGGGATACCCATTTTTGCCAAAGTCGCCCTTTCAGGTTTTCAACTTTGTGAGTTTACATTTTTTTATTTTTATCTCTAATTTTTGCATGAACCTATCCTTTTATGGTTCGCCGAGATGCCCCATTCTTGCCTGGATTTTCTTTTTCTTTCCAGCGGGTCTATTTTAAGCAAAGTATCTTTTGACTGCGTCCGCGTTCACAGGGGACGTAAAATCTTCACCATCCATAGTTGAAAGTAGCAAGGCTCCTCCAGAGAAGACCTTCCTTACAACATACGGACCTTCATAATTGGGAGTCCATTTGCCCCTATGATCGTTCTGTGGTGGGAGAATCCGCTTCAACACCAAATTGCCTGTCTGAAAGCTTCGAGGACGCATCTTCTTATCGTAGGCTTTCTTCATCCTACTCTGATACAGACGACCGTACGCAAGAGACGCCAACCTCTTCTCATCCATCAAACTGAGTTGATTCAACCTGTTCTTCACCCATTCTGCTTCATCCAACTTGATGTCAGCCAGAACTCTCAAAGATGGGATCTCGACCTCCAATGGCAGAACAACCTCCATGCCATATACCAACGAGAAAGGAGTTGCTCCAGTTGAAGTACGCACCGAGGTGCGATATCCATGCAAAGCAAAAGGCAACATCTCGTGCCAATCCTTATAAGTCACAACCATCTTCTGTATTATCTTCTTAATGTTCTTGTTAGCCGCTTCTACAGCGCCATTCATTTTCGTACGATAGGGAGAAGAATTGTGATGCTCGATTTTGAAATTCTGGCACAGTTCCTCCATCATCTTGTTATTCAGGTTAGAACCATTATCAGTAATGATCCTCTCGGGTATTCCATATCGACAGATGATGTCCCTTTTGATAAACCGGGCTACGACTTGCTTCGTGACATTGGCGTAAGAAGCTGCTTCGACCCATTTGGTGAAATAGTGGATGGCTACTAAGATGAAGCGATGTCCATTAGATGCAGTTGGCTCGATCTTTCCAATCATATCGATGCCCCACATGGATAAAGGCCATGGGGATGACATGACATTCAAAGGACAAGGCGACACATGAATCTTGTCGGCATAAATCTGGCATTTATGGCACTTCTTGGCGTACTTGAAGCAATCCGACTCCATAGTTAACCAATAATAGCCTGCTCTCAATAGCTTTCGAGACATGGCATGCCCACCTGCATGTGTTCCAAAGGCACCTTCGTGGACTTCTTTCATAAGCAAATCTGCTTCTTTTTCGTCCACACATCTTAGCAGCACCAAGTCAAAGTTTCTCCGATAGAGTACATCGTCTGGATTCAGATAGAAGTTACCAGATAATCTTCTCAAGGTCTTCTTATCCCAGGCCGATGCCCCAGGCGGATATTCTTGGTTCTTGAGAAAGTTCTGGATGTCATAAAACCACGGTTTACCATCAGAAGCTTCTTCTATTGCAAAACCAAAAGCCGGCCTGTCAAGGCGTGAGATGACAATTCTCGGTGCATCATTCCAGAAGTTTACTTTGTACATCAAGGACAATGTAGCCAAGGCATCAGCCATCTGATTTTCTACCCTCGGTACATGGTGAAACTCTACTCGGTCAAAGAAAGGTAGCAACCTTCTGGCGTAATTCATGTAAGGGATCAGATTAGGCTGGCGGGTCTCCCACTCTCCCTTGATCTGGTTTACCACCAAAGTTGAATCTCCATAGATATCAAGGTTCTTGATCCTCAAGTCAATTGCTTCTTCGATACCCATGATACACGCTTCATATTCAGCCTCATTGTTGGCGCATGAGAATGTTAGTCTTGTAGTGAATGGTATATGGGAGCCATGGGGAGTCGTAATGATTGCCCCAATCCCGCTACCGTAGGAGTTAACAACACCGTCAAAGATTAATTTCCACTGGGAGCCCAACTCTGGACCTTCGTCTGGCAACGGCTCATCACAATCATTCATCTTTAAATACATAATGTCTTCATCAGGAAAGTCAAACTTCATTGGCTGGTAGTCATCGACTGGTTGCTCTGCGAGATATTCTGACAGGACACTACCTTTAATAGCTTTCTGAGGCACGTACTGGATGTCGTATTCTGTCAGAACCATCTGCCATCTAGCAATCCTTCCTGATAGTGCTTGCTTTTCGAATACGTACTTAATAGGATCCATCTTTGAAATTAACATGGTTGTGTGGTTTAGCATATACTGTCTTAGGCGTTTGGCGGCCCAAGCGAGTGCGCAACAAGTTTTCTCCAACATTGAGTATCTGGATTCACAGTCTGTGAACTTCTTACTCAAGTAGTAAATTGCATGCTCTTTTCTTCCAGTCTCGTCGTGCTGATCGAGAACACAACCCATGGAATTCTCAAGAACTGTTAAGTACATTATCAACGGTCTTCCAGCCACCGAAGGTATCAGTATTGGAGGTTCTTGTAGATACTCTTTTATCTTCTCAAACGCTCTCTGGCAATTCTCATTCCAGATAACCGCTTGATCATTTTTCAATAGCTTAAACAATGGCTCACAAGTGGCTGTGAGGTGAGATATGAACCTTGCGATGTAGTTCAATCTACCTAAGAAACCACGAACCTCCTTCTCGGTCTTTGGCACTGGCATTTCTTGAATTGCCTTGATCTTCACAGGATCAACCTCAATACCTTTCTCACTGACAACGAACCCCAACAGCTTTCCTGACCGTACGCCGAAAGTACACTTATTCGGGTTCAACCTCAATTTGAACTTTCTCAACCTCTCAAACAACTTTAGAAGATTCACCAGGTGCTCCTCCTCCATTTGGGATTTCGCAATCATATCATCGACATAGACCTCAATCTCATGATGAATCATATCGTGAAAGAGAGTGACCATTGCTCGCTGATAAGTTGCCCCTGCGTTCTTCAACCCAAAAGGCATTACTTTATAACAAAACGTCCCCCAAGGCGTGATAAAAGTCGTCTTCTCCATGTCCTCCGGTGCCATCTTGATTTGGTTATATCCGGAGAAACCATCCATGGAGGAAAACACTGAGTATTGTGCGGTGTTATCAACGAGAACGTCAATATGGGGGAGCGGGAAATCCTCTTTTGGGATCGCTCTATTCAGGTCCCTATAGTCAACACACATCCTGACTTTGCCGTCCTTCTTAGGCACGGGCACGGTGTTAGTGACCCAAGGAAGGTAGTTGGTCACAACAAGAAATCCAACATCTAGTTGCTTCTGGACTTTTTCCTTGATCTTCATTGCCATATCTGGCCTGGTTCTTCTCAGTTTCTGTTTGACAGGAGGACACTCTTCACGCAAAGGCAGGAGATGAACTACAATATCTGTGTCGAGTCCGGGCATATCTTCGTATGACCAAGCAAAGAAATCCTTATACTCTTGGAGTAACTCAATCAATCTTTGCTTGATATCATTCTGCAGCGCAACCCCTACTCTGACCTCCTTTTTATCCTCTTCTGTTCCCAGGTTGACGACTTCAACTTCCTCCTAATGAGGCAGGATGACCTTCTCCTCTTGTTTTAACAATCTGGCAAGCTCTTCGGGCAGGTCTTCGTTTTCGTCAATCTCTCCTTCCGCTTGAAAGATCGGATTGTCAAAGTCACACCGAGTCATAGACGAGTCTGAATCGGTGGTATCTGAAATGTGAAACCTGCAATGATGATGATTTTATGCTTAAATGATATGCAAACAAACAAACACAAACCATATTGCCATTTTATTGTTGGAAATAAAAATAAGAAAAACAAGGATAACAAAGTCTTGAATGAAAAGACGTTTTTTGATTGATAATGATAAAAAAGGTTGTTCACACACATAAAAGATAAGGCCCAACAAATAAAGACCATTATGCCCTGGGCAGAGCATATGGCAATACATTAATCAAAACAAACAATTACTCTTCATAAGTCACAGTGATAACTTCTTCCATGGTCCAATTCTTCAAGCATTGGCCAGGGACGCATGGCTGGATCCATGCATCCATGTCACAGTCACTATCTCCTTCCTCGTCAGATACGACGTTGATATCTTCGAACACCACCCCACCACTGGTGAATTGAATAGGTCCTTTGTAGCGAGGAGCGCTTGAAGAAGATGTGTATGGGCTGTACCCTAATCCGAACTTATCTTGTTTGTTGGGGACGCTTATCACCTCCCCCCATCCTTTCGCTGATCCAGACTTCACCACAGCTTGGGCTTCCTTGTAGGATGACATAGCAACTTCTGGCGCCTTGGCTTCAACTGTTGCTTTCTCTTGGATTTGGACGGTCTCAAAGGCTTGGCACAGGGTTTCGTGAATTTCACCATCGACCTCCACGTACTTGAATGAGGACAGATGGCTTACCATGATGTCTTCCTCTCCACAAACAGTCACAATGTTATCACCCACCATATACTTCAGCTTTTGGTGTAGGGTTGACGTCACCGCTCCTGCTGAGTGTATCCAAGGCCGACCCGAGAGACAGCTATATGCCGGCTGGATATCCATTATATAGAAAACCGCATCAAAAACCTCAGGACCGACTTGAATTGGCAAGGTTAGCTCTCCAAACACGGACCTCCTTGTCCCATCAAAAGCTCTGACCACCATATCGCTTGGCGTACATATTATCCCTCGAGTGTCTAGATTCATGAGGGCTTTCTTGGGTAGCACATTTAATGACGACCTAGTGTCTACCAATACATGAGACAAAACGACACCTCTACATTCCATAGAGATATGCAGAGCCAAGTTATGATTCCTTCCTTTCGGTGTCAAATCACGGTCAGTGAATCCCAAACCATTCCCTGCATTGACATGGGCCACTACTCCTTCCAATTGATTGACGGATATTTCTTGTGGTACATAAGCATTATCCAAGACTCTGAGCAAGGCGTTCCTATGAGCCTCGGAACATAACAACAACGACAAGATAGAAATTTTCGAAGGCGTATGTTGTAGATGATCCACGATCTTATAGTCTCTCTTTCTTATTAAGCGCATGAACTCTTCTGCGTCTTTCAGCGCGACTTATTTTTCTCCAGCCTGAGAGCTTTCCTCCGCTGCTACCTTCCCTTTACCTTTATCAGCTCTTTCTGCACTTACTTCGGGAGGTGCAAATATCCTCCCACTCTGAGTCATTCCCCCGGTTCCCACCAAGTTGTCAACTGAGTCCAAAGGCAAGCTTTTTAATTCCTGCTTCTGTCCATTGCAGTAGACTTCCGCTCCATAGTTCCAAGGGATCGCCTTGGAGCTTTCATAAGGTATAGGTCCTGCCTTCATAAAGATGATGGTAGGTCGCGCTGGCAGTGCAGAAATAATGATTGTTTTGTAAGGGATAGAGATGGTGGCCACCTCATCCTCTTTCTTACTGACTATCTTCTCATTCTTTTTCTCACAGATCTTGTCAAACTGCAGAACACCTTCGTTTATCATACACTGTATATAACTCTTAAAACTCTCACACCCTTCAGGATGGTCGGCACAATTTTCACAATCCTTTTCACACCTGGGAAACACCCCACCTTCTAACAACTTGCATTTTACAAAACTTAAAGGAGTCTTCAATTCTTCAACATCATATACCAGATCTAAATCCTCCCCTTCAACAACAGCATTTACTCTACCTGCTCCATGATTTGGCATAAGGTTCTAATCAACATTCGGCGCATCATGGTTGAAATTAATGGCCCTACTATCAACAAGGTCTTGTACCTTGTTCTTGAAGGCTTTGCAATTATCAATATGATGGCCGGGAGCGCCAGAGTGGAAGTCACACCTAGCGTTGGCGTCATACCCGGGTGGTGGTGAGCCATTTAGAGGGGCCATCATCCTTTTCTGGACCAACTGCAGTTGCATTAAGTGTTGTAGTAGTTGAGAGTAAGGCATTGGTGGTGCGTCAAAGTGCCTATCTACTGTCGCTACCGCGAAAATAAGGTGCCGACAAAACAGAAGAGTCACCACCTTTCGTTATTTATCCCTCAGAACAGGAAAGGAAACTATCGGAAAAACCTGACGAAAAGGTATAAGACAAGGTCATCACAACCATTGTCTGGGTTCGGGAGTCAGTTACGCAAGGGGAAGGTATTAACACCCCTCACGTCCATCGTACTCGATGGGATCCACGCTTGTTGTGTTTATCTGACGGGTTGGTTTTACTATCTACCTATCAAGGCTGGTCTAAAAAGAAAAGAAAATGACTCGGCAAAGTGTCGCACTTTATGCCTACGTATTCTCATCAGAGAATGAGAAATCAGAGTCAACGTAGTTCGACTAACTACGGGTTACGGGGAAGGTGGCTCGCCAATACATCAGTATTGTGCCTACGTACTTTCAACAGGCTTGAGAGATCAGAGCTTACGTAGTTTGGGTCACTACGGGTTACGGGAATTCAGATTCATCTGTTTTATCGAGTAGGGTTAACAAACAGTTCCAGCAGTTTGGTGTACGCAGCTCGACCCTTGGAGACTTAAGCGTTACCGTTTGCGGTAGAACTGGGAGTTAACGACACTCTTTTCTTCAGAAAAGCTTCCTTTGAATTATGGGCCCACGGGGCAAAAAGGTTTGAAGTTTGTTTTCTGTCTTTTACGGAAGAACTGTTTTTTATGGTTATCTGTAGTTTGTACAACACTAGAGACTATGACCTGGGAACGAATGCATCGCATATCGTCCAAAGGACGTATACTAAACATTCTAGACGATTGAGAGGAGGCCGCTCAATTATCATTACCCAAGTAGCTTAAGGCTCGTAACGCGCTTATACTAACTTGCCTTTATTACGTTTTTTACTATTGTTTGAGATGAGAAGAGAGAACAGGCTCAACTAAGGGGAGACTATCAATTCCTAATGTTGTCATGCCAAGGATTCATCCTATGGTTGAAGTTTGAAACAGGGATCTCCTAGAAGTTATCATGCATAGGTTTAAACCTAAAGTTCTAATAATCACTTCCTTATCAAAGGAAGTGAGATTCCTAGGGGATCATGTCAATGATAAACAGAAACAGATAAAGCATCAGCTTGAACAGTAAACAGTAAACGACTGTAAAATGCATGCAATGCAAGTGAGGGAGGAACGGTGTGTGAGGCATCAGCCTCCACAAGCTCATCTCAACCTCAAGTCAGATATGAATAACTGCAATCATACAGAAAAAATAAAATAAAATGCCATCAAGCAAATCACAAACCACATAGGCAAGGGAGCTGGGCTCTACCGAATACCCGCAAGCAAAGCCATACAGTAAAAATACAAGCAGAGGGAGCAACTCAACCTCTAGTGCAATCATGCTCCTAGCTTAAAACAATCTAAACATGAACTTATTCTAATGCATCAAGCAAATCAAACAAGTCACATCAATACAGTTGCATAGAAAGCAAACAGACATGAAAGAAAGCAAATCAACAGCTTCCACAGCAAAGCAATCTTCTGACAGCAGTTCAGTCTTCAGTCTGCAACTGGTTCTCAAGGCTCTCATCTTCAATAGCAAGTATTAACTTGCTTCTTCAAGCTTTCAATACATCAATGACAAGAATCAACTTGATCTTCATCTTCTTCAAGCTTCAGCTCTTTCCACTTCACACAAGTGTCAGCTTGTTCTTCTTGATCCTCAAGCTTCAGCTCCAAGGGCAGTCTTCAAACAAAGGGAAGTATCAACCTCTAGCATCTTCAATCTTCTAGCAAGGAACTCCATCCTCTAGCAAGGGAGAAAGATTCATCTAACAAGAGCAAGGTGTGGATAGTGGTGAGCAAAGTGAAGACCAAAGGTCACCTTTGAGCACTCCACTATCAAGGAAAGACACCCTCAAAGGTTCTACCAATTTGTGAGGAGCCAATCATCCTACCAAATGAGGGATGGGTCCTTCACAATGGGACCTTACATCATAGGGAGGAATGGAAGTGATCAACACCTTCCATGTTTCATGAAGGAAGAAAATCTATTCTAAAGGATCTCCCTAAAAACCCTAATCCTTAACCCTAAACAAACTACACCAAAGGGGGAGAAATCTTCAAGTCCAAGCTCCACCATGCATTCTAAAGCAGCCCACACATGCCTTCATCATCATCCAAGAGCAAGAGAAGCAAAACCCTAATCTAAGGGAACTAAAGAAGTCATTCTAGTTGAGTTAGCAAGTTAGGATCACCTAAAACCTAGTACTAAAGTTAATCCTAACTAAAATACTAAAACCAATTGTAAAATCCTACAAATATAACTATGGGAACCTAAGTCAATCATGACTCTATCATGTTAATTCCAGAGATTAAATCATCCAATAAGTCCTAGAATTAAATTCTAAACTATGAGGTACTAAGGTTAAACCCTAAAACTAGAGCACCTAAAGTTTCAATCTAAAAACCTCAACTAATTTCATCACAAAAATGTGAGAAAAATACTATGGGAGCATACATGTCTAAACTAGCTACACATAAAAAATCAGCTCAAAAATCAACACCAAGTGATCACACAAAATTTCACAAGACAAGGTATCAACCATAATGAAATTAATGTCAATTAAAATACAAAAATGCAATTAAAATCACAAATGCATGAATTCCTACTCTTTTAATTTCTTAAAATTTTAGACTCATTCATGAGTCAGGGGAAATAAATTGGATCAATTTGAGTTATTTTCCTATTTATTATGAATTATTTTCTAAACTACATGAAATGATGAAAAATAAAGAAAATAAGAAGAAAATGATAAAACCTGCGTATCAAATAGCAAATATTTCAAGTTCATTTTCCAGACTGGGCCAATTGGGGGGTGTGAATATCACTAAGACTACCAAGCCCAAACCATTCCAATTAATGAAACGGTGTGTTTCATTCAAAGATCTCTTCAGAGCTTGAAATCAAATCGTGGTCGTGTATCCTTGGATTGAGTCAAAGGTCCAACCTTCATCTGATGGCTCATGCTCATCGTCCCCAAATTCAAACTGAGATGGAGGGAGTTCTCAGACGGTGGCCTGAGTTGCAGCGCCACCATCTTCTCCGGTGAGGTGCTCGTCTCAGGTCATCAAAAATGTCAAACCAATACCCAATCTTACTCAATTTTTCCTCCTGAACACGAATCCGATCTCCAATTTTACTAATTCCTTCTCTAACTTCAAACACGATAGGATTTTCAGAAATACACCAAATCTTGATCATCACAATTCTCAACAATAATGATCCTAATGTAATCTACACTTCTCACTGATCAATTTCCACTATCCAATCATGATTATTCCTTCAAGAATCTTGAGATATCAACCTCAACAGAAAATGATCCATGACCTAAAGTGTCTCTATCCATCAAATTCTTGTACCAAACTCCATCTATGTCATGATAAGAACCTAACCACATAAAGATTTCTAGCTATCTCTCCCTAAATTAAGCACAATTTCGATTTGTACAAACCTGGTTTCAGATGAAGAACAGGTGCAATTCTTGCTCGATTCCTCCTCCACAATGATCCAGACTCACTCCAAATCTTCCTCTGAAGCTAATGCACACCTCAATTTGGCTTGATTCCTCTTTAATCTCAAAACACGATCTTGAGTTGCAGCTCTGAGTTTTCACTTGCTTTCTCTGCTACCAGCTTCAAATGCTTCCAAAAAAATGGTTGAACACACTCTAAATCTTATATAGAACTCATTAGAATCATCTAGAAAGTTCTGTAACCACCCAAATGAGATTTTGCAATTTCAATTTCTCTTCAAAATGTCATCCACACCAGTCACGATTCTGGCTTTGTTTGGGCATGAAAATGCTTGGAAAATTCATCTCATGAGATATTGAATTGGTTTGTTATGTTCTCTTCCTTGTTTGCAATCCAATGGTGTGAGTTTGATATGTTGCTTCATCATGAAGTAACAACATGAAATGGCATGAAAATGGACTCAAACAAAAATTCTAGAATTGCCAAAGTTTCTAAAATTATTTTTCCATTCAAAAGGACCTATAATTTTGCCTTGTTCGGACACAAAATGAATTGTTTCAATTTTTGGTCATTAAATGCTTTTAATTCTTCTTTTTCCAAAATTCCTTGAACCAAGTCCTTCCTTGAGCCATTTCAATGTCTCCTTGATGCATGGTCAAGGTTAAAACCCTATTTTGATAAACTTTAAAGTTGAACAAAATTTCATTTGAGGTGTCTAAGTTGGTGAAAATGACCCATGATCACAAATGACCTATAATCACAAATTCCTAAAATACCCTTGACTTGTCAAAGCCATAACTTGAGTTCTACAAATCCTATCAAGGACTTATAGTACTATATGGAAAGCTAAGAGGATAAGGAACAACATTCATGTTTACCAAAAGTTCATAGGAATCATCCTTCTTGGACAAAAGTTTCATGCAAGTTGGGTAACTTTCAAGCTCCAAATTCACATATCTCAGATGACTTGTAACTTGTCAAAGCCATAACTTGAGTTCTACAAATCCTATCAAGGACTTATAGCACTAAAATTAAAGCTAAGATCATGCTCTACAACAATCATGTTGGGGTCAAGAAGATATGACAATCACATCTTGAGCTAAATTGCCTTGAAGATAGGGGTCAAACTAGGGGATTTTACACTGTCAAGCCTTAGAAACCCTAGCTTGAAACTTTTCAAACTCTACAATCATGATGATTTAACCTTGTAATCATCCTTATAACATCTCAATGTATCAATCCATGATCACATGGCTCTTGAATTAGGTCTCAACCTCCTTCAAATCCTCAGTTGACTTAGGGTTGACCCAGTCAAACCCTAGCTGCACCAATCATGGTTGAGGCTTCTTAATCTTGCACAATGACCTGTCTAGGCCTCAAAGTGATCTTCAACACTTCTCATGAGCTCTCTCAAGACCTCAAGTCCAACTTCATGGATTCAGAATCATCTGATGACTTCCCACAACTCTCAAGTTAGGAGACACACCCTCTTGGCTTCAATCACTCTCTCTGAGGATCTTTTAACTTCTCTGACAAGGGTATCAACCCTTGAACACCTGAATAAGCCTCCTAGCTAGCTTCAAAGTCTTGTGTAGCCCTTAATTGGTAATCATACCTCTTGATCTCCGGCATACATGTCAATGAAATGCAAATGATAATGCTAATGTGCATGAAATATAAGCTAGGTGAAGAAAAGTTGGGCAAATTTTGGGGTGCAACATCTACCATCCTTCTTCGGTCTTGATATGGTCTTGGCGCATAATTTTGTTGTTGTGGTTGTTTCCGTTGACGTGGTTGTTGCTGAGGCTGTACTGCTGGGATGGCAATACTAGCTACTTGTGGTTGTTGTTGATAGTACGGTCGTGGGCGATACTGATTCTGATTCTGGTTCTAATTTTGATTCTTAAAACCTGATATTGCGTTTGTCTCATTCTCCTTTCTTTTAATACCGAAGTTCTTTCTTCCACCTCCAGATGAGGTCCCTTCTCCTGCTTGTATTTTACCCAATTTAATCCCATTTTCTACTCTCTCTCTCCTGTGATGATCAGATCTGAGAAACTTCCAGACATGTTGCTTACCAATTTCTCATAATACACACTAGGTAGTGTAGCTACAAACAAGTCGATGAGTTCTCTCTCCACCATTGGGGGTTGAACCCTTGCAGCCAACTCGCGCCACCTCTGGGCGTACTCCTTGAATCCTTCATTGTTCCTTTGCGATAGGTTCTGTAACTGTACACAATTCGGTGCTAGGTCACTATTATACTGGTAGTGTTTGACAAAAGCTTCTGCCAAATCCCGCCAACTTCTGATATGGACCGGCTCCAGTCCCATATACCATTCTAAAGATGGACCTGACAAGCTATCTTGAAAGAAGTGCATCAGCAACTTCTCATCATCGGAGTATGCAAACATCCTTCGGAAATAGGAGAGAAGATGCACCCTTGGACATGTTGTTCCTTTGTATTTATCGAAATCTGGCACTTTGAACTTTGGAGGAATCCTAAGTCCCGGAATCAGTCCCTGATTAGACATGTCAAGACCCATAGTATTCTGGCCTTCAAGAATGCTCCTCATCTTTTCTTCGATTGCATTGAACCTTCTATTAGCGTCAGATCATAATCCTGCCCCAAGGTCTCCCATGGAGAAGACGTCATCTTGCTCATCTTGGTCCCACTGAGGACCATTGTTAACAGGCACGGCGCCCGCCGCAACTGGGATGGGAATTCCATCTTGGTTTTCTCCACCCGGAAGATTGACTATAGTTGGACCACCATTGGCCTGCAAAGTGCTACCATTAGCCGGAGGAGGAACAACAGTAGTTCCTCCATGCAGAACACCACTGCCATCCACTCGAGCTATCAATGGTTGAACCAGAGTTCTCAATTGTTCCTGCCCATTGGCTACCCGTTGCATTGTTTCCATGAATTGCGTCATCTTTTCCCTAAACTCCTACAGCTCTTGTTGTACTTGATCCATGACTCTTCGTTGGTTCCCTCTTGTGTTGTATGAACGTTGAGAAGTCAACTTGCTCTTTCTCTTTCTTTCCTTCTGAAATGGCAAGCGGTATGAGGTTGGGTTTCAGGGAATGCAAAAATGATGCGTGGGTATATGCAATGCTCGAATGATGTTCAAGGGACTTTCAAGATTTATGATTATCAATGGTATTATGGAACTATAAATGAATAGTAAAGAATGCACAATTTAAGCCAAAAAGCAAACTTTCATTAATTTTGAGGGAAGATTCAATACAACTGATTGTTCAATAAGCTGCAAAATAAAAACTCATGCTACAAGAAAATACTGAATGAACTAAAACTCTTTCTTTCGGAGACGTTCTTCAAGCTTTTTTGTCTCGAACATGAATCTTCTAACCATTTGGTCGCAGAGCCGGATAAAGTGATGGATGGAAGGAGGAATATCATTTCCTTCCAAGTCTTGAATTGCGCTTTCCAACCTCCATAGGATATCACAGATCATAAGGTTGCAATGCTCCACTAGATTGTTATACCTAGCGCGACACATGTCTAGGGTCGGCTGGTAATAACGAAGAGAATCCTCATACATATCCAAAAGTTCGTTGAGCTGAGCTTCCTTCTTCAACCATAGTGAACTATTCCTCTGCAGGGCCTCGAAACGGTCTTTCCACAGGGTGGTTATTTCCTGAGCGGTCTCCAATTCTGAGCATTTGTTGTGCCATACATCAGAGGTGACATATGAAGCTCTCAATGCTTCTTCTTTGAGTTGTCGCTCGCTTTCGGCTAGAATTAAGGCCCCCCTCAACTCCTTTTCTAGGACATCAATATCGGCCTCAAGTTCCTCCCTTGTCTTCTTCTTTTCAGCAGAGGCTAACTCGAAGAATCTCCACGCTTTATCACAAGAGGCCTTGGTTTCCTTTAAGCATTGTCGGAGGGCTTTTACTGATGCATCAGCTCCTTCATAACCTTCTTGATACCTGACCCTCAGATCTGCTTCTAGCTTCAGCTTCTTGCTACTCTCAACCGCTTGGTCTTGTTCGAACTCCACTTTCCTCTGGCCATTCTCCACTCCTGCTTGGTGAACCTCAACCTGAAGGTCTTGATTTTCCTTTGTCAACCTTTCTATCACTAGCTTTAGTTTCTCATACTCCTCCATGGATACATGAGTGGGAGCAGGAGGTTCTTCTCGCATGGATGGTTCAGAGGGAAATGGAAGCAACCTTTCGGCCACTCTAGCTTGCAACCATCGGTTGTAGGGCTCCTTAGCCACACAGTTCTTCGCCTTTAACTCTTTCCTCCCCTTCGTATGAACCTTGGCCCACGCTTTAACAATATTCCTGACGAACGCAGGATCGTCTGTTGTGGCTAGCAAAAAGAAACTCTGAACCTTCTCTGCTTCGGGCTCATCTTCCATAGCATAGCCCAACTGACGCAACGCCATGACGGGGTTGTAGTTGATGCAACCAGCCCTACTGATTAGAGGTACATTACCGAAATTCCCACAACTAAAGATGATCTCCACGTCGTAATACTCATGAGAGTACCAAGCAATATCACTGGCCTCTAGAGACATAATGCGTTGAGACCATTTCAGTTTCTTCTTGTTTTCCACAAACGGCCCTTTCTTCGGCAGGTGGGAAGCATACCATTTGAACAGTAAATGAGAACAACATTGGACCATTCCTGTCTTCTTTTCACTTCTCCAATGAATGGAGTGGTAAACATCAGCGATGAGGGTAGGGATAGGATTCTTTTGCATGAAGAGAATGACAACAGTGATGTCTATGAAATTGTCCACATTTGGAAAGAGGACAATACCATAAATCATTAGAGCAACGACAATACCAAAACTTTCCCAATCCCCATTAGTCTTGTACTGATCAACTTTATCTAGCAAAAACCTCAAAGTAAAGCCTTGAGTACCTCCCTTATTGGTTAGACCATCTTTAACCTCTTCCTCGGTCATACGGAGAGCGAGAGCAATGACAGAAGACTTTGGCTCTTCTTCTAGGCCGGTATAAATAGGTTGATCCTTGATCTTGATATTCAAAAGGTGAAAATATTCTTCAAGAGTAGGAGCCAACTGATAATCTTGAAAGGTGAAGCATCTGAGAGGCGCATCATAAAATTGAACCATAGCGAACAAAGCCCATGTATCGACCCCAGAATGGAGAAGGTCAAGAAATTTCCCATATTTCCCTTGAAAGTTGATTTTGATAGCTTTTGGCACATCAATCAAAAGATCTTGGATTGGTCCCAACTTCGGTTCTCTGAACTTTAAGGAATTTGTACTTCTTTTCCTTTGATCATTCATCTTGTTCTTCAATACCTATGATAATCACAGTCTCTTAAGTCCCTTGATATGCAACAATGCTATGAAATGCAATGCTTTATGGATGCTTTATGAAATGCAAAGCCACAGATCCTGCAGGGTATTGTAACAAAATATCTCTCACCACGGGTGGGCAATCTATTGGTTTATAAGAGGGCATCCCAAAAGGCTTTTAAACAAAGTCCCATGCACTAACCCTCAAAAGTTTTCCATCATAACGACTACTTGTAAGACGATAATCCCTTCAAAAGGATGAACACAAAGTCATGTTTTAGTAAACTTTTGGGTTAAGGTTCTACAAAAGGTCCTCAGAATCACGGAATCCCACGTCGGAAATAAAACGCCGTTACGACTACACGTAGGACATAATTTTTCCAACGGGGTCTCATCTGATCGGTGGAATTCGATCCAACTCAACGAGTCCTACGTCTCGCAAATCAGAAAGAAACCACCTCCTAATCTTAGTGTATACTCGAAAGCTCGGGTAGAAAGCTTTATCCTCACAAACCATCCCAATAAACCCAACAGGTTAGAAAGAAACGTAATAATAAAATAAAATAAAACATAAAAGCAAATAAAGCACAAATGCAACAAACAAAACTAGGTTTGGCTTGCTAGGCGTCCCCAGCAGAGTCGCCAGCTGTCGCTACTCGAAAAATACGCGCAACAATGGGGAGGGCGAAAAGGAAAAGGACAGAAGAGTCGCCACCGAACTTTATTTATCCCATGAGGGGAAGGAAAATATCGAGAAAACCTTAAGAAAAGAAAGGATAAGATGGTCTCGCAACCATAAATGGGTTCGGAAGCCGGTTATGCGAAGGGAAGGTATTAGCACCCCTCGCATCCATCGTATTCGATGGGAACCATTTGTTTGTCGTGTGTGATTATATTTGCTTAAAGATTTTACTATGAAGAGTGTTCCAAAAGATACAAAAAAGGGTTTAGAAACGGGGAAAGAAAGGTAACAGGGGGAAGAAGGGAAAGAACGGACTCGGTAGGACTTCGCGGTCCTAGGCCTACGTATTCTCAACGGATATGAGAAAATCAGATTCGACGTAGTTCGGGAAACTACTGATATGAAGGATTGTGCTTGCCAAGACATCGCCGCCTTGTGCCTACGTATCCTCATCTGGTATGAGAAATCAGAGCAGCCGTAGTTCGGCCTACGATTTGTTGATGTTTTTATGGATGATGCTATTGTATGCATTCTAGCAGTTAGGTGTTTTGCTGCTCGCTCGTTGGAGACTTAGGCGTTACCTGTTTACGGTAGAACGAACGTATCATATCCTTTTTGAAAGATTAGTTTTTGCCATGCGAGGCAAGATGTCACATTTGATTTGTTGAATTGTTTTTTTGGGGCGAGATAGGTCCTCGAATAGTAACCCCTACGGGTAGTACCCAATTCTTTATCTCAAAGTTTTTGTTATGAAAGGGTGTGGCGAACATAGCGTCTTCGTATTGAAAGACGAGTATCAAAACCACACACGCTACAGTGAGCATCTCGACACTCGGAGAGGAAGAAGTCTACACTTAATCCTCTCTCTTTAGTTCAATACAAAGAAAACTTCATTCTCTTATTAAAGTGTTTTTGGTTTTGAATGGTAAGTGCTTTCGCGACGGAGAACCCTACGGTAAACGTCAGCACTCGGGATAGGAGAAGGCCTACGCCTAACCACTCCACGACCGTTCAAGTTTTGTTACGAAAATAAGTTTGAAAATGCGCTCGGTGCGGGACCGAGATTTTAGGTGGGGAAAGTTGCGGAAGGAAGTTGTAGAAGGAGATAGGTGGCGGATAGAGTCACGTCTTCGTATTGAAAGACGAGTATCGAGACCACCCATACTACAGTGAATATCCCAACACTCGGAGAGGAAGAAGTCTACACTCAATCCTCTCTCTTTAGTTCAATACAAAGAGAATCGATTTATTTATTGTAAGTGTTTTGAAAATGCACTCGGTACGGGGCCGAGGTTTTTTAGGAGAAAAAGGTGTGGATGAAAACGTCTTCGTATTGAAAGACGAGTATCAAAACCACCCACACTATAGTGAGCATCTCGACACTCGGAGAGGAAGAAGTCTACACTCAATCCCCTCTCTTTAGTTCGATACAAAGTGAACTTTATCCTTTTGTTAAATATGGTGAGTTGGTTTAACCATTATTTGAGAAAATCCTCTTGACGTTGGGTCAAGGGTTTTAGTTGCTTAAAAAGATTTGAGGTGAAGCGAGCAAGGTCGATGGCGACGCACAAGGCAATCGGCTTACAAGGTCAAAAATGGCTCGATGAGAATCGAGAGTTGGTTTTCTTGAAAATAGTTTTTAGGACCAAAGGTAAAAAAAATGACCAACAATAAACATGCATAATAAAACATACCAACACAATGGGTTAATCGGCTTAAAAAAAAACACAAAAAAAACGGCACGGCGAACTCCTTGAGAAAAATTTTTTTGAGGTAAAAAGGTCGGAAAAACGTGAAAAACACGGGTCTGACACGGGCGGCCGTGTCGTGTGACACGGCCCATGTCACAGTTCCAAGAAAAAAATGAGTTTTGAGTCAAACAACGGTGTGACACGGCCGCCCGTGTTGCATGACACGGCCCGTGTCACAAGGTCTGGGGGAAAAAATGCAAGAAAAACTAAACAGCGGTGTGACACGGTCGCCCGTGTTGCATGACACGACCCGTGTCACAAGGTCTGGGGAGAAAATGCAAGAAAAACTAAAACAACGGTGTGACACGGCCGCCCGTGTTGCCTGACACGGCCCGTGTCACAAGGCCTAGACCAAGAAACGTTAAGCAGCGGCGTGACACGGCCACCCGTGTTGCATGACACGGCCCGTGTCAGCCCTGCTGTGTAAAATCTGACTTTTTTCTTTGTTTTTCCTTCCTTCTTGGGTTTTTTCAAAAGGGTTTCTTGGTCCCCCTTGGGATCTTACATGTTATACTCAATACAACAACACTCAAACAAAGAGAACAAATGATAAATGCACAATATAAAAGAAGAAAAGAGTTTGAAGAAATGGATACCCAAGAGTTGTTACCCTCCTTGCAAAGCCTCCACTGATTTTGGCTAGGTGTTCACTTCTCTTCACTCTATGCTTTAATGACTCTCCTTCTCAATGGCTCCCTTGTATTTCTCGTTTACTTTATTAATCTTTGGCTGGTTTTTGCTCTCTCTATTTTTCTGGTTTTTTAGGGTTTCTTTGCTCTCAATCTCTCTATCTCCAAAATGTGTTGTGTATCTCCCCTGTGTATCTCTGGATAATGTGTGTCTATATCCTTTTTCCATCCTCCTATCCCCTCCCATTTCAACTTTTCTGCTGTACCAAAATCATAACTCTTGCACAACTTTCAATCTTCAAAGTTTCCATTTTTGGGAGTACTTATCACCTCTTTCTTGGTGCAGCCCCACATCTTTCCATTTCTAGACCTGTTTTGCTGTATTTTTTCTGCAGCACTCTACCTTGCCCTTCATCCTTGTATCCATTGGTTGGCTTATGCT
Organism: Lathyrus sativus; assembly: GCA_963859935.3. Lineage (NCBI taxonomy): Eukaryota > Viridiplantae > Streptophyta > Magnoliopsida > Fabales > Fabaceae > Lathyrus > Lathyrus sativus. The sequence goes on along the minus strand of OZ012738.1, from coordinate 241,632,869 downwards.
TGGACACACACACACACACACACACATGTAACCAATAACACTACCTTTTGGACATCATTTTCAAATTCTGATTTTTGATGTGTAGATGTATCAACATAAGCTTATAGTCTTGGTTTTGTGACATAAAATGATTTTGTAATATGATACACATTGCCACTTCTTGCATGGGGCTGTTTTGGACCATATTCAAATTGCCCATGGTTGAACATGCATGGTATTGATCTTGAAATATTCCAACATTGAATTAGCTCTTAAATATTTTCCTTGCATGTTTGTAAGCACAAAGAGGACCATGTGGACTTGATGGGGCATGGGGGATACCATGGCATGAAGCTATTTTTAGAAACTTGAATTAAGACTAGAAATAGCTTAATTTCCTAAGCATTACCAAGAGTTTGGATTTTGTAACAAATGTGACATTCTTGCAAATGTCATGAAATTTCTCTTTGTAATATTCTTGAATCTAGCCTTGAATTCATGAACCTTGAATTTGGAATGATGGGCTTCCCTTATGTCATTGAATTTGAAAAAAATGAAGAAATGAGTCAAGCCTTGAAAGAGGGCAAATTTTGGGGTGCAACAGACGTCTTGATTTGATTTCCAATGAAATAGGGTCAAGGATGCTACATTGCTTCAAATATGAATTCAATTTGAGGTTGGCACCCAAATATTGAAGACAATGCAGTTCAGGCCCGATTAGGGTTTTCGATTAGGAAAAGTCAACTGTAGTTTGACTTTTGATATGAAAGGTATTCTAATGATGTAATCTTGATTCATAAGGTTTATATGGCTTAGTGAAGTCCATTCAAGAAGATTCAAGGCCTCAAGATACCCGGATCGTCAACAGTCGACTTGGTAGTCACCGATCGATCGAACGATTGACTGAAAAGTCAACTCTCCAACCATAAGGATTTTAACTTCAAGATGTGAATAAAAAATGTTCCTTAGGTCATATTACACCTTCCCATAAAATTTCATGACCATTGGATCAAGGGTTAGGAAGTAATTGCAAAAGTCGGGAATTAGGGTTTTGAAAGGGGCAAAACCATAACTCCTCAACCACACATCCAAATGAAGTGGTTCAAAGCTCATTGGAAAGCTCTTGAAAAATCCTACAAAAGCCTCAAAGTGGTCCATGATCAGAAAATGCATATATTTGGAGTTATGATCAAATTCATTTCAAGAAGGGAAAATAACTTAGAGAAATTTCACTTTTAAGCTTGTTTTTCAGCAACTTTGAGAGGCTTTTTAGCCAAGCTCCTTTGAGAATTTGGAAATCCCCAAAACATGAAAATTATAGATCTACTTAAGGGTTTTCCAAATTGTGGTAGAACTCCTCTATAGCCCTTATGAGCTGAGAGTTATGAATTTGGCAAGATGGGCTTTTAACACTTGAGTCCCACATTGACAATTCTTCACAAACTCAAATTTTAACAACTTGGGCCATCCCCAACCATTGGATCATGTTTTATTCTGATAACTTGAGGCCTAGATGAAGAGAAAACCAGAAGAAAGAAGGAATTGATGGACTTGGCAACTTGGAGGCAATTTGACAATATAATATTCATAAAAATGGAAAGAGAAACTTTTGCCACTTGCACTTGCAGCTGCAGTTCCCTATTTGCCTAGCCACTCTAATCATATCATTAATTTTCACTTGACTAATTCATCAGTTGAGGCAAGGCTTTGAAGCTTGCAGCTGTACCAAACCCCAAGCCAAGGGTTTCCTTTTCAAAATCTCTCCAAAATGCCAAGTTTACAAATCTGCCCTCACCTTGCATTCTCCTATAAATAGGGGCTCCCTCTATGTCATTTGGACACCAGAAAAATCTCAAAAAAACCAGAGAAACAACAACTCTCAATTCCCTCTCATTTCCCTAAGAATTTCAAAGTTTCAAACCTCCATTTTTTTTACCAAAAAGCTGTCTTGAGCAAAACTCTGCTCAAGACCAGTTTTACCATCTCCAAGCCTCTCAAAATCATCCACACAATCCCTAAATATGGTGTAGAAGGTGTCCATACACTCAAACCTCTCAAAAATATCATTTTCACAAAAGTCAACCTCCACACCCTAATAGTTTGACTTTTTTCCACTTTGAAGGCCAAATCCTCACTCAAACCATTTCTTACCATTCTAACACTCCTAACACCTCCTATACATCATATCTCAAGTGTCTAAGCCATAAAAAACCACCTGGGAATCACATAACTCCAATTGTCTTGAAAGTTGGTTTGTTGCGTCAAGAGGAAGCAAGCTCTGTCTCTTAGCAAAGAAAGGAGGATCTCTGGGTTTCTAAGCTTCTTAGCTTGCTCAAGGCTTGCCTACAAGAGGTATGTGACATTCCAACTCTCTACTAATCATACATTATCATGTTTTATCATTTTGATATGATTTTGTGAAAATGTAACCATTGCTGCCCCATTGTGGTTTCTTTGTCAAGAACTCTAGTTTCATGGTCATGATATTTGTTTTGTTAATATTTTGTCATTTGTAAATGATATGTGGATGATATGTTACAAGTTTTTACTTTGATGTCATGCTTAACTTGTTTGTGAAGATTTGGGCCATGTGGTAAATTTAGGATCCAACTTTGAAATATTTATATGTTTGCCCAAGGCCTGTTAGTCCTAGCTCATTAGTGATGTTTGAATCAACTTGTAAGTTACTCATAGATTCCCCCTGCCTTTGATCATACTTGAATCAATATGACCCTTATTTTTTCTCTTATGTATTTTGGTGCCATTCTAGTTTTTTCACTATCATGAGTTGTGTGTTGGACTATTGGCTGGCCATAATGATATCTCTTGGTTGTAAATCATTGTTTAATGGTCATGATGTTTGTTTTGGTGGAAATGTGAGAAAACTTGAGGTTTGCTGTTAGGGCTGTTGTGAGACTTGTGTTTTTGCTGTCAAATTGGACAGACATGTCATTTTTGGTTTGGAACACTTTTGCTTGACTTTAAGACTAGAGACTCATTTGTTTACATGTTTTGAGTATGTGTGTGGTGTTTGTATGTGTAAAATCTCTTTATGTGTTCAAACTGCTATAGCATCCTTCAAACTGCCTTTTTCAAAATATGATGATGCCAAACATGTACCATTTTCTGTTTCATCTGCATTCTACATGATTTATGTGCATGGAATCATTATCCTATCTATTTGCAACATGTGTGTGTGCTAGCAAAACTTCCCAACTGTCATTGAATGTACCTGCTGCATTTTGAGTTGTTGTTTTTATGTCATGAGCTCCAAATTGCTATTTTCTATTTGGTAAGTTTTGATACACTTTTTGAGCACAATATCATCTTTTAGCATATTTGTAGCATGTGTATAACAGTTGCTCATCAAAGATTTCACCATTTGAAAAAGAACACCACCTGCTACCACAACTGTTTTGCCAAGACAGATTTTCCAACTTTTCACCACAACACATCAATTTTCATTCTAACAGATATATGCTCTTTCTTGAAGTTAAAACACTTTCCTTGTCATATTTATGATGTGTATACTTGGTTTACTTGATCTGTTCATGCTTGTTTTCACAATTCTTCAAATTCCATTTCCAATTTCATTTTTATGCTAAAATCTGCCACAACATACCAATTCGTTGTTCTGTTTGTATATGCCTATGGTTTTGAGTTGTAACTCACTTATATGCATGATTCTAGGATGTGTGGATGATTGAATTGAGCCATGTATACCTATTTTCTTATTTCACTCTCAAATTACTCCTTTCCAAGTCAAAATTACCATGAACATATCAACTTCCATGACAGTTTAATTTTGAATGATTCTAGGGCCTATGATCATTAGTTTGCATATTTAAAGTTTGTGTGTGGTAATAATATAGGTCATACCAACCTATTTTGGCCTTTGACAGTTTTTGTTCTTTGCTATTTTTTAATATGCTACCATCATCATGCCATATTTTGAATAAGAGAAGATGTGTTTAATTTATGAGCTCAATATCATATGTTATTACATATATGATGTGTGTGTGTTGTTGCTTTGGTTTGAAACAATTTCAGTTTGAGAAAACCTCTACTGCCATCAAACTGTTTTGGCTTTTCCACCAACATGTCAATTTCTATGCTAGGTGCCTTATGCTTGATTCTCTTGGTTAATCCTACTTGTCATTGCATTTATGATGTGTATATACCACTGTTTTGACTTGGAGTCTTTGCTTTTGAAGTTTCACACACTGTACCATTGCTTAATCACAAAAACTGTTTCAAATTCCAACAGCATATCAAAACTCTGCTCCAACTGTTATGAACTTGATTTCAATGAATGATCACCTTCCCTGCCATATTTTATGTACTTGGTATTTTTAATTTTGAAAGTTTCTTAGCTTCATTCCTTGTAATAGTCCTAGTTTGGCTTATAGAGTGCAATCTGGTTTGGTATGTTGGTTTATTCCCTTAATGAACCATATTAAGGCTGTTGTTTAGGAGGAGTTTGAGGTCTTTAATAGAATTTGCTTGATTTCATTTTTGGATAGTATGCCATTTCTGTGTGAGCTAAATATAGTCCCTGTTCAGACCAATTCATGTTTTGATTAAAAAGCTGCATGTGCATGAATATGCCCGATTAATAATAAGATGACCACTGGCACAAACTGTTATAGAACTCAGGCCTTGGCTTCCTGCTCCAAAGGCATTTTGGTGTTGAGGTCTGCCAAACTAATCTCAGCTGTTGGTTGATCCTATCTGTATCATGAGCTGTTATAATTTGTTTCTAGTTGAATTGTGTTTGGAACTAGTATTTGCATTAGGGCCAAGTTTAGTCTGTTTCTTCTGTTCTAAGGAGGGCATGTTTGTTGAAGCATTGCTGTTGAATTTAGCACATAGAGGCCTGCTTTTGTTTTGCAGTCCCACTACTGTCACATGACTAAAGATTTAATTTAGGAGTACAGTTTTGGGGCTGGTTGGTATCTATCATATAGACTTCATTTATCAAAGTATGTTTATGGATTTAAGCCTGTCATGATTGGTTACAAAACTGTTTCGTTTCTTTTACAACATGCAACCAAGTTTGCAACAACATGTTTGTTTTGTGTAGAAATGTTTCTCACTGGTCCCTGAGTTTGAAGTTGATATTTAAACTGTTTTGGATATGTGTGTGTTGGTTTAGCATGAAGATTGCATTTGTGTCGTAAATGCATATTGCCTTAAGGTTATGAAGTTTGCAATATTGAGTTGTTACCCCTGTTAACAATTTAGTCTTGTATAGTCGACTGTTACTTTGTTCTTTAACTTATTGTTGAAGGCATGTTTTTGAATCCATGACTGAATATTGATTGGAATACTAGGGCATGTCTATCTGTCCTTGCCATGAGGTTGCTAATCTCTAACACCTTTAAGCTCTATCTGTGAGACTTATACAGTGGTGCTGCTCATTTCTAAGTCAGCTTCCTTGGTTTAATCATTTGAGTTGTGACTGTTAGCTAAGTTTAAGTTTTGGTTCATGCTAAGTTCATATAGCTGGCAGCTGTAGTCATGGAGGTCTTTTCTTGAGCAATTAATCCAATTTGCGTGATGATCATGATCTGTTTGGAATATTTGAGCTTGTTTTGGTCTGGTTTGATTGGTCCTGCTACTGATCACTCCATATGTTGGTGCTCAACCTCTTACTTTAATTTGTATTATGTTGAATCTTATTCAGCTGCATTCTGTTTTAGTGAGCATTTTGTTTTGCCTTTTTTTTCCAAAGTGTATGTACAACTCATATACCACAATCTTGGCCTGTTATTTTCTGAACACACCTCCTGCTAGATTTCATTCCACATTGTATTTAGAACTTGTACAAACATTGGCTTGATCTCAGAAGCACCTGTTTTGATCCTTGGGTGTACAAAATGCATTTTTCAAACTTCACCATTTGCAATTCACATACCAAATACACGGATGTATAGCCACCCCAGTGGTAGAACCTTGCGCCCCTTATGACCTTCTGCCCTTGTGTCCTGATTTCAAGTCCCATGGAGGACACTTTTTACCATTTTATTTCCTTTTTATTCAACAAACTTCAAAAATTCATAACTTGCTTATTTTTTATCATTTTCAATCCATTCTTTTTGCAAAATGTTCATAATAATGTCTAGTTTTACTTAATGAAAGAATATTTCAAGTTGCTCATAGTCACATTGCCTTTTGCCTACTTGAAAGACAGTTCAATTTTAGGGTCGTTACTTTGTGTCTTGATATTTTTTTCTTTATACAATGCTTGTTTCATTTTTTGTAAAATTGTTTGAGATTGATTCCTTTGTGTTTATTAACATATCAAAGCTCTGTTTTCTTTTGGTTACCACCATGAACTTACATATCTTCCTCATAAAAAACCTCTGTCCCGCGCAGGATTCTTTTTCATAAACACCTTCAATTATAAAAATCATTTCCTCTTTATGTTGAATTATATTAAGAAAGGATTAAGTGTAGACTTTTTCCTCTATGAGTATTAAGATACTCATTGTAGTGTGAGTGGTCTTGATACTCATTTTTCAATATGAAGGCGCAACTTTATCCATCGCCTATTTCTTTCACTACCTCTCTTTTCATAACTTCCTTCCGAAACCTTTATGATCTAAAACCTCGGTCACGCACCGAGTGCATTTTCAAACTCATTTTCGTAACAAAAATTGATTGGTCGTGGAGTGGTTAGGTGTAGGCCTTCTCATATCCCGAGTGCTGACATTTACCGTAGGGTTTACAGTCGCAAAACACTTACCATTCAAAACCAAAATACTTTAATAAGAGAATGAAGTTCTCTTTGTATTAAATTAAATAGAGAGGATTGAGTGTAGTCTCCTTCCTCTCTAAGGGTCAGGATATTCACTTTAGTGTGGGTGGTCTTGATACTTGTCTTTCAATACGAAGACACCACGTTCGCCACACCTTTCATAACAAAAAAACTTTGAGATAAAGAATTGGGTACTACCCGTAGGGGTTACTATCTAAGGACCTATCTCACCCCTAAAAACAATTCAACCAATCAAACGTGACATCTTGCCTCGCATGGCAAAAACTAATCAATCTTTCAAAAAGGATATGTTACGTCTGTTCTATCGCAAACATGTAACGCATAAGTCTCCTCACATGCGAGCAGCAAAAACACCTAAACTGATAGAATGCGCATGATAGCATCATCCATAAAACATCAACAAACCGTAGGCCGAACTATGGCTGCTCTGATTCTTTACTTCTTTTAAGTAAAGATACGTAGGCACAAGGGCCACAATCCTTGTCGAGCACATTCCCCCCATATCTGTAGTTCCCCGAACTACGTCGACTCTGACTTTCTTACATCTATTGAGAATACGTAGGCATAGGACTGCGAAGTCCTACCAAGTCTGTTCTTTCTCTCTTCTTCCCCCGTTGCCTCCTTTCTTAGTTTCTAAACCTTCTTTCTTTACCCTTTAGAAAACACTTTTATAGCATAAAATTTAAGCAGATATAATCACACATTGACAAGCAAATGGTTCCCATCGAGTATGATGGATGCGAGGGGTGCTAATACCTTCCCCTCGCATAGTCGACTTCCGAACCCATTCTTGGTTGCGAGACCATCTTATCCTTTCTTTTCCTAAGGTTTTCTCGATATTTTCCTTTCCCCTCATGGGATAAATAAAATCGGTGGCGACTCTTCTGTCCTTCCCTTTTCGCCTCCTCGTCGTTGCGCGATGCATTTTTCGAGTAGCGACAGCTGGCGACTCTGCTAGGAACTAGCCAAACCTAGTTTGCTTGTCGCATATGAGATTTATTTGTTTTTGTTATTTGTTTGTATTGTGTTCTTTCTAACATGTTGGGTTTATTTGGGATTGGTTTGTGAGAATAAAGCTTCCTACCCAAGCTTTCGAGGATACACTAAGCTAGGAGGTGGTTTCCTTCTGATTTGCGAGACTTAGGACTCGTTGAGTTGGATCGAATTCCACCGCTCAGATGAGACCCCGTTGGGATGATTATGTCTTACGTGTAGTCGTAATGGCGTTTTTATTTCCGACATGGGAGTCTGTGATTCTGAGGACCTTTGTAGAACCTTATTCCAAAGGTTGCTAAAACATAACTCTGTGTGCATCCTTTGAAAGGATTAACATCTTACGAGTAGTCGTTCTGATGGGAAACTTTTGAGGGTTAGTACATGGGACTTTGTTTAAGGCCTTTTGAGATAGCATCTCTTAAACCAATAGATTTCCCACCCGAGGTGAGAATACCTTTTGTTGTTGTCTTGCAGGATCTATGACCTTGATCCTTGTTGTGGATCTGTTCTCGTGTGCACTCATGACATTGCATTTGCATAAAGCATATCTGCATCATTTTGCATTTTCTTCCCTAACCAGATACCGAGGGCTTACCCATCCTCTGTTCATAACCCGTAGTTGATTTCCCGACACTCCCATTGAACTTGTAAGAACTGTGAAGCATTTGAAGCAAGAGGAACATAGACACCTTGAAAGGCCAAGTCAGACAATACAAGCCGAGGTAGCTATGGAGCATAAGCGGTCTATAGAGCAGATTCAAGCAGAGTTGAAGGAAGTCCAAAGCCATATGGGACAATCCATGGTGGATATGCGAGCTTTGCGTCAAGATTAGAAAATGCTCAAGGAAGAAGTCCGTCAGCTGAAAACTCAGATGGGCTAGATTATGGAAGTCATGAAAAATGTGCTAAGAAAGGACGGAAATCTTAGGCCTGAGGTCGCAGCAGAAATGATCGTTCAACCCGTACCTTTGGAATATCTCCTAGAGTGCGATATATCTCGTAGATCTTTTGCATAACCCGAGGTTCCAAAATTTTCCCGTAAGCGGATATCTCCTGTTTCCCAGGATAATCCTAAGTTTAAGAGGTGTGCGCAAAGGACGAAGCGCCCCAAAAGAATTTTCGACCGGATCCTTATGACTTACACTCAGTTGTTGCAGCTCTTGCTTCAATTTCGATTGGTTGAACTTCGGACTCTAGCTCCGTGTGTGGGTAAGCCACCACCCGGCTACGATGCAAGTGCCCATTGTGATTTCCATTCTGGAGCACCGGGCCATAATGTGGAAGAATGCAAAACTTTTAAACACAAAGTTCAAGATTTAATCGATTCAAAAGCTTTCGAGTTCACGTCGAGCGGTATGAGAGTGCCAGGTGGGTTTATTCCAGTTGCTGTAAAAGAAATGGATATCCCTGTTTTCTCCCCTGAAGCTGTATCAGGTCAGGAGCGTATCTTACAATCTTTGGTTTTAGAATCTCCATGCCAACAACTATTGCCCGTTCCTGGGCCGAATTCTAGGATGAAAGGACCTGCACGTGAGGAATGCCCTAATCAGTGCCAACAACCTTATGTTCCTCCGCAACAAAACTGTCAGCGCCAAAATCAGAGGAGGCCTCACAACAACTTGGAAAGAAGGACTGCTCCTGTTCATCCAGTACCTATGTCGCATAGTCAACTTCTGCTGCATCTAATTCAAAATTCTTTGGTGGAGCCCAAGTCTCTCAAGCCATTTCCAGAGCCTTACCCTCCCGGGTACGATCCCCATGTTCAGTGTGGATATCATGGAGGATCCAAGGGGCTCTCAACTGAAGAATGCAAAGCCTTCCAGGGCAAGGTGCAACAATTGATTGACAAAGGGTACATATAATTTCCAGAAGAAGGTTTGGTTGTCCATGTCAACCTCTCAGTTGTCTAAAGCTCGAAGATTTCAAGGGTCATCTCCCAAAGCCAGTGGTCCAGACAGGAAGACGTCCTCAACATTGACAATCCTTGGGCGCTTTTATCATTTGCATCTTGTAGTTTACTTTCTGTTAATTGCTACTTGCTTTTTAAACATTGTTATTTGGAATGGTAATATTAATGAAGTGATTATGCATTTTTCGAATCAGTCACGTCGTATTCACTCATTATTTCCACTTATCACAGACACATACATTTTTTATCCACTCCACTTTATCACTGTTGTTTTAGCAAATATTGGAGGGAGGATGACAAAAACGAAATACCCATAATTGTAAACTGTATGCTTTCAGACAAAATCTTGTCAATGATGTACAGGCATTGTTTCAATTCCCCTAAACACCGGAGATATAAGGAGTTAATGCCTAGTCAACCACTTCAAGCCTAGAAGTAGGAGTTTCTTTCGGACTTTTAAACCCTTAACACTCAACCAGGGGCAGGGTAGTTGTTCAGTTAATCCAATCCCGCACTCGAATCAACAAAGCAAAATCCAAAGACAAGACGGTTGTTCATCAATAATCCATGACATGGCAGTCAGAATCCTCCAACAAAATCCAAAAAAAATCGAAAGCCTGCTAAGTCAAGCACCTCAAAGGGGACTTAGGCAAAAATCAAGGCAATCCCGATGGATCTGACAAACAAAATCAGTCCATGCAAAAGTTAGGGATCAATAAAGAAATCAAAAGAGGCTCTCAAACCCTCAACAAAAACAAAATAAGATTCAGTGGCCACTCGAATCAAAAGGGTCACTGACATCCATCGAAAAACAAAATAAGGTGATTGCTGTCTCGAGCAATCCTTGAACCAGCAAGCTTACACCATCAAGTCCGTAAGTGCAGAACTAACTAAACGTAGGGATGGAGGTCATCAAGAAGAAGGGATGGGTACAAATTATACTCTGAGCCTGATATCCTTTGTTTCTATAACCGTGAGCCAGACCATGCTACAACCCTTAAAAGACCTAATTGAGGCAAAGTTTATTCTGAAAGCATACTATTGCGAGGTTGCGTAACCTGACTCCTCACAAATTTGTTAATCATCAATACTAGTGTCAATATCCCTGCTATATCTTTCACACCAATCAATTCAACACAACGTGTGGACTAAATGGTCCATTCGTTTCACTATCACGGCACTTAAATAAACGACGTTTCTTTCAAAACTTGCATGAACTTTGCATTAAAACTACCATTAGAGAACAAACAATTTTATTTACAAGTCAGTAGTTGGCATTAAGGAAATTCCAACACGAAGCAATCAAACAGAACTGGATTATTCAGCGGTCTGGACCAGAACCAAGTATACCATATAACCTTATGGATTTGGGGCATTGACGTCCAACGAATTTGGAATCAGTCAGTCTGAGGCAAATCCCCAAGCATCGTTTGAGTATGGGGAAATCATTCAAGAAGTGGTTGATCGGAAGTAAATCATCTCGAGAATACTGATCAGGGGCAGGCCACACAGAGTTTCTTCGAGCTACGGGCAGGTCCCTCCAATGTTCATTCAATACAAGTTAAGTCGCTTCCACGCTCTTTCAGGGGCAAGCTACTCCAAGAGTATGTCGAAGTCAACTACCATGAGAATCGGTTAAACAATGATGAATCCTTTCGTGGTACCAATCAGGGGCAACCCCCCCAGATTTTCTTTAACTTAAGGGCGGATCCCTCTAGTGCTCATTCAGGACAAGTTAAGCCGCTTCGACGCTCTTTTAAGAGCAAGCTACTTCAAAAGTGTATTGAAGCCAACCACCAAGAGTCGGTTGATCAAGGATGAATCCTTTCATGATACGAATTCTGGGGCAAGCCATCTTGAGGCTGTCTCATGGCAGGTTACCATCTTTTCAAAATGAACTTTCCTAAAGATCATACTAGGGCAAGTTTGAACTACACTGGGGCAAGTTACTCAAGCAAGTTCATTTTCGTCTGCAACCATTGAGTTCAAGGCGAGTGTCAGGGAGTTGTACCTTCGCCTTCCCACCTAAAAGTCCAATCTGCATTGGCAACCACAAACTACCAAAGACCGCCACGTCGGCATTTCCAATCACCCGTTGGCAATCATATGCATCATACGCATCACATTCAATATCATAAGCATACTGCTTCATAATCACTTTTGTATCATATGCATACCCAGAATCATATCATACTCTCTCAACACTTGCGTCGCCACGTGTTAGCATTTGCATTTGCATTTCCATTTATGGAACATCATTATCATCAAGCATTCACATATGCGAGTTCAGGTCCAGGATCAATCTCGAAAATTTCCAAGATCTTAATCGGCCCAGGCAGGGGCATTTTCCGCAAGACCGTGGGTGTTCCCCACGAAGTTGTGCAACCTTTTGTTGGACAAATTCCAGATTTTCAAAATGATCATCATCCCAGTCAGGGGCATCATCTGCAAAATTGTTGGTCTATCAAAAGCAGATTCAACCTAATCAGGGGCACATTATTCAGGGCCGTGAGCGTTCCTCATGGGAGTTATTATCATCCTTCTTTTGTGGCAATAACTTGCAGTATATTTTCCATTATCCTTTTGGTAATGGATTCCCTTCATCTTTTTAGGTGTTAGAGTTGTTTTTGTTTCGCTCCATCATCCTTTTGGTGATGGGTCTAGCATCCTTTTGGTGTTATGACTAGCGTCTCCGCTCCATCATCCTTTTGGTGATGGGTCTGGCATCCTTTTGATGTCATGACTAGCGTATTTTCTATTATCCTTTTGGTAATGGATTCCCTTCATCTTTTTAGGTGTTAGGGTTGTTTCTGTTTCGCTCCATCATCCTTTTGGTGATGGGTCTAGCATCCTTTTGGTGTTATGACTAGCGTCTCCGCTCCATCATCCTTTTGGTGATGGGTCTGGCATCCTTTTGATGTCATGACTAGCGTATTTTCCATTATCCTTTTGGTAATGGATTCCCTTCATCTTTTTGGTGTTAGGGTTGTTTCTGTTTCGCTCCATCATCCATTTGGTGATGGGTCTAGCATCCTTTTGGTGTTATGACTAGCATCTCCGCTCCATCATCCTTTTGGTGATGGGTCTGGCATCCTTTTGATGTCATGACTAGCGTATTTTCTATTATCCTTTTGGTAAGGGATTCCCTACATCCTTTTGGTGTTAGGGTCGATTTTATTTCGCTCCATCATCCTTTTGATGTTGAGTCTGGCATCCTCTTGATGTCATGACTAGCGTATGTTCCATTATTCTTTTGATAATGGACTCCTTACATCCTTTTGGTGTAAGGGTTAATCTTATTTCCACTCCATCACCCTTTTTATGATGGATATGATATCCTTTTGATGTCCTGACTAGCGTATTTTCCATTATCCTTTTGGTAATGGATTCCGTACATCCTTTTGGTGTTAGGGTTAATCTTGTTTTCGCTTTATCATCCTTGTGGTGATGGGTCTGGAATCCTTTTGGTGGCATGTCTAGCATTGATTTCCACTGTCCTTTTGGCAGTAGGACCCTCACTTTCTTTTGATTTCAGAGCAGCGTTATGAGTATACTATCATCCTTTTAGTGATAGGCTTGTCATCCTTTTGGTGTCAAGTTTTCTCTGTTAACATCCTTTTGGTGTTAGCAACCTTTGCAAAATATCCGGTATCCCATTCCCAAGTATTTATTTTCTCGGACAAATTCAGGGTCTTCTATATCTAATCATCTTCTACCTCGAAAAAATGAATGTCGTGGCATTTCGTCTTACTAGGTTTAAGCTGATTAGATAGGGGCATCTGTCATACCCTAAATTTGCCCGCCTTTTTTTTTTTGATTGATCAAAAGCATTGGTACAAGTCATCAGTAGCATGAGGAAAAGAAAGGAGAAGCCTGTTGAGTATCTCAAAAGTCATAGTGGGGTTGAAATGATCATCCAGTTCATCTGCACAGTGTCCAAGCAAAAAGGGGAAATTAGGGTTTTCGCACAGCTAAAAGCCGAGGTTTCAATGGTTTGATCAGTCGACGTCTTGATTTGATTTCCAATGAAATAGGGTCAAGGATGCTACATTGCTTCAAATATGAATTCAATTTGAGGTTGGCACCCAAATATTGAAGACAATGCAGCTCAGGCCCGATTAGGGTTTTCGATCAGGAAAAGTCAACTGTAGTTTGACTTTTGATATGAAAGGTGTTCTAATGATGCAATCTTGATTCATAAGGTTTATATGGCTTAGTGAAGTCCATTCAAGAAGATTCAAGGCCTCAAGATACCCGGATCGCCAACAGTCGACTCGGTAGTCACCGATCGATCAAACGATTGACTGAAAAATCAACTCTCCAACCATAAGGAATTTAACTTCAAGATGTGAATCAAAAATGTTCCTTAGGTCATATTACACCTTCCCATAAAATTTCATGACTATTGGATCAAGGGTTAGGAAGTAATTGCAAAAGTCGGGAATTAGGGTTTTGAAAGGGGCAAGACCATAACTCCTCAACCACACATCCAAATGAAGTGGTTCAAAGCTCATTAGAAAGCTCTTAACAAATCCTACAAAAGACATGATCAGAAAATGCATATATTTGGAGTTATGATCAAATTCATTTCAAGAAGGGAAAATAACTTAGAGAAATTTCACTTTTAAGCTTGTTTTTCAGCAACTTTGAGAGGCTTTTTGGCCAAGCTCCTTTGAGAATTTGGAAATCCCTAAAACATGAAAATTATAGAGATACTTAAGGGCTTTCCAAATTATGGTAGAACTCCTCTATATCCCTTATGAGCTGAGAGTTATGAATTTGGCAAGATGGGCTTTTAACACTTGAGTCCCACATTCACAATTCTTCACAAACTCAAATTTTAACAACTTGGGCCATCCCCAACCATTGGATCATGTTTTATTCTGATAAATTGAGGCCTAGATGAAGGAAAACCAGAAGAAAGAAGGAATTGATGGACTTGGCAACTTGGAGGCATGTTGACAATATAATATTCATAAAAATGGAAAGAGAAACTTTTGCCACTTGCACTTGCAGCTGCAGTTCCCTATTTGCCTAGCCACTCTAATCATCTCATTAATTTTCACTTGACTAATTCACCAGTTGAGGCAAGGCTTTGAAGCTTGCAGCTGTACCAAACCCCAACCCAAGGGTTTCCTTTTCAAAATCTCTCCAAAATGTCAAGTTTACAAATTTGCCCTCACCTTGCATTATCCTATAAATAGGGGCTCCCTCTATGTCATTTGGACACCATAAAAATCTCAAAAAAACCAGAGAAACAACAACTCTCAATTCCCTCTCATTTCCCTAAGAATTTCAAAGTTTCAAACCTCCATTTTTTACCAAAAAGTTGTCTTGAGCAAAACTCTGCTCAAGACCAATTCTACCATCTCCAAGCCTCTCAAAATCATCCACACAATCCCTAAATATGGTGTAGATGGTGTCCATACACTCAAACCTCTCAAAAATATCATTTTCACAAAAGTCAACCTCCACACCCTAACTTTTTTCCACTTTGAAGGCCAAATCCTCACTCAAACCATTTCTTACCATTCTAAAACTCCTAACACCTCCTATAAATCATATCTCAAGTGTCTAAGCCATAAAAAACCAGCTGGGAATCACATAACTCCAACTGTCTTGAAAGTTGGTTTGTTGCTTCAAGAGGAAACAAGCTTTGTCTCTTAGCAAAGAAAGGAGGATCTCTGGGTTTCTAAGCTTCTTAGCTTGCTCAAGGCTTGTCTACAAGAGGTATGTGACATTCCAACTCTCTACTAATCATACATTATCATGTTTTGTCATTTTGAGATGATTTTGTGAAAATGTAACCATTGCTGCCCCATTGTGGTTTCTTTGTCAAGAACTCTAGTTTCATGGTCATGATATTTGTTTTGTTAATATTTTTTCATTTGTGAATGATATGTGGATGATATGTTACAAGTTTTTACTTTGATGTCATGCTTAACTTGTTTGTGAAGATTTTGGCCATGTGGTAAATTTAGGATTCAACTTTGAAATATTTATATGTTTGCCCAAGGCATGTTAGTCCTAGCTCATTAGTGATGTTTGACTCAACTTGTAAGTTACTCATAGATTCCCCCTGCCTTTGATCATACTTGAATCAGTATGACCCTTGTTTTTTCTCTTATGTATTTTGGTGTCATTCTAGTTTTTTCACTATCATGAGTTGTGTGTTGGACTATTGGCTGGCCATAATGATATCTCTTGGTTGTAAATCATTGTTTAATGGTCATGATGTTTGTTTTGGTGGAAATGTGAGAAAACTTGAGGTTTGCTGTTAGGGCTGTTGTGAGACTTGTGTTTTTGCTGTCAAATTAGATAGACATGTCATTTTTGGTTTGGAACACTTTTGCTTGACTTTAAGACTAGAGACTCATTTGTTTACCTGTTTTAAGTATGTGTGTGGTGTTTGTATGTGTAAAATCTCTTTATGTGTTCAAACTGCTATAACATCCTTCAAAATGCCTTTTTCAAACTATGATGATGCCAAACATGTACCATTTTCTGTTTCATCTTTATTCTACATGATTTATGTGCATGGAATCATTATCCTATCTATTTGCAACGTGTGTGTGCTAGCAAAACTTCCCAAATGTCATTGAATGTACCTGCTGCATTTTGAGTTGTTGTTTTTATGTCATGAGCTCCAAATTGCTATTTTCTATTTGGTAAGTTTTGATACACTTTTTGAGCACAATATCATCTTTTAGCATATTTGTAGCATGTGTATAACAGTTGTTCATCAAAGATTTCACCATTTGAAAAAGAACACCACCTGCTGCCACAACTGTTTTGCCAAGACAGATTTTCCAACTTTTCACCACAACACACCAATTTTCATTCTAACAGATATATGCTCTTTCTTGAAGTTAAAACACTTTCCTTGTCATATTTATGATGTGTATACTTGGTTTACTTGATCTGTTCATGCTTCTTTTCACAATTCTTCAAATTCCATTTCCAATTGCATTTTTATGCTAAAATCTGCCACAACATACCAATTCGTTGTTCTGTTTGTATATGCCTATGGTTTTGAGTTGTAACTCACTTATATGCATGATTCTAGGATGTGTGGATGATTGAATTGAGCCATGTATACCTATTTTTTTTATTTCACTCTCAAACTACTCCTTTCCAAGTCAAAATTACCATGAACATATCAACTTCCATGACAGTTTAATTTTGAATGATTCTAGGGCCTATGATCATTAGTTTGTATATTTGGAGTTTGTGTGTGGTAATAATATAGGTCATACCAACCTATTTTGGCCTTTGGCATTTTTTGTTCTTTGCTATTTTTCAATATGCTACCATCATCATGCCATATCTTGAATAAGAGAAGATGTGTTTAATTTATGAGCTCAATATCATCTGTTATTGCATATATGATGTGTGTGTGCTATTGCTTTGGTTTGAAACAATTTCCATTTGAGAAAACCTCTACTGTCATCAAACTGTTTTGGCTTTTCCACCAACATGTCAATTTCTATGCTAAGTGCCTTATGCTTGATTCTCTTGGTTAATCCTACTTGTCATTGCATTTATGATGTGTATATACCACTGTTTTGACTTGGAGTCTTTGCTTTTGAAGTTTCACATACTGTACCATTGCTTAATCACAAAAATTGTTTCAAATTTCAACAACATATCAAAACTCTACTCCAACTGTTATGAACTTGATTTCAATGAATGATCACTTTCCCTGCCATATTTTATGTACTTGGTATTTTTAATTTTGAAAGTTTCTTAGCTTCATTCCTTGTAACAGTTCTAGTTTGGCTTATAGAGTGCACTCTGGTTTGATATGTTGGTTTATTCCCTTAATGAACCATATTAAGGCTGCTGTTTAGAAGGAGTTTGAGGTCTTTAATAGAATTTGCTTGATTTCATTTTTGGATAGTATGCCATTTCTGTGTGAGCTAAATATAGTCCCTGTTCAGACCAATTCATGTTTTGATTAAAAAGCTGCATGTGCATGAATATGCCTTGTTAATAATAAGATGACCACTGGCACAAACTGTCATAGAACTCAGGCCTTGGCTTCCAGCTCCAAAGGCATTTTGGTGTTGAGGTCTGCCAAACTAATCTCAGCTGTTGGTTGATCCTATCTGTATCATGAGCTGTCATAATTTGTTTCTAGTTGAATTGTGTTTGGAGCTAGTATTTGCATTGGGGCCAAGTTTAGTCTGTTTCTTCTGTTCTAAGGAGGGCATGTTTGTTGTAGCATTGTTGTTGAATTTAGCACATAGAGGCCTGTTTTTGTTTTGCAGTCCCACTACCGTCACATGACTATAAATTTAATTTGGGAGTACAGTTTTGGGGATGGTTGGTATCTATCATATAGACTTCATTTATCAAATTATGTTTATGGATTTAAGCCTATCATGATTGGTTCCAAAACTGTTTTGTTTCTTTTACAACTTGCAACCAAGTTTGCAACAACATGTTTGTTTTGTATAGAAATGTTTCTCACTGGTCCCTGAGTTTGAAGTTGATATTTAAACTGTTTTGGATATGTGTGTGTTGGTTTAGCATGAAGATTGCATTTGTGTCGTAAATGTATATTGCCTTAAGGTTATCAAGTTTGCAATATTGAGTTGTTACCTCTGTCAACAATTTAGTCTTGTATAGTCGACTGTTACTTTGTTCTTTAACTTATTGTTGAAGGCATGTTATTGAATCCATGACTGAATACTGATTGGAATACTAGGGCATGTCTATCTGTCCTTGCCCTGAGGTTGCTAATCTCTAACACCTTCAAGCTCCATCTGTGAGACTTATACAGTGGTGCTGCTCATTTCTAAGTCAGCTTCCTTGGTTTAATCATTTGAGTTGTGACTGTTAGCTAAGTTTAAGTTTTGGTTCATGCTAAGTTCATATAGCTGGCAGCTGTAGTCATGGAGGTCTTTTCTTGAGCAATTAATCCAATTTGCGTGATGATCATGATCTGTTCGGAATTTTTGAGCTTGTTTTGGTCTGGTTTGATTGGTCCTGCTACTGATCACTCCATATGTTGGTGGTCAACCTCTTACTTTAATTTGTATTATGTTGAATCTTGTTCAGCTGCATTCTGTTTTAGTGAGCATTTTGTTTTGCCTTTTTTTTCAAAGTGTATGTACAACTCATATACCACAATCTTGGCCTGTTATTTTCTGAACACACCTCCTGCTGGATTTCATTCCACATTGTATTTAGAACTTGTACAAACATTGGCTTGATCTCAGAAGCACCTGTTTTGATCCTTGGGTGTACAAAATGCATTTTTCAAACTTCACCATTTGCAATTCACATACCAAATTTTGGTTTTGATGTTTTTTGGAAAAGTTATCTGTTGAGACACATTCCTTATCATGTTTAGAGTTTGCTCAAACCAGTTCCAATCATTAAGTGCATCTGTCTTGGCTTGTTGAACTCAAAATGCAATTCAAAACTTCTCCTAGCGTGTGCCATCGTGTTTTGATTTGTAGGGATTATTTCAAATTTTGGATGATACCATCTTGTTCCTCTTTTAAAAACATTCAGTTTTGACTAAAATTTCATCCCATTTGGTTAAAAATTGAAGAAGTTATGGATCAAAACGCATTTAGCATTTCACTTGTTCTTGCTTTCATTTTTGGCCCAGAAATCTCACCCAAACATGCCTTTTGTATTTATGGGGGTGGCTAAATACACGGATGTATAGCCACCCCAGTGGTAGAACCTTGCGCCCCTTATGACCTTCTGCCCTTGTGTCTTGAGTTCAAGTCCCATGGAGGACACTTTTTACCATTTTATTTCCTTTTTATTCAACAAACTTCAAAAATTCATAACTTGCTTATTTTTTTATCATTTTCAATCCATTCTTTTTGCAAAATGTTCATAATAATGTCTAGTTTTATTTAATGAAATAATATTTCAAGTTGCTCATAGACACATTGCCTTTTTCCTACTTGAAAGACGATTCATTTTTAAGATCGTTACTTTGCGTCTTGATATTTTTTTCTTTATACCATGCTTGTTTCATTTTTTGTAAAATTGTTTGAGATTGATTCCTTTGTGTTTATTAACGTATCAAAGCTCTGTTTTCTTTTGGTTACCACCATGAACTTACATATCTTCCTCATAAAAAACCTCGGTCCCGTGCAGGATTCTTTTTCATAAACACCTTCAATTATAAAAATCATTTCCTCTTTATGTTGAATTATATTAAGAAAGGATTAAGTGTAGACTTTTTCCTCTCTGAGTATTAAGATATTCACTGTAGTGTGAGTGGTCTTGATACTCATTTTTCAATACAAAGGCACAACTTTATCCATCACCTATTTCTTTCACTACGTCTCTTTTCATAACTTCCTTCCGAAACCTTTATGATCTAAAACCTCGGTCACGCACCGAGTGCATTTTCAAACTCATTTTCGTAACAAAACTTGATTGGTCGTGGATTGGTTAGGCATAGGCCTTCTCATATCCCGAGTGCTAACATTTACCGTAGGGTTTACAGTCGCAAAGCACTTACCATTCAAAACCAAAATACTTTAATAAGAGAATGAAGTTCTCTTTGTATTGAATTAAAGAGAGAGGATTGAGTGTAGTCTCCTTCCTCTCCAAGGGTCAGGATATTCACTTTAGTGTGGGTGGTCTTGATACTTGTCTTTCAATACGAAGATACCACGTTCGCCACACCATTCATAACAAAAAAACTTTGAGATAAAGAATTGGGTACTACCCATAGGGGTTACTATCTAAGGACCTATCTCACCCCTAAAAACAATTCAACCAATCAAACGTGACATCTTGCCTCGCATGGCGAAAACTAATCAATCTTTCAAAAAGGATATGTTACGTCCGTTTTATCGCAAACAGGTAACGCATAAGTCTCCTCACATACGAGCAGCAAAAACACCTAAACTGCTAGAATGCGCATGATAGCATCATCCATAAAAACATCAACAAACCGTAGGCCGAACTACGACTGCTCTGATTCTTTACTTCTTTTAAGTAAAGATACGTAGGCACAAGGGCCACAATCCTTGTCGAGCACATTCCCCCCATATCTGTAGTTCCCCGAACTACGTCGACTCTGACTTTCTCACATCTATTGAGAATACGTAGGCATAGGATTGCGAAGTCCTACCGAGTCTGTTCTTTCTCTCTTCTTCCCCGTTGCCTCCTTTCTTAGTTTCTAAACCTTCTTTCTTTACCCTTTGGAAAACACTTTTATAGCATAAAATTTAAGCAGATATAATCACACATTGACAAGCAAATGGTTCCCATCGAGTACGATGGATGCGAGGGGGGCTAATACCTTCCCCTCGCATAGCCGGCTTCTGAACCCATTCTTGGTTGAGAGACCATCTTATCCTTTCTTTTCCTATGGTTTTCTCGATATTTTCCTTTCCCCTCATGGGATAAATAAAATTCTGTGGCGACTCTTCTGTCCTTCCCTTTTCGCCTCCCCGTCGTTGCGCGATGCATTTTTCGAGTAGCGACATCATGACAACGTTAGGGCCGAGTTTCCCTTAGACCTTCTGTGCGTCTCTCTTCTCATCTCAAAATCATGCTAACTCATTTAATAAAGGCGATAAACGTTGCGCGCTATGAGCCTTAAGCTACATGGGGAATGATGAGTGAGGGGTCTCCTCTCGCTTATCTAGAATGTTTAGTATCCATCCCGTTTGGGGGTGATATACGACGCATTCGCCTCCGTGTCATAGTCTTTAGTGCAACGTGAATCACAAACCAAATTAACTCCCTTCACTAAAAAATACAAAACAAATTCAAACCTTTTTCCTTCGGGATTAATCGAGAACTTCTTTTTCAGAGAAAGAGTTTTGTTAAGCTTTAATTCTACCGCAAACAGGCTTCGTCCCTAACTGCTGGAATCATTGTTTAACTCTACTCGATTAAAACACTTAATCAACCTGTGGTTTTGTGTAGCCCAAACTACGTTTGCTCTGATCTTTCATACCAGATGAAAGTACGTAGGCACAAGACGCGACGTCTTGGCGAGCAACCTGCCCCCCTTCTTCCGTAGTTAGCCGAACTACGTTGACTCTGATCTTTCATACCAGATGAAAGTACGTAGGCACAGAGACGCGATGCTCTGTCGAGTCTCTCTTTTCTTTTCTTTTTGTCCCGCAAGCCTGTAGCGTAGATAGTTTAAACACAAACCTTAGATAGACAACAAACGTGGATCCTGTCGAGTACGACAGACGAGAGGGGTGCTAATACCTTCCCCTTGCGTAACCGACTCTCGAACCCAGTACTTGGTTGCAATGACCTCGTCTTCTCCCTTTTCTCAGGTTTTTCCGATCGTTTCCTTTCCCTCTCGTTGGGATAAATAACGAAAGGTGGCGAATCTTCTGTTTTTGCCGGGTGTTTTTCACAGTTACGACAACTGGCGACTCTGGTTCCCTATGCGAGTCACTCCTAGCGCTTGTCTGTTGCGTCTTTGGGTGTTTACTTTTGTACAGTTTTTGCTTTATATACATTATATATTGTATATTATTGCATTGCATTTCTGGTGTTGCTGTATTGTGGGTTGGGTTGTTTTATTGAGAGATAAGGTGGGCCTGGGCTTGAGTATACACATAGGATTAGAGTGGAGATTAGCGGGAGCTTGTGTGGCGTCTGGCCGCGTAATAGCTTGCGTGAAATTCACATTCAGACGAGGTTTTTCTTTGGAAATATTCTATCCTGCACGTCTGGTGCAGTTGAGAGAATATTGACTTAGAGAGATTGTAGACTCTAGAGACCGTTCATTTTGGAAGTCAGCTAAGTGAGACCTCTTCGTTAGACTATGATGCCAAACCGGAAATAGTGAACGTATCATCATTTCTCGAAAGTCTGTAACGCTGACCACCCGCATAGGATGCCGTACCTTTCAAGACTAGAACCCACATGTGAGAGGGATGGGTTTTTGCAGGAAACCTGACCTTCAACTAACCCTGGTTTTCTCGTTAGTGCAGAGTTTTGATCCTGAGTGGTTCTATCTGGTGTGTTATCTCAGTGTCCTGATTAGAGCGGAGCTCTGGTTTAATTCAGTCAACGACACAACAACGCATTTGAGCATTGGATACCTTGATCCCATGTGTGCATTTGCATATCATTATGCATTTAACATTGCATGTTTATGTGTGTTACAGGTTCTCGTCTATCCCTTGATTCTGGTACTGGTCTTCTTCAGAGATGGAAGTTAGCAGAAAGAGGATTGTTGTGTATAAGTTTCCGGCACCCGAG
The DNA here is from genome assembly GCA_963859935.3 of Lathyrus sativus. NCBI lineage: Eukaryota > Viridiplantae > Streptophyta > Magnoliopsida > Fabales > Fabaceae > Lathyrus > Lathyrus sativus. The sequence continues at coordinate 241,609,986 of OZ012738.1, read as the reverse complement.
TTAGGACCTTTATTTGGTCTGATTTCCTTAGCTGAGCCTGGTGTTCTTGCAGCTTTCAGAGAGCAGTATGGTGGAATTTTGAAGTTTGTCCGTAAGCTTACGACTTATGAGCATGGAGCTATTCATACCTTGTTGCAGTTTTATGATCCTCCACTAAGATGCTTCACATTTCCGGACTATGTGTTGGTTCCTATGTTAGAATAATTTTCTTACATCTTGGGTGTTCCGATTCTGAACAAAGTGCCTTTCTTCAGTTCTGAGGAAGAACCTAAGCTTGAGGAGTTGTCCACCGCTCTTTATTTGAGCGCCTCTGATTTGGCGGGTCATGTTATCAGTAGAAATGGAGTTTCCGGATTTGCTTTGCCCTTCCTGGTCGACAAGGCCCGAGAGTATGCTGACAAAGGTTGTTGGATAGTTTTCAGTGCTATATTAGCTCTGTGTGTTTACGGCATTGTGTTGTTTCCCAATGTACCCGACTTTGTGGATTTTGATGCTTTTCATGTCTTTGCTCCCAATAATCCTGTGCCTACTCTTCGAGGAGACTTGTATCACTCAGTGCATTACAAGAACGAGAAAAGAAGAGGAAAGATGGTTTCTTGTTGCGCACCGCTATTGCATAAGTGGTTTGTTGATCATCTTCCTCGCTCAAAAGCTTTTGTGACTTCCGCGAACTCAGCTGAATGGTCGAAGAGACTTATGGGTTTAACAGAGAAGAATATTGCCTGGTTCAATCGAGACTTGTTGGGTCGTGAGCTTATTTTCAGTTGTGGTAGCTTTCCTAATATGCCTTTGATAGGGAGGAAAGGCGGTATCAACTATAATCCTTCTCTTGCTGTGAGACAGTTCGATTATGCTTTGAAAGGACCTCCGAAAGAAGAGGAAGTGCAGGAATCTCTGTACTTTACAGGCGTAGCTAATCCTTGTATCTCGGCCCGATTCATGGACGCGTGGGGCAAGATTCACAAGAAGGGAAAGCTTTCTATGGGCAAAGGAGATTGTAGAGCCTATGATCCATACTCGGATTGGATTCAGAAGAGGGTTGAAGAGGTTTTGTTGCCGTTTCCTATTGGAGCACCATTGTATCCTTTAGTCATCGAGCCGTCTACAACTGTTGATATCTCGAGATATACCAAGCTTTGGGCAGAGAAGGAAGAGCTGCGCAAAGAGAATGAAGAGTTGAAGCAAGAAATCAGTCAGCTGAAACATGATAAGGGTGAAGCTGTGTATTTGGCTAAAACAAACACAAAACTGTTGTCCAAGTTGAAGGAAGAACTTGCTGATCAGGTACAAGCACGAAAGCAAGTCGGTCTGGATCTGAAAAGCACTTGTGATGTTTTGAAGAGTAAGAAGGAGGATTTAGATAAAGCCTATATGAAGATATCAAAATTATATGTGCAGTGGAATGCTACTGTGACCGCCAACAAGAGTAGAGAAGATCAGCTTCGTGTCCAGGTAGATAAGCTGAAAGCGCAATTCAAGGCTAAGGAGAGAGAGCTATTGCTAGAAACGTTCTGCAGGATTACGATCGAGCAGAAATTCCAAGAGACTTTATCAGCACTTGAAGAGTTCAAGATCCGTGCAGAAGTGAAGAAACCCAGGCTTGAGGATGCCTTTGGCGAAGATGCTTGGGAGGATCATTGTCATTATCTCCAGGATGTGATACGCAAGAGGGACGTCCTTATCCGAGAGGTGATGGAGCGGCCATACTGTAACAGCCCAATTTTCAGTAATTAATTATTGGTACTAATTAATTGGTTTAAGTGGTTTATTTGATTTAAAGGAATCATTGGATTTATTTAAATTATATAAGTTAAGGGATTTAACTGATTTATTATATTTGGTAGAATAATATGGATTTACCAGATATTTTCTAATTAATGTCAAGATGAGATATTTTGTGAGAAAGTATTTGGTAGATATTATGAGAAAAGAAATATAATAGAAAGAAAAATCAAATGGAAAGTATATAAAGGAAAATAGATGGAAAAGAAAACATAAGGGAAAGAAAGAAAAAGAGAAGAGAAAGAAAGAAAGAGGAGAAAAGAGAAGAGAAGAGGGAAAAGCTTGGAAAGCTCAAGGATCCGCTTCAAGCTTCGATTAAACCAAGGTAAGGGTGAGAAACATTGTTATTTAATCCATGTATATGATTATGTATGTGTGGGTTGGGTTTTGTTGTTAGTTTCCACCATTTTTCAAGCTAGGGCAAAAATGGATTTAATCGGTAGAATCGTAGTTTAACCGGTTAGAAACTGGAAATAATGCTGTAGAATAGTCGGGTGATATGGGGTTAAGATTACTGGAACTGGTTCGGTGAGAATCGGTCGATTTTTGGAGGGTAGAAATTTTGGGACAGAATGAGGGTTCTGATATCGCAGGTTCGCTGGCTCTCGCCAGGCGAGTGAAGGCGAAGCTTCGCCAGGCGAAGCCCAGCGAATAGCTGGCGAATAATTCAAGAAAACTCCTAGTGGTCTTCGCTGGCAAGTTCTCCAGGCGAAGGAGAGTGGCGAAGGTTCGCCAGGCGAGTACATCAGCGAAGGGTAGCGAAACAAGTCAGTAGCTACTGACTTTGTTCGCTGGCGAGTTCGCCGGGCGAAGGTCCCAGCGAGCATTCACCAATGGCTTCGCCAGGCGAAGGGTGGCGAGCAGGACAACATTGTTTCTTTTCTGTTTTATCCATCCAATGATTAATTGCTTGGTTCAACTATGTTAACCCTATGTGATATGAATAGCTTGTGTACTATTGTGGTTAGCTGTGGGTAGCCTTTGTGCGTGAATCCTAGATGTTAGGATCAAATATGAATTGCATTCTTTTGACAAATATTTGTATGCATTATTTTAACATGTTTAAAATGCATGATTAATTGTGATGAATTCGTCGTCGTTTGACACGACATTGTGAATGTATATTGATTGGATGCGATTATATGTGAACAATGCATGAGAATATATTGTGAATATATGTGCATTGCGTGGTAAATGTGTTATGCGTGTAAGCATGATGTAATTCTTGTATGATGAATTACTTGAGAATGCATGGGAACATATCGTGGATATGTGTGCATTGTTTAATGATTGTGAGAAATGCATGGGAATATATCGTGGATATGTGTGCATTGTGTAATAATTGTGAGAAATGCATGGGAACATATCTTGGATATGTGCGCATTGTTTGATGATGTGATAATGGTATTGATAAATGAATACATTGATGATTGTTGTGATATGTTGTGTGTGCAATCATGTTATAATTCGTATGTGATGAATTATTTGAAATGCATGGGATTAAGATGCGGGAACGGTCTTAAGTGCATTTTGTTGGTTGATTGCATATGCATAATTTAGTCAAGAGGCAATGTTTGCTAGTTTCGTGGAGACTAGTGGCTTGTCCCAAACCTAGAAGGGTGGGTTTGAAGCCTAGGGGACGGACTTTGTTGTTATCGGTCTAGAAGGGTGGACCCGGTTTAAATGTAAAAACCGCAAAATGATAACAAGTGTTGGTACCACATGGCATGAGTTGCATTGAGTCACATGACATATTTGTGATTGTTGTATGAAGCATGCGTGTGTGCATGACTTGTTGATTTGAGAGTGTGAATATAAGATTGTTGTATGCAAAAATGCTTATGTGTATGTTATGTGGATTGATGAGGACTATGGATATGTGCATGATGAATATGCTTGATGATTGTCCCTATTTGTTTATATAAGTATGCTTTGTAAAGTATATGATGAGTTATGATGAAGTATGGTGAGAATTGTGGAATATGCGTATGTGCATTACTTGTGTAATTGAGAAATGTGAATGTGTAATAGTGAATTAATGGATAAAACATAACATGTGTATGTTTATGTGGGATGTTGAGATTTATGGATGTATGCATGATGAAAATGCTTGATGAATGTCTATGTTTGTTTATATGCACGTTGTGATGCATCTGATAATGGAAATGAATTGTGGTGAGAAAATGTGGGTTATATGTATTCTATAATTGTGTATATATATATATATATATATATATATATATATATATATATATATATATATATATATATATATATATATATATATATATATATATATATATATATATATATATATATATATATATATATATATATATATATATATATATATATATATATATATATATATATATATATATATATATATATATATATATATATATATATATATATATATATATATATATATATATATATATATATATATATATATATATATATATATATATATATATATATATATATATATATATATATATATATATATATATATATATATATATATATATATATATATATATATATATATATATATATATATATAGTTGTATGCATTGATTATTATGATAATATTTCTCACCCTTCTGCTGGAATGATGTCCTATATGACATCGTGCAGGTATAAGAGTAGAGATATTCGTTGCTGCGAGGTCGCTATTGGTGTAGCTGTTTAGTAATTTATTTATGGGTCGAGTCATGCTCTGGTCGTGTAACACTGGGATCGATTGCTTTATGTTTTAGGATTACATTATGTAATCTAAGTTATGTTTTCATATTTGGATTAATTGGAATAATAAGACGTTGGACTTAGTGCCTAAGTGATGTTGATTTTATATGATGTAAGCAAATATTTCTTTTACGAAATTATCATTAATGAATCCGCTGCTAAATGCAAAGAGAAATTCTGTAAAGCATGATTTTATTTTAAAGTGTTGATGAGAATGACAGGTGGTTTTGATGTTGTGAAAGTATTGTGTGACGCCCTTTTTTTTGGATGCATGTTAACTTTTACTCTGATTATGCATATATTATTTGCGGGGTTTAGAAGGGTGTTACATTAGTGGTATCAGAGCAGGTCGGTCCGTCCGGCCAAGTTGTGTTTGTTGGTTGTTCCCTTGTTTGCGACATGTGTGTGAAAAACACTGTCGATACATGTTCGTGGTTAACCTTGTCTGCAGAAGTGGGAATGATCGAAGTGGGGGAGAAGCTTGTGATTCTCCAGGATGCTGCAAGTGTGGAGTTGTAGCTCAGTGTGTTGTTAAGTGCTATTATAGTTTGGTAAAGATGGTTTATACCCCATCATGATTTTCGACTATCTATCGGCAAATTGAGGAACTGATCACCCTTAATCTCTTGTTGATAGTAGTTGGGATTGTGTTGGATGGGATGGACGTGTCTTGCAAGCTTAGATGGTGTGAGCAGAGAATTGTTTGGAGTTAAGCCAAGTGCTTAACAATTGTTTTGATGAGTCGGCGCATGACAGTGATGAGGTGGTTAATTTTGACGGAAATTTGGAGTGCTAATGAAAGTGGGAGGTTGGAGGTTCGCCGATTAATTATGTCTATTTGGACAGTCAAAGAATTAAATTGATTGAGTGGTTTGAGACTTGCGTCTGGTATGTGCTACAGCAACAAATTGTGAGGTCGAGTATGTTAAGGGTGGATAGTGACTTCTGGTGATTACTAAAGGAAATTAGATGTGGAATACAAGGTTGGTATAATTAGACCTTCAAACATTTAAAGAGTTGGAGATGGGATGAATGACCTTCTAAGAGTGGAAACGTTGTTTTCGTATTGTCGCTGCAATGGGAGAACCGTAACTCAGAATGATGCAAAATTAGAAGCGTTGGAAGCTATTACAGTGCCCTGTGTGATGGTGAAGCAGTGACATGGAATTAAGTACTTATTGATGAAATATGTTTGGATATTATGGTAAGTGCGGTTCGTGTTTCGCCATAAGTTCACAACTGAGTGTCCGTTTGACATGGGGTTCTCCATACTTAATTGAGTGAGTAATGGTTGTGTAATCGATGGTGTTTGGATGCGTCGAAGAGTATAGAGGATGATGTTGCACATCGAGAATTAGAGTTATCAGTATTGGAGAAGAAGTAGTGATATGCCACTGTGAAGAAGTTCAGAGAGTTTTTAGAAAGTTGTCAATAGCTCGTGTGTTGGTTTTTCCGAATCCGACAGAACTATTTGTTGTGTCGTAATGCTTTGTTAATATGACTGGGAGATATGTTAAGTGCAACATCAACGAGTTTTGGCTATGCTTTGAAGCAACTTAAAGTACATAAGGGAATTATCAGACAAGTGATTTAGAGTTGGTTGTTATTGTGTGTTTGTACCGGAGTTTGGAAGCCTCAATTGTTTAGTTGAGATTTGAGATGGTTAATGATCTTAAGATCTTAAGGTATTTTTTTGATTTGAGAAGTTGAATATGATGTAAAGGAAATAATTAGGACTTCTGAAAGAGTATGGTTTTGGTTGAGTTACCATTCGAGTGAGACCAAGTGGTAACTGAGTTATTGCATTGGAAATCTCTGTATGTACCGATGATGATGGTAATGAAGTTAGGAATGATTGAGTAAATTCGGAATATGAGTGTGGTTTGTGAAAAGACTTATCATGGAGTTGAGCTTTATATGATGAGACTGACTATTGGTATTCTCGATGAGATTCGAGGAGGTCGGAGTTCTAATTCGAGTTAATAGATTGATTGAATTTAAGGGATAAAAGTCGAGGAGGTGATTTTCAGATTTATGGAAATGGTATCATGATATGTCGGGATGGAGTATGTGTTCTGAATAATGTGAGTTGGATGAGAGTACACTGGAAGAAGGACATTGAGATAGATGGAGTATCGATGCAGGTACTGGGAAGGTGTGACCGAATTTGAGGATTTTTTTTTGATGACCACAGATGAAGAGAGAAGTGATTGAGTTTGTATATGCTGGATTAGACTTATTAGAATGTCGGAGAATAAACGTCAGAGACCATTGGGTCGGATGCAACTGTTGAATATTCCTGAGTGGGATGGAATAGTATTTCCATGGATTTTGTGCCGGGTTTTCCGAAGAATTTGACGGAGTATGATTCGATTTGAGTGGTTATGGATAAATTGACAAGATTAACTTATTTCTTACCAATGAGGATTAATCATTCTATGTTGAAGCTAGCTGAGATGTGTATCGATGAAGTTGTGAAGTTGTGCGAAGTGCGGTCGAATGTTGTGTCAGATGGGAATCAGAGTTTTTCATTGGGATTTTGAGAGAGTTGCAGACGATTTGAGCGACATGTTGAAGATAATCTATGTCTAGCATCTGTGGACGGATGGGTAGACAAAGAGGACTATCCAATATGTAGAGAGTTTGTTGAGAGCTTATGTGTTGGATCAAGATGGATCAGGAGATGGTTAATTGTCATTGATTGAGTTTACCTACAATAACTGCTATTATTCTAGTATCGGAATAGCATCGTATGAGACTTTGTTTGGTAAGAGGTGTAGGACTCCTTTTGATAGACGTGTGTCCAGCGAGGGTGTTGTACTCAGGCCAAAGATTGTGCAAGAAACGACTAAAAAGATCAAAAGGACCCAAGAAAGGATGTGTTTTGGAGAGTTACGATAGTAACTGGTGTTGGTCAAGCTTGGGGTCTCAGAAGTATATCCTGTGTTTTGTGGATCTATATCAGAGTGGCGCAGCGAAAGTGGGGGGAAACTAGCATGATAGATTGTTTTACCGCTGTCACTTATCGAGATTACATGATATGTTCATGTGTCTAAGCTAAGAAGGTACATTGATTCAGATGGATGGTGTGCAAGAGAGAGACGATTTGATTTCTGAGGCATTTCTAGTTCAGGTTGATGAACGAGAAGTAACTTCGAGGTAAAGGGATTCCTTTGATGGAGGTAGTTCGAGAGAGAGTTAGATTTGGGAGATTGGGATGCGAGGATCGTATCCAGAGTTATTTGAATCAGGTAACATTTTCGAGGACGAAAATTCCTAAAGTGGGGGAGGGTTGCAACAACCCAATTTTTAGTAAGTAATTATTGGTACTAATTAATTGGTTTAAGTGGTTTATTTGATTTAAAGGAATCATTGGATTTATTTAAATTATATGAGTTAAGGGATTTAACTGATTTATTATATTTGGTAGAATAATGTGGATTTACCAGATATTTTCTAATTAATATCAAGATGAGATATTTTGTGAGAAAGGATTTGGTAGATATTATGAGAAAAGAAATATAATAGAAAGAAAAATCAAATGGAAAGTATATAAAGGAAAATAGATGGAAAAGAAAACATAAGGGAAAGAAAGAAAAAGAGAAGAGAAAGAAAGAAAAAGGAGAAAAGAGAAGAGAAGAGGGAAAAGCTTGGAAAGCTCAAGGATCCGCTTCAAGCTTCGATTAAACCAAGGTAAGGGTGAGAAACATTGTTATTTAATCCATGTGTATAATTATGTATGTGTGGGTTGAGTTTTGTTGTTAGTTTCCGCCATTTTTCAAGCTAGGGAAAAAATGAATTTAATCGGTAGAATCGTAGTTTAACCGATTATAAACTGGAAATAATGCCGTAGAATAGTCGGGTGATGTGGGGTTAAGATTACTAGAACTGGTTCGGTGAGAATCGGTCGATTTTTGGAGGGTAGAAATTTTGGGACAGAATGAGGATTCTGATATCGTAGGTTCGCTGGCTCTCGCCAGGCGAAGCCCAGCGAATAGCTGGCGAATAATTCAAGAAAACTCCCAGTGGTCTTCGCTGGCAAGTTCGCCAGGTGAAGGAGAGTGGCGAAGGTTTGCTAGGCGAGTACATCAGCGAAGGGTAGCGAAACAAGTCAGTAGCTACTGACTTTGTTCGCTGGCAAGTTCGTCGGGCGAAGGTCCCAGCGAGCATTCACCAATGGCTTCGCCAGGCGAAGGGTGGCGAGCAGGACAACATTGTTTCTTTTCTGTTTTATCCATCCAATAATTAATTGCTTGGCTCAATTATGTTAACCCTATGTGATATGAATAGCTTGTGTACTATTATGGTGAGCTGTGGGTAGCCTTTGGGCGTGAATCCTAGATGTTAGGATCAAATATGAATTGCATTCTTTTGACAAATATTTGTATGCATTATTTTAACATGTTCAAAATGCATGATTAATTGTGATGAATTCGTCGTCGTTTGACACGACATTGTGAATGTATATTGATTGGATGCGATTATATGTGAACAATGCATGAGAATATATTGTGAATATATGTGCATTGCGGGGTAAATGTGTTATGCGTGTAAGCATGATGTAATTCTTGTATGATGAATTACTTGAGAATGCATGGGAACATATCGTGGATATGTGTGCATTGTTTAATGATTGTGAGAAATGCATGGGAATATATCGTGGATATGTGTGCATTGTGTAATAATTGTGAGAAATGCATGGGAACATATCTTGGATATGCGTGCATTGTTTGATGATGTGATAATGGTATTGATAAATGAATACATTGATGATTGTTGTGATATGTTGTCTGTGCAATCATGTTATAATTTGTATGTGATGAATTATTTGAAATGCACGGGATTAAGATGCGGGAACGATCTTAAGTGCATTTTGTTGGTTGATTGCATATGCATCATTTAGTCAAGAGGCAATGTTTGCTAGTTTCGTGTAGACTAATGGCTTGTCCCAAACCTAGAAGGGTGGGTTTGAAGCCTAGGGGACGGGCTTTGTTGTTATCGATCTAGAAGGGTGGACCCGGTTTAAATGTAAAAACCGCAAAATGATAACAAGTGTTGGTACCACATGGCATGAGTTGCATTGAGTCACATGACATATTTGTGATTGTTGTATGAAGCATGCGTGTGTGCATGACTTGTTGATTTGAGAGTGTGAATATAAGATTGTTGTATGCAAAAATGCTTATGTGTATGTTATGTGGATTGATGAGGACTATGGATATGTGCATGATGAATATGCTTGATGATTGTCCCTATTTGTTTATATAATGGAAATGAATTATGGTGAGAAAATGTGGGTTGTATGTATTCTATAATTGTGTATATATATATAATTGTATGCATTGATTATTATGATAATATTTCTCACCCTTCTGCTAGAATGATGTCCTATATGACATCGTGCAGGTATAAGAGTAGAGATATTCGTTGCTGCAAGGTCGCTATTGGTGTAGCTGTTTAGTAATTTATTTATGGGTCGAGTCATGCTCTGGTCGTGTAACATTGGGATCGATTGCTTTATGTTTTAGGATTATATTACGTAATCTAAGTTATGTTTTCATATTTGGATTAATTGGAATAATAAGACGTTGGACTTAGTGCCTAAGTGATGTTGATTTTATATGATGTAAGCAAATATTTCTTTTACGAAATTATCATTAATGAATCTGCTGCTAAATGCAAAGAGAAATTATGTAAAGCATGATTTTATTTTAAAGTGTGGATGAGAATGACAGGTGGTTTTGATGTTGTGAAAGTATTGTGTGACGCCCTTTTTTTGGATGCATGTTAACTTTTACTCTGATTATGCATATATTATTTGCGGGTTTTAGAAGGGTGTTACACATACCATCTAGATACGAAAGAGATGCTTGAGGAGTCTCATGAGTGGCGTAGAGATCATGGATACTAGGAGTTTTATCTTTTGTAGTTCCATTTGATTTTGTATCTTGATCATCACCAGAGATGTTGGATGAGATCAATGCTTCTTTGTATGCGAATATTTCTCATTTGGTTGTATTGTTTCAGTTTTACTTGATATATGAGAAGTTTTATTGTGGTGTTCTTATCCATCTCTGCTGTTCTTGTTTATTGAAACCGGAATCAAGGGGAAAGATCTCCCTGTGCATACATAGACATGTCTGCATTTTGCATCCTGCATCCTCATTTGCATTGCAGGTTGTTCTTGGTGACCTTGTGTTCTTATCTCTGTTTGGTTTTCGTAGTTCAGGATTGAGGAATTCAACTTCCACAGATACTCTACTCGAGGGAATTAGCAGAAGGTGATGGATCAGGTGCAGGCTGAATTGCAGGAGGTTAGGGCTCGTATGGCCCAATTTATGGAACTGATGCAGAATGTCGCCAGTGGGCAGGAGCAGTTGAGAACTCTCGTTCAGCCGTTGATAGAACGGGTTAATGAAGACGGTGTTTTGCACGGAGGGGTTGGTGTTATTCATCCTCCGGTTGGTGGGTCTATTCCTCAAGGTATTCCTACTGTTGTTGTACCTCCGGGCGGAGGAGTTGCTGGTGAGAATGGTAATATTGCGGGTAATGGCATTTGTACGCTGTGCACGAGGTTGCTGGTCCTCATTGGGAGGATAATCAGGATGATATCTTTTCTGTGAAAGATCTAGATGGTGGTTTGCCAACTGAAGCCGACCGACGTTTCAAACTGATTGAGGAGAAAATGAGATCATTGAAGAATCAGAATTCTTTAGGCTTGGATATGTCTGATCTTGGTTTGGTTCCTAGGGTCAGGATTCCCCCCAAGTTTAAGGTGCCCGATTTCGATAAGTACAAAGGGACGACTTGCCCCAGAGTACACATCCGTGCCTACTTTAGGAAAATGTCTGCCTATTCCAGTGATGAGAAGCTGTTGATGCATTTCTTCCAGGATAGCCTGGCAGGAGCCTCATTGGAATGGTATATGGGGCTTGAGAGGACCCATATTTGCAACTGGAAAGATTTGGATGAAGCTTTTGTGTGTCATTATCAATATAATAGTGATCTAGCACCCAATCGGGTACAATTTCAGAGTCTGTCGCAGAAGAATTCTGAGAGCTTTAAAGAGTACGCCCAGAGGTAGCGAGATCTGGCTGCAAGGGTACAACCTCCTTTGGTTGAAAGGGAGTTGATAGACTTGTTCATGGCTTCGTTACCGGGTGTGTATTTTGAGAAGATGATAGGCTGCATATCTGCAGGTTTCTCTGATTTGGTGATTGCCGGTGAACAAATTGAAAGTGGGATCAAATTTGGTAAGATTTCCAATGGTGGTGGATCCTCTTCGGGAGGAACAAAGAGGCCGTATTCTACAAACCCCAAGAGAAAGGAGGGGGATGCAAATGCTATTTCGCACAAAGGTAAGGGTAGAGCTCAGTCTCGTCAACATCATCAGGTTGCTACTGTGAATATTCCGGCCGCAGCTCCGTAACAAGGCAACGCTCAGCGTCCTTATCCTACTAGGCGCCAGATGCCTGACAGGCAGTTTAAAAATCCTCCGGTACCCTATTATCAGTTGTTACAACAGTTGTTGCAGTTACAATTGGTGCAAAATAGGACCTTGGCTCCTCTCACGGGTATACCGCCTCCTGGCTATGATGCAAATGCCCATTGTGATTTTCACTCTGGCGCCCCAGGCCATGACATTGACCATTGTAAAGATTTTAAGCATAAGGTCCAAGATTTGCTCGATTCTAAAGTTATTAGTTTCACCAATGAAGGGCCCAATGTTACTCAGAACTCGATGCCGGATCATGGGGTGGCAGCGGCCAACGCTGTTATTGAAGGTGAGAAGTTGAATCTGATAACTGATGTTGAAGATTTGAAAACTCCACTGGGTTTTGTGAAAGTTTGTTTATTGAAGAAGGGTGTATTTCCTGGTTGTCCTGCTGACTGCTCAGAATGTGAAGCGCAGCCTGAGGATTGTGATCTTTTGAAGAGGGGTATTCAGAGGATGATTCACGAGGGTTGTCTGCAGTTTGACAAAGTCGTGAAGGAAGATGTTGTGAAAGAGGTGAGTAATGACGAAGTTGCCACTATTTCTATTCCATACTGGACTATCAATATTTCAGCGCCTGCCAGGCCAGCTTCGGTGACCATTACTATCCCAGGGCCCATGCCGTACGAGAGCACTAAAGCAATTCCATGGAACTATGGGGGAGAAGTGTTCTGCAACAGGCAGAAACAAGAATGGATAGAATCGCCAAGCGAAAGTTCATCGGTCGAGAACATAGTCGGTGCCGGAGGTATTACCAGAAGTGATAGGGTTTTCTCTCCACCAGAGGTTGTTGTTGATAAGAATGACAAGGGTAAGTGTAAAGCGGTGAGTGAAGAGAATGCTCAACCCCAGGTTGTTATTGATGATCTTTCAAAGGATACGGAGGAATTCATGAGATTAATTTGGAAGAGTGACTACAAATTTGTGGATCACTTGAATCAAACTCCGTCGAAAATTTCTATCTTGTCTTTGTTGATGAGTTCAGAGATGCATCGTAATGCTCTGTTAAAAGTTTTGAGTGCAGCGTATGTACCCCAAGAGGTTTCTGTCAATCAGCTAGAGGGGGTAGTCGCTCACGTGAATGCCGGTAATGGTCTCGACTTTACCTATTTAGATCTGACTCCTGCTGGGAGGAATCATAATCGTGCTCTGCATATATCGTTGGAGTGTAAAGGGTCTATGATGTCACATGTCTTGGTTGATACTGGGTCTTCCTTCAAAGTGCTTCCGAAGAAGGCATTGATGAAGTTGGACATTCAGGGTTTGTCGTGCACGACCAGTGATCTGGTGGTTAGGGCTTTTGATGGATGGAAGAGATCAGTATTTGGAGAAATTACACTGCCTATTTAGATAGGGACAGAGGTCTTTGATGCAACCTTCTATATTATGGATATCCATCCAGCATACAGCTGTTTGCTCGGCCGACCTTGCATACATGCTGCTGGGGCAGTTACCTCAACGTTGCATCAAAAGCTGAAATACATGGCGGAGGGGAGCATAGTTACCGTGTGCGATGAAGAGGACATTATGGTGAGCCATTTGTCATCCTTCAAATACGTAGAAGTGGATGGCGAGATCCATGAAACGCTCTGCCAGGCCTTTGAAGCGGTTCAGATTCAGGGGAAGTCTCCTGTAGAAGCCAAGGGTCCAGAGGTTTCAATGTCGTCGCTCAAGGAGGCCCGCGCTATTGTAGAATCCGGCTCGTCTCAGAAGTGGGGTCAAGTTCTCGATGTTCCTGTCAAGCAAGACAAGTTTGGCCTGGGATACAAACCCTTCAGTTCTTCTCAGATTCCAAGATATAAGGGACCAGTTCAGTTCACCAATAGTGGTGTGATTTTCGATAGGATCAATGTCGTTGAAGATGATGAAGGTGACAGTGACTGCAACATGGATGGCTGGATTCGTCCATGTACTCCCGGCCAGAAGCTGTGCAACTAGACTATCGAAGAAGTCATTCATGTTACTGCTGCAGAGTAATGTTCATTTGTTTTGGTTATGTTCAGTCCTGCGTTCTGCCCAAGACGTAGTGACCCATTTGTGGGGCCTTCTTGTTGTTTATAGTTTATCATTAATAAAAGACGTTTCGCATTCAAAATATTGTGATCCCTGTTTGTCTTGTTTTTGTTTTGCATTTACACTTAACAGAAAAATGGCAATGTGTTTTGTTTGTTGCATCGCATAATAAACATAACATCCTCATGCAGGTCTTTTCTAGTAGATGCCATCGATTCAGGTTCAGCTATGACTTCGTATGACTTTGATAATCCCGTTTATCAAGTTGAAGATGAGACTAACGAAGACTGTGAACTACCCGAAGAGTTAGCCAGGCTTCTCAAGCAGGAGGAAAGGGTTATTGTACCTCATCAAGAGGATATTGAGATTATTAATCTGGGTACCAAGGATGACAGGAAAGATGTTATAGTGGGGGCTACATTGGAAGACAGTGTCAAGAGAAGATTGGTTGAAATGCTCCGTGAGTATAAAGATATCTTCGCTTGGTCTTACCAAGACATGCCTGGGCTGGATACAGATATTGTGGTACACCGGTTACCTCTCAGAGAAGATTGCTCGCCAGTCAAGCAGAAGTTGAGACGGACAAGGCCTGACATGGCAGTCAAGATCAAAGAAGAAGTTCAAAAGTAGTTGAATGTTGGGTTTCTTGCTGTCACGAATTACCCTCCGTGGGTCGCTGATATTGTTCCTGTACCTAAGAAGGATGGAAAGGTCAGGATGTGTGTCGATTATCGAGATCTGAATAAAGCGAACCCGAAAGATGATTTCTCTCTCCCTCATATTGATGTGTTGGTTGATAACACTTTGTAGTATTCTGTGTTTTCGTTCATGGATGGCTTCTCTGGGTATAACCAAATCAAGATAGTCCCAGAGGACATGGAGAAAACTACTTTCATCACACCATGGGGGACTTTTTGCTATAAGGTGATGCCCTTTGGATTGAAAAATGCAGGGGCAACTTATCAGCGGACGATGGTCACTTTGTTTCATGATATGATTCATCACGAGGTGGAAGTCTATGTGTCGCTACTGCGAAAATCGGCGCCGGCTGACAGAAGAGTCGCCACCGTGCGTTATTTATCCCTCAGAGCGGGAAAGGAAACGCTCGAAGTAAACCTCGCAAAAAGCGGGGAAAAGGTATGGTCATCGCAACCATAGCCTGGGTTCGGGAGTCGGTTACGCAAGGGGAAGGTATTAGCACCCCTCACGTCCGTCGTACTCGACGGGATCCACGCTTGCTTGGTTGTCTACTGGGTGCAAAACAATCTTATCTACGGCTGCTAAATCTAAACGGAAGGGAATTGACTCGATAGAGCGTCGCACTCTATGCCTACGTATTCTCAGGAGAGAAAGTCAGAGTCAACGTAGTTCGGGACTACGGGGAAAATTGGCTCGCCAAGACCTCGCGTCTTGTGCCTACGTACTTCCTCTGGACGGAATATCAGAGCTTTACGTAGTTCAGACTAACTACGGCTAAAACAAACAGTCTCACACAGCAGTGAGAAAAATAACTGGTTTCACAGGGTCGGGAACCTATGGTCACAACTATGGCTGAGTCTCAAATGCACTTGGACAAGAGAGGAAAAGGGTACTCAATTAATCGTCAGCGGGAAAGTCTCGATCGCACAGCCGCGAGAGAACAAAAGTTAGTCGTTAGTGTGCTCGCTAGGATATCGCATCCTATGCCTACATATCTTCGTCTGGTACGAAGAATCAGAGCAGCTGTAGTTCGGCTACTTTCGGACCACAGCTCAAATCTCGTTTTATTAATCTCTGAAAAATGATTACAATGGGTTGAATACTGAAATAAATCTCCTAGGAAACGCTATCCTATTCTATCTTGAAAAATTGAATGAAAATAGCCCCCTAACAAATGGGCCTCTAATTCTATTCTAAAAGTCGGAAAATAAAGTCTATGAAAATATCCCTAAAAGAAAATACTTTAAAAAATATTGAACCTATTTGAATATTTTTTCTCTTTTTTTCTCCTTTTCTCTTTAACATATTTTTTCATATTTCTCCAAATATTTTTCTCCATTTTTTTCACAAATATTTCTCTATTTTTCTTCACAATATCTCTCTATTTTTTTCTCACAATATTTCTCTATTTTTTCTCACAATATTTCTCTATTTTTTCTTTCTTTTGATAATCCTCCTTTTCTTTTCAAAATATTCTTTTCTTTTCTTTTTTTCACAATATCATTTTTCTTTTATGCTTTTTTCATATTTTTCTCCACTTTCAAATATCTTTTTTTTTCTTTATTTCTTTTTTCTCTTCAAATTCTTTTTCTCTATTTTCATAATATTTTTCTTCACTTCTTTTTTCTATTTTTTTTTTATTATTCCTTAAAAGAATAAAAATAAAAAGAAATATAAGAAAGGGGCTGGGGGGTACACTGCTACAATAAGGGGATAACAGAAAAATAAAAAAAACAAATAATCTGGGCCCAGCCCAAGTCTCCCAAAAAAACGCAGCAGGGGGTGTGTTGGTACTCTGGGGGTATGCCAGAAAAATTGGGGCCAAAGCCCAGACCTTGTCCAAAAACATGAGGGCAAGTGTGTCAAAAAAATAGTTGGGCCCTGAGGCCCACTTTCTTCTTCCCTCTCTCTCCATCTGAAAAACCCTAATCTCCTTCTCTAACTTCCTCCGCCGCCGCCGTCTTCTCTTCTGAACTTTCCTCTTCCAATCCTTCTCTCAGCCTCACCCAACCTTCGTTCAATCTCTTCACCAACCTCACAATTATTTCCCAATCCCTTCCATCTTTCCAATTCCAATTTCCCCCAAACCTCTGAGAATGACTCAAGTAGATCTGGAGATAACGTCCTCCATGAGGATTGCGACGGACGCGTTTGATGATCGTCGAATAGAGTTTTGGTAGATGAATATTGAAGATCTGGAAGATCTACTGATGAAACTATGGAGATCGCATGTTCTTGAAGTTTTGTTTGCACAAGGAGTTCTTAAAAGCTGGATTTCTGGAGATGTCTGTTTGAAGGAGATCTTGGAGTAATTTCTGGGAAGATAATTCTGTTTGCTTGAAGTTCTTCTTAGAAGTTTGTTGTACAGAAACCTGGACGTGCGTTGAGCGTTGGATCCTAGAGTTTGAACGGTTGAATGATGATTCTTGAGGTGTTGATTGTTGAACCAGAACAAAATCTGGAAAGGTGATGACGAATCTGGGGATGGATGTTCTTGGTGAGGATGAATATTTCTGGAAATCAGATATTGATGATGAACGTTCATGGATGAACGCGTTCGCAGTTGATATGATCTTCTGGAGATTTGTAAATAGATGAATGTTTCTGGAGTTTGTTGAAGATTTCTGGTGAGATTGATGGAGTTTCTTGTGTTTTGGTTGTTTCCGGTGAGGCTTTGATGGTGGCCGGAGAAGGAATATGGTGGTTGGGTGAAAGGAAGAAGATGAAGATAGGAGGAAGAAGATGCAGGTGAACGGAGTCTGGGGATTTGTGTTCGCCGGTGGGGAGTTGGTGGTGGCCGCCGGCCATGCAGGCCGGCCGGTGAGGCTTTCCCGGTGAGCTGTTGTGGTGGAGCCACGTGGGGACGATGGTGGATGGAGTGTGTGCATGTGGGACGCGTGTCCCACGCGTGGCTGAGAGAGAGAGAAGGTTGAGGGCTATGTGGCAGTGCGTGTGTGGAACTCGTGGGACCCTCTCTGACGCAACACGTGTGCAGCTGCTATTTAAAGCTGAGAGTTCGCTGGGACCTTCTGGAAGGTTCTGGTGTTTGCTGGAATGAACTGGAATACGCTGACGGATGTAATGGACGTGGCTGGACTTTTTTTCTGAATATTCTGGACCGAAAATTGAATGGGCCTTGCGAAAATGAACTAAGCCCAACGAAAATGAATTAAAAATCTGCACAAAAAACTGAATTATGATTAACTCTAATTAATCCCTAATCAAACATTAAATCTAATTAACTCCTAACTAATAAAATCCTAAAACCTATATTAAATTCTAAAAAGACTATTATTTCTATTAAAATCTATAACAGAAAATAAAAAGAAAAATCTATATATTTCTAAAAATTAAAAACATCTTAATTTCTATTATTTTTTTTTTAAAAAACTATATCAAAAAAGATTGAAAATTATTAAGACTATTAAAAATCTATTAAATTCTATTAATATTCTAAAACTAATATTACTATATTATCTAAAAATATAAAAATCTATTAAAACCTATTAAATCCTAAAAATGAATTTAAAATCTATTATATTCTATAAAATGCTATTTAAATGATTTAAAAAGAATTAAAAATATCAAAAATTCTATTAAATCCTAAAAAATGATTTAAAAGCTATTTAAACCCTAAAAAATCCTATAAAAATCCAGAAAAACACCATAATTCCCAGAGGGACAAAATGAGCACCGAACGACACAAAAATAATCGGTAAAAAATGAACGGGCACCGAAATATCCCAAAAATCGATTCTACTGATCAAAAACACCTGAAACACGAGACGAGAGCTGTGATCCCTGATCAATATCAATACAAACGAACAATGCAATGTATGCGATATGCAGATGCGAATGCGGTTATGCGTCGAAACATCGAGCCAAATGCGAGACCCGGTTGGTCAAATTTTGGGGTGCAACAGCTGCCCCTATTCAAGCGGCTTCGACCTGAATGGGTGAAGAGCGCTCAGCCTTCAAACATTCAAGGTAGATGACGGTTGAATACAAATGGAACCCTGAAATTTGCCAACCGCAAGAATATACTGCAAAGCTGCTTGAGGAATAGCTTCCAATAAACTGAAGTTTGGTTATCACGGCAACAACTGGTCAATTTTCTGATACAATTTTCTTCTCCTTTTCAACACCTGTGTGACGCCACAAGTATTGAAATAATGCTTCATAAAGCAAACACCTTGATTCCCATCTCTCTCATGGGATCAAATCTGGTCAACTCAAAGTTCATTGCGAACTTGAGGACAATTCTCCTGGGGAATTCTGAATGGAACTGCCTGGCACCTGTTTTGACAAAGGGGGCAGCTTCAGAAGTCTGATATATGTCAATCTTTGTTGTTGTTGTTGTTGTTGTTTTTTCCCGATGCTGACGTAACAACCAAATATGAAGAATCACTCCGCTGGGGAAGCCGAGAAGCTGAACCACACAACTCTGCAGGTGAACAAATTTGAAATCCAATAGGTAACCATCTGGGTCTATGTTTCGACATGCGTATGCTTGAAATGATGCAATGTCCTATACGACATGTAAATGCTATACATTCTATTTGAAAATGCAATGCCTAGACGGCATGGATATGCTATATGCTTGTATAAATGCTACGACTATATATGCAAATACTAATGCAGGCTCGAGCTGCCAGAGAACACCAGGTCTGAAAACCACTTGGCAAAATAAATGCCGAAGGAAACGTCAACCCTACTGGGGATGACCTGAAGTCACAGAACCATCTCAGCAAAATAAATGCTGGAAACGAGAAATCAAATCCGCCGGGGATAACAGCCCTGCTGGAGAAATGAAAAGGCAACCCTGCTTGACGACTTCACTGGGGAAAGAAAGACAACTCTGCTCGGGAATGCTCTCTTCAAACCATTGGCAACTGATTGTACTCTGCGGGGATTGACCCAAACTGAGGTTGATTACGCGCAGCACACTGCTGGAAATGCTCCTACTATCAAGGATATCAATCTTAATCTGCTGAAGATACTCCTGATCCTACTCTGATACGGGGTAAGACAATCTCGACTCTTCCGGGGATAATAATCAACTTTCATCTGCTGAAGAGTAACAAATTCTGATTTAACAACATCCACAAGGAATTCAAACATTACTCGGAGCACTGGTATCCGTCGAGCTTCGTATCGGGGAACATGACAACATGCGGGTCATTGGGAAATACTGTGTCAGATACCTTTAGGTTTTTTTTTTTTTTTTTTTTTTTTTTTTTTTGCTTTTCTGGTTTAGAATAAACATGGACTATGTACACAGTGGAAGTATGGGAAATACTAGACGAGAATTAGCATTCAAAGGTAGACTATCAGGCGAGAACTGATAGGAAAATAGGTTAGGAAAATTGATTTTTTGTGTTTTGAACATCAGACGGGCTGACTGGATAACAGACTGAGGTATAGACAAACCAGGCGAGAACTGGCTGAAAGCTAACGTACACCAGGCGAGAACTGGTATAACACACAGGGTTAAAACATACGAGAACCAGGCGAGAACTGGTTACGCGACGACATGTACCAGGCGAGAACTGATACAACCCTTGAAGAAACGGTGACCAAACGAGAATTGGTTACCAATAAACTGCACCAGGACGGGAACTGCTGCTTACAATAAACTGCACCAGGACGGGAACTGACGCTTACGGTAAACTGCACCAGGACGGGAACTGATGCTTACGGAAGGTGGGCCAGACGAGAACTGGTTACCGACTTGCCAGGCGAGAACTGGACTTTGGAAGCGACTGGTTACTGACACGCAACAGGTTTAAACTGCAGGATAATGATCCAACGACAACAAGATCTTCTTATTTGAAAGGTTTTCGATAAGGGTATTGACATGATTCCCCGATACTCAACTCTGGCTGGGGATAAACAAGCTGGTTTGAATGACTTGCCCCTGGTACACTCAGCTGGGGGATAAAAGACTGGCTTGCACAACTTGCCCCAGTACAATGCAACTTGCCCCAATCTAACTCTTGGGAATACCTGCTCCGAACAACTTGCTACGAGAAGACTTCGAGAATACTTGCCCCGGCATCTGCACGACAAAAGGATTCAATCTCCAATTAAACACCTAACACCCCCAGTTGATTTCAACATTCTCTGCGATGACTTGCCCCTGAATGAGCGTTCTAGCGACTCAACCCGATCTGATTATCCACTGGAAGTATCTGCCTTCAAATCTCAGCATTCTGCATAACTGCCCCTGACTGGCTCTCGAGAAGACTCACTTCTGATCAACTACTTCTCAAATAACTGCCCCTGCTCAACTGAAGCTTCGGGACTTGTCCTCAGACTGACTGATACTGAACTTACCGGAAGATAATGCCCCTGATTCATTGGGCTTCACAACATTCACCATTCTGGTTCAGATTGCTGGATTACTCAGTCCTATTTGATTACTCCCTGGAATTTCTTTCATGCCAACTACTGACCTGCAATTAGAATCGTCTGTCTACGAATGGTAATCTTAATGCAATGGTTATGCAGATTTTTTGAAAAGATTTTGAGCTGTCACTCATTTACATGCATATGATTGTGAGTGACGAATGAACCAAAGTTCAAACGTAGTGCTTACATGGTCAGTGAAAAAATAACAAGGATGTGACTAGCAAGTCAAGAAGGAGTCAGGTTACTCAACCTTATCATAATGCGCTTCAGACTAACCCTACCTCAATTAGGTCTTTTAAGGGTTGTATCGTGGTCGGGTTCACGGTTCGTGAAACAAAGGATATTTGGCTCAAATTTTGATTTGTACCCACCCCTTCTACGTGATGATCTCCGATCCTAAGGTTCAGTTAACCTAGCACAAGCACTCGCCTCTTCGAGAGATATGTTGAATGGTAAGAACCACAGTTAAGGAATTCACAAGCTTTTCTTCTAGAGTGACAGCTACTCCTTCTTCGCTTTCGGTGTCTGTGTACACGACTTTGTGATTTGCTGGGGAAAATTTTCTTTTTAACCCTCTTTTTCATTCTTTTGCTTCCCTAATTTTTGCCTGGACTGACTCATTTTGAGTTCTTTTCGATTCTTCGATTTCTTTTAAAGTCCAGCGGGATGCCCTGATTTTTGCCTAAGTATTAGCTTTCTAGCTTTTCTTTCCTTTTTTACTTAGCGGGCTTTCTTTCTTCTTTCTTTTGGAACAAAGTCGTGTGACACTGGTTGTCTTGATTGCTCCGAAAGGATTGTAACTGTCTCACTCCTGATTGGTGAGGTTTGACCTCTTGAAAGGTATAAACTGATATTGGTCCTCGAAAGACAACACTCCTCTGCAAGACTTGAATGCTCGGTCAAGCTAACTGACAACTACCCTGCCCCGGGTTAAGATGTGAGGGTTTTTTTTAAAAAAAAAGTCCGAAAAAACTTCTACTTCCTGGCTCGAAGTGGTTGGCAAGGGACTAACTCCTTATATCTCCAGTGTTTGGGGGATTTGAAACAATGCCTTGTACGTCATCGGTACGGTCTTATCTGAAAGCATACGATCATTGGTTATGAGTTTCAGTTTCGTCATCCTCCCTCCTAACTTTGCTAGTCACAGCGAAAAAGTGGAGTGAAATAAAATGCAAGTGTCAGTGCAATGCAATAAATGAGCGACAGCGACCTGATTAATTCAGAAAAATGCATAATCACTTTATTATTATCACCATTCAAAACATACAATGCTTAAAAGCAGGTAGTAACTAACAGAAAAGAAACTACAAATGCAAATGATGAAAAAGCTTGAGGACTGCCACTGCTGAGGCGCCTGCCTGTCTGAACCACTGGCTTTTGCTGGGGAACACCTTCCGAGTCTACGAGCTTAGACAGCTGAGCGGTTAGGGATGAACAAACAGAAATCCTTCTCGAAAGGAAATGCGATCCTGATCAATCAACTGCTGTACCTTCGCCTGAAATGCTTTACAATCTTCGGTTGAATGCCCCGGAGAGCCACCATGATAACCACACTGAACGTGGGGATTGTACCCAGGAGGGTAAGGTTCTGGAACTGGCTTAAGAGCTTTAGGCTCCACCAAAGACTTCTGGATCAAAGATGGTAGCAACTGGCTATACGGCATCGGCACTGGGTGAAAAGGAGCTTTCCTTCGTTCCAAGTTGTTGCGAGGTCTGATCTGATTCTGACGCTGATTCTGATAACCTCGGCCACGAGTTCGCTGATTTACAATGGAAGCGACATAAGATTCCTGATAGAGTGCCCCAGGCACGGCCGTCTGTTCAGTATAACAAGCCATGGGAGGTACTGATCTCTGATAAGATGATGAACCAACAAAATTCACTGATTCGCTTCGAGGATATTCAACCTTTGGCATGACTGAGTTGATCACAACTTCTTCTTCACTCTGATAGTCATAAGGGTATTCAGTTTCACTAGCTTGATCATATGAAGTAATCTGAATTTTCCCCATTCTTATGGAATACTCAAGGCGTTCTCCTAATGCTACCACGTCAGAGAAACTTGCCGGAACTCCGAGCAATCTTTTGAAGTACGGATATTGTAGGGAATCCACAAACATGCTTGCCAGCTCTTGGTCTAACAGCGGGGGACGCACTTTAGCAGCAAATTCTCTCCATCTCTGAGCATACCTCCTGATCGGTTCATTGATCTCTTGAGACAACTCTTGCAAATGCATGCGATAAGGAGCAATGTCTAGGTTGTAATCATACTGCTTCAGAAAAGCTCTGGCTAAATCCATCCATGACTGAATCTGATTCCTCTCTAACTGCATATACCACCTTAAAGATGCCCCAGTCAGACTATCTTGAAAGCAATGAATCATCAACTTGTCATTTCGCACAAACGCAGTCATCCTTCGACAGAACATCATCAAATGCAGCTTTGGACAGCTATCTCCCGTGTACTTCTCAAATTTCGGCACTTTGAACTTGTAAGGCAACACCAGGTCAGGAACCAAACACATGCCTACAGCATCCAGGTTGACAGCATCTTTGGCTTTCAAAGCTTTCATTTGCTCTTCCAACACTCGGACTCTTCTACCATCGTCAAGGGCTCTTGGATCTACCATCCCAGCTGCTGGAATATCTCTTCGGTAATTCATCACAGGGGAAGCAACACTGTTGACAGGAGGAGGACGCTCATTCTGGGCAACAAACTGCTCATGTCGATCTCGGTTCTCAATAGAAGGCTGTACAACTTGGTCTGCAGCAACATTGTTCACTTGCGGGGAATCTTCCATGGAATCATACAGAGGGTTGGACGCCATAGTGAACCCTGTCAGGGTGTTAGGAGACTGGAAATTGCCTTCAGACATGGCTACCAATAATCTTCAGCTGACTTCGACACTTGATTCTGCTCAAATCTACTCAACCCCTAGGTAGGTCTTCTGTCAATCAACAGCTGCTCAATCCAAACTCCGGGTAATCACCTTCAGGAAACAAAGGCTGGATCAGAACTCTGGCTAGCTGGAGGATGATATGCAATGCAACACTGATATGCATATGATATGCAAAATGCAGCAAACAATGGGACCACAGCCCCCACACAAAATCTGAATACTGCTGCGCTGCTGACGGAGACGTTCTCTGAAAAGAAGACCAGAATAACGGG
This sequence comes from Lathyrus sativus, assembly GCA_963859935.3. Lineage (NCBI taxonomy): Eukaryota > Viridiplantae > Streptophyta > Magnoliopsida > Fabales > Fabaceae > Lathyrus > Lathyrus sativus. The sequence continues at coordinate 241,585,666 of OZ012738.1, read as the reverse complement.
TAGGTTGGAAGTCAAGTTTCCTGCAAATAAAACCCCCCACTCACAGGTATGGACCTATATCTGACAAGGCACGGCATCCTATGCGGTCGTCAGCGTCACAGACTTTCAGAACTGACGATACGATTCCCAGAAGGAGTGGCATCATCAAATCCTGAAGAGGCCTCACTCAGCCAACTTCCAAATGATCGGTTCCCGGAGTCGACAATTCAGCTGACCAACAACCCCTTCGACCCAAAGGGTAGAAAAAGAAGCCAACCAGAAGAACCTCGTCCGAGTGTAGATTTCGCGGGACACTCGTACAAGCAAAGCCGGTACGCGCCCACTAATCTCTACTCTAAGTCTAAGGTGCACTCCAAGCCCAGGTCCGGCTTATCTCTCAATGTCATAGAACACCCGTAACACCCCAACAGCAACAGATAATAAATAAGCCCCAAACAAGCGCTAGGATTGACTCTCTCTTAGGGACGTTGGATCCCAAATGCATAAGAACTATCGCAGTCCTTAGCAGCCAGGGGACGTTGGATCCCCAGCAGAGTCGCCAGCTGTCGCTACTGCGAAAATCGGCGCCGGCTGACAGAAGAGTCGCCACCGTGCGTTATTTATCCCTCAGAGCGGGAAAGGAAACGCTCGAAGTAAACCTCGCAAAAAACGGGGAAAAGGTATGGTCATCGCAACCATAGCCTGGGTTCGGGAGTCGGTTACGCAAGGGGAAGGTATTAGCACCCCTCACGTCCGTCGTACTCGACGGGATCCACGCTTGCTTGGTTGTCTACTGGGTGCAAAACAATCTTATCTACGGCTGCTAAATCTAAACGGAAGGGAATTGACTCGATAGAGCGTCGCACTCTATGCCTACGTATTCTCAGGAGAGAAAGTCAGAGTCAACGTAGTTCGGGACTACGGGGAAAATTGGCTCGCCAAGACCTCGCGTCTTGTGCCTACGTACTTCCTCTGGACGGAATATCAGAGCTTTACGTAGTTCAGACTAACTACGGCTAAAACAAACAGTCTCACACAGCAGTGAGAAAAATAACTGGTTTCACAGGGTCGGGAACCTATGGTCACAACTATGGCTGAGTCTCAAATGCACTTGGACAAGAGAGGAAAAGGGTACTCAATTAATCGTCAGCGGGAAAGTCTCGATCGCACAGCCGCGAGAGAACAAAAGTTAGTCGTTAGTGTGCTCGCTAGGATATCGCATCCTATGCCTACATATCTTCGTCTGGTACGAAGAATCAGAGCAGCTGTAGTTCGGCTACTTTCGGACCACAGCTCAAATCTCGTTTTATTAATCTCTGAAAAATGATTACAATGGGTTGAATACTGAAATAAATCTCCTAGGAAACGCTATCCTATTCTATCTTGAAAAATTGAATGAAAATAGCCCCCTAACAAATGGGCCTCTAATTCTATTCTAAAAGTCGGAAAATAAAGTCTATGAAAATATCCCTAAAAGAAAATACTTTAAAAAATATTGAACCTATTTGAATATTTTTTCTCTTTTTTTCTCCTTTTCTCTTTAACATATTTTTTCATATTTCTCCAAATATTTTTCTCCATTTTTTTCACAAATATTTCTCTATTTTTCTTCACAATATCTCTCTATTTTTTTCTCACAATATTTCTCTATTTTTTCTCACAATATTTCTCTATTTTTTCTTTCTTTTGATAATCCTCCTTTTCTTTTCAAAATATTCTTTTCTTTTCTTTTTTTCACAATATCATTTTTCTTTTATGCTTTTTTCATATTTTTCTCCACTTTCAAATATCTTTTTTTTTCTTTATTTCTTTTTTCTCTTCAAATTCTTTTTCTCTATTTTCATAATATTTTTCTTCACTTCTTTTTTCTATTTTTTTTTTATTATTCCTTAAAAGAATAAAAATAAAAAGAAATACAAGAAAGGGGCTGGGGGGTACACTGCTACAATAAGGGGATAACAGAAAAATAAAAAAAACAAATAATCTGGGCCCAGCCCAAGTCTCCCAAAAAAACGCAGCAGGGGGTGTGTTGGTACTCTGGGGGTATGCCAGAAAAATTGGGGCCAAAGCCCAGACCTTGTCCAAAAACATGAGGGCAAGTGTGTCAAAAAAATAGTTGGGCCCTGAGGCCCACTTTCTTCTTCCCTCTCTCTCCATCTGAAAAACCCTAATCTCCTTCTCTAACTTCCTCCGCTGCCGCCGTCTTCTCTTCTGAACTTTCCTCTTCCAATCCTTCTCTCAGCCTCACCCAACCTTCGTTCAATCTCTTCACCAACCTCACAATTATTTCCCAATCCCTTCCATCTTTCCAATTCCAATTTCCCCCAAACCTCTGAGAATGACTCAAGTAGATCTGGAGATAACGTCCTCCATGAGGATTGCGACGGACGCGTTTGATGATCGTCGAATAGAGTTTTGGTAGATGAATATTGAAGATCTGGAAGATCTACTGATGAAACTATGGAGATCGCATGTTCTTGAAGTTTTGTTTGCACAAGGAGTTCTTAAAAGCTGGATTTCTGGAGATGTCTGTTTGAAGGAGATCTTGGAGTAATTTCTGGGAAGATAATTCTGTTTGCTTGAAGTTCTTCTTAGAAGTTTGTTGTACAGAAACCTGGACGTGCGTTGAGCGTTGGATCCTAGAGTTTGAACGGTTGAATGATGATTCTTGAGGTGTTGATTGTTGAACCAGAACAAAATCTGGAAAGGTGATGACGAATCTGGGGATGGATGTTCTTGGTGAGGATGAATATTTCTGGAAATCAGATATTGATGATGAACGTTCATGGATGAACGCGTTCGCAGTTGATATGATCTTCTGGAGATTTGTAAATAGATGAATGTTTCTGGAGTTTGTTGAAGATTTCTGGTGAGATTGATGGAGTTTCTTGTGTTTTGGTTGTTTCCGGTGAGGCTTTGATGGTGGCCGGAGAAGGAATATGGTGGTTGGGTGAAAGGAAGAAGATGAAGATAGGAGGAAGAAGATGCAGGTGAACGGAGTCTGGGGATTTGTGTTCGCCGGTGGGGAGTTGGTGGTGGCCGCCGGCCGGTGAGGCTTTCCCGGTGAGCTGTTGTGGTGGAGCCACGTGGGGACGATGGTGGATGGAGTGTGTGCATGTGGGACGCGTGTCCCACGCGTGGCTGAGAGAGAGAGAAGGTTGAGGGCTATGTGGCAGTGCGTGTGTGGAACTCGTGGGACCCTCTCTGACGCAACACGTGTGCAGCTGCTATTTAAAGCTGAGAGTTCGCTGGGACCTTCTGGAAGGTTCTGGTGTTTGCTGGAATGAACTGGAATACGCTGACGGATGTAATGGACGTGGCTGGACTTTTTTTCTGAATATTCTGGACCGAAAATTGAATGGGCCTTGCGAAAATGAACTAAGCCCAACGAAAATGAATTAAAAATCTGCACAAAAAACTGAATTATGATTAACTCTAATTAATCCCTAATCAAACATTAAATCTAATTAACTCCTAACTAATAAAATCCTAAAACCTATATTAAATTCTAAAAAGACTATTATTTCTATTAAAATCTATAACAGAAAATAAAAAGAAAAATCTATATATTTCTAAAAATTAAAAACATCTTAATTTCTATTATTTTTTTTTTAAAAAACTATATCAAAAAAGATTGAAAATTATTAAGACTATTAAAAATCTATTAAATTCTATTAATATTCTAAAACTAATATTACTATATTATCTAAAAATATAAAAATCTATTAAAACCTATTAAATCCTAAAAATGAATTTAAAATCTATTATATTCTATAAAATGCTATTTAAATGATTTAAAAAGAATTAAAAATATCAAAAATTCTATTAAATCCTAAAAAATGATTTAAAAGCTATTTAAACCCTAAAAAATCCTATAAAAATCCAGAAAAACACCATAATTCCCAGAGGGACAAAATGAGCACCGAACGACACAAAAATAATCGGTAAAAAATGAACGGGCACCGAAATATCCCAAAAATCGATTCTACTGATCAAAAACACCTGAAACACGAGACGAGAGCTGTGATCCCTGATCAATATCAATACAAACGAACAATGCAATGTATGCGATATGCAGATGCGAATGCGGTTATGCGTCGAAACATCGAGCCAAATGCGAGACCCGGTTGGTCAAATTTTGGGGTGCAACACTATGTTGATGACATGATTGCAAAGTCACATACGGAGGAGGGACATCTGGTCGATCTTCTGAAATTGTTTGAAAGGCTGAGGAAGTTCAAGCTGAGGCTGAGTCCTAACAAGTGCACCTTCGGGGTGAGATCTGGAAAGTTACTGGGTTTCATTGTCAGTGAGAAGGCTATTGAGGTAGATCCTGCCAAAATAAGAGCTATACAAGAAATGCCTGAGCCGAGAACAGAAAAAGAGGTTCGTGGTTTTCTGGGGAGAGTAAACTACATTGCAAGATTTATATCTCATCTTACAACCACTTGTGAACCGATATTCAAATTTCTAAGAAAAGATCAAACGGACATGTGGAATGAAAATTGCCAGAAGGCTTTCAAAAGAATAAAAGAATATTTACAGGAACCTCCAATACTCATGCATCCAGTTTCAGGGAGACCACTGATCATGTATCTCACGATTCTTGAGAATTCAATGGGATGTGTGCTCGTTCAACAGGACGAGTTAGGCAGAAAAGAGCATGCCATCTACTACCTGAGTAAGAAATTCACTGATTGTGAGTCGAGGTACTCGATGCTGGAAAAAACATGTTGTGCACTCGCTTGGGCTGCAAAGCGTTTGAGACAATACATGTTAAACCACACAACCCTATTGATTTCGAAGATGGATCCAATCAAATACGTCTTTGAAAAACAAGCACTCTTCGGAAGGATTGCCCGTTGGAAAATGGTGTTAACAAAGTATGATATTCAGTACCTTTCCCAGAAAGCCATTAAGGGAAGCGTCCTGTCAGAATATCTTGCGGAACAGCCGATTGAGGATTATTAGCCGATGAAGTTTGATTTTCCAGATAAAGATGTCATGTTTCTGAGAATGAAAGACTGTGATGAACCTTTACCTGGCGAGGGTCCTGAGAGAGGATCTCAGTGGAAAATGGTTTTCGATGGGGCAGTCAATTCATATGGTAATGGAATCGGCATGATCATTACTACTCCTCACGGTTCTCATATACCGTTCACCGCCCGATTGACATTCGCTTGCACCAATAATGAAGCCGAGTATGAAGCTTGCATTATGGGTTTGGAAGAGGCAGTTGATATGAGGATTAAGAATCTGGATGTATACGGTGACTCAGCACTGGTCGTTAACCAAATCAAAGGAGAATGGGAAGCTCGTCAGACCAACCTGGTGCCTTATAGAGACTATGCAAGGAGACTGCTGCCTTTCTTCGATAGAGTTGATTTCCATCATATGCCGAGGGCTGAGAATCAGATGGCGGATGCCTTAGCCACGCTCGCTTTGATGTATAAAGTGAATTTCTGGAATGAAACTCCTACTATTACCATCATGCGTCTTGATAGACCTGCTTTTATGTTTTCCGTTGAGAAAGCATCCGATGGAAGGCCTTGGTATTTTGATATCAAGCATTTTCTCAAGACTCAGGAGTACCCATCTGGGGCATCTAGCAAGGATAAGAAAACTCTGAGGAGGTTAGCTGGTAATTTCTATTTGAATAAGGACGATGTTCTCTACAGGAGAAGTTTCGACATGGTTTTGCTGCGTTGTGTTGATGAGTTTGAAGCAAACCTGTTGATGGAGAAAGTCCACGAGGGTTCTTTTGGTACTCATGCCGGTGAACATGCAATGGCTAGAAAATTGTTGAGAGCTGGGTATTATTGGATGACTATGGAATCCGATTGTTTCAAATACGCCAGAAAATTCCATAAATGCCAGATTTATGCGGATAAAGTGCATGTGCCACCAGCTCCTTTGAATGTGTTGACATCTGTTGCACCCCAAAATTTGCCTAACCTTTTCTTACTTGGTTTATGTTTCATTGCATTAGCATATCATTGATCTAACATTTGCATAGCATAGCATTAATCATATAGTAGGGGATCAAGTTTGGTTTATATCAAGAGGAGGCTATCTAGAGGTCTTGTTCAAGCTTGAGAGGTCACCAAAGTCATCAGGAAGAGGGTTGTGTCCTTGAGAAGTTTGGTTGTTTGTATGGGGTTCATCTCCTAACCTGAGGACTAATTGAAGACCATCAGTGGATTGCGAGGCCTTGGTCATGGATAGAGTATGGATAGAGCTCATGGAGTGCCTTGAGGGTCATGGTGGAGCCCAGTCAAGTCATCAGGACAAGTGTGAAGAGCCACAGTTGAGGGTGTTGCAATTAGGGTTTTCATCTGAGTAACCCTAAGTCAACTGTGCAATTGAAGAGGATCAAAGCCCAATTCTAAGTCTTTGTAATCATGGAAAGTTGTGTTGAGATACATGAAGTGATATTTCAAGATCAATCCAAGAAAAGTTCAAAGTGTGAGGAGTTGCTAAACTAGGGTTCTCAGGGTAAAATCCCCTATTTAGTGCCTAACTTCAAGACCACTTATCTCAAGATAAAAGTTTCATCTCCATTTTTGGCCAACATTAAACTTGTATAGCTTGCTCTTAGCTTTAATTTGAGTACTAGAAGTCCTCCATGGGATTTATAGAACTCAAGTTATGGTCCAGACAAGTTACAGGTCATCAGATGAATGTGAAATTTGTCTGCAAAAGTCAACCAACTTCCATGGAACTTTTGACTAAGAAGGGTGTTTCTCCTCAACTTTTTGCCAACATAAAAGCTGTAGGTATTGCTCTTAGCTTTCCAAATTGTACTAGAAGTATTCCATATGATTTGTAGAACTCAAGTTATGAGGTTTATAAGTTAGGGGTATTTTGGGAAAGTGAGATTATAAGTCATTTGGCATTATAGGTCATTTTCACTATCTTGCAAGCTCCAAATGAAGTTTTGTCCAACACAAAACTTTCTCAAAATGATGTTTTTAGGTCAACCATGAATCAAGGATGAATTGATTTGGCTTAGGGTGAGACTTGGTTTGAAAGAAATTGACAAAAGGGGAATTAAAAGGCATTTATGTGAAAAAAACTCAAATTAATTCATGTATGTTCAAAAAAGACCAAGTGAGTACTCATTTTAATCAGAAAAATCATTTTGAACACATTGGCAATGGTAGAAATTTCATTTGAGGTCAAATTCATGACATTTTAACTTGTTACTTCATAAATAAGTAACATATCCAACCTTGGTCATATGATGAGATTAAGCTCTCAATTGTATCCATACACTCTCCACAGTCAATAAGCAAGGAAATTGAAGCTTCTTGGAGAAGTTTGAGCCCAGAATCATGCATAGCCATAGTTGGAATTTTGAAGAAAATTGAAAATTGGATCTCATTGATTGGGCCTCCAACTCATCAAAATCACTTTTATATAAGTTCAGAGGAAGGTTCAGATCAATTTTGGTGTTCATTTCGTGCCATAGCCAGAGAGTGCAAGTTGAATTTTCAAGCTCCAAGTGCATATCGTGATCTCAATTCTAGAGGAATTCAAGGCAAGTTAAGGATTGAATCATCTTCAGCATCAAACATAGAGTGAATCTGCACAGTTTGAAGCCAAGGATCGTGCCCTAACTGCTCCATTTTGAAGCTTCCACTCAGGTATGTAACTTTCAAAATTGCTGTAGATTCATGATGATCTAGCATGTTTTAGCACGAGGTTAAGGTTTAGGAGAGATTATAGATGGATTCTGGATCAAAATCGTGGAGTTTAGAGACAATTCTAGGTGTGAGAAATTTTCTGTTGAGACCTATAACTGCTTGATCTTTGAGGATTAACATGATCTAGATAACTTATGATGATTTGTGAAGTATAAGGAGAAGATTTGTGATTTCAATTGAAGGATTGATGAGATTTCAGAACTTGGTGCATTTTAGGATTTCTATCGTGTTTTGAATTCTAGACGAAATTAGGAGAAATGGAGGTGATATTTGAGATCTACGTGAAAATTGGAGTGGAATGATGTAGATTTTGTTAGGTTCCTTGACCTGTAATTTTGGCTCGCCGGAGAAGACGGTGGCTCAGCCACCGGAGCCACCGTCTGGTTCACTTGACCTGTTTTCCCTCCATCTGAGTTTGAAATGAGGAAGACAATCTCCCCACCCTTGGATCCATGGAAAATGAAGACTCAGTCCCCTCATCCAACGATCATGACTTGTTCTCAGATTTGAACTTTGACTGAATGAAACGCATCGTTTCATTTATGGGCTGACAACGTGTGGTCCCTTGGATTGGCTTACTTAGTCACTTGATCCTACGCCTCTGTTTTATTCCAGCATTTTATTTTCTTTTAATTCATTTTCTTATTATTTTAATTGATTGCTTCATTTTTAATTCATAATAATTCTAATATTGATCAGAAAAATACCATAAAAATATGAGCATGATCTGGATTTTATTCTTGATTTTCTGATGTTCTTACATTTCATTTTCATGCAATTTTCCATTTAATTTGATTTTTTGCATTTTCTTTATTTCATTAATTTTGGATTATTTCTTCATGTTTTTGCTGAATTTTTATTGGCTGTTTGGTATAGAATTTAGGGCTGAATTTTGGCTTGCTGGTAGATTAGAGATGCATGATCCCCTAGGATTTAATTCAGATTTTTTAGACAACATTAGGTTCTGTTTAGGACTAGTTCCCTTGACCTTCCTTTTTTAGGGTTTCTTTTGACCTCTTTATGTTTTAGGATTTCTTTAGGTGCCTTCCCTTTAGATTAAGGCTCTGATCCTTTGACCACATATCAATAACATGCTTAGGATCCCTTAGAAAATTTGGTAGAATTTTAGAAGGTGTTTTAGGATTTTAAGTAGATTTAACATTCAAGGGGTTGATTAGGGTGCTTTTAGTGTATCTTTTCCCTTAGTTGAATCTCAAAGGTGGATTTTAGTGCAAATAAGCTTCTAAATCTCTTGTGGTGGTTCATTAGACATCTTGAGGTTTCTTTAGATTGAATACCTAGGCTTGAATTGTTGCTTTGGTTTCCTTTTGGTAGCTTGCTTGTAGCTTGTTTAATTAGGGTTTAGGAAGAGCTTAGTTTGGTTTCTCTTTCTTCAAATAAACATGGATTGCCTTGATTGCTTTCCATTCCCATCCTATGATTCAAGGTCTCTATGTGGAAGCCCCATATTTCCTTTGGAAGGATGTGTGGCATTTCACAAGAGGTAGAACCTTTGAGGATGCCTAACTCAGATGTATGGTTGAGTGCCAGGATGGATTCCCTTGGTTTTCATCCTGCTTCCCATCATCAATCAATCATCTTGATGTTAACTCTCTTCTTTCTTGTTGGAGCATGAGGATGAAGACTTTTCTTGAAGATGGCTTGGACTTGAAGTTGTTTGCAGACTGTTTGATTGTTTTGCTGTTAGACTACTTTGCTGTTGAGATATTTGTCTGCTGTTTTTTCTGATTGCTTTACTGTTGCTTGTGTGACTGTTTGGTGTGTTGCATTAGACTAGGTCTCATATAAATGATTCAAGGCCTAAGAGTATCCTTAAGGGTGAGCTTTCCTCCCCTTGCTTGTCTGCATTTAGAGGTTGAGTCTGGCTCCCTCTGCTTGACTGTTATTATCTGGCTTTGCTTGCTGGCTTAAGGTTGAGTTTGTCTCCCTTGCCTATGCTTTGTGTGTTACCTTTGGACTTGCTTGCTCTAGAAGTTAAGCTTGGCTCCTTCTGCTTGTTTTTTGCATTGCATGCATTTTACTTACAGTTGTTTCTTTACAATTATTTTCTTTTGCTGTTGTTTTCCTTTGCCATGTTCCCCTAGGAACTCTGACTTCTCTTGTTCAAGAGAAGTTATGACAGACATTAGGGTTCTAACCATGCATGATAACATTAGGTAGTTCCCTCCTAACCTCAATCATAGGATCAATTTTGCATGACAACTTTAGGATTGGATCAGTTCCCCTTTAGTGCGTCCTTTCTCTTCTCATCTTCAAACCAATCAAAATACAGTAATAAAGGTTAATTGATGTCGTACGCTACGAGCCTTAAGCTACTTGAGAAAGGGTTGTTGGAGAGTTTCTTTTCAACAGTCTGGATGTTTAGTATGGCACCCTTTGGGTGACATGCGACGCATTCACTCTCAGGTCGTAGTCTCTAGTGCGATATTGGTTGCAAACATCCATAAAAGATACTTCTTCTAAAAAACAGAAAACAAAGATCAAACTCTTTTTGTCCTCCTGGAACTCTAATCCTTGGAAACCATTTTCATAAGTAGAGTTCTGTTAACTCCCGGTTCTACCGCAAACGGTAAACGCCTAAGTCTCCGTCGAGCGAGCTGCATACACCAAACTGCTGGAACCGTCTGTTAACCCTACTTGGTTAAAAAAGACAAACCTGTGTCTCGTTGTCCTGAACTGCGTTTGCTCTGATCTTTCACGCCGTGTGAAAGTACGTAGCCACGAGATGCGATATCTCGGCGAGCAACCTTCCCCTGTAACCCGTAGTTAGGCGAACTATGTTGACTCTGATTTCTCGTTCCAGACGGGAATACGTAGGCATAGAACTGCAGTGTTCTACCGAGTCCTTTTCTTTTCTTTTCAGACCAGACCTTTAGCGTAGATAGATGTAATCAACCCGTCATATAAACACAACAAGTGTGAATTGCATCGAGTACAATAGACGTGAGGGGTGCTAATACCTTCCCCTTGTGTAACCGACTTCCGAATCCAGACATTGGTTGTGATGACCTTGTCTTATACCTTTTCGTCAGGTTTTTCTGATCATTTCCTTTCCCGTTCTGAGGGATAAATAACGAAAGATGGCGACTCTTCTGTTTTACCGGCACCTTATTGTCGCAGTAGCGACAGCTGGCGACTCTGATGGGGACCCTGGTTCCCTATGTGAGTCAATTCTAGCGCTTGTGTGTTTACCTGTTGGGTTTTATTTATCACACTTTACTTTCCACATTTTATTTTCAGTATGATATCATTATTGTGCTGTTGTGGGAAGGGGCTCTGATGAGTGATAAGCCAGACCCAGGCTTGAGTGTACTTAGCATTAGTTGTGGAAAGTAGTGGGCGCGTGCTTGCTTTGCAGGTACTAGTGTCTCACGAAATCCACGCTCAGACGAGGTTCTCCCGGTTGACTTCTTTTCCAACCCTTTGGGCTTGAGGGGTTGTTGGTTTGGAGGATTGTCGACTCTGGGGACCGATCATTTGTGACTCAGCAGAGTGAGACCACTTCAAGAGATGATGATGCCACACCTTCTGAGTATCGTATCATCGTTTCTTGAAAGTATGTGACGTTGGGAAACGCATAGGATGCCACACCTTATCAGTGACTAGGTCCATACCTGTGAGCGGGGTCGGGTTATTGCAAGAAACCTTAACCTTCAGATCACCTGGTTTTCTTGACAGTGTTCAGAGGGTTCTTATCATCAGAGAAGTGGTTGTTCTCGACAGTGCATAATTATTGGTCCTCTTCAGGGTTATATTATCAGAGCAGTTGTGATTGTGTTGGAACAGAGCCTCGGTCTCCTCAGCAGCACAATCATGATCCCCTGTTGCATTTTGCATTTTGCATAATCATTTGCATATCATTAACGTGTGTCTGTGTTGCAGGTGCATATTATCCCCCGGTTCCTGTATTCTTGTCTTCTATTGTGATATCATGGGATCACTGAAGAAGAATGTGGCCTACAAGCTCCCTACCCCAGATGTTGCTTTGTTGTCCAGTTTGATTGCCTTGGCAGATGATACAGTGAGAGGGGAATTCAGGGAATCTTATGGGAAGCTGCTCAGCCTGGTTCGTAAACCTTCGGTATATGAGTTGAATGGGTTGTATGCCTTGCTACAGTTCTATGACCCTCCATTGAGATGCTTCACTTTCCCGACTTCATTTTTGCACCTACATTAGAGGAGTATGCTGAGTTGTTGGGTATACCTATTAAGAATCAGATGTCGTTCGTTCACAGGGATGCTAACCCTAATCTGGCTAATCTAGCTCTTTCTCTTCATCTGGATGCCTCTGAGTTGCTTCTGTCCACTTGGAATGGGGTTCCTAGATTTTCTCTGCAGTTTCTAGTTGGGAAAGCCCAATAGTGTGCCAAAGACGGTTGTTGGATTGTATTCAACGCCATTCTTGCCCTCTGCATTTATGGCATCATCTTGTTTCCCAACATGCCTAATTTTGTAGACTTGGATGCCTTCCATATCTTTGCATCAGGGAATCCAGTTCCTACCTTGAATTGCGATGTGTATCATGAAGGTGAGAAAATACTTAGAAGGGGGGTTGAATAAGTATGAAGATAAAAACTTAGAAATAAAAACTCAAGTATTTTTATCCTGGTTCGTTGAACTCAACTACTCCAGTCCACCCTTCCTAGAGTGATTTGCCTTTCTCAATCAAGGACTTAATCCACTATTTAATCAACTGATTACAATAGTAAGCACTAAGAACAACTGTTCAAAGTCTTCTCAAGAACTACTGATCCTAACTGGATCTTCTTAAGTTTTTCTTACAATCAAATGTAATAACAAATACAAGTGTTTAAATTGCTTCTAATAAAGCTTTATCACAAGTGTGATTTTTTCACTTAATATTAAGAACAAAGAAATTAATTCTAGAGAGAATTTGAATTGTATGAGAGCTTTGGATATTGATTTCTTTTCAGGTAAAATGTCAACTAAAGAAGATGGTTGAAGACTTGCTTTTATAGGCAGCTTGATCCAAGAGAACTTCACGTTGAGAAGAGTGTACCAAAAGGTCTGAGCCTTTTTGTCTTCACATCAAGTGACCTTTCCTAGAAGAAGAAAGCACAGAGAAATCCTTTTTGTCTGTGTTCTTGTGTCTAGCATAAATAAGGAAAGAGTCGTTTGGATTATTCCAACGGACATAATCTTTGAATTCTTCTTCATCAATTTTCAGCAAGAATCATCAGAGTCTAATTTGATCAGAGCCTTCTGATGTTGATCAGAGTTTTGCTGAATCAGAGTCTTTGCAGCAGGTGTGCTTTTAGCATGTATAAGTTCAGAGCATAATTGAGTCAGATCCTCAGTACTGGCAGCTTTAGTACTTTCAGAATCTTCTGTAGTAACTATGCTTGAAAACTCTTCATACAGAATTCTTCTTTGGTTCAGATGCTTCTGACTTGCTTCAGATTCTTCTGGAGCTTCTGCCTCAGATCCTTCTGGAGCTTCTGCTTCAGATCCTTCTGGAGCTTCTGCTTCAGATCCTTCTGGAGCTTCTGCTTCAGATCCTTCTGGAGGATACGCTCAGGATCTTCTGTTGGCATCATTTAGAATCTTCTAATGGATGCATTTGGCGCTTCAGAGTCTAGCATATTTCTTATGTTCAGTTCTGATTTGCTTCTGGAGTGATAATTACTTTAATATCTGCAGCAAACACTCTTAAGCAAATTTTAGAGTATATAATTCTTAATTACAAAATTTCATAATAGTTATCATCAAAACATAGAGATATTATTAAGAACCAATCTGTGTTCTAACATATCACTCCGTCCATTACAAGAACGAAAATAGAAGGGGTAAGAATGTATTGTGTTGTGTGCCCTTACTCTACAGATGGTTTGATAATCACCTGCCCAAGAAGGGTCTCTTTGCTTCATCTGCAGCCACAACTGAGTGGTCTGAGCGCTTGATGGGTTTATCAGCAGAGAGCATTGTGTGGCTTGATAGGGATATGTTGGGTACTGAAATCATATTCAGATGCAGTGGTTTTCTGAATGTGCCTTTGATTGGAAGAAAGGGCTGTATCCACTATAACCCCTCTCTACTTGTCAGACAGTTTGCCTATGCTTTGAGAGGTCCGCCAAAAGGGGAAGAGGTGCATGAATCTCTGTACCTCACAGGTCTTCTAGAAGAGGATATGTTATCTAAGCTTCAACATGCCTGGAATGATATCAGTAGACGAGGAAAATCTTTGTTGGGTAAGAGCAATAGCCAAGCTTATGCTCCTTATGTGACCTGGGTTAAGACCAGAGCAGAGACCATAGGGATGCCATTTCCACCTGCTAAGCAAGAGTGCCATCCAGTGGTTGAAGAGCCTACCACAGTGTCTATTCAGCAGTACAATCAGGTGTTAGCTGAGAAGGAAGAGATGAAAAAAGCCAATGAAGAGTTGGAGAAAGAGCTGGCATAGGTTAGAAGCGAGAGAAACGAAGCCGTCCACTCCTTCAAGAAGCAGATAGAACTGGTGAAACGATTAGGCACGGACCTGACCAAGCAGATAGCTGACCGTGAACGTTTGAGTTTGGACTTCAAATCTGTCAATGATGTGCTGGCTACCAAGAAGCAGAATCTGAGCCTAGGTATTCAAGCTAAAGAGACCTCAAGATGTCCAATGAACCACCACAAGAGATTTAGAAGCTTATTTGCACTAAAATCCACCTTTGAGATTCAACTAAGGGAAAAGCTACACTAAAAGCACCCTAATCAACACCTTAAATGTTAAATCTACTTAAAATCCTAAAACACCTTCTAAAATTCTACCAAATTTTCTAAGGGATCCTAAACATGTTATTGATATGTGGGCAAAGGATCATAGCCTTAATCTAAAGGGAAGGCACCTAAAGAAATCCTAAAACACAAAGAGGTCAAAAGAAACCCTACAAATGGGAGGTCAAGGGAACTAGTCCTAAACAGAACCTAATGTTATCAAAAAAATATGAATTAAATTTTAAGGGATCATGCATCTCTAATCTACCAGCAAGCCAAAATTCAGTCCTAAATTCTATACCAAACAGCCATTCAAAATTCAGCAAAAATATGAGAAAATAAGCCAAAAATAAGGAATTAATAAAAATGCAAAAAATCAAATCAAATGGAAAATTGCATGAAAATGAAATGTAAAAGCATCAAAAAATCAAGAATAAAATCCAGATCATCCACATATTTTTATTTTATTTTTCTGACCAAAATTGGAATTAATTTGAATTTAAAATGAAACAAACAATTAAAATAATAAGAAAATGAATTAAAAAACAATTAAGAAAATAAAATGCTGAATTAAATCAGGATGGTTGGATCTGTGACTTGGTCAAGGCATCCAAGGGCTCACACGCTGCCACCACATAAATGAAATGATGCGTTTCATTCAGTCCAAAGTCAATCCTCAGGTTAAAACATGAGCGTTGGATTGGGAGACTTAGTCTTCGTTTTCCATTGATCCAAGGGTGGGGAGATCATCTTCTCCATTTGAACTGGACTTGGAGGGAAGGTTTTCAGGTGAACCAGACGGTGGCTCCGGTGGCTGAGCCACCGTCTTCTTCAGCGAGCCATCAGTTGCATGTCAACAAAAACATCCAAACCTTACATCATTTCACTCCAATTTTCACGTAGATCTCAAATATCACCTCCATTTCTCCTAATTCCTTCTAGAATTAAAAACACGATAGAAATCCTAAAATGCACCAAGTTCTGAAATCTCATCAATCCTTCAATTGAAACCACAGATCTTCTCCTTATACTTCACAGATCATCATTAGCTATCTAGATCATGTTAATCCTCAAAGATCAAGCAGTTATAGGTCTCAACAGAAAATTGCTCGCACCTAGAATTGTCTCTAAACTCCACGATTTGGATCCAGAATCCATCTAATCATCTTCCTAAACCTTATCCCCATGCTAAAACATGCTAGATCATCATGAATCTACAACAATTTTGAAATTTACATACCTGAGTTGAAGCTTCAAATTGGAGCAGTTAGAGCACGATCCTTGGCTTCAAATTGTGCAGATACACTCTATGTTTGATGCTGAAGATGATTCAATCCTTAATTTGCCTTGAATTCCTCTAGAACTGAAATCACGATTTTCACTTGGAACTTTGAAATTCAACTTGCAATCTCTGGCTATGGCACGAAACAATCACCAACCTTGAGCAAAACCACTTTCTGAACTTATATAGAATGAGTTTGGGTGATTGGGAGGCCCAATGCAGGCCCAAATTAAGAAATCTAAGTTTCACTTTTCCTTGAAAATTCCAAACATGGTGTACACAGTTCTAAGCTATAAACTTCTCCAAGAAGCTTCAATTCCCTTGCTTATTGATTGTGGGGAGTGTATGGATACAATTGAGCCCTTGTTTCCATCATAAGACCAAGGTTTGATGTGTTACTTATTTAAGAAGTAAAAAGTTGAAATGTCATGAATTATGCTTCAAAATGACTTTCCAATATTGCCAATGTACTCAAAATGATTTTTCTGATTAAAATGAGCACCCATTTGCATTGGTTTGAACACATATGAATTAACTTTGAATTTTTCACATAAATGCCTTTTAATTCCCCCTTTTGCCAAATTTCTCAAACCAAGTCTCCCCCTAAGCCAAATCAATTCATACTTGATACATGGTTGACCTAAAAACATCATTTTGAGCAAGTTTCATGTTGAAAAAAATTTCATTTGAAGCTTGCAAGCTAGTGAAAATGACCTATAATGCCAAATGACCTATAATCCCACTTTCCCAAAATACCCCTAACTTGTAAACCTCATAACTTGAGTTCTACAAATCAGATGGAAGACTTCTAGTACAATTTGGAAAGCTAAGATCAAGACCTACAACGTTCATGTTGGCCAAAAGTTGAGGAGAAACACCCTTATAGGTCAAAAGTTCCATGGAAGTTGGTTGACTTTTGCAGACAAATTTCACATTCATCTGATGACCTGAAACTTATCTGGACCATTACTTGAGTTCTATAAATCCCATGGAGGACTTCTAGTACTAAAATTAAATCTAAGAGCATTCTCTACAAGTTTCATGTTGGCCAAAAGTGGATATGAACCACACTTGATCAAGCTTGAACAAGACCTCTAGATAGGCTCCTCTTGATATAAACCACACTTGATCCCCTGCTAAATGAATAATGCTATGCTATGCAAATGCTAGAACAATGCAATGCTAATGCAATGAAACATAAACCAAGTGAGAAAAGGTTAGGCAAATTTTAGGGTGCAACAGCTGCCCCTATTCAAGCGGCTTAAACCTGACTGGATGAAAAGCGAACGACTTTCGAACAATCAAGGTAAAAGACGATTGAATACCAAAGAACCCGGAAATTCGCTAATCGAAGAAATAATCTGCACAAACAACTTGGGGAAAATATCCAGAAAATTGAATCCGGTTGTCACGGCAACAAACTGATCAATTATATGATAAAGAACCGGATTTCAACATCAACCACCTGTGTGACGCCACAGGCATTGAATCCACAATCAATCTTCAAGTATATGCTACAACAAGCGGGCACCGAGCCACAAGACAATATCAAAATATCATCCTTGACTTTCTACCTCCGACCGGACGAGCAAGCACTACGTAAAGCGCGAGTGGTCAATGTACTATCATTGACCTCCCATTTCCGCGGAAACGGACGAAGCACTAAATAAAAGTGCTAATCTGGCATCCGAAGACTTGAACAAACAACTCTGCGGGGAACATTTCTGACACTACTGGTATTTGCGCTACGTAAAGCACGAACTTGATAATAATCTCCGTCAACACGGGTAACATCTCCGTCAACACGGGTAACATCTCCGTCAACACGGGTAAACTCTCCGTCAACACGGGTAACACTCTCCGTCAACACGCGTAAACTCTCCGTCAACATGGGTAACACTCTCCGTCAACACGGGTAAATAATCTCCGTCAATACAAGTAACAATCTCCGTCAACACGGGTCAAATCATGTAAAATCTTCGTCAACACGGGTAAACAATCTCCATCAACACGGGTAACAATCTCCGTCAACGCGGGTCAAATCTCCATCAACACGGGTAAGGATCTCTGTCAACACGGGTAACGTCTCCGTCAACACGGGTCAAATCTCCATCAACACGGGTAAGGATCTCCGTCAACACGGGTAACATCTCCGTCAACACGGGTCAAATCTCTGTCAACACAGGTAACAATAGGTAAAATCTCCGTCAACACGGGTAAGGATCTCCGTCAACACGGGTAACATCTCTGTCAACACGGGTAAGGATCTCCATCAACACGGGTCAAACTCCGAAGGTTTCATCCACGAGATTTTTTAACGCTGACGCAACAGCAATCCGAGGAAAACTCTACTGGGGAAACTCTGACGTCCACTGCCAGGTACTTACTTCGACAACAAGTAACGACCTCAAAGGTCTAATGCTGACGTAATAGCAACACGAGGAAAACTCCACTGGGGAAGAAGAGAACTTAACCAAGCAACTCTGATGAGGGCACACATGATGGGATGAACGTTATCATCACATATCTCATGTCAAAAATCTGGATATCCGAAAACCATCCTGAACAAGAATTCCAATTATCTGCAGGGAAAAACACCTGAAAACAAAGAGGTAACCGACCTGGCTTATGTTTCAAAATGCATATGTTTGAGAAATGACGTAATGCTCCATATAAGATGGAATGCTACGCAAATATGATGCAGATATGATGATCTATGCAAGATGCAAATGCAGGCTCGGGCTGCCGGAGAAAAGCTGGATACATAACCGCTTCAGCAAAATAAATGTTGAAGACAAAGCCAACTCCGTTGGGGATAACCGGGTATCACAGAATTATTCTAGCAAAATAAATGCTGGAAAGGTGAACCGACTCCGCTGGGGGAAGAAACAATCCTGCTGGGGGATAGCTTAACAAATCCGGAGTTACGAACTCTGCTGAGGATGATCAACCTATTGGAGGAAAGACAACCTGCTGGAGAACAGAAAGAGCCATCCTACGTGGGGACGATCCTTTCAAACCACCGACCACCTGGTGGTACCCTGTAAGGACCTCACTGGGGATTAAATGTGCACATAACCAACTGCTGGGGATATACATCACTGCCTAGCTGCTTGCTAGCTCGCATCCAACTCTTTTGGGGATAGAAATACGACTTCCATCTGCTGGGGAGGAATAAAATCACCTAGAGCCTGCTCCTACGTTAAAGGACTCTGGCTGGGGAAACACGATCCCGTAGCTGTTTGCTGTGAAGGTGACGACCCTGCAAAACATGAACGAGAACAAGACATCCTATACAAAAGGAAATATCCAGGTCAATAGCCGTGACAATTTCTCAGTTAATTCAAAGTTTTAACAATTATTGGCCGAGGCCTGCAAGTTTATGCACGTGCAAGTTTATCAAAAACATCGGCGTTTTCCACAAACAAAACAGAAAAAGTTAAAACAAACATCAAGTACTGAATAATATGCGTTTATTGGTAACGAGCCTGTAAATAGGCAAAGTTTGTACAGTGGATGCAACTCCTGAAAAGAGGAAGTTACAAGATAAATACAACTATGTACAGAGGTACAAAGAAATTTGTATACATGTCAGCAACGTGGTACAGACAAACACCATGAGCTGATCCTCCTATGACTCGCCTGACTCCGACACTTTCCCGATACTCCATCCTCGGAAGAAATTGACTTGGATAATCGACCTTTAGGTACTCCCCAACCACTAAGCAATGCAGTATCAAACTCGGACCGCAGTCATTTGCTTTTTCAATCCCTAACTTTTTCCTGAATCGCCCTTTGCGGGTTTTCAATTCACCGGGATACCCTTTTTTGCCGAAGTCGCCTTTTCAGGTTTTCGACTTCGCGGGTGTACATCTTTTCAATTTTATCCCTAATTTTTGCCCGAACCTTTTCTTTTTTTTTCTTGGTTCGCCGGGATGCCCCATTTTTGCCTGGACCTTCTTTTTTTCTGTCCAGCGGGTCTCTTTAAGAAAAGTATTTTTTAACTACGCCCGAGTTCACAGGGGATGCAAAATCCTCGCCATCCATGGTGGACAACAGTAAGGCTCCTCCAGAGAAGACCTTTCGAATGATGTATGGACCTTCATAGTTGGGAGTCCATTTGCCCCTGTGATCTGATTGTGGTGGGAGAATCTTCTTTAGCACAAGATCGCCCGTCTAAAAGCTTCGAGGGCGCACCTTCTTGTCGTAAGCTTTCTTCATTCGACTCTGGTATAACCGACCATATGCGATAGATTCAAGTCTCTTCTCATCCATCAAACTGAGCTGATTCAGCCTATTCCTTATCCATTCTGCCTCGTCGAGTTGGACATCGAGCAATACTCTCAAAGAAGGAATCTCAACTTCTAATGGTAGGACAACCTCCATACCATACACCAGTGAGAAAGGTGTTGCCCCGGTTGATGTGCGTACCGTCGTACGATAACCGTGCAATGCGAAGGGCAACATCTCGTGCTAGTCTTTGTATGGTACAACCATCTTCTGAACTATCTTCTTAATATTCTTATTGGCCGCTTCGACAACGCCGTTCATCTTAGGCCGATAGGGAGATGAGTTGTGATGCTCAATCTTGAAATTCTGGCACAGTTCCTTCATCATTTTGTTATTCAGGTTCGAACCATTGTCAGTAATGATCCTTTCAGGGATTCTGTACCACATATAATGTCCTTTTTGATAAACTGGGCTACCACTTGCTTGGTAATATTAGCGTAAGACGCTGCTTCGACCCATTTGGTGAAATAATCGATAGCTACCAAGATGAACCGGTGTCCGTTGGATGAAGTGGGCTCAATTTTGCCAATCATATCAATGCCCCACATGGAGAAAGGCCACGGGGACGCCATAACATTCAAAGGGCTCGACGACACCTGAATCTTGTTTGCATAAATCTGGCATTTATGGCATTTCTTTGCAAACTTGAATCAGTCTCTTTCCATCGTCAGCCAATAATACCCTGCCCGCAATAACTTTTGAGATATAGCGTGTCCGCCGGCATGCGTGCCAAAGGTTCCCTCGTGGACATCTTCCATAAGCAGATTAGCTTCTTTCTCATCCACACATCGCAATAGCACCAAATCATGGTTTCTCCTGTACAGAACACCATCCGGATTCAAGTAGAAGTTGCCAGCCAATCTCCTAAGAGTCTTCTTATCGCAGCTGGATGCCCCAGTCGGATACTCTTGGTTCTTTAGGAAATTCTGGATATCAAAATACCACGGCTTAACATCGGAAGCTTCCTCAATGGAAAATATGAAAGCGGGTCTATCAATGCGAGAGATAACTATTCTGGGAGCATCATTCCAGAAGTTAACTTTGTACATCAAAGACAATGTCGCAAGAGCGTCAGCCATCTGATTTTCTGCCTGTGGCACATGGTGAAACTCTACTCTGTCAAAGAAAGGCAACAACCTCCTCGCATAATTCATATACGGTATCAGATTAGGCGGACTAGTCTCCCATTCTCCCTTGATTTGGTTCACGACTAACGCGAAGTCTCCATACACATCAAGATTTTTAATCCTCAAATCAATAGCCTCCTCGAGACCCATGATACACGCCTCATATTCAGCCTCATTATTGGTAACTGGAAATGTCAATTTGGCAGTGAACGAGATGTGTGTCCCATGGGGAGTCGTAATGATGGCCCCAATTCCACTTCCATATGAATTAACAGCACCGTCAAAAATCAATTGCCATTGGGAATCCCGCTCCGGACCTTCAACATGCAATGGCTCCTTGCAATCTTTCATCTTTAAGTACATGATATCCTCGTCAGGAAAATCAAACTTCATTGGCTGGTAATCATCGATTGGCTGCTCGGCCAGGTACTCTGACAGTACGCTACCTTTAATAGCCTTTTGCAAGACATACTGTATATTGTACTCTGTCAGCACCATCTGCCATCGGGCAATCCTTCCTGAAAGCGCCTACTTCTCAAAGACGTATTTGATCGGATCCATCTTCGAAATCAACATGGTTGTATGATTTAGCATGTATTGTCTCAGACGTTTGGCAGCCCAGGCAAGTGCACAACACGTCTTTTCGAGCATTGAGTAACGGGATTCACAATCTGTGAACTTTTTACTCAAGTAATAGATCGCATGCTCCTTTCGTCCAGTCTCGTCATGTTGACCGAGAACACAACCCATATTGTTCTCAAGAATCATCAAGTACATGATCAGTGGTCTCCCGGCTACTGGGGGTATCAACACCGGAGGTTCCTGCAAGTGTTCCTTTATTCTTTCAAACGACTTTTGACAATTTTCATTCCATACAATTGCCTGATCTTTTTTCAATAGTTTAAACATCGAATCACACGTGGCTGTAAGGTGAGATATGAACCGGGCAATGTAGTTCAACCTCCCCAAAAAGCCACGAACCTCTTTCTCTGTTTTTGGCGCTGGCATTTCTTGTATCGCTTTTATTTTCGCAGGATCAACCTCTATTCCTTTTTCACTAACAATGAACCCCAGTAGCTTTCCAGATCTCACCTTGAAGGTACACTTATTAGGATTCAGCCTCAGCCTGAATTTCCTAAGCCTCTCAAACAATTTCAGAAGATTCACCAGATGCTCTTCCTCCGTCTGGGATTTGGCAATCATATCATCAATATAGACCTCAATCTCTTTATGCATCATATCATGAAAGAGCGTCGTCATAGCACGCTGATATGTTTCCCCAGTGTTCTTCAAACCAAAGGGCATCACTTTGTAGCAGAACGTTCCCCACGGGGTAATAAAAGTTGTTTTCTCCATATCCTCCGGCGCCATCTTAATTTGTTTATAGCCCGAAAAGCCGTCCATGAAGGAAAACACAGAGAATTGAGCAGTATTGTCGACCAATACGTCAATATGAGGAAGAGGGAAGTCATCTTTAGGGCTCGTCTTGTTCAGATCCCGATAGTCAACGCACATCCGCACCTTACCATCTTTCTTTGGTACAGGTACTATATTGGCGACCCAAGGAGGGTAAGTTGTAACAGCTATAAAACCAGTGTCCCACTATTTCTGCACTTCCTCTTTAATCTTTACGGCCATATCTAGTTTCATTCTTCTGATCTTTTGCTTGACCGGCGGACAGTCTTCACGCAATGGCAAGCGGTGGACCATAATATCAGTGTCTAACCCGGGCATATCTTCATAAGACCAAGCAAATATGTCACTATACTCTCGAAGCATCTCGACAAGTCTCTGCTTGATATCGCTTTGCAGCGCAGCCCCTATCCGGACATTCCTGACAACTTCTTCAGAACCCAAATTAACGACCTCAATATCCTCCTGATGAGGCAGAATGATTTTCTCTTCTTGTCTCACAAGTCGAGCCAACTCTTCTGGTAAGTCGTCGTCCTCAACAATCTCTTCCTCGGCTTGAAATATCGGGTGCTCAAAGTCGAAGCGAGTCATAGTGAGTTCTTGATCGGTGTCATCTAAAATATGGATCCTGCAAGAGAAATGGTTAAATGCTTCAAACAGTATGCAAACAAAGCACACAACCACGTTGCCATTTTATTGTTAAAATAAAAATAGAAAAACAATGATCACAAAATTTGCATGAGAAAAACGCCTTTATTTGATGATTAAAGCAAAGCATACACATAAACAAGTAGGCCCTGAAATAAAATCACTATGCCCCGGGTAGGACATAGGATTGTACAATAATCAAAAAAACAAGGCATTACTGTTTCGGCGTCACTTGAATAAAGTCCTGGATAGACCAGTTGCATAGGCTTTGTCCTGGCTTACTGGGCTTGATCCATGGATCCATGTCACAGTCGCTATCTCCATCTTCACTGTCAAACACAACATTAATCGTTTCAAAACTGACTCATCCTGGAGTAAACACAATCGGCCCTTTGAACTTTGGAGCGCTCTGTGATGAAGATGATGACGACGGGCGATACCCTAATCTGAACTTATCCTGCTTAACAGGAATCTCCAGTACTTGACCCCAACCTTTGGTTTCCCCAGCCTGAACTACCGCTTGAGCTTCTCTGTACGACGACATATCCATAATGCATGTCCATAATGTAAAACACGGTATCAAACACCTTTGGACCGACCTGGATGGGCTAAGTCAATTCTCCAAATACGGACCTTCTAGTCCCGTCAAAAGCTCTCACTACCAAGTCGCTTGGCGTGCATATTATACCTCGGGTATCTAGCTTCAACAGCGCCTTCTTGGGCAAAACATTCAAGGACGAACTAGTGTCAACAAGGACATGAGACATAACAGTGCCCCTACACTCGAATGAAATATGCAACGCACTGTTATGGTTGCGGCCCCTGGGTGTCAAATCAAAATCTGTAAAGCCAAGGCCATGCCCCGCGTTCACATGCGCAATCACTCCTTCAAGCTGATCCACGGATATCTCCTGGGGTACAAAAGCAGTGTCAAGTGCCTTCAGCAAAGCATTCTGATGGGCCTCGGAACAGAGCAACAATGACAAAATCGAGATTTTGGAAGGCGTCTGCTGCAGATGATTGACAATTTTATAATCACTCTTCCGAATCAACCTCATGAATTCTTCCATGTCTTTAGTCAAAGCCTCTTTTTCCTTCTCTTGATAAGGTCCTTCTTCATTGACTTTACCCTTCCCTTTGGCCATTCTCTCAGCTTCTACTTCTGGCGACACAAAAATTCTACCACTGCGGGTTATGCCCCCTGCCCCCACAAGGTTATCAACTGACCCTACCGGCGGGCTTTCCAGGTTAATCTTTTCTCCATTGCAGTAAACTTCCGCCCCATAATTCCAAGGGATGGCTTTAGTGCTTTCATATGGAATGGGTCCAACTTTGGTTATAGTGATGGTCGGCCTCTTGAGAGGCGCCGGTATCGTGACAGTTTTAAACAGGATTGTAACCGTTGCAACTTTGCCCTGCTTTTCAGCTATTGCCTCAATAGGCTTCTCTTCAGCAGTACGGTCGAATTGCAGCGTCCCTTCATCAATCAGCCCTTGAATACCTCTTCTCAAACTATCACAACCCTCAGGCCGGGCTAAACAATCAACACAATTTGTATCACAACCAGGGAACACTCCCCCTTTTAGCAATCTGTTCTTGACATAACCCAGAGGCGTCTTCAATTCATCCACACTCATAACCAAATTCAGACTAGCATCTTCCAAGACTGCACCCACCTGTGCAGATCCGTGAGACGACATCAGATTTTTCTCAATGTTGGGTGCCTCATTACCAAAGTTTATAGCCTTGCTATCTATCAAATCCTGCACCTTGTGCTTGAATGCATGACAGTTCTCGATGCTGTGACCGGGTGCCCCGGAGTCGAATTCGCAATGTGCATTGGCGTCATAACCAAAAGGAGGCGTGCCCTTCAGCGGAGCTAACGTCCTTTTCTCAACAAGCTGCAGTTGTAATAAGGTTGGAAGAAGCTGAGCATACGGTAGTAGAGGTACATCAAATACTCTTTTCACAACCCTTTCTCTATCCTGAATTCTTCGTTGAGCAGAATGTTGCTGGCTCTGCTGCTGTTGTTGTTGCTGTTGTTGAGGTACAAGAATTGTCGCACTAGCAATCTGCTGCTGACGGTATTGGTTTCGACCTCTACCTCTTCCTCGGGAGCTGTATACTGAATTAGTATCCCTCTGTCTCTTGTTCCCCAAAACCTTTTTACCACCTCCCGCTGAGGTTGATTCTCCTGCTTGAATTTTACCGATCTTGACGCCGTTCTCTATACGTTCTCCCAAGAGTATCAACTCAGAAAAATTAGCCGTCGTACAATTGATAAGCCGGCCATAATACAACCCAGAGAAAGTTCCCACAAACATATCCACCAACTCACGCTCTACCATGGGTGGGTGCACCCTGGCCGCAAGCTCACCCCACCTCTGGGCGTACTCTTTGAAACTCTCACCATTCTTCTGAGAAAGATTTTGAAGTTGGACCCTGTTCGGCGCAAGGTCGCTATTATATTGATAGTGCTTGACAAAGGCTTCCCCCAACTCTTTCCAGCTACCAATCTGAGTAGGCTCTAACCCCATATACCATTCTAATGACGGTCCAGACAAGCTATCCTGGAAAAAATGCATCAGCATCTTTTCGTCATCAGAGTAGGCAGACATTATCCGATAGTAAAACCGTATATGAACTCTTGGGCAAGTATCCCCCTTGTACTTATCGAAAGTGGGCGCTTTGAACTTGAGTGGCACCCTCAAGCCAGGAACCAACCCCATATTAGCCATGTCCAACCCCATGGAATTTTGATTAGCAAGATTCCTCATTTATTCTTCCAACATCTTGAACCTTCGGTCATTGTCAGTGGGCATCTCAAGATCCCTGCCTGGCGGAGGGAAAGCATCTTCTTGATGATCCTCGCCCCAGTGAGAATCCCCGTTATCATACCCAGCATAAGCAGCATTAAGACCAAAGCCAGTCTGATTGAACCTGGGACCATACCCCATATTACCAAAACCCTGATTGCCAGCACCTGGCCCGAAACCAGCATTGTAACCGTTGTTGCTTGCGTTGCCAAAACCTGCGTTACCGAAGCCTTGATTGCCATATCCTTAATTGGCATAACCCTGATTGACACCAACGAAACCAGCATTGCCAACACCAACACTTGCCCCAGTGTTTCCAGCACCAACATTCCCGTTCCCAGCTCTGTTACCGTTCTCAGTTGTATTAAGGGCGACCACTGGTACAACATCACCAGCTTGGAGAGTCTCGCCATGAGGAGGATCAGTAGCAACTCCATCATGTAGCACACCTTGACTGTCAACCCTAGCAATCAGAGGCTGCACCAGAGTCTGCAGTTGCTCTTGGCCCTTGGCCATAGTTTCCATCACTTGCATGAACTGCGCCATCCTGTCGCGCATCTCCTGCATCTCAGTTTGAATTTGATCCATGCCTTTCTTGTAGTTACTTCTCGTAGAGTAGCGATGAATTCGCTGATCGGCAATCCTGAAACCTGGATCGGCAGAGGGTTAGTGTTAGAACACATATTGGTTCTTAATAATATCTCTATGTTTTGATGATAACTATTATGAAATTTTGTATTAAAGAATTATATACTCTAAAATTTGCTTGAGAATGTTTGCTGCAGATGTTAAAGTAAATATCACTCCAGAAGCAAATTAGATATGAACATAAGAAATATGCAAGGCTCTAAAGCGTCAGAAGCATCTCTTAGAAGATTCTGAATGCTGCCACCAGAAGATTCTGAGCGCTGCCTCCAGATGGATCTGAAGCAGAAGCTACAGAAGAATCTGAAGCAAGCCAGAAGCATCTGAAGCAATGAAGAAGTCTGTATGAAGAGTTATTCAAGCACAGTTACTTCAGAAGACTCTGATAGTACTAACGCTGCCAGTACTGAGGATCTGACCCAAAACTCTGCTTTGAATTTATACACGCTGAAAGCACACTTGCTGCAAAGACTCTGATTCAGCAAAACTCTGATGAACATCAGAAGGCTCTACTAACTTAGACTCTGATGATTCTTGCTGAAAATTGTTGAAGAAGAATTCAAAGATTATGTCCGTTGGAATATCCAAACGACTCTTTCCTTATTTATGCTAGACACAAGAACACAGACAAAAAGGATTTCTCTGTGCATTCTTCTTCTAGGAAAGGTCACTTGATGTGAAGACAAAAAGGCTCAGACCTTTTGGTACACTATTCTCAACGTGAAAAGCTCTTGGATCACTGTGCCTATAAAAGCAAGTCTCCACTCATCTTCTTCAGTTGACGAAAACACTTGAAAAGAATTCATTAAAAAAGCTCTCATACTACTCATACATTCTTGTTAGAATTATTTCATTGTTCTTAATCTTAAGTGAAAAATCACAGTTGTGATAAAGCTTTATTAGAAGCATTTTAACACTTGTATTTATTATTACATTTGATTGTAAGAGAACCTTAAGAAGATCCAGTTAGGATCAGTAGTTCTTGAGAAGACTTTGAACAATTGTTCTTAGTGCTTACTATTGTAATCGGTTGATTAAATAGTGGATTAAGTCCTTGTTTGAGAAAGGCAAATCACTCTAGAAAGGGTGGACTGGAGTAGTTAAGTTCAACGAACCAGGATAAAAATACTTGAGTTTTTTACTTCTAAGTTTTATCTTCATACTTATTCAACCCCCCCCCCCCCCTTTTAAGTATTTTCTCACCTTCAGTTGGCATCAGAGCTCCGGTTCTGTGTGTGTTACCACTTCTCAGTGACAGAAAAGATCCAGTGAGAAAAACTTTGATATATATCTAGTTGTTACTATGGCTGATACTTCAATATCTAACATTAACAACAAATATGAAGAAAGGGATAGAATCAGCACTAAACCCCCTATGTTTGATGGGGAGAAATTTGATTATTGGAAAGACAGGATTAAAAGTTTTTTCCTTGGTTATGATGCTGATTTATGGGATTTGGTCATAGATGGATATGTTCATCCCATTGATGGGAATGGCAATAAAGTAGATAGAAAATCTATGATAGAAGCCCAAAAGAAGGAATTTAGAAATCACCACAAGGCTAGAACAATATTGTTAAATGCAATATCTCACACTGAGTATGAAAAGATCACAAATAGAGAAACTGCATTGATATGTTTGAGTCCTTGAAAATGACTCATGAAGGAAACCTTCAAGTAAAAGAGACCAAGGCTCTGGCTCTAATTCAGAAGTATAAAGCCTTCAAGATGGAAGAAGCTGAATCTGTTGAAGCCATGTTCTCCAGATTTCAAATACTTACAGCTGGACTAAAGGTTCTGGATAAAGGTTACTCTACTGCTGATCATGTGAAGAAGATCATCAGAAGCTTACCCACCATATGGAGACCTATGGTGACTCCACTGAAAATGGCTAAAGATCTGAACAAGATCTCCTTGGAGGAACTAATCAGCTCACTGAGGAGTCATGAAATTGAACTTGAGGAAGATGAGCCTCAAAAGAAAGGTAAGTCAATTGCCTTAAAATCTAATAAATCTGCTAAAGCGTTGCAGGTAATAGAGGAAAGCTCCAAAGAATCCTCATCTAAAGATGAAGATGAATTATCCATGCTGTCCAGAAGAATAAACAAACTCTGGAAGCATAAAGGAAAGAAGTTTAGAAACTTCAGGAAGCCTGGCCAAAGAAAAGAATCTTCTGGACACAGAAGATCTGGTAAAAAGGAGGTTGTCTGCTACGAATGTAAAGAACCTGGGCATTACAAAAATGAATGTCCAAAGCTTGTGAAAGAAAAGCCTAAAAGAAAATTTGATAAGAAGAAGAAGGTTCTAATGGCAACCTAGGATGATTCAGATACATTTGAATCTGAATCTGAGTCAGAAGAGGAATGTGCCAACGTAGCATTGATGGCAAATATAGAAGATCAGGAGGAAGGAATTTCAGGATCTGAATCTGACTCTGAATCTGACTCTGACGCTGAAGAGGTAATGGCTAAACTCACTAAAGATGAACTTATCAAAGTGTTATCAGAGGTTCTGAAGAGCTATAACAATATTAAGCTCAAATACAAGGAGCGTCAAAGCAATCTTGTATCTGAGAATAATATTCTCAAATCAGAAGTGGCTGAGCTAAATGAAAAGAACTTAAAAATGAAAAATGATTTTGAATTAGCTCAACAAGACTCTGATTCTGAAACTGAGTCTGAATGCAAAAATATTTTGGAAAAATATGACTACAGCTTTCAGAAGTTTCTTGCTAAAAGTATAGACAGAAGCAAAATGGCTTCTATGATCTATGGAGTTAGCAGAAATAATAGAAAAGGAATTGGATATAAACCTTCCTCTGATTTAAATCCAAAACCTGTTGATAAAATTATCATCAAGAAGACTCCTTTATATTCCCATTTTAAATTTGGTCACTTGAATGATATTAAACACACTCGTTCTGAAAAGAACATTCATGTGTTTAAATCTAAGGCTAGTCAGAATAAACCTTATGTTGAAAAACAGAAGTTTAGACGAACCTTCAGAACAACTAACCCAAAAGGACCCAAGAAGATCTGGGTACCTAAGAGTAAAATAATTCCTGTTGCAGATGTTCTTAGCAGCAAGGTCAGGACGCCAGTCATGGTACCTGGACTCTGGATGCTCGCGACATATGACGGGAGAAAGGTCTATGTTCCAAAGTCTGGAGCTTAGATCTGGAGGTGATGTGAAATTTGGAGGGAATCAGAAGGGCAAGATCATTGGATCTGGCACTATTGGAAATGGTAACCTTCCCTCTATTACTAATGTTTTACTTGTAGAAGGATTAAAGCATAATCTATTGTCCATAAGTCAATTAAGTGACAATGGTTATGACATAGTCTTTAATCAAAAATGTTGTAAAGCTATTAGTCAAAAGGATGGCTCAATCCTATTTAGTGGAAAGAGGAAGAACAACATTTATAAAATAAATCTTTCAGAACTTAAGGTTCAGAATGTTAAATGCCTCTTGTCTGTTAATGAGGAGCAATGGGTCTGGCACAGAAGATTGGGGCATATTAATATGAGACGTATATCTCAGATTAATAAACTTAATCTTGTCAGAGGACTTCCTAATTTGAAGTTCACCTCAGATGCTCTTTGTGAAGCATGTCAAAAAGGGAAGTTTTCAAAATCCTCTTTTAAATAAAAAAATGTTGTTTCTACTTCCAGACCATTAGAATTACTTCATATTGATCTGTTTGGACCAGTGAAAACTGCATCCATCAGAGGCAAGAAGTATGAATTAGTCATTGTTGATGACTACAACAGATGGACATGGGTAAAGTTCCTAAAACACAAGGATGAGTCACATTCTGTGTTCTTTGACTTCTGCAAACAAGTCCAGAATGAAAAAGATTTCAAAATTATAAAAGTCAGAAGTGATCATGGTGGTGAATTTGAAAACAAATATTTTGAAAAATATTTTAATGAAAATGGCATTGCTCATGATTTTTCCTATCCTAGAACTCCACAACAGAATGGGGTTGTAGAGAGGAAAAATAGAACTCTGCAAGAAATGGCCAGAACCATGATCAATGAGACTAATCTGGCAAATCACTTTTGGGCAGAAGCAATCAACACAGCCTGTTACATTCAGAACATAGTGTCTGTAAGACCTCTTCTGGAAAAGACTCCCTATGAATTGTGGAGGAACAGAAAGCCCAACATTTCATATTTTCATCCTTTTGGATGTATTTGCTATATGTTAAATACTAAAGAGAATCTGAACAAGTTTGATTCTAAAGCACATAAGTGTTTCATGCTTGGGTATTCTGAACGCTCTAAAGGCTACAGAGTATACAATATTGAAACACAGATTGTGGAAGAATCTATTCATGTTAGATTTGATGATAAGCTTGGCATTGAAAAGCCAAAGCAGTTTGAAAGTTTTGTAGATAGAGAAGTAATTCTCACAGACTCTGAAGGCTCAGAGGCAGACAAAGCTCAAGTGAAGGAACCAGAAGCAATGCCAGATGCAATTCCTTTGACTTCTCAGATGAACAACTTAAACATTTCTGAAGAATCAACTGTTAGAGGATCATCTTCCAGAATCAAAGCTTCTCATCCAGAGAATGTGATCATTGGAAAGAAGGATGACCCTATCAGAACAAGTGATAACGCGAAATCGTATATATATAATGACATGTATTTTTACTAATTAGTGACCGGTTTCACTCCGATTTCGGATATTTCCACATTATTTGTCCAGTATTTTGCAGGTATTCAAAGTTCATGCTCAAATGGAGCAAGATGAAGAAAACAAGCAATTACAGATGAAAACCAGATGAAAAACAGGCCAAAAACAGCAAAAACGAATTCTGCTGATATGACGACCGTCACAAGCCTATGACGACTGTCATACGCGTTACGCCCGTCAGGAATCCATGATGACCGTCATGGAATAAAAATGCAGAAATGATGCACGTGCTGTGAAGTGCTTTCAAATGCCAAAAAAGGAGTGGACCACTAACTCCTATATTTTCTGAGATCAATCCCACTTCCTGAGGCAATAAACCGTTGGAAATCCCATCTATAAAAGGAGGGAGCTGGTACCAGAAAAGGGGAGCCGCATTGAAGAGACG
This sequence comes from Lathyrus sativus, assembly GCA_963859935.3. Lineage (NCBI taxonomy): Eukaryota > Viridiplantae > Streptophyta > Magnoliopsida > Fabales > Fabaceae > Lathyrus > Lathyrus sativus. Next base: position 241,553,938 of record OZ012738.1, on the reverse strand, counting down.
AAGTGCTGCCAATTTACTTTCAGAGCAATTTTTAGTTTCCCAGTTTCTTATCGTTTATTGTTTCCTTTTTCTTTCTTTCCTTGCAATTGTTGTTTTACTTTCCAAATTCTATTATGTACGAGTAATTGGCATAAAGACTAAATCCTGCCGTCATTTTGGAGGATTTCCCAAAAGCTAATCGAATTGTTTACAGGTTCTTATTTTAATCGTTAATTGATTTCTATTTCCCATTATAATGCATATTTACATTTGCTGCCATTATTTACGTGTTCTTAATTTACATTCCATGTCTGGCTAAATTTAAGTAATCGGTATGTAATAAGTGGTCAGATGGGATTCGATGATTAACCGGTGTATACTTCCCTTTTCAAAACTTATTTATGGCTTTAGTTTTTAAATCGATTTTTCTAAAATAAATGTTCGTCGCGACATCGAGAACTTATTCCAAAATAGTTTTGCCACGACCGTGGAAAATTCATAAAGGTACGAACCAACAAGCGACAACTGAGGTTAGGTCCAGATAGTAAAAACTAAGCATTCATTTTAAAAACAGCGACAACGCTTTAAAAAGGATTAGAGCTTAATGGTTTTCAAAAAGTAATTTTAACTGCGAACGGGATAGCGACAACATACGTTTCGCCTTAGAGTTGCGACTAGCGTCAACAACCTTAGTAGACAAAGGTCTTTAAATCGTCATTTTCTTCTTAAACTATTTTTGAAAACACCAAAAACACCGGTAACTTATCGAATCCTTGAAGAACCAACATATTGCATACCGATTCAAGCATTTATACCTTAAGTAACATTTTAATCCCCCTATAGTTTACGCACTTATTTTGCTTTTATTCCCCTAAAACCATACCAACCTAGCTAAACACAGTAACACCCGAAAATACTAGCTTGATTACGAGTCCCTGTGGGATCGATATCTTTTATTACTACGCGATAGACTGTGCACTTGCAGTTAGTTCAATTAGACATAGGAAGTCGTGATCAAGTTTTTGGCGCCGTTGCCGGGGACCCGTTTAGTCAATAGTGTAATCCTTTGTTACACAATATAGACTAGGTTAACTATTCTCTCTCCCTATACTCGTTCTTCGATTGTATGCCAAGTACTCGCTCACAAAGCGACATCTTACAACCTACAATCGCCGAACTAGAGCGCTTCTTACATTTAAGAAGGCGCATCCTCGAATATCAACGAAAACATAATATTCCCGATCTTCTAGCTCATCCTCCTGTTGAAGAATCAAAGATGGCTGACAGACCTCAAAACAAACCACTGAAGGACTACGCTACACCCTCTCAGCTGGAACCTCGAAGTAGCATTGTTGCCCCAGCTATCAATCGGAACGATTTCGAACTGAAACCGTCATTGCTGTCAGTTGTACAACAAAATCAATTCTCAGGAAATGCAATTGAGGATCCGAACGAACACTTAACGAAGTTTGTGCAATACACAGACACAGTGAAGGCAAATGGAGTAACTCCAGACGCAATAAGACTTCATCTCTTTCCTTTCTCTCTTAGAGATAGAGCTTGGACATGGTTACAATCCTTACCATCCAACTCCGTTACGACGTGGGAACAGTTGAAGAACGTTTTCTTAGCGAGATACTTTCCGCAAAGAAAAACTGCCATGCTTAGAGCTTAAATCAATGAATTTCGACAAAAAGATACTGAATCTCTCTACGAAGCATGGGAAAGGTTCAAGGATATGATGAGAGCATGTCCTCACCACGGTTTAGAAGACTGGGTGACGATCCATACTTTCTACAATGGGCTTCTATATAACACCAGATTAACAGTAGACGCCGCCGCGGGCGGTGCACTTATGGATAAGCCATACGATGAAGCCTATCAACTTATCGAAAACATGTCTCAGAACCACTGCCAATGGGGAGGTGAAAGAACTCCAGCAGAGAAACCCGCAGCGAAAGGTGGGATGTACGAGATCAGCAGTCTTGAAAAGTTCAACGCTAAGGTAGATGCTCTAGCGCAGAAAATCGACAGTCTGACAGTTACCCCAACTGCAACTGTAGCTGCTGTAACTCCAAATTGCGAGTTATGTGGAATCTTCACTTATAATGCGCCCGAGTGCCCATTATTGGCAGGAATCTCACCAGACCAAGTAAACTACGCTCAAGGAAATCCCTACGCAAATACTTACAACCCAGGATGGAGGAACCACCCAAACTTTTCCTACAAGAACGATAATGCCTTGCAAGCACCTACTGCTCCACCAAGATATCAGAAACCAGCCGCTGCTACCCAGACTGCCCCTAGGAAATCAAACCTCGAAGTGATGATGGAAAAATTCATAGCTACTTAAGCTCAAACAAATAAAGAATTTCTGAATCAAAACACACACACTATCGAGCAAATTAAATAGCTGACCGGAAAAGTAGACGCTTTAGCCACCCACAATAAAATGCTCGAGACGCAGATATCACAAGTGGCTCAACAACAAGCCTCTGCAGCCGCACTAGCTGGAACATTTCCAGGCCAGCCAGAACCTAATCTGAAAGGTCACACAAACACTGTTATATTAAGAAGTGGAAAAGAATTGGAAGGCCCAACAGATCCTAGGAATGAAGATTTAGTCATGCATCAGAAATCTGATAAACCAACAGAAAAGGAGTTTGAAACAAAAAAGAAGGAATGTGACGAGCAAAAGGCCGCCAAAGATGAAAATTCATATGTGCCTCCAGCGCCATATAAACCACCTATCCCTTATCCTCACAGATTAATAAACTCCAAAACTTCAGGACAATTTAAGAAATTTGTTGAACTTCTGAAACAACTAAATATCACTATTTCGTTCACAGAAGCGATAACTCAAATGTCGTCATACGCTAAGTTTCTTAAAGAAATCTTGTCTAATAAAAGGAAAATAGAGGATAACGAAACAGTTACACTTACTGCCGAATGTAGCGCAATCATTCAAAACAACATGCCTCATAAACTAAAAGACCCAGGTAGTTTCTCCATACCTTGCGTCATAGGAAAGTTCGTTATAGACAAAGCTCTATGCGATCTAGGAGCCAGTATAAGTGTCATGCCCTTATCTATATGCAAAAAGCTGAATATGGGAGAACTAAGACCAACAAAAATGTCCGTGCAATTGGCTGACCGATCAGTCAAATATCCCGTCGGTGTGTTGGAAAACGTTCCAGTATGCATAGGCCAATTCTATATCCCAACCGACTTCATAATCATGGACATCAAAGAGGACTCTGTTACCCTAATTATCCTAGGAAGACCATTCCTAGCGACAGCCGGAGCTATCATAAACGTAAAGAAAGGAAGGCTAACATTCGAAGTAGGAGAAGAAAAGATAGAATTCATCCTTACTAAGTTCTTGAAGGCACCAGCTATAGATGACACATGCTATATAGTAGATGTCATTGACGAATGCATACGAGAATTAAAGAAGGAAGAAATTACATATTCTGAAATCATGAAGATCCATATCCCTGCTATTCATGAAGACGACAACTGGCGTACACCATACAAAGATGATAGTCTGAGCGAGATCTTAGCACCAAATCACATGCCAGGTCCGAAAAACCCAGCTTTAGAACTTAAAGAATTACCTAAAACCCTCAGGTACGAATTCCTAGATACAGAATTCAAAAGACCAATAATAGTCAACGCTAATTTAGGACAGTCAGAAACTGAGCAATTTCTAAAAGTCCTAAGGAAATACCCAACTGCGTTAGGCTATAATATAAGCGATCTAAAAGGCATAAGTCCTTCCATCTGTATGCACCGTATCATGCTAGAGGAAGACTGCAAAACTTCAAGAGAACATCAGAGAAGGATAAACCCGATCCTAAGCACTGTAGTCAAAGACGAGGTGAAAAAGTTACTAGACGCAGGAATCATATACCCGATCTTCGACAACCAATGGGTCATCCCAGTACACGTAGTACCAAAGAAAGGAGGCGTTACTGTAGTGAAAAATGCGAAAGGTGAATTGATAACCCAAAGATTTGTGACCGGAAACAGGATGTGTATCGATTACAGAAAACTGAATAAGGCGACTCGGAAAGATCACTTCCCTTTACCTTTCATAGACCAGATGTTGGAAAGACTAGCGAAACATTCGTACTTCTGCTATCTAGATGGTTATTCGGGATTCTTTCAAATTCCTATTCACCCCGATGACCAAGAAAAGACAACATTCACTTGTCCTTATGGTACTTTTGCTTATCACCGAATGCCGTTCGGACTATGCAATGCTCCAGCAACCTTTCAAAGATGCATGATGGCAATCTTTGCGGATTTCATAGATGACATCATGGAAGTGTTCATGGATGACTTCTCTGTATGCGGATAAAGCTTTGAAAGATGCCTGTCAAATTTAGAAATGGTACTCAAAAGATGCGCTAATGTGAACCTTGTCCTTAATTGGGATAAATGCCATTTCATGGTCCGACAAGGCATCGTTTTAGGACACGTCATATCTGAAAAAGGGATTGAAGTTGACAAAGCTAAAATAGAGATCATAAAATACCTTCAACCTCCAAAAACCGTACGAGAAATACGAAGCTTCTTAGGACACGCTGGATTCTACCGAAGATTCATAAAGGATTTCTCGAAAACCATAAAACCTCTTACAGGTTTGTTAATGAAAGATGTCGAGTTCGTTTTCGACAAAGAATGCTTAGAAGCATTCGAAACTCTAAAGACAACACTCATCACCGCACCAATCATGCAACCCCCAGATTGGCGACTACCATTCGAAATCATGTGCGATGCAAGTGATTATGTTGTAGGCGCAGTTCTAGGACAAAGAAAAGACAAGAAGCTTCACGCAATCTACTATGCCAGTAGAACTTTAGACCCTGCCCAAATGAACTACGCCACAACGGAAAAGGAACTTCTAGCAGTTGTGTTTGCACTTGAAAAATTCCGTTCCTACTTGGTAGGAGCCAAAATAATCATATATACAGATCACACTGCCATTAGGTACCTAATAAGCAAAAAGGACGCCAAACCAAGATTATTGAGATGGATCCTATTATTACAAGAGTTCGACTTAGAAATTAAAGATAAGAAGGGGACCGAGAACGTAGTTGCAGATCACTTATCCCGAATAGAGGGCATTAAACAAGAATCAGTGCCTATCAATGACGATTTTCCCTACGAACGTCTAATAGCCAAATTGGAAAGCGATATGTCCAACTCAACCTCGGAAGAACCAGAACTGGAGAAAGCCGTGGAAGCTGTCTATGCCCAAGCCACTTTGCCATGGTTTGCCGACATCGTTAATTACTTGGCCACAGGCGTGCTTCCACCGGACCTAACTTATCAACAAAAGAAGAAATTCTTCCACGACTTAAAGCATTACTATTGGGACGAACCTCTACTCTTCAAACGAGGCGCCGACAACTTATACCCTCGCTGTGTCCCAGAGGAAGAAATAAAAGACATCATTTCCCAATGCCATTCATCACCTTATAGTGGTCATGCTAGTACTTCAAAGACGTGTGCTAAAATTCTACAATCTGGCCTATTTTGGCCCAGTCTCTGGAAGGATGTCCATATCGCTGTACTCAAATGCGACCGGTGCCAACGCACTGGCAACATCTCACGACGCGATGAGATGCCTCAGAAAGGAATTTTAGAAGTAGAAATCTTTGACGTTTGGGGAATAGACTTCATGGGACCTTTCCCGTCTTCTTTTGGAAACAAATATATCCTCGTCGCTGTCGATTATGTATCTAAATGGATAGAGGCCATTGTCGCTCCAACAAATGACACGCGAGTAGTCGTCAAACTCTTTAGAAACACAATCTTTCCTAGATTCGGTATGCCCAGACTCGTCATTAGTGAAGGTGGTTCGCACTTCATATCGCGAATCTTTGACAAACTCCTCTCCAAATACGGAGTCAAACACCACATAGCTACACCGTATCATCCACAAACGAGTGGACAAGTGGAGGTTTCGAACAGAGAAATAAAGCAAATCTTGGAAAAGACTGTCGCAACCTCCAGGAAAGATTGGTCATCAAAGATGAACGAAGCTTTATGGGCTTATAGGACCGCCTTTAAGACACCAATAGGTACCACACCATTTAAACTAGTTTACGAAAAATCATGTCACCTGCCGGTAGAATTAGAGCATAAAGCCTTCTGGGCTATTAAGATGCTGAACTTCAACTACACTGCGGCAGGAGAGAAACGAATCTTGAACCTTCATGAATTGGAAGACCTCAGATTGGACGCATACGAGAATGCCCGCATCTACAAAGAAAGAACCAAGAAATGACATGATAAACGTTTGATCTGGAAACAATTCAGTGTGGGAGACATCGTGCTCCTATTCAACTCAAGATTAAAACTTTTCCCTGGAAAATTAAAATCTAGATGGTTTGGACCTTTTGAGGTCACCAAAGTCCTTAAGAGTGGAGCTGTTGAAATCAGAAATCAAATCAACGCACCGTTTATAGTAAAACGGACAATGTTTGAAGCATTATAATCAAAATGAACACAACCACCACGTGAGCAATATGAAATTGCTCGAGCTTCCCAAATAGCTTGCAGCCAAGCTATCGTCAGGCTTTTGACGTTAAAAACAGCGCTGATTGGGAGGCAACCCAATTTTTCCCGTTTTTCCCTTCTAAATCTATTGAAACTATGTTTTCATTTTAACTAATAATTCCCATAAATTTCTATATTCTTATTTCTCTACTATTTATTTTATTTTATTTTTCTTTCTTTTATCACCCTTTGCTTCTAAAAAAAATCTAATCTGAGTGAATGTGATGTTAAATTTTCCAAGATTTTAAAGTCGTTCTACTTTTCTCCCGTTTTTATCCGACTAACCTCCGAGTATGGCTGACATCGACGTTACGACTGTTGTATTTAGAGGACTAGCTCACAAGGCCAGATTTGAGGCACTGACTCAAAGAAGTTTTGCTTCGACTCTGTACTACGATAGAGCCACCATGGACAAGCTAGGAATCCAGGATAGCATTTAGTATCTATTTAACCAATTAGGCTGGGAGCAAACTGCTCTAAAGACCCGATTTGCTACCTACCGCGAACTCACGTTCGAATTCCTTAGCTCCTTAAGTTACTTACCCGAACATGGCTATGGATCCACCAAAGAGCTGATAACCTTTAGAATGTTTGGAATGGACCAAACCCACAACCGTACATTGTTAGCTAACATCCTAGGCTTCCCTAGCGGACCTTTTGTGTTTACCAACACTGAAGAGGATATTGATCTCGAGTTAGAACAATTCTGGGGTACCATCACCGGTAACTATCACCCTGAACCGAATGACATGCACAACAACGAGATACACAATCCAACACTCCGTTATTTTCATAGGATTTTAGCCCATACCCTCTTTGGGAAGGAGGAAAACATTACAACAGTCTCAAAGGAAGAGGTGTTCATCCTTCTCTGTGCTTCACAAGGCCGCCCTGTAAATTCTGTCCCTTTTATGATGAGGGCATTCACACGCCTTAATCAGGAACCTCACTCACCCATTTTAATAGGAGTCTTAGTCACCATGATTGCCCACGAAATTGGCCTGAGGTATTACCTGAACAAAGCCATTCGTTTCGGCAACCTCAGATCAATGGACATCCAGTTCTGCTTCAACAGACGTATCTTAGGTGCCTTAGGACCAGAAGCCTACGAATACCTCATAGCTGATCAACCTGTCCACCTTTTCACATTGCCCAACCACGAGCTAACAAGTATCCACAACAGAAATAATTGGCTTTATGAATTGGATGAGCCTATGGGACCTCCATCACCTCACTCCACACCCCAGGCTTACATGTATGACAGTGATCAAATATCAGAAGCACATGACTATCTGTACTACCAAGATTATAAGTCCGAAGTGGAGACAGATCCTGAGACCCCTCCTAACTACCATAACTTTCCTGACCTCACTCCTGAACAAGACACAAACAAGTTGGACATTGCTCTGAGAACTATGGACGACCTCAAGCTGGAAGTAACCACTATAAAAGATGAATTAACGCAACTTCACATGGATTTCGTTACTTACATGGACGTAGTTAGCGACCAATTTAATGACATTATTCAGCAGATCAACAACTTGAAGAAACCAAAGGAGTGATATTTTAGTTTTCCTTTTAATTTTAGTTTTCTGCATTTCACATTGTTTCACATTATTTAATTTTGCAATTATTTCTTTTTGGATATTGTATTACTTTAAACTCGTTTTTGATTCAATGTTATTTTAATTTCATTTCGGTATCTCACTTAATTATGTTTCATGTTATTTTCTATTTTGTAATCAGTCTATCATAGTGCAAAAGAATTCAAAAATCATATATTCCACTGTGAAAACGCACCCCAAGCGAACTTCTGCAATTCTGCAGAATTTGCTGGTGTGACGGTCGTCACACTCCCCTGACGATCGTCACGCGTATTACGACTGTCACACACCCCCTGACGGTCGTCACGCGAATAAAACCCCAATTCTGTCAAAACAGAGGTTGCACACCTTTCCACCTTCACTCTCCTAATTTCCCACTTTCACACATTTAAACCCCACTACAAACCTTCCGAATCCCCCATTAACCCTCCACCATTTCAACTTCCATTTCACTACTATATATTGACCTCTGCATCCCCATACCTCTCCATCCACAGAAACTTTCTATTCTCAATCTCTGCACCTCTCTCACGAAACATGGCCAGACAAAATCGTGAAAACCCCGACATGAGCAATATCACTTTCCGAGAAGGCGAGGCCGGCAAAAGGCAGCAGACCAACTACATAGCTTTCCATCAACGGTCGCTTCAGCCGACCCGGTATGCTCACCTAGATTCTTTGACAGAACTGGGAATTCTGGATGGCGTCACTTGGATGCTACAGAGGGCTGGCATCTGGCATCTCTGCACCAACCCTCAACCCACCTACGAGCAACTCACACTGGAGTTTATCAGTTCCTTCGCGTACGTGACTTCACCCGGCGATACCAACTAGCTCACCGGCGCCGCTTGCTTCCACTTGTTCGACACCAAATATCAAGTCCCCCAAGACCGCATCGCCGTCATGTTATAGTTTCCTCACGGCGACGACGCTCATCGCCACCCCTCCGATCAGTTCTACCAAGAAGCTTTCCCTCTATGGAACCAACTGACCGGCACCACTGCAGAAAGTTGGGAAACTTTAAATGCCACTCACTCCACAACCCAACAATCCTCTACTTTTATCGCGTACTGAGCAACACCATCTTCGCTCGTGACAGTAACCACAAGGTCAACTCGAATGAGCTGTTTTATCTCCGTTGCGTGTTCGCTTCGGAACCTGTTAATGCCGCCCCATTCCTCTTGGCTCACATTCAAGCCAATTGCAACCGCGGATCAAAACCTTTCTATTTTGGTGGCATCATCACATATATTGCCTTAGGCCTCAGTCTTGGCGACCGCCTCCAGACCCTTCGCCAGATGCCCCCTGTCTTCCTAGACACCGACCACTGCCGCGCCTCTCACCTAATCAGATCCCGCGCAGATGGGAAATATCATCCGGTAGTGCGAGGTCGCACTATCCAGAGCATCATCATGCCTTCTCGCACCTGAATGCATCCGTAGGACAGAGCCAACTCGCTTTTTCGATCCGAATGCTCCTGCTGCCCTAATTCAGGATAATGCCCAAGAGCCCAGGGATGAAGTTCAAAAGGAGTTAGACAGAGCCGACCAGGCTGAGCCATCACATGCAACTGCTGCTGACGGCCCTTCCTCGTGCCGCCGCCGCCGTTCTGACACCGATGACACATCCGCTGCTCTCCTCCGCTGCATCGAACAACAGAATCAGATGATGCTTATGATGGAACAGCAGAACCGACGGGCTGAACAATTCGAAGCGTGGCAGAGAGAACAAACCAGTCACATGAGGACATCTATGCAGCAGATCCAGGACGTCCATTCCGGCCTGGCCGATGACATGGCCAACCTCACTGTGCGAGTCGACGGCCTCCGCGAGTACATCTTCCACACCGGAGCTTTAAACCTCGAGGCACGCGACGGTAGAGCCAGAGTTAGAGGTAGAGATAGAGGAAGAGGAAGGGACTAGTAGTATTTTTCATTTCTTGTCTTTTTGTTTTTCTTTCCTTTGTATTTTTCCCTTCCGCATTCTTTCAAATCAGTGAGGACACTGATTGAGATAGTGTGGGAGCGGACCGTTATTTCCCTTTTCCCTATTATTTCCCATTTCCGATTGTACTTTTTCTTTCGAATTTTCAATTTAAATTATTTTTAATTTTGGCAAATAAAGCTCTTATATATATATATATATATATATATATATATATATATATATATATATATATATATATATATATATATATATATATATATATATATATATATATATATATATATATATATATATATATATATATATATATATATATATATATATATATATATATATATATATATATATATATATATATATATATATATATATATATATATATATATATATATATATATATATATATATATATATATATATATCCCTCCGTTACGTGAACTCCCCAAAGAAACTTTTATCCTCTCCAAAGCATCACGTGACACGCCTAAACTTTACCAAGTTTGGAATTCCCGAGAAGAAAATTTTAACAAAGCCACTACCGCCCTGACACCTTAGACCTCTGGTTTATGCGAGTCAGTCTCACTACTTACGCGTACCAAAGCCTCAAGTTTCGACTCAAATGGAGCCCCCAGTAGTTTATACGAGCAATCAACACCATCCTAAACACTTCTAAGTAAGAAACCGATGCAAATAAATGTGTGATCTCTAGTATGAAATGAATAATCATGAAAAAGAGAAAAGCCATATAGCCTGAATATAGAGACATGTTCCTTCTAAGTTAGGTGCTCCTCGCCCGAGCATTTAGCCCAACGGTACGAAACTCTTGCAGATTTATAGCAGAATGAGCATATGTGCAAAGAAAAATCAAACTAGCAAAGAGATCATAGTCACCAATAGGTTTGCTTGCCATGAACGTGTATGGACAACGGGCTTAATGTGATTGCGCCAGAACGAAACCGGCTAAAATTTGTTGCGAGAAACTTGAAGCCGAGCTGCAGTAACATGATTGGGACTGGCTTGCATAAAAGAGAGGCCTTCGAAGACTTACAATCCAGTGTCATTGCCGTATATGTTTTGTTTCCATTGGACCCCCGGTTTTTCCTAACTTGACGTCTGAGAAATCTTATCGAAGGAAGAGCGTGCCACGTGCTTGCCAAACTTTAAATTTTTCCTACCTTTACTTGAGGACAAGAAAAGATTCAAGTTTAGGGGAGTTTGATAACACGAAATTGTATATATATAATGACATGTATTTTTACTAATTAGTGACCGGTTTCACTCCGATTTCGGATATTTCCACATTATTTGTGCAGTATTTTGCAGGTATTCAAAGTTCATGCTCAAATGGAGCAAGATGAAGAAAACAAGCAATTACAGATGAAAACCAGATGAAAAACAGGCCAAAAACAGCAAAAACGAATTCTGCTGATGTGACGACCGTCACAAGCCTATGACGACCGTCATACGCGTTACACCCGTCAGGATTCCATGACGACCGTCATGGAATAAAAATGCAGAAATGCTGCACGTGCTGTGAAGTGCTTTCAAATGCCAAAAAAGGAGTGGACCACTAACTCCTATATTTTCTAAGATCAATCCCACTTCCTGAGGCAATAAACCGTTGGAAATCCCATCTATAAAAGGAGGGAGCTGGTACCAGAAAAGGGGAGCCGCATTGAAGAGACGAAGTGCTGCCAATATACTTTCAGAGCAATTTTTAGTTTCCCAGTTTCTTATTGTTTATTGTTTCCTTTTTCTTTCTTTCCTTGCAATTGTTGGTTTACTTTCCAAATTCTATTCTGTACGAGTAATTGGCATAAAGACTAAATCCTGCCGTCATTTTGGAGGATTTCCCAAAAGCCAATCGAATTGTTTACAGGTTCTTATTTTAATCGTTAATTGATTTCCATTTCCCATTATAATGCATATTTACATTTGCTGCCATTATTTACTTGTTCTTAATTTACATTCCATGTCCGGCTAAATTTAAGTAATCGGTATGTAATAAGTGGTCAGATGGGATTCGATGATTAACCGGTGTATACTTCCCTTTTCAAAACTTATTTATGGCTTTAGTTTTTAAATCGATTTTTCTAAAATAAATGTTCGTCGCGACAGCGAGAACTTCTTTCAAAGCAGTTTTGCCACGACAGTGGAAAATTCATAAAGGTACGAACCAACAAGCGACAGCTGAGGTTAGGTCCAGATAGTAAAAACTAAGCATTCATTTTAAAAATAGCGACAACGCTTTAAAAAGGATTAGAGCTTAATGGTTTTCAAAAAGTAATTTTAACCGCGAACAGGATAGAGACAACATACGTTTCGCCTTAGAGTTGCGAATAGCGTCAACAACCTTAGTGAGACAAAGGTCTTTAAATCGTCATTTTCTTCTTAAACTATTTTTGAAAACACCAAAAACACCGGTAACTTGTCGAGTCCTTGAAGAACCAACATATTGCATACCGATTCAAGCATTTATACCTTAAGTAACATTTTAATCCCCCTATAGTTTACGCACTTATTTTGCTTTTATTCCCCTAAAACCATACCAACCTAGCTAAACACAGTAACACCCGAAAATACTAGCTTGATTACGAGTCCCTGTGGGATCGATATCTTTTATTACTACGCGATAGACTGTGCACTTGCAGTTAGTTCAGTTAGACATAGAAAGTCGCGATCAAGTTTTTGGCGCCGTTGCCGGGGACCCGTTTAGTCAATAGTGTAATCCTTTGTTACACAGTATAGACTAGGTTAACTATTCTCTCTCCCTCTACTCGTTCTTTGATTGTTTACCAAGTACTCGCTCACAAGGCGACATCTTACAACCTACAATCGCCGAACTAGAGCGCTTCTTACATTTAAGAAGGCGCATCCTCGAATATCAACGAAAACACAATATTACCGATCTTCTAGCTCATCCTCCTGTTGAAGAATCAAAGATGGCTGACGGACCTCAGAACAAACCACTGAAGGACTACGCTACACCCTCTCAGCTGAAACCTCGAAGTAGCATTGTTGCCCCAGCTATCAATCGGAACGATTTCGAACTGAAACCGTCATTGCTGTCAGCTGTACAAAAAAATCAATTCTCAGGAAATGCAACTGAGGATCCGAACGAACACTTAACGAAGTTTGTGCAATACACATACACAGTGAAGGCAAATGGGAGTAACTCCAGACGCAATAAGTACTTCATCTCTTTCCTTTCTCTCTGAGATAGAGCTTGGACATGGTTATAATCCTTACCATCCAACTCCGTTACAACGTGGGAACAGTTGAAGAACGTTTTCTTAGCGAGATACTTTCCGCCAAGCAAAACTGCCAATGCTTAGAGCTCAAATCAACGAATTTCGACAAAAAGATACTGAATCTCTCTACGAAGCGTGGGAAAGGTTCAAGGATATGATGAGAGCATGTCCTCACCACGGTTTAGAAGACTGGGTGACGATTCATACTTTCTACAATGGGCTTCTATATAACACCAGATTAACGGTAGACGCCACCGCGGGCGGTGCACTTATGGATAAGCCATACGATGAAGCCTATCAACTTATCGAAAACATGTCTCAGAACCACTGCCAATGGGGAGGTGAAAGAACTCCAGCAGAGAAACCCGCAGCGAAAGGTGGGGATGTACGAGATCAGCAGTCTTGAAAAGTTCAACGCAAAGGTAGATGCTCTAGTGCAGAAAATCGACAGTCTTGAAAAGTTCAAAGCTAACGCTAAGGAAGATCCTTCCTCAGATCTTCTGAAGCATCACTATTTGGATTGGTGTTAGTAATTGAACCAACCACTATGGATGAAGCTTTGCAAGACAATGACTGGATCATTGCCATGCAAGAAGAGCTAAAGCAATTCACAAGAAATAATGTGTGGGATTTAGTTCCAAGACCAAAAGGATTCAACATAATTGGAACTAAATGGGTCTTCAGAAACAAGCTTAATGAGAAAGGGAGAAGTTGAAAGAAATAAGGCAAGGCTAGTTGCTCAAGGGTACAGTCAGCAAGAAGGAATTGATTATACAGAGACTTATGCTCCTATTGCAAGGTTTGAGTCTATTCGTTTTACCTCATTTCTTTTGCTGCACAATATAACATCACTCTATATCAGATGGATGTTAAAAGTGCCTTTCTAAATGGTATTATAGAATAAGAAGTTTATGTTCACCCCAGCCTCCTGGTTTTGAAAATGAAAAATTTCTAGAACATGTTTTCAAACTAAAAGAAATCTCTGTATGGTTTAAAACAAGCTCCAGAGCTTGTATGAGAGGTTAAGCAATTTTCTTCTGGAGAAAAATTTCATCAGAGGCAAAGTGGACACAAACACTCTTTTGTAAAACATTTAAGAAAGATCTTCTAATTTGTCAAATATATGTGGATGATATTATATTTGGATCTACCAATACTATGCTGGGAAAGGAGTTTGCTCAATGTATGCAGACAGAATTTGAAATGAGCATGATGGGAGAATTGAGATTCTTTCTGGGAATTCAAGTCAACCAAACTCCAAAGTGCACTTACATTCATCAGACCAAATATGTTAAAGAACTTCTGAAGAAATTTAACATGACTGATAGTAAGATGGCAAAGACTCCCATGCATCCAACTAGTACACTAGGCAAGGAAGAGGTAAGGTAAGAAAGAAGCATCGAGAAACTCTATAGAGGTATGATAGGATCTCTTCTCTACTTAACTCCTTCTAGACCTGACATTCTGTCTAGTGTATGCTTATGTGCAAGATTCTCCAATTAGATCCTAGAGAATCACACTTAACAGCTGTTAAGAGGATTCTAAGGTATCTGAAAGGTACTTCTAATGTGGGTTTGGTGTTACAGAAAATCTGATGATTTCAAATTAGTTGGATTCTGTGATGCTGATTACGCTGGAGGACAGAGTGGAAAGAAAAAGTACTTCTGGAAGTTGTCAATTTTCTAGGAAGAAATCTAATCTCTTGGTACAACAAGAAGCAACCCACAATTGCACTATCAACTACAGAGGCAGAATATATCTGCTGTGCTGGATGTAGCACGCAGATGCTCCTGGATGAAAAGTCAGCTAGAAGACTATCAGATATTTGAAAGTAACATTTCTATATTCTGTGATAATACTTCTGCTTATATGTTTGTCTAAAAACCCCATTTTACACTCTAAGGCAAAACAATATAGAAATTAAACATCATTTCATCAGAGGCTATGTTCAGAAGGGCATTATAAACTTAGCCTTTGTTGATACAGATCATCAATTGGCAGATATTTTCCACAAAACCCCTTACTGAAGATAGGTTCAAATTCATTCTGAAAAATATTGGTATGGATTTGTGTCCAGAATAATATTTGTCATAAGCCAAATTTTTCAGATGTAAAATGTTTATAACTCTGAAGTATTTCATCTGTTGCTTATTAGGACTTATGTTCATTTGTGTGTATCTGAACTAACCAATCTTAGAGGATCTGAACGTTGGCTAACGTTTCATTTCTCAAGAGAATTCAGAAGCACATGCAAGCAAACACGTGTCACTCTTAATCTGAAAAGATGGCGTGTACACTACTGAAGAGACGTTTGAGGTATGATTTGAATAGTGAAAATCTTGATTCCCCCCCCCCCCCCCCCCCCCCCCCCCCCCGCAATTTTTCAGAATCAATTAATGCTTGAAATGATTTTTATTTTCTTTCATTAATTGTCATTACAATGCTATGTAAAAAAACGTGCTTTGTATGTCTGTTGAGTGCCTTAATTGTTTTCTATAAAATACCACATCTCACACCCATTTCACACTTTTCACAACACAAGCAAGTTTATGCATTTCTGTCTTCTATTCTCTCTTCACAAAAACCCTAAATCCTCGTCAAAATCATCTTCAATGGCAACCTCATCTTCTACAGCAGCTCAGTTTCAATCAACCATGGCTGCAGTTACTTATGCAAATATGGGTGTGACTCCATTCATTGTACCTAAAAGGACTTTGTTAACTCCTGTTGACAAAACTTGAAGTTCTCTATGAATCAATGGTGGAATTTGATTCGCTAGCTGAAAATAGATTTGAATTTCGTTCAATAATTGATGCACAAGGCTGGGTAAAATACTTTGACAGATTTTTTGGACCAATTTACCCTCATCTGGTGAAAGAATTCTGGAGACATGCTTCTGTTTATCCCAAATTCATCTTGTCTTCTGTTCTGAGTAAGGAGATTATAATTACTGAAGATCTAATCAGGAAACTCATAGGGTATGAGGAGACTGATGGAGGTATTTCATCTGCCAGCTGGGCGTGTAGACATGGAAGAAGTTTATGAGGAAGTCATCACTTCTGGACAGCCTCTAACAAATTTAAAGATCTGAAGCTTGACTATAAAATCTGGGCAAAGATTTTTCTGGGATGCATTCATCACAGAAAATCTACGAATTCTCCAGATTATGTGAACAATGAACAGCTCTACTTCATGTACTGTTTAAGTCAGAGCACTAAGGTAGATCTTCCTTACATTCTGTTTATGCATTTATGGAATCATATCAATGCTTCAAGAGAATCTGTAAAGGATAAGGGTCAGAAGATCAGAAACTGGATTCCCTTTGGAAGGTTAATTTCAGACATTCTGATAGAGAATGGTCTGGTGACTGCTCTATATGAAGCTGGAGTCAAGGATGAACTTGAATCCATTGTTGGAAAACCTCTGAATGCAAAGAGTCTTCAGAGACTAAAAATTGTAGAGGAACTCTCATCTGCACCCAAGAAGCTAAATATTTCTGAAATCAGTCAGAAGCGAATTCCAGTTGAAAACTACCCACTGTTTTATGCTGAAGAACCAAGGGAAATAATTGTGAGATATATTGATGCATGCAAGGCAGATGGAACGCCCATTCCTGCAGATATTCTGAAAAGAGCAAGAGAACCAATGCCTGATGTATGCAATGAGAACACAAGGAAAAGAGGTCAATCAGAGGCAGAAGAAGTTGCTGCTCAGAAGAAGCCAAAAGTTGCTGATAAGCCTCAGAAGCTGATCAAAAGAAAAGCATCTGGAGACGTTCCCTCTGTTCCCACAAAGCGTATCAAGATTAAAGGTACCAAATCTTCTGTATCTTCTTTCAATAACATTGTTTT